>JARHVA010000828.1:2890000-3597500 GCA_037957365.1 Torreya grandis
CATTCCTCACCCCTGAAAATAATACTATGTGACCATTGATAGAAAATACCATAGAATTAAAATAATTGCTCCTTGCAACCAAGGAATAGCAATCTAAATCCCATTTAGACATACTAAAAATAACCCCCCTAAAAATACCAAATACCAACCACCACATAAAAAGCTTAGTGGAAAGATTAAGATTTAAACCACAAACCTTAAGAATTACCCCTTTCATCTTCAATAATATGAATAACTTCACTAGGTAAATCAGAAGCATTATACTAGTTATTGGATTCACAAGTGTCCACACCTCTATTGGTGAGACAATCAACAACTCTATTAACCTCCTTGAATGTATGCTTGATTAAAATTTGTTGAAAGGTGTTGAGGATGTCGAGGGTCTCATGAAGAATGTTGTTAATAGTCTACATTGGAATTTAATTTTTAAGCAGACAATTAATTATATTTAGGGAATCACCTTCTATGCAAATATTAATGGAACCAAACTCTTTGGCAAGTCTAATCCCCCTATAAAGTTTCCATATCTTCAACAATGTGACTAGTTTGTATACCAAAGTTTCTAGCAAAAGCCACAATCAATTTACCCGTATTATCCCTCAGAACTCCTCCCCTCCTACTTTCCTAGGATTACCTTCTGAATAACTATCAAATTTTAATTTCACCCAGCTGGGGGAGAGAGATAACCACTTGGTCAAGATTCTAGCCTATTTTTTCAATTCTAAAGAAGGTTTTGAATCTAGAGTAATATGCCAATTAGCTATAATTTTCAACTCTATTTCACTGACCATGTTATCCTCGTTTATATTTAGAACTGAAAATTTATCTCTCAAAAGACTAGACACATTTAAAGCCACAACTTGGAATTTATTTTTTATTCCCTAAAAAATCTTTTAATTCCTTTCTTTCCATAATCCCCCAAAAATATGGGGAAGAACCATAGACCAAAGAGTCTTAATTTTTTTACACTTGAAGGGGGTTCTCCATTGATACCAAAGTTCTAAAAGAGAAGCAATTAACACCCAATCCACTCCAAAATTATAAATAATATCATCTATCACCATAAATTTGAAGGGACATTCCAACATAATGTGTATAATGGACTCAACATTATTCTCATAGAGGAAACAATGATTGGGAATATACAAACCTCTTTTTTGGAGATTATTAATAGTAAGAATTATATTTTGGATAGCCAACCAAAATAATATGTTCAATTTAGGAATTAGCTTCTTAATCCACATTTTCTCCCATGGGAAACCATTCAGAACAACCTCAATAGCCACTTTATAACCCATTTTGATAGTAAAGTGAGCATCCATGGATTCTTCCCAAATGAGCTCATTTTCCACATAAGCTCTATTGAGAAAGAAACTTTTCAGAAGGATGTTAAGATCAAAAATGACCTTGGCATGATCATCATTGACCTCCTCCAAATTTTATACAATATACTCTTTACCATTCCCACTATTAAAGGTATAATCTTGCACTTTTCTTCCATATTTCCTTTTAATATCCTCACAAATTTCATTCTAGAGAGATATATTTTAAGGGGTCATTTGATAAGCCACTAAACTTTATTTCCTCTTCATATCTTCCATTTAGAACCTTTCAATAAAATCTTTCTACATTTGATCAACCAGTTCCATAAACATGATCCTTAAGGGAGAATCTCCTCCTGAATCCATCCCAAGTTGTCCCTACCATTCAAATATTTAGCCTTCACCACCTCAGTCCATAGACTTTTCTCTTTAAGGAATCTCCAACTGACTTTAGATGTTGGATCTCTATTCATAGGTCAAACCTTTCAAATCCACAACCCTCCTTGATTTATAGGGCAACAAACTTTATCCCATGCAACCAAAGGACATTTGTTCCTTTCTTTAGTGCCAAACCACAAAAATGTTTTTTGAATCTTCTCAATTTTAACTCCTATATCTTTTGGAACCTTAAAAAGGAACATTAGGTAAATAGGAACATTTTGAAGATTACTTTTAATTAACACCAATTTCCAAGCCTAACATAGAAAGGTACCTTTCTAACCTACCAATTTTATTTAGAATCTATCTTGGAGAGAGTTCCATGTTTTCATAGGCATATTATCAAGAAACAACAACATGCTAAGGTAGGATGAGGGAGGATCTTTCACCTTACATCCCAAAATTTCAACAATATTATGTCGCTTAACAAAATAATTGTTCACAAAGAAGAATAAACTCTTATCTAAATTAATTTTTTAGCCTAAAGCAACTTCATATTATTCTAGAAAAAAATTCAGAATCTTGGCCTCTTTAATTGAAGCTTGAGCCACGATAATTGTATCATCCACAATTTTTTTGTGGGATAAAGGTTCAATAGTGGTAGCTGGTTTAATCCCTTTTAACCTTTCGTTAGAGATGGCTGAAGAAAGAGATCTACCAAGCACCTCAATAAAGATGAAAATAAAATGAGATAATGAATCACCTCGCCTAATCCCACACTCACTAGGAAAACCAACACGATAACCATTAATGAGGATAGAAAACATATTCATAAAGATACAAGTACTTATCAACCTTCTAAAATTAAGGCTAAAACCAAACATTTCTAGAACTTTGTCAAGGAAATCCCATGAAACTCTATCATAGGCTTTGTTCATGCCAATATTCAAAATCACACCTTCCTTATTTCCTTTTCCCATAGAGTGAATCATTTCATGGACTAAAATAATCCCATCCTAAATTTATCTTCCAACCACAAATCCACCTTGATGACAAGAAATGACGGATGGGATGAAAGGTTGTAATCTAATAGCTAGAAGCTTAGTGAATATTTTATACACCATGTTACATAAACTAATGGGTCTGAAGTTATCAAATTATTTCTCTCTCAAAAAAATAGGAATGAAAGCAATAAAGGTATTATTAAGTTCTATAATAATTTTCCTAGAGGAGAGAAATTCATCAATAACAATAGTTACATCCCATTTCATAATTTTCGAGAAATGCTAAAAATAAAGCTACTAGAAAATCATCAAGACTAGGAGCCTAATCTCTTTCCATTCAAGAAACCACATATTAAACTTCCTCAACCGAGACTAGTTTTATAAGATTATTATTATCTTTAGGCTTAATGATTTGAGGGATCATCTTTAAGAGTTTATTGCCCTATCTACCATTTTTAGAATCTTCCTTAGCAAACAATTTTTTGAATAAAAAATAGTTTCTTCCTCAATGACTATAGGATCAGAGCTATAATCCCCATTATCCTTTAACATTTTAGTGATTCTATTAGAGCATATATGCTTAAGAGTACATAAATGAAGAATTTTGTATAATATTCCCCTTCTTTAAGCCACACTGCCTTGGAATTTTTCCTCCATAAAATATCTTCCATAGTGTTAATGGAATGATACTCATACAAAAGATGCTTCTCCTTTGTGTACAAATTTTGATCCATACCCGAGATTTCCACTTCCCTTTCTAAATCATCTAATTCTTCTATGATTTTCTTTTTCTACTCAAATATGTTTCTAAAAACCTCTCTATTCCTTTTTTTAATCTATAATTTCACATTATAAGTTTTTTGGCTAGTCTGAACATGGCTGATCTAGTGATTGGAGCTTTCCACCATTCCTTAATTATGTCCTTTAACTCAGGATGGAGCAACCACATTTTCTCAAACTGAAAGTGGGATTTAAGCTTCTTGGCACCCAAAGCCATATTAAGCACAATTGGATTATGGTCCGATCCTATTCTTGGATGAGAAAAGAGACATAGGTTATGGCCCAATAACCAATTAAGAGAAACAAGAAATCTATTCAAACATACCTAGATTAGATGCTCCCCTAGTCTTTTATTATATAAATATTATAATAACTATAATACAATTATACACACACACACACACACACACACACACACACACACACACACACACACACACACACACACACACACACACACACACACACACACACACACACACACACACACACACACACACACACACACACACACACACACACACACACACACACACACACACACACATATATAGTGATTTAGTAATATATTATAATAATATAATATATTATAATTATAAATATAATAACTAAATGCTCTGATGAGAAGATGATATATTATGACACAAAGCTATCGACACTTGGAAGAAATGGAGACAAGTTGAAGGAGGTTGATGACAAGTGTCAACTAGTATTAAAGACATGCAAATAAATATTTATCATACTTTTTTGAAAAAACTCTTCTTCAAATAATTTTACATTGGTTCATTTGTGTTTATGATTTTTTTCTTGTTGGGTCCTTAGTAAAGGAGTACTATGTTTCAAATGGTCTTTCCCCTCCTCTTCCAATAGTTGATCTTGAAAAGGTAATTTATGGAAACAATTACTAAAATTCTTAAGAATTGGAAGATTTTTTTTCAATGATTACTCATGTTATCACAAGTTCCCATATTCTTTAAACACAATATATTTTATTTGAGAGATTTCTGCTAGAGTTACAAGGAAATCATGAATAAAACACAATATTTTTAATTTTCCTTTTTAAATATTGCTACCAAATCATCTCTTTATTCTTAGTATTTTTTTTTTTAAATCCATGAAAATGCATAATATTTGTCAATAGAGTGCAGGGTGGCTCTTGTAAGTTACTGCCTTCAAGAATGAAATAATACTAGCTTAGGCAAGAATCGATTATTAGGGTGGGTTCAATCATTGGTGCCACACTATATAAAGACTAACTGTATTTATTTATTGTGCTTTCACCATGGAGCGACAAAATTTGTGGAGTTGATCTTCTATTCTTGTAAAATATGCAAATTCACAGTTGGTCGATATGTGGAGTTATTATGTTTTCCTTTCCTATTTCAATGGATGATGCGGTGAAATATTTTTGGTCACATTATTATATATAAGGAAGGGATGATTACATGCACATGTCAAATGATAAATGTGGCCACATGATAAATGATAAATTATTATGTTACATATTAAATAACAATATAATAAGATATATAATTAGCTATTATATAAATTAATAATCTATATATTAGTATATAATATTATATATATATTTTAAATAAAATATATAAATTAAATAATAATATAATAATATATACTATTATATTACATGTATATAATAATTTAATAATAATATAAAATATATATTATAATGTTATAAAAAATATAATAATATTTTATAAGTTAATAAATATCCAAACATTACAAAATAAAATTTAAAAAAAATAAGTGTGCAACATAACATGGAAGACTTTCATAAAATTATATATGGAAAAAGTTCTGAAGTATTTAGTTGTTTGTCACAAACCCTATAATAACTTGGGCAATTACTCAACAGCTTAATCCAATCAAAATTCATACACACCACTTAATTGGATTACCCTCATCTAGCATTGTGATGGTAGTACGTGTATACACATAATATTTTCAAATTTTTATTGATTACTGACACTTCATATCTTGCAAGAACCTGTCGAGTCTCAATCTCTTTAAGTGCATGCCTTAAGGGGTGCACTGGGAAAGGGGTGGGCAGACCATCAGTTCTTCATAAGATTGTTGTTCCTTTTGCCACTTTCCATCTACACACTTGTCTCCTAAAACCTTAAACCCTAGGATTATTTCTCTCTTTCCTATCCATTATAGTCATTGTCATGATTTATTCCTTCATTTATTGCCTTGTTACCCTTTTGACCTATTCAAAAAACAAGGTCAACCTAGTTGACCTAGTGTGTTTTGGGGACACTTTAGCTCTTTTGGTTTGTTAGCCTCTCGGTCGACCTAACATAGACCTAGTGAGTTAGCTCAAAAACGTGCTAGGTCAACCTGATCGACCTAGTAAAATCAACATGTTCAAAAGTTTTTAGGTAAGATACTACTATATATCTAAGGTCATTTACCACCATTTCAAGAGAGATCAAATAATTAAGTGAAGAAGTGCAAATGAACATCTGCTTATTGACCATTCTACTTGAGGAATAAAGCTATAGGGTTTATTACTTTCTTTGGAGCTCCAATCTCATCTTGTGGAGAATTCTTTTGGATGCTTAGGTAGGTTGTGTATCCTAGAGCTAATTTATCTTGGTTGTCCTTACAAACCACAATAATATCTTGTGAAGCACCTTGGCCAAGGGAGAGATT
Source organism: Torreya grandis (assembly GCA_037957365.1). Lineage (NCBI taxonomy): Eukaryota > Viridiplantae > Streptophyta > Pinopsida > Cupressales > Taxaceae > Torreya > Torreya grandis. The sequence continues at coordinate 2,896,158 of JARHVA010000828.1, forward strand.
GAGGCTCGATAGGTTTGTCTTCAAAGGTAAGTATTCCTAACTTTATTTCTCCTTTATAAGAGTAGATAGATAATGCAATATGTATTATTATCTTCCATGTATTAGGATTTTGTATACATTGATGTGAGTATATGCCTCCTATGCATGTTTAGTTTAGTTGTTGTTTATTTGTTTTGTTTTAACCCCCACTTTGTGCCACAAGCTTTGGTGCACACTAGATTAGTTTACTTTTCTTGTTATTAGAATAGTTTACTTTTTTGTTTGTTAGCATAAGTGAAATATCAAATCATAGGACTCTTTTAGGGTTGTTATGCAATTGTGTTAGATTTTAGGCTTTGGAACCCTTCCTATCATGATATGTTGTGATAGGCGATACAAGTGATCCCCTAATATGGTCTAGTAGATCCCCATATTGGTCATGCTACCATTTAAAAAGTATATACCCAATCAAAAGTATAGGCATGCTCTATCTTATCTGATCTAGGATTAATTCATGTACATCATGCAATTTTGATTGCATACATTCTAGTGAATCATACATTTTAGACTTAATATTTTCAAACTTTTATTGATTACTGACACTTCATATCTTGTAGGAACCTATCAAGTCTCAATCTCTCTGAGTGCATGCCTTAAGGGGTGCACTAGGGAAGGGGCGGGTAGACCATCGATGCTTCATAAGATTGTTGTTCCTTTTTTCATTTGTCATCTACACACTTGTCTCCTAGAACCTTGAACCCTAGGCTTATTTCTCTTTTTCCTATCCATTCCAGTCATTGTCATGCTTTATTCCTTCGTTTCTTACCTTGCGTTCAACAAACTAGGTCGACCTGGTTGACCTAGTGTGTTTTGGGACACTTTAGCTCTTTTGGTTTGTTAGCCTCCTAGCTAACCTAGCACAAACCTAGTGAGTTAGCCTAAAAACATGCTAGGTCAACTAGATCGACCTAGTACAATCAACATGTTTGAAAGTTTTTAGGTAAGATACTACTATATACATAAGGTCATTTTCCACCATTTCAAGAGAGAGGATAATTAAGTGAAAAAGTGCAAATAGACATCTGCTTATTGACTATTCTACTTGAGGAATAAAGCTTTAGGGTTTAATACTTTCTTTGGAGCTCCGATCTTGTCTTGTGGAGATGTCTTTTGGATGCTTAGGTTGGTTGTGTAGCATAAAGCTAATTTATCTTGGTTATCCTTACAAACCACAATAATCTCTTGCAAAGCACCTTAGCCAAGGGAGAGATTGAGGCTTGGTAGGTTCATCTTTAAAGGTAATCATTCCTAACTTTATTTCTCCTTTATAAGAGTAGAAAGATAATGCATTATGTATTCTTCTCTTCCATGTATTAAGATTTTGTATAGATTGACATGAGTATATGTCTCCTATGCATGTTTAGTTTATTTATTTATTTGTTTTGTTTTAATCCCCACTTTGTGCCACAAGCTTTGGTCTCCATTAGATTAATTTACTTTTCTTGTTATTTAAATAGTTTACTTTCTTGTTTGTTAGCATAAATGAAATATCAAATCATAGGACTCTTTTAGGGTTGTGAAATTGTGTTAGACTGTAGGCTTTAGAACCCTTCATAGCATGATATGTTGTGACAAGTGATCCCCTAATTGGGTATAATGGATCCCCATATTGGTCATGCTCCTGCTTAACAAGTGTATAACCAATCAGAAGTGTAGGCATGTTTTATCTTATCTGATCTAAGATTAATTCATGTACATCATGCAATTTTGATTGCATACATTCTAGTGAACCATACATTCTAGACATAATATTTTCAAACTTTTATTGATTACTGACATTTCATATCTTGCAGGAACCTATCGAGTCTCAATCTCTCTGAGTGCATGCCTTAAAGGGTGCATTGAGAAAGGGGTGGGTAGACCATCGATCCTTCATAATATTGTTTTTCCTTTTGCCACTTGCCATCTACACACTTGTATCTTTAAACCTTGAACCCTAGGCTTATTTCTCTCTTTCCTATCCATTCTAGTCATTGTCATGCTTTATTCTCTCATTTCTTGCCTTGTTACCCTTTTGACTTGTTCAAAAAACTAGGTCAACTTGGTTGACCTAGTGTGTTTTGGGAACACTTTAGCTCTTTTGGTTTGTTAGCCTCCCAATTGACTTATCACAAACCTAGTGAGTTAGCCTGAAAACATGCTAGGTCGACCCGATTGACCTAGTACAATTGACATGTCTAAATTTTTTAAAGATATTACTATATATACAAGGTCATTTACCACCATTTCAAGAGAGATGAGAATTAAGCGAAGAAGTGCAAATGAACATCTGATTATTGACCATTCTACTTGAGGAATAAAGCTTTAGGGTTAAATATTTTCTTTGGAGCTCCAATATTATCTTATGGAGAAGTCTTTTGGATGTTTAGGTAGGTTGTGCAGCCTAGAGCTAATTTGTCTTGGTTATCCTTACAAACCACAACAATCTCTTATGAAGCACCTTGGCCAAGGGAGAGATTGAAGCTCAGTAGGTTCATCTTCAAAGGTAAGTATTCCTAACTTTATTTCTCCTTTGTAAGAGTAGATATATAATGCAATATGTATTCTTCTCTTTCATGAATTAGGATTCCATATACATTGACGTGAGTATGTCTCCTATGCATGTTTAGTTTTGTTGTTTATTTATTTTGTTCTAACCCTGACTTCTTGACACAAGCTTTGGTACACACTATATTAGTTTACTTTTCTTGTTATTAGAATAGTTTACATTTTTGTTTGTTAGCATACGTGAAATATTAAATCATATGACTCTTTTAGGGTTGTTATGCGATTGTGTTAGACTATAGGCTTTGGAACCCTTCCTAACATGATATGTTATGAGAAATGATACAATTTATCCCCTAATAAGGTATAGTGGATCCCCACATTGGTCATGCTCCTACTTAATAAGTTTATACCCAATCAGAAGTGTAGGTGTGCTATATCCTATTCGATCTAAGATTAATTCATGTACATCATGCAATTTTGATTGCATACATTCTGGTGAACCTGATGTCAAATTAAGCATTGAAATATTTATTTCACTTATTTCATTTTTTTTGTCATCATTTTTATAATATATTTTGACATACTGGTTTGATTCTATCGACCCAATTATTTTTCTCTATGTGCAGGTATAGGCAACTAAATCAATCAACTTGACCCAGTACAAGTTTTCAACACTTTTTAGACTTCCATTTTAGCCTACTAGGTTGACCAAGTTGACATAGCACATTTTTCAACCACTTTGTAGTAAGTTCTTGTACAAATTGATTGATCATCTTGACCCAATACAAGTTTTAGTTTTTCAAATATCCTGTTCAACCTACTAGGTCAACTAGGTCGACCTAGTGTATTTTCAACACTTTTTTAGTAGGCTTCTATATAGCTTGGTGGACCAAATTGAACTAGTTCTATAGAATGGATCAGTTTTCTCTAAGGTTTTTGATCATCAATCTCCTTTATTTACATCTCTAAACCATCAAAGTCAATCTTTTATTCTCTATCTCTTTTTATTTTATACTTTCCTTTCAAGTTTTTAGTCTTCAAAACTGCCCCTGCACATCCAATTGAATCAATATGGTCAACCCAATTCTATGATATGTGTGATTTTTGAAACAACTAGGTTGACCTGGTCAACCTATTAGGTTTCCCAGACCCTATCTTTAGCAGTACTAGCTCGACCCTGTCAACTTAGTTCTGTATGTTATGCATATAGTGTTTTCACTATACCTTGTTTCAAAGTTAGAATTCACCTTGTATGTTAATAACATGTTTTATTTCAGTTGTTTACATGTTTAGAATAGTTCACATAGTCTAATTAGGAGGTTTTAATTAACCACTTAGTTTCACTATTTCTATTTTATGCACACATGTCCAAATCATATAACATCAACAAGCATTTTAACATTTGACTACCTAGGCCAACCTACTTGGATTTTATCACCAAGGGGGAAGTCGACTTGATGCTCTAGTCAAGTATAAATCATGGTTAATGGTATATTATGTCTAAGCACGTGACACCTTTATCGCTACGGTGTGTGAAGTGAGGGGATAGGCCCTAATACCAAGCCTATATCATTGCCACTATAGTCCCTTTCATCCTAAACTCACCTAAAACCATCCATAGATTGATATCTAGTACCTTGATTACAACCAACCCCCTATAATTTAAAATTATTCTTAATAATATAGTTAACATTCTAGGTTGACCAATTAGGTAGCTTTACTTTCCAAGTTGTCTGCTTGCTCTTTACTCAATTGTGTGTGTAAGAACTTGCATTAGCCAACATTGGTACAAGGTTTTACTTTGTGTGCATCAATTGGATTGGCCAACATAAATTCAATTAACTATCTATTTAATTTCAACATTTACTTTCTTAAGTCAATTATAAACTATCTTGTTTCATTTCACAAACTTATTTTCAACTCTTTCTTTTACTTCCTGTTCACTACACTAGGTTAAACCTGTCAACCTAACATCTTTTTTAGTGCCTATACATTGCACTAGGTTGACCTATCACTACTTACAAGCTTTCCCCCCCTTTTTTAGTCTTTTTTCCCTATACTGGGTTAATCTTATGGACCTTGTACAGTTTCAAAGTCCCTATTTTTGCACTAGGTCAACCAGGTCGACCTAGTTCTATTTTAGTCACTTTTTGATTCTTTGCTTTCTCATCTTGCTTCTTGTTTTTTCATCATAGACTATTTTTTTGATGAAAACACTAAAGTTCAATCAACATACATGATGGAATTTACCAATCCTAATAAGGTATCTCATAGACAAAGTAGGGTTCCTTTAGAGAATGCTAGTAATGTTCATATTGCAACATGCACGATGGACTATGGGACCCCATCCTCATACCTCTTTACAACAAAACCCTCCTCTTCTTTTAGAGGATCAAATTTAGTTAGAGTATACTCCTAAAATTCTTTTGTTTATCACAAAACTCCCTCAACATAGAGGGAAGGATCCTTCCACCATCTATAACCTCATGATTAGCCATCAAGTTGAAGAACCTCATTCTCATACTCCCACTTTCTCAAATGGATTTGGGGGTACCAATTTCTTTTCTTCTCAACCTCTTCCTTCAATCTTGACTCCTTTTTATGCCATGACATCTTCTTCCTTAACTTCTTCTACCTCCATGCCTAGTATCTCAACTAACATGACATGTTCTACATCTAGTGGGCCTCTCATAAGACCCACTATCCTTAATCCATCCACTAGTTCATTGTTTTCTACCATCCTTAATCCATCCACTAGTTCATTATTTTTAGAAGACTCATACTTCTAGTGCTTCTTCCTCTCAACCATTTACTAGTCCATATTTTGCTTCACAAGCAAATTTTGCCACTAGTGCCTCAACTTCTCATAGCTCTTCTCAAGCTCATATCAACACTAATAGTGGTACCCAAGCCACTATACCAAAACAAACACCAATAATACTTCTTCTAATAACACTAATCAAACTCATAAACTATTATTTCAAACTCTCAATCAAATGAAAACATTCCAAGCTCATAATATGAATCAAATGATGTGAATATAGAACCACCTTCTTAATCTTCAATCCAATCTGTAACCAAAGACTTGGGGCACATATAACCAAAGTGTTCCTCCTCCCCCTCTTCAATATTATAAGGGTAATATTATTCCTCAACCTCCATTAGTTAACAAAGTCATCAAAAATTTACAAAATGAACCTCTTACTACTCAAATTGCTAACATTGACATTAGAGGTATAACACCTAAAATCTCTTATAATGGATCAACTGATCCTATCATTCATCTTAAGACATTTGGAAATCTTTATAAGGATTAGGTCAAATTAAACACCTTTGCTGTTACCAAACTCCTTGCCAAAACCCTCATAGGTGATGCCTTGGATTGGTATAATCAACTTAGACATCATTCCATTACTAATTTGGAGGATTTAGTGAATGCTTTAGTATAAGAATTCCAAACTAGTGATCTTCCTGAAAACACTTTGGCCCATTTCATCAATTGCAAACAAAACAAAAATGAAACTACCCAAGCCTTTGTTAAATGATGGAATACTTTATCAAACAAGTGTGAACATAACATGGCTGATGATAATCTCTTTCATCTCTTTACTAATGCTCTTTATCCTAAATTACAATATCAAGTCTGCACCATCTCTCCACATACCTTGGAGGGGGACATTGACCAATCCAAATGATAAGATTTCCTTATGCATCAATTCAAGCCACCCCAACCTTCTTTGGGTCCTCATCTATTACTTATAAACAAAAACTACTATATTATTAATGATAGAGTTACCAATTCATATGATACCATTCATAATGTTCAAGTTGTCGTTCCTACCCCTTCTTCAAAAGCAATTCCTTCTCAACAATATACTAATCCTCATTTCTCTTCACCAAATAACATTAATGTTCAAAATCTTTTTCCTTAGATGAATTGATTACACGTCTACCTATGCTTCTTCTTTAAGAGGTTGACCCTACTCATCCTATGAAAACTTGGTATGATTGTAGCAGATTTTGCTAGTTTCATGCTAGTTGGGGTCATTCTCAAGAGACTTGTAGATAACTTCATAATTTAGCTATGGAATTTATTCTTGGCCCTAATTTTGATCATGACTTTATCATTCAAAAGCATCAACAAGCTTATGAAAATGATCTTAAGGACTTCAAAACTCATGATAAAGCTCAAGCCTTGAATTAAGCAAACACTCATTTAGCTATCTATAAAGATCCTTTACCTAATCATCAACCTATTCAATAAAACCAAGACAAGCCCACTCCTTCCACCAATAATGTAGAAAATCTTGTTGAACCAACTTTCGAAGAGAATGTGGTTATCATGACTAATATACAAAGGGTGGTGGCTTTCATCGATTCTCAACCTATCTACACCCTGCCTCATTCTTATAAGACATACCGTGTTATCCAAAATTCTTCTCTAACTCATTTGAATGAGTTGGGGAAAGAAGATATTATATCCTTTGATGATAGTCCAATTTATGATTCTCCCTTGGATAACACATGCCATTTTATTTATACCATTCTTCCATCATCTTCTAATACCAATGATAATCAATCTTCCAATGATAATCAACCTTCTATTAACACTTCTTCCAAACTTAAAGATCAATCTAAACCAACTACTTCTTCATCACCAAATGATTTACAACCTTCTTCTAAACCTTCTTATTCTTATCAACACAAATTTCAATGCTCTTCGACTCCTCCTTCCAAAGACCTCCTTAACCATTGTACGCCTATATCTAACAATCTTCTCATGGGTTATGATGAATGGGATCCCATTGCGAAGCTCACTAATCTCCCATCTCAAATTCCATTTCTTGAGATTATGAGAACCTCTCCCCATCATTGGAACCATCTTATGCAACTATTATTTGAGATGAATATCCCTCATTCTCCCTTAGTAGGATGGGAGGCAACCTTATTTGGTTCCAAGGTTAATATCTTACAACAATGTGAAGAGATGTCCATCAATGTTGATGAAAATATTGACACTTCTCTTTCTTTGAAATTTCCCATCACATCTATGATTCTTGAAGAGATTTTGCTTCATGCAGATGATCCTCCCTTATTTATTATCATCCAAACATGTGATATCCAAGTTAAACAAGCATTGATTGATGAGGGTTCTGACACTTATGTTGTTTTTTTAAATTTCATTAAGACCATTGGATATTCAGAATGACATCTTAAGTTTACACATAGCACCTACCAAGGATATGATAAAAAGAAAATGACTTTTCTTGGGTGTGTGTGGCTTCCCATTACTATCCCACCTATTACCATTCATGTAAAGATGATACTCTTTAACTTTTCCCTTTCTTATAACATCTTGCTTGGTAGGCCATGGACTCATTGTATGTGAGCTATCACTTATTCTACCTACCAATGCATTAAATTCCTTCATAATGGATCCATTTATAGGATTCAAGAAGATACTAACCCTTCCAAGATCATGGTGGTTTCAAGATTCTTACTCTTGAGCCTTTGTCTAGCATTCCATTCTGTGAGTCATAAGGTTTAAATTTTCCTGTCAACTCAACCAGAGGTTATAATGGTTATCCTGAGCTCATTGGTAACATTCCTCCCAACCTTTTAGACTCTAATGATGATGAGCATGATGAGATTAACTTAAAGATCAAAACTTCTAATCTCGTGCCTCATCTCATCTCGTAGCTTCCTGCTTCTTTGCAACTTTGTTCTCATAAACCTACTTGCGTTGACATTCCCGTAGTCTTATCCAAGACTAGGCATTCTATTCATCATGTTTCTTCTAATGACAAAGTTATTCCAACTTATGTCATTGATCTTCATATGCCAGATTATGATGATGGCTATTATTTAGATGATCCTTTATTAGGTAGTCTTATCTAAGCCTATAATATTGAGATTGTGTGTTAACATTCTTCTTTACTCAAGTCTTTCTCATGTTCCAACATTTATAGTTCCTAATTTTTGCATTTTTCCTCTTTATCATAGAGTATAGATGGCACCAACACCTCTAGTTTCTAAAGAGCCCCGTAGGACTATGCTCATGGATCGTGCTATGATCAGACCTTACCATTTTACTAGGTTCCCTAACTCCTATCATTGGTTCAGCCTTGAGGTTATTGTAACCCTCCTTAGACATTCTATTGATCATACCCCTCCCATAATAGAACCTATGATAGAACCAGTTATTATTGCTACTTCCACTATTACTGAGCCTAGTCTTGCTTCTTCCACTAGTGCTCCTTCTATTATGCCTAGTTTCATTCCTACTTCATCACCACCTTCTCTTGGTGATGGTTTGCTTCCTTTACCTAAGATGGATCCTTTGCCCACCAAATGGGCTGATGATTTATATTTTTCTTCTTCCATACCTATTTTACCTTCTCTCATGAGTATTTTTCCTATAAATACTCACAAGCATATCTATTACTTCCATGGGATAGATAACCACTCTTCTACCCATTGTCATAAGTTATGACAATATATTGATACCTTGCATCCTTCTTCCCCATTAATAAACACTACCTTACCTCCTCCAAAAATCCTTCCTAAATATATACGTAAGTATAGTCTGATGTATTATCTATGGAACCAATGTGGTACACATCACACTGATCATTAATGTACCCTGCAACAGCATCTTAAGAACCATCTTATAGCTATTCCTGGACCTTCTACCATTCTTCCCATAGGTTTTTCTTGCAATAAGACTCCCCCTTCTTCTCCCATAGCTACGCTTCCTATGGTCCCTTCACCACCTTCTGTACCTCCACTTGTGGTTCCTTCTCCACCCGTAAACCCTCCTTTACCCATGGATCCTTTTCCACTAGTGATTCCTGCATCTCTCATAGGTCCCATTCCCATACATTCTCCTGACCATCCTTTGCCCAACTTCCCTCCTCAAAATGATCCAATGAGTATTCCTATTTTTTTAGTTGAGGAGATTAGAAAAGAAGTATTTGCCCAATATTTAGAAAAGATTGATAAGACATTAGCAATACTTCATATTTAGCTTCATAGAGATTTATTCAATGTCTTGGATAATGTGTGTGGACAAATTTACTAGTATTTATGAGCACATGCATGGTGCTTCCTAATTTTCCATTTGGATTGGATATGTGCTCCAATCTTATTTCTATTCTTGATTATATCATTTGACATTGTGTCAAATTGTTTTCTATCTTATATCATGTTTCTCCTTCTTGCTGTACTATAGTTCGCTTATGTTTTTGTTTTACATTTCATATATACTTGTCTTTTCCTTATCATGGCTATTTTTCACTTATCATTGATTTTATTTCCTTTAGAGTTTTTATCAAAACTCTTCCCTTGTATCTTCATGATAGTTTGCTTTCTTATCTTTATTTTTCATAGATAATCATCATGGTGACTTGGTTATATAGACCCTATTCCCTTTGGTTATTATCTCATATTACCATGTGATCAATTATCAAATAATCTTTCTCATTACTATTTCCTTTCACCGGTCCTCCTTTGGATCTCCTTTTTCCTTCTTCCTTTTCCGTAAACTAAGCATATACATGGTTGAGACTTGAGATCACATACTCGTTCATTATCAAGCCTAAATGTCTTAGTCAATCTTTTGTCTTGGGTTACTTAGCTTCCTTTAGCCTTAGCCTACAACTCATTCATGTGTATCAATATCTCTCTCATGATTGGTTATTCCAAGTCCATAAAGAGGAGGAATATTAAAAAATCCTTCAAAAGAAACTTAAAATCCAAATCATTTAAATAAAAGGCAATGATATTAAAAGGCAAAAATATGCAATATCTTAAAAGTCAAATCACACTAAAAGATGTGATTTAAAGCACATCTCCTTCTAGTCAAAGCTCAAACTCTATAGTTAGCCTCATGATAGAGCCAAGGTACTTTGGGGTGTGGTAGGCCAGTAGATTAGAAGAGGAGAATAAAAAAATCTTCTAGTGCTACCTACTTTCTCATGCAAGTACCCAATCTTCGTAGTAGACTGATGACTCTGTACGGGGTCTTAAGGAGCGGGGAACACATCATGGGGAGGTAGGTCCATTTTACTTTTCCTTGTACCAATATACCTTCATGAGCTGATCTTAGTAGCACACTTATCTGCCTACAAAGCTTTGTGTCTATAGGGAATATGTTTCCTTTGTACATAGATGACCACTAGTCACTTAGTGTCTTCTCATGTCCTTAGTATGCCTCTTGCCTCCTAAAGTTTTCTCATAAGATGCCTAAGTCTTTGATTTTTACACTCCCTTTTAAATTCCCTTTCCTCATATTTACTCTTGAGAGATATTGTTTTGATTTTTGATCACTCCCCATGGGATTTCATTTGTGAGTTGCTTTGTAAGATCGTGGATATTACCTAACATCCCTCACAAATTACCACCTTTTCCATCATATTACCCACATCCTTGATTTACCATTACTTATCCTTCTACTTACCAATCTTGATTTGGTACCCCTTGGGTTTTTATTTTATGAGTTGTAGTGTAAGATCGTGGATAGGACCCGACCCTTCTCACAACATTTTCCAATAAACAAATCACCATCAAATTACATGTGTCAAGTAAGAGATAAGATTTGATTGATTATGAGGTTACACATCATTTGACATGCTTTCTAACTTGAATTAGTATGTTTTATGCTTACTTCATTTTTTTTTCACCTTTTATTTTCTTATTTTTTGAGTGCATGTAAGATTACAACCATTTCTTGAATTTCTCATACTTCCTAGCTTGAATTAGTATGATAAATTTAAGACCAAGTTTTTGCAAATTTTGTTATTCTTTTATACTTCCCATCATGAAATAGTATAATTAATTGACTTAATTTTGATTTATTTTTATTACCATTTGTGCCCTTTTACATACCTTCCATTTTATTACATTGTTTGTCATACTTCCCAATGTGATATTTAGTATGATTTTATTTGTTTTAATTTGGTGTAAAAATCTTTCACTTTGGTTTGAAAACAAATCCCCTTTTCACCATCTTGTTCACCATTTCTTCATTCTTTATACTTAGTCATTTTTCATGTTATTACACATTTCCTTGCTGGAATTAGTGTGTAGTGCATTTTTGTTTGATTATATTTTTCCAAGTCTTTTCGCTTGTTTATTTTTAACCATGCATGTGTTTTTCATAATGCTAGAAAATAAACCACATCACATATATTTACTATAGCATATACAATAAAGCTAAATACATGTGCTAGAAAGAAATATATCCAAAGCATCCACAAACACAACCATCATAAAGACAACATACATGACCAACATCATAAAGACAACATACAAAATCACACCATAAAGACAAAATGATACATCAAATATATATCTCAAGAGTTTGATACAACATATATAATCATATATAATGTTCCAACTCTAGGGTTGAGCTCCATCATGTCTATCTCATGGCTTAGCCACATTGCCTATTGAGGCATCAGTCTAACTACTCTGAATGGTATGTTGTAATGAGGTAATCTAAGATCTCAATTCCTCTACCTATCCCTGTAAAAGTGATATCTACACCTGTGCCTGTACTAACTTGGTCTAGGTCACTGCATGTGCTTGTGTTATCTAGGTTTACATCAACATATATGCATATGTCATCCATGTCACTATGTCTAGATACATAGCTCTCTCATCGACTAGGGCATACTAGGCCTACCTCTCCCCTACACCCATCTTTACTGGTGGCTACACCCTCTCTCTCTACATCTGTATCTACCTCATGGCCTCTCTTACTAGTCTGAACCATCTCACCTAAGCTGGGCTATATGGTACACCTAGATCCTCTAGTGTCATGGGGTCATAAAACTATAGAGTCTCATCTAGGATGTCATAGAATGCACCCCTAATTAGGGACCCCCATCTCTCCTCCTCATCCTTAGGTATGCTTATAAAATCACACTAGATGGATGTTAGATCACTGTCATATCTCATAATATCTATCTATCTATTTCCAAAATTAAATAATAAATCAATCATATTTTTCTTACCTAGCTATGTCTTATCTCCTATGGTCTCACCATCCACATGATCACCTAACATAGTCTCCCTATATGCACATCCTCCTAGTACCTCCTCTGTAGGTTACCTCTTCAGCTCAAACCCAACTGTCATGGCTCATGTCCATCTCAGCCTATGCCTGAGTGATTTATCTCTCATTTGTCTCTCCTCTGAATCCTCTACTAACTCACTAAGGATGATGATGGTCTCCACTCTCTCTTCCTACCTCCATTGATGCTATGTCCTCGGTGGCCATAGCTCATCTCTCTATGGAGCTAATGGTAGTACATCTAGTATCTCCACTTCCACCTCCACCTCCACCTCCACCTCCTCCTGCTCTACCCCTCATCATGCCTGACTAGTCCATGGTCACTCCTAGCATGGCCTCAATGTCAATCTCACTATCCGTGGTGTGGGTCCCCTCTTCCCTCATGGCTCTCTCACATATCATGTCCACTACTTAGGCATGAGTATCAATGTTGCTAGATGAGGTAGACCCATCTACCCTTTCACTCATGCCACTAGATGTGGCTCTCTCCATCATGTATAGTGTCCTATCACCTTTTTCCTCTCTAAAATTAGTCTAACTATGTGCCAGCTCTCCCAAGTAGTTAATAGCTACTCATATGGTCACCATACTATGTCGATGCATCTCATTGTCTATAGCACTAACACATGGGGCATGACTATGATACCTAGTCCTCCCTTTATCTCCTCACTTGAGGTGACATATTATTGATTATATGGGGTAATCCAACTGGCCCATACATAGGAAATCTCTCATATATCCATGTTGTCAGTAGTATGATCAGTCTTATGGTCTTATGTCCTTTCACCTACATTTTGAATAAATCATGAAAAATCTAGACCCAGATGATAAATCTTAGATCATATAATACTCCCTCCTCTAACATTATCTTGCTTAAGGCTACCATGTATAGTAGTACATTGCCATCTGACTTATGACAGAACACTCACTATGTCACAAGGCCTATCATCACCTTCTGAAGATCTAAAATATATGATATATACACATCATCCATACTCACTCTCCACCCTAATAATATCATCTCTGAGCCTTTAGCCCACATGGCTAAGGATCTCCTCTCCTCTATGATGTCTAGTATCCCTAAAATCACTGGTGCTTCTATTATGGATAGTCTGAGGATGGCATGGACATCCTCTAGTGTGATAGCCACCTTTATCACATCCCCATCCACCTCCCATTTGAAGGTGTTGGTTAGCCATTCCAAAAAACCAAGGAACATGACCAACACATCTGCACTAAGGGGGATCCTACACATATCCAATATACCTCCTAGACCTATGACTACTAGTCTAGCTCTATCTCCATCTATCAACCTATCTAATAAATCTGGTAACCAAGACACATATAACAACCTCTAAAACCACAACTATCTTTACAATAAAAAAAATAAAGGATGTATTAGTTCCTCCATGTCATATATAATCACAATACATTCTGTATACATTCTATTTTTAATAAAAAATAAGCATAATTTATTCATTTTTATTCATTTTATCCTATTTTGGTCCCTCTTGCCCTTCTTTGGTCATTTTGGGCCATTCTAGCCCTCTTTCAGCTTTCAACACACTTTTCTATGTTTTTTTAGTTCTTTGGTCAACATAGTCTGACCAAAATTTCCCTATTTTTGTCTTATTTTATCCTTATTTTTTAATTTTTCCTCTTATCTTCTTCTCCTTAGAGTTAAGTTTCCATTATGGCCTTTATAGACCAATTGGACACTTTTCCATTAGGTCTTAGCTTGCAGATTACACTAAGTCAACCTATACCTACTAGGTCAACCAGATGGATTGTTACCCTGATTTAACCTACTAGGTTGACCTTATCGACCTAGTATGTTCTGTGTGTTGACCCAGTATATTTTGCTAAAAGTATGCATTTTTCTTATTTTTCCCTATTTCCTTCAAAACCATTTCTCATCTTCATATTTGACACACTCAAAATATAATTTTGTTCAATTTTGACATGTATAAATGCTTAAAAATAAAATTTTATTAAAAATTCACTTAATTCAATACAAATTTCAAAAACTGGTTTGAAATTCATAGATGCATACCTATAGTGTACCCACTGTCACTCCTCGCCTAACATGTTGTCTTCTCACCATCCTAGCCTTGTTTGGTCTCAGAGCTCTCTTTCCTTTCTTTCACAATTCAAAATAATAGAATGATTTCTCTTTTTCCTATTTAAAACCACTTTTTAGCAATTCAAATTATTCAATTATTTTCCTTCAGATTTCTTGTTTTGCTCCTATCTTTGTTTCTACTCATTTATGTTGCAAACCATAAAATGTGTTGGATTCATGGTGATGTAGAGATTCCTTTCCACTACTATATGCCTATATTCCAAAAATTTCAATTTTTGGCTATTGTTTGCACTAACTTCTATAGGTTTGCCTAATGTGCTTTACATTGGACACCTTTACTTTCTTGCAGTCTTATTCTTTATCTAAAACATTAAGGTAAGTTAAATGAATTTGTTTTTCAATTCTATCCTTTCATTTATCTTATTTGATTCTTACTGCACTTTACTTAGCATCAATGTTGTGTGTTATCATGTTCTATCTCTGAAGCACCTTCTTATGTTACACTTATGTGACACGTGATGAGCTTTGGTTGGGGCATATATATACATAATATTTTCAAAATTTTATTGATTACTGATGCTCCATATCTTGTAAAAACCTGTCAAGTCTCAATCTCTCTAAGTGCATACCTTAAGGGGTACACCAGGAAAGGGGTAGGTAGATTATCGATGCTTCATAAGATTATTGTTTCTTTTTCCACTTTCCATCTACACACTTTCTCCTAAAACCTTGAGCCATGATCTTATTTCTCTCTTTTCTATCCATTCTAGTTATTGTCGTGATTTATTCCTTCATTTCTTGCCTTGTTACCCTTTTGACCTATTCAATAAACTAGGTCAACCTAGTCGACCTAATGTGTTTTGGGGACACTTTAGCTCATTTGGTTTGTTAGCCTCTCGACCGACCTAGCACAAACCTAGTGAGTTAGCCCAAAAACATGTTAGGTCAACTTGGTCAACCTAGCATAGCTAACATATTCAAATTTTTTTGGGTAAGATACTACTATATATACAAGGTCATTTACCACCATTTTAAGAGAGGAGAATTAAGTGAAGAAGTGCGAATAAACATTTATTTATTGACCATTCTACTTGAGGAATAAAGCTTTAGGATTCAATACTTTCTTTAGAGCTCTGATCTTATCTTGTGGAGATCTTTTGGATGCTTAGGTAGGTTGTGTAGCCTAGAGTTGATTTATCTTAGTTATCTTTATAAACCATAACAATCTCTTGTGAAGCACCTTGGCCAATGGAGATATTGAGGGTTGGCAGGTTCATCTTCAAAGGTAAGTATTCCTAACTTTATTTCTCCTTTGTAAGAATAGATAGATAATGTAGTATGTATTCTTCTCTTCCATGTATTAGGATTCTATATACATTAATGTGAGTATATGTCTCCTATGCATGTTTAGTTTAGTTGTTATTTATTTGTTTTGTTCTAAACCCCACTTTGTGCCAAAAGCTTTGGTGTGCACTAGATTAGTTTACTTTTCTTATTATTAGAATAGTTTACTTTCTCGTTTGTTAGCATAAGTGAAATATTAAATCATAGGACTCTTATAGGGTTTTTGTATGATTGTGTTAGACTGTAGGCTTTGAAACCCTTCCTAGCATGATATATTGTGACAAATGATACAAATGATCCCCTAATCAGGTCTAGTGGATCCCCATATTGGTCATGATCCTGCTTAACAAGTGTATACCCAATTAGAATTATAGGTGTGCTCTATCCTATCTGATCCAGGATTAATTCATGTACATCATGCAATTTTAATTACATACAGTAAGCTAGTGAAGTCCATCTCACTACTTAGTATCAACAATGTGAGATTTAGTTAACATAATATAACAAATAGATTCACACATATTACATCCTATTAGCAATATATAACATGCTAAACATAGGATAATCTAATATCATACATTTATTCCATCAAATATATGAATGAATCTCACATTATTATCTATCCCATAATAGAAATAATGACTATAATTTATACCACTTGGGTAAAATACACATCTAACAGTAATTTCTAATTACTATAAGTATTTTTCAAATAGACTACACTCTATGATAACTCATATTATCATAGTTTAGTGTTTTTAAGCATAACTACTAAGTACCACAACTAATCAAATAAAGTAGTCATAAATCCATGGAAACAAAAGCTCTTATTCAAGTAATTAGTCATATCAAAGAGCATACAATATTCCATTCTAGCATTTTTTATATTCTCAGGGGTTGTATGCATGCAAACACAAGGTTCTATTATACGGAATATAATTTTAAACCACCAGAGGAACTATGGTTAGAATAACACACCCCTACGTACATGTATATCTTGATAGGCTCATGTATACCTATATTCATGTTTATTATACCGTTATTCATAAATATGTAGCTTATTATAGTATTATATCTAGTCAACAATTTTTGTTTCACTTACTAAATATGATAAGTAACCTCATGCATATCATAAAGCTATCAAATGATAATGAAAGACTATGTTGATCTCTTTATATTAAAACTATTTTGGGATTTTGATATATTATAACTAAAAATAGATGCCTACAGTATTTTACATTCCAAATAAGGTTTTCAACAATCCTTTGTTAGAATAAATCAACTATCAATTTTACTATTGGAATATTAATATACAACCATCTAGATCAAGTTGAGGTTATATATATATTTCCTTACTCAAATTCATCATTTGGCTATGACTACCTACATTCATAGTTTCTTAAATCCGGTTAAGCCTACCATCCCACATATTATAATAAGATCTATTTTCGTCAATCCCTTTTGCATGAAATATATTTATATATAAATATAAACTCATGTATAAGTCCATCTGTATGAACACAGATTCTAAATACATTTCAAGTTATATATATAAACTAGAGTTTTTAAATTTATCATAAGGCATACTACCATTCTCCTACACTACACAATGCATTTCAAATGTTTGTTATGGTAAGCTATAACCTATCCATAAAAACCTATTAAAATATAATGGAGGTTATGCTAAGCTATATTTGCTTCATTTACTAACCAATAGCTATATTAAATCAGATTGGTAGGTTCGAGTTAGGAAAAATCTTTCATAAATTGATATGTAGGTAACAAAATGATAGAATAGTGTATTAAAGACTTACTCTAGATCCATTCCAACATGTGTTCGGTAAATCTGCCTATATACTCAAATCAAGGTAAGGTGCTTATTCACAAATGCTTAACCAAATTCTAAAAAAAGTTACAAATATCAATGTACATGTTGATTAGATTTAATATCAATTTAGATTTGCTTATGCATATGCATAATTAATTTGTTTTTAATAATAATAAAACATGGTGTAGTTCGTATAGCATCATATCACCCCATAATCCATATACAACCATAATGCCTTTTCCCTAAATATATAATCTAACCAATTTAAGGTTAAAATACACAGTAGTATCCAAGTTAAAGTATAGGTTGTCAATGGATTTTATATATATTATATTCATATAATATCTAATTGTTGTATGTTTTATTTACATAGGCTGTAAGGTTCTAATAATGCCACATCCATTATTTGGTCATTATTTTTACTTGTATGCAGTTGTATATCATGATAGGAATATTTAACTTAACTCCTATATAAATTCTATGCCTTTATGTAGATGTAACTTAATACAAGTTGTTCCAACTTGTATTCATGTAAAATGAAAAATTTTGTTACTTGAGTGTGGCTAATGACACCCAATCCACAGGTCCTCCTACTTGCTTGCACAACCCTCATAGGCTTTTGTTTCACTGATTCCCAATCATTTACAACCTTCTAAACTTAACCCTTATAGACCAAGTAACTCTTTTAGGCATAAATCCATCCCCCTAGGTCTCATTCCCTTTGGACAATAACACTCAACTTGGATAGGAGCACTGAAACCCAAGGTGTCCTATTTTTGGTGCTATTGTCTAAGTGAAAATTTGGTTCAAATGGTCATATTTTCTTGAATCCTTATCTTAATTCATGTCAGCCTAATGTGAATTAATTCAACCCATGATCATTAGGTTCCCTATAAAAGGCCATTCAAAGTCCATTTAGAAGGGTAAACAATCATTTACAAGAGAGAAGCAAGAATACAAGAAAGCACACTCAATCACTTTTCCCTATTCTCTGCATACAACCTTCCAATATTATTCCAAGCTTCTTCAAACCATTGCACTAGTCCTTATCCATATAAAGTACACTAAAATTTTCATCTAGTTGCATTTTTCATACATAATTACATCAAACATTTGAATGGGAGAACTACATTAGCTTAATCCCTCCTCAGAGTATTGGTATGTAGGTAACGTGCCCACACATAGGGTGTGAAGTGCATCCAACATATCCTTTACACACTAACCCCTTCTCTCTCTTTCCCAAAATTTATTTTCAAGTTCAAGGACAAAGAGCTCATAATGTTTTTTAAGATTAAAACAGACACATAATGAGCTCTGTAGACTTTTGGGCTTTGATATTTCATTGACAAGGTAACACAGACCTACTGAATAGAACCTAGAAAACTTAGATCACCTGGAAAATAATGCCAAAAAAGGACTACATCACAAAACAACATGGTGTCCAACTTTTAGTGCTTCTATCCAATTAGAAAACAAAGTTTAAGAACTTGTTTCTGACACTGTCCTAGTCCTATACCTAAATTCTCAGACACTGTCTAAGACTGGACAACTCAAAATAAGCCATGTTATATATTCTCTCATTTATTAGTATTTTTAGAAAAGGGAAAAATACAATCTATTTACATAAATTAGTGGCTTAATTATTGCACATTATTTACTGATTTACTTTACTCCAGACCTGTTTATTAATTAATAATAAAACTCCATTATTCTAAAAAATAACAAAACATTTGGTGAACCCGACTTACTTCAAAATTTGCACAAAAACCCTAGAAACCCTAGGGTAAATTATTTCTATTTTTTTCCCATAATTTCTTAATTTTTATTATATTTGAAAATCATAAATCTATAAATTAATTTCAAAATTATCATATATTTTATAAAAACCCTAGTTTGTATAAACTAGGTCCTTTTTGCATACAAAAACATTCCAAACACTAGGAAAAATATATTGCTAATTTAAAAAATATTTTCTAATTTTTCCTAAAGTTTTAAAGCAAAATTATACAAATTTTCTATAAATTCAAATCAAAATTTTAAAAATTATCATACTAATTTTAAAAATTCATTCAATAATCCCTAGTTGCATCAAGTAGCTCCTAATTATTTTCCAGTACTTTTCCAATCATTTTCCAAAATTTTAATTACATATCAAACTTAGAAAATCAATTTTAAATTCAAAAATTTATTCAAAATCCCTAGTTGCATATACTAGCTCCTACTTTGCTTCTTGAGGTATCACTCTACATCCATAATTAAATTACAAAAATGTTGTTTATTTATTTACAAAATTTTCTTACATTTCTTGGAAATAATAAGGAAAACATAATGGGCCCTATCATGTACATGAATGATGAAGTCTATCATATGTTAGTACAAAGTTTCATTCTTTCCCTTTCATGCTTAATTTTCATAATAAGGGATGATATTACAAAATTCATTTCCAAAAATGCACAAGATTTCAATATTATTTTTGCATACACACTCTGTCTCACTCTCTCATATGGAATAATTTTCAAGCTTATCACGCTAAACATATTAGAAATGTCATAGTTCATGCCAAAGTTTCTCATACATTCATGCAAAAATTCATGCTTTCTATCACTTGCTCTTTATCTCTCACGTGGAATTTTTTTCAAGTTTATCATGCTAAACACAATAGAAATGTCATGATTCAAGTCAAAGTTTTCTATGCATTAATGCATAATTCCATGCTCTTTATCCCTTGTTTGTTATCTATCATGTGGAATGTTCTTTATAATCATATTGCTATACATGGTTTCTACTTAGATGTATCTAACTCTTTGGCTACTTTTAAGTATCTCCCTATCACTACTAGACACAGTCAAACACTAGTGGTTATATTTATCCCTCCTCTCTTCAAACTTGGTTCATCTAGATTTTATCTCGTACCTATTACTAGCTCTATGCCTATAGTATATTATTCGGTACATACTATCACCAAAGTTTATGAAGATAGGAAAGTTGATTGCACATATGGTTATATCTTTATCACTCAGGTTAGCACCCCTTCCCATCTAGTTTAAGCTCCTTCACCTATTACAATTCTTCCTCCAATTCAGATTTAGACATAGTTGAGGCATCCATCACTAGTATAGAGGGTTCATACACCTCCACAACTTCAATATTTTAGACAACTTTTAGCTAAAATAATCACACCTAGAGTCGTTTCATTGAGATCTCATGCATCTACACATAGAGCACATGTTCAGAGAGCTTTTCCTACTTTCAGATGGGCCCCTAAGAGCCCTACAATTGCATCTACTTCTTAGAGTTATAGAGGTACCCCACAATCAATTTCCACTTTAGATATTTTAGAACATTTACAACATATATAGCTTTTAGAGCCACAATCTTAGTGTTTCTATCATGTTTTACAATCATGCATGATCCTTCTTCTTGATATAGGACAACATGATAGGGAGTCTCCCATGAGACTCATCGATTAATATCAGCTCTTCTCAGTCTTGCTTGTAGATAATTTTTTTATAATTACTTGTATATAGCTACCTTTTAATTCCTTATACATAATTTCTCAATATTTCTTGTACATAGTCTTTCGGTGATTGATTGTACATAGATCAAAATTTTTCCAAAAATACAAAAACAATGTAATATTTCAAAATCCAAATTTTTTAAAATATATCCAAAAACACAAAAGCATTTTGATTGTATGCATCATCCATGATTTATATTAATACTACTATATTAGACTTATATTTTCTATTCTATGCTATTATTTGTCGATTATCTACATTACCATGCATCACTTGATCTTTTTTGAGTGTGTGCAGTGACTTCTAGTTCCTTGATTGCTTCATTCTATGCATTGAGGGGGTATCCTACTTATAAATTTGAGACACACATCAACATACATCTTCCCAATGGGGGCATCTTCTACATGACTACACCATCTAGGTTATGCCATTCCTACACTACACACTCCAAGTTATCATACTGATGCACATTACTTACTAGATTACACATAGTATTACATCAACATTTCACTAGTATCTATCACTTATATATCTCTTTAACATATACTTAGTCTTGTACTAATATGTCTTTCATACTTTCACTCTTGTTTTTATTAGTTAGATGTGATTCTACCTTTCCAATTTTTACATGTTTTCCTTTCTTGATTTGCATATCTAGATGTGATTGCATTTCTAGTTCCAATTTTATTTCTTAGGTGTCTAAGGATATCTACCAATGTCCTTTGTTTCTATTTGTGTGTGTGTTCCTTTAGACATTTGCCATTGTCCCTTATTTTTAATCTTCTATGTGCTGATGACCCTCATGCCAATCTTTGCTTATTTTAAATTATGTGTATGTGTCATTTGAACATGCCTTGTATGCTTACATTCTAGTTTGAGTGACATGTGCCCATGTCCCTTGTTTGCGTGGCCCCTTGTCCAACCTTGTATGCTTCTTACTTCTTACTTTGTATTCTTGTTGCTTGATTTGTTGTCCTTGTTTGCAATGTCATGATCCATATCATGTATTTACCTTGCTTTCTTAGATGCCATGATGGACATCATACTCCATACCTCCTTAACAACTAACAACTAACAACTAACAACTAACAACTAACATTTAACATTTCTAGTTCTAGTTTCGTACATTACACATACTTTTACATTGTTATATCTATCCAAGCATACCCCTGCTGATTTAACAAATATTTTAATACAAACATTGCTATATCTAGAGATATTTTCTCAAATTTTATTGCAATATTATGTATCTACGCAACATAACACACTTGCAGGACTCTTTTCTTCTGAGGGTAGTCATTGCAGGTTCAATCATTCCTACCCTCATAAGAGGGGGAAATAAATATGAGTTTTGTCATAGAGATCAAAGCTCCTAGTAGTCAAAACAACATCATTCAGATCACCCAATTTAAAATCTAGAGGTTAAACCAGTCAAAATAGAATAGAAAAATAGTGATGATTCTAGATCAATAACTAGTTTCAACATAGGAAAATAGCACTAGAAATGGATAACAGTTCCAAACATAAGGGTGTCCTCATTTTGTCGCTCTTGTCTAGGTAGAAAAACACCCAAGCTTTCCAATAACAAGTAAAAAGTTTAGCTTAGCTATAATTTTTTCACATCCAAATCAGTTAGAATCAATAATTTCAATATAATTTTCTTAGGGAATCCAGATATAGGGGGTATCATGCATGACATGATGGATCTCACTTCCATTTTCAAATCAGGTAGTTGACATAAATTCCAAATTAGAATCCTTGTTCTAGACACTAATGATTGGGGGCAATGTGCATGGCATATTGGTCTTCTTTTGTTTTTAAGTTCAATTTATTACCCAAGAATTCTCAGTAGTTACGTGCCTTACTCCATCTACAGATGATTGGAATCATTCTCAAGTTGAACTTTCATACAAGTTTAACTTCTCGAGTATTCAAGTTATCAAGTTGACTTTCATATAAGCATATTGCATTAGTTTTAGAGTGGCTTTTATACAAGCCTAACCTCCACCTTTTAAAATGGCTAAGAGTGGCCTAGCTTCTAGCATACATTTGGCTATCCATGCCACATTGTCAAATTTTTAGCACATCCATGGGCTCTATGAGCCATCTCATATGACATCTATTATATATCGATATCACTTCATAGCTTCACTTCACAGGGCAATGATGAAGTTAAAGGGCCCACCTTTGCATTCTTAAGCCACCTATTCAAAAGGATTGGATACATAATCCAGACATTGATTATCACACACATGATCATCTAGCTTCACTTAATAGGTGATGATGGAGCCAAAGGGATAGCCTTTATATTCTTGAGCCACTTTCTATGGAATTGAGCACTTAGATCCATTCGTGATATGACTTTTCATACAACATCATGTAGCATAGTCCAACATTACTCAGCCTTACTCAGGATCACAACAGGTTTTGTATTGGTTCACGTACCCAATGAGTTGTATTCATTCCTTTCTCTTCCTTTTTATTTACTTAGCTTTTATATGTTCTTGTTTTATATCACATATAATAATAACTTATCTACTATTTGTTCATTTTTTAGATTCACACTTACACAATGTGCTCTCTATGCATTATCTATCATTACACAATATCACACAAGCTTCATGGACTTCAACTTTGTAGGTAAATTCAGGTACTCTTTCTATTTTTTTTCTTTATCTTATTATTTCACTTTGTTGCATCATTAGAATAAAGGGGTGGTAACTGTAGTCATGTAAAACGCAAAATTTGGTTACTTGAGTGTGGCTAATGACACCCAATCCATAGGTCCTCCTACTTGCTTGCACAACCCTCATAGGCTTTTATTTCATGGATTCTTAGTCATCCACAACCTTCTAGACTTAACCCTTATAGACCTATCCCTCCAGGTCTCATTCCCTTTAGATAATAGCACTCAACTTGGATAGGAGTGTTAAAACCTAAGGTGTCATGTTTTTGGCACTCTTGTCCAAGTGTAAATTTGGTTTAAATAGTCATATTTTCCTGAATCCTTATCTTAATTCATGTTATCCTGATGTGAATTCATTTAACTCATGATCATTAGGTTCCCTAGAAAAGACCATTCAAAGTCGATTTAGAAGGGTTAAAACTCATTTACAAGAGAGAAGAAAGAATACAAGTACAGTCAAGGACTTTCCCTATTATCTACATACAACCTTCCAATATTATTCCAAGCCTATTCAAACCCTTGAACTAGTCTTGAGCCATCTAAAGTACACCTAGTTTTGCATCTAGTTGCATTTTCATACATAATTATACCAAGTACTTCAATGGAAGAATTACATTAGCTTGATCCCTCTTCAGAGTATTGGTATGTAGGTAGCATATCCACATATGGGGTGTGAAGTGCATCTAGTGCAACTTTTACACTCTAACCCCTTCTTTCTCTTGCCTAAATTTTCCTCTCAAGTTCTAGTACAAAGAGTTCATAAGGCTTTTGAAGATTAAAATAGATGCACAGTGAGTTCCATAGACTTTTAGGTTTTGATATTTCATTGATAGGGTAACACAGACCTACCAAGCAAAAGCCAAAAAACTCAGATCACCTAGACAACAATGTCAAAAAATGACTATAATGCCAAATAATAGGGTGTCCCACTTTCATTGCTCCTATACAATCAAAAATCAAAGTTTAGGAACCTATTTTTAACACTATTCTAGTCTTGTACCTAAATTCTCAGACCCTGTCTCATATCGGACAACTTATAATAATCTAAGTTATATTTCTCTCATTTATTACTATTTTTCAAAAAGGCAAAAATACAATCTATTTACATAAATTAGTGGCTTAATTATTGCACATTATTTACTGATTTACTTTACTCCAGACTTGTTTATTAATTAGGAATAAAAATCCATTATTCTAAAAAATAACAAAGCATAACTACTGAAGGCAAATCAATATACAAATCGATCCTATATGAGTATGAAGATCGATGCCCCAATATATATAGTTTGAAGTCACCTAAATTAGCATATACTGATCTTTTATTTGGAATGCCTACGCTGTTATAATAGTATGAAATAAAACATATAAATTGTTATATAAATCAACCCACTTAAACTATCTTGACTATTACATCTAGATTATTATCTACACCTTCTCTTGGTTCATTGAACACATGTTTATACATAATTTCTATGTGTGTAATTCCTATTATATAAATATGCAAGTCACCACACTCTCTACCATGTAAAAATACAACTAGTTCGATTCTCAATTTGCATTCATACATATATCAATATTTAGATATTCCATTATACAACTCCTAAGCCTATGTATATACATATCCAACCTATATGTAATTACAACTTTGAGCATACACCTATGAATACAATTCAAATAAATATGTGGAATCTAAATACATTGCCTACCTAGAATTTCTCTCTATTCTTCTGTTGGATTGCTTATCTTTCTTCTTCTCTCATTGTGTCCTTTCTTTCTCCTTCTCCTCTATGTGTTATGCTTTCTTCTCTCCTTGAATATCTTTTATGATCTTCTTTCTTATTTTATATTAACATGAAAGGGGCATTGCTTTTTGAGATATTTCCTTTCACTATTGTTTTTCTTTATTTTTCTCATTATTTTAATATCTTTTTTCCCTTAAATTTAGACCATTTTATTTCTTTTTATTTTTATATATTTATTATTGTTTTTTATTTTCTTTTTTTAGTTTTTCCTCTCCATTGGAAATT
This sequence comes from Torreya grandis, assembly GCA_037957365.1. Classification (NCBI taxonomy): domain Eukaryota; kingdom Viridiplantae; phylum Streptophyta; class Pinopsida; order Cupressales; family Taxaceae; genus Torreya; species Torreya grandis. Next base: position 2,922,245 of record JARHVA010000828.1, read on the forward strand.
TTTAAATTTTATTTATTTTAACACTAATGATAAAAATTAGTAAATTCACTAATTTAATTAGCATCTCCAAATGCCATAACAACTTAATGATAAATGCATAAATCAATAACCTAGATTTAATTTAACTATGCAAATCACATTTCTACTAGCATCTAATGATCACACATGCTAATCACACAAAATGAGTTCCATAAAACCATTTAAATATGCTAGCAAATTATGAGCAAATAACTATCTATTGCAAGCAGTAATAACCACACTATGCTAACCATTTTATTATGAATTTTAACACGTGTTAGCTAATATGGTGTGTGCAGGGTTCTAATCAATTTTTTTGTCATCTTCTAACATCTTCATTTGCATCACCCTCTTCGATGATGCTCTCCCTTCATCATGCTATGAGGGATGAGTTCTCCTACATCAACCTCACAACAAGTAGGTAGTTAGATCATAACATCATGATATACATACATCATAAAATATAGCTAAAATAACAAACTAATATGATCATAATGTAAACATATACACTACAACTAACTCATAACAATGTAATCATATAACCTAAGTAATATCCAACTATCTCATAACAACATATATCTCAAAACTTAGTAACAAATAATCCAAATCAAAATTTTCAACTATAAATATCCATGAATAATCAAATAGTTTACTTAGTGAGGAATCAATATGTAACGTCCTTCCCCCCTAAAGCTAGTCATCATCCCAGATGGCTCTTATTAAACATAAGTTTTGAATTAAAATATTATTCAACAGAAAAATAACATAGTATAATAGTATCTAATCAACAAATAAATGTGGAAATCTCATGTATAACTCATCATAATCTTCCCAAGTAGCACTATCCTCAGAGTATTGGTCCCACTAAACCTTGCACTATGACATCTCTCTATTATGAAAATAAAGTTTGTGAGTGTCAATATCCTGATTGATTTTACCATGACCACCCTGGGGTCCAAAACCTATCAACTATAAAGCATTCCAATCCAACACATTATAGGATCAACTATATACTTTTTAAGATAAGAAACATAGAAGACATTATGTAATAGAGCTAGGGATAGTGACAAAACAAGCCTATACACTTTAGGATTGACCACTTATAACACCTCTAAGGGTCCTACATATCTTGATGATAGTTTCACTGACTTCCCAATTTTAATCGAGCTCTTTTGTAGCTTAACCCATAAGAACACTTCATCACCTACTAAAAAGTGCCTATCTATCCTCTTCAAATCAACATAACTCTTCTACCTATCATTGGCCTTGACCAATCTATACTTGATTAATCTAACTTGCTCTTCCATTTTTGAAAGCATCTCAGGTCCAAAGACTACCTTGTCCTCCAACCTATCTCAACTGATTGGTGTCTTGTATCTTCTTCCATACAATGCCTGAAATGGTGCCATCTTCAAAGCTGATTGGTATGAGTTATTATAGGGAAACTCAATTAATGAAAGATGATATTATCATTTGTATTATTAATCCATGAAATATATACAAAGAATATCCTCTAACACCTGATTAACTCTCTCAGTCTATCCATCAGTCTCTGGGTGGTATGTAGTGCTAAAATTTAGTTATGTATCCAAAGTTGAATCTATAAGTCATCTTCAGATCATGATCCAAAATTATCTTCTCTAAAAATCCATGCAACTTATACATTTCCTTTATGAACTTCTTCACAAGGTTAAGTATATCATTTATCGAATTTCTTAACTTATAACAATCTAACTAGATGCACATGCTTAACTTTTACTTGATGACATTCTAAACAATGTGACACATAGTCTGCTACATCTTTCTTGATTCCCTTCTATAAATACAATAGCCAAAGTTATGTCATGAGCTTGGTTACTCCTATATGTCCTAAATATGGGGCATTGTGAAATTCCTTTAACACTGTGCTCCATAAACTCTATCAATCTGACACATACATCCTTCTATTGTAATGCAAAATACCATCACTCTCCAATCTAAATCCTTTATACTGAGGATTCTGAGCATTCTTAAATAATGTTTTTTTGACCTGATCATAGAATTCATCTCATAGTGATAATTTAATCACTCGATCCTTAAAAGTACTCCTGATAGTATCTATAGCTAATATGTACCTTCTATGACTTAAGGCATCAAATACTCTATTTTCCTTACCTTTGAAATAATTGATGTTGAAATCATAATCAGACATGAACTCAATCCAATGTCTCTGATGAGTATTCAAATTCAGTTGGGTGGAAATGTACTTGAGTCCCAAGTTATCCATCTTGAGCTCAAATTTTTTTCCCAACAAGTAATGTCACCACACTTACAAAGCATGCACTATTTTTTCAAGTTCTAGATCATAAAGAGCATATTTCACCTCATAAGGCTTTAGCTTCTATGACTCATAAGCTACCACTACACCATCCTGCATAAGGACTCTTAGTCCATCCTTTGATGCATTTTTGATCACTAAAAATTGACCATTGAGGTTAGGAAATCTTAACATTGGTGCTAATGTAAGCCTTATTTTCAATTTTTAAAAAGCTAATTCACACTTCTTTGACCAAACAAACTATGGTTCTTTTGTTGTAAATAAGTAATTGGATTAATTATCTTAGAATCATTTAGAGCAAACTTCTTGTAATATCCTACTAACCCCATGAAACTTCTTACCTCATATACATTCTTTGATTTCAGCCATTCCATAATGACTCTTATCTTTCCTAGATCTATTGAGATACCTTCTATAGAGATAATATGTCCCAAATATTAGACTCTTTCCCAGAAAAATGCACACTTAAACAACTTGTGCTTCTGCAATCATTACAAAACTAGGTCCAAATGCTGAAGGTGATCCTCTTCATTCTTTGAGTAGATAAGAATGTCATCCAAAAAAACCAAAACAAAGTGATCAAGGTAATATGTGAACATGCTGTTCATGAGATTCATGAATGCTGCTGAAGCATTAGTCAGCCCAAATAGTAACACTATAAACTCATAGTGCCCATAACGAGTTTTGAACACTATCTTTGAAATATCCTCATCCTATATCCTTAATTGATAGTATCCTACTCTACTATCAATATTATAAAAGACTGTTTCTCCTCATATTTGATAAAAAACATCATCTGTACGAGGTAAAAAATACTTATTTTTGATAGTTATTTTGTTCAACATTTTGTAATCAATGTAAAGTCAAAGGGTACCATCCTTCTTCTTGACAAAAATAACTAGTGCATCCCATGGTGACACACTTGGCCTAATCAACCCTTTAGACAATAATTCTTGGAGTTGAGCTTTCAATTTAACCAATTCATTGGTTGTCATCTTGTATGGTGCCTTAGACTATGGTTCTAAACTAGGTATGATGTTGATAGATAAATTGAACTCATGTCTAGGAGGCAATCTTGACAACTCTTTTGAAAACACATCAAGAAAGTCTTTAGGAAATGGGTAATATTTGAGAGATGTTTCCTTAGATTCCTCCATTTCATTTATCTTGACTATAAATGCTTGGCACCCTTTTCCTTGAGCCTTCTTGATTTGCATAACATAAATATACCTAAGCTTCAACTCTCTCTTCTCATCCTGAATTTGTGTCTGATTCCCAAAATCATCTAGACACTCAACCTTCTTTAGGTAGCAGTCAACTTTGACTTTATGTTTTGCAAGCTATTTGACTCCTAAGATCACATTATATGACCTTAGTGGTGCTACATATAGGTCCATAACTATTGTTAATTTAGACAACCTAATCTCAGTTTCAACTAAACACTTGTCAACCATGACTTTTGACTCATTTCCATATTATATTGAACATGCATTTGCCATTACTCCATATCTTCTAGTTAACTTACTAAGCATTTTAAGAGCTATAAAACATTATGTGGCTCCTGTATCTATCAAAATGGAAACTAGATGGTTAGACAAAGTACTTGATAACTTTATGGGTAATGCTTGAAATTTATCTTGTCAATTATAATCTACTACATGAATTTGCTGCTAAAAATTTCCCTACTAAGGATTAGAACCTTTACCCTTTAACTTATCTTGAGGGCAATTACAAGCATAAAGGTCATCTCTAAAAATGAAACAAACTCCAAGTGGTCCTTTCCTATCAGTCTGTTGGTTTCCCTTAAAACCACCTTTGGATCCATTGTACTATTTTTTGTTGCTTGAATTATTATTGAACTTGGAATTCTAAATTTTGAGCTACTTCTTGGAGTGTCCACTCCTCTATTTCCAATTATTCTTCTTGAAGGTTGACTTATAATTTATAAACTTTTTCTTAAACTTGTCCCTAGCCTATGAAAGCGATTTCAAATTTTGTTCCTATTTAATTGCCTTTTTAAAGACCTGGTCCATGAACATCCACCTCTCCACCAATCTAGGGTTTTAATCCCATGATACACTTTTGATCCTGAACCTTTCATCTCCTTGATACTGAGGTACATACTTCAAAATTTTGGTGAACTGATCCCAGTACTCATTCACCAATAAATCACCTTACTTTAGATTTTAGAAATCTATGAGCTTCTAATCAAAATAAAGTTGTGGGAGCTATCATGATCTGAATAATGCCATAAATTGATCCTAAGTAGTGGTGGTCGAGTTAAGATTCATTTCCAACCTCTTATTGGCCCACCACGTAGTTGCCTCACCAACCAACTAGTATGCTCCCCATACTACCTTAGTGACTTTGTAGTAGTTTTAAATCTTGAAATACTTCTTCATCTTAATTAGCCATGCCTTAGCTCCATCAACCAAAATAGTTCCATCAAACTTAGATGGGTTCATCTTTTTCATGTCTCTAGCCAACTCTATAGTTACTTTAGCTCTAGCATCACGAGGATTTTATTGCTTAATAGGATGATCTTTAAGTACATCCTGCTATTCTTCCTCTTCATGGCCATGAACTAATTTCTTTAGAGATGTAATCAAATCCTTGGTATCATTCATAACTATGAGAATATGATCCATCTTTACTGATTACTTAGTGACAAATCAACTAGGATCAAATGAAGGGTTACTGTCATTGGCATGCGATGGACTCTCTTAGAAAACTCTAACTTTCACCATCATTCTTTAAATAAAAAATGATATGAAAATATTAATGGAATCATTAGGTCCTAGAGTTTGAGCCGTAGCTCTGATACCACATATAACATTTCTACTGGGATCTACCCAAAAATATGTGTTTTTTTTTCTTATTTTAAACACATATACTTTAAATAGATTACACCATAAGAATATAATCATATATCATATAAAATACTCCAAGTGTGATAACTATAAATGAAGTATATTACATCATATATCACTGATCTCTATTATCATGATAACACATCATAATATAAATATAGAAAGTAATTATAAATAACCAGCCACGACTGATACATGCCAACAATCACTATTGTCAATGTATAATAAATAAGTAATTATAATGTTCCAATAATAAATACTATACAATATAATTTACATATCTAATAAACATGGCTCTATAGAGCACAAGTTCCCTAGACTCTAGTATCTACGATAATCTCAAGTGTTGTCTCAAAAATAATACTGTTGTGGGGAGGGAGAGCATAATTAGAGTATTTTTTCCACACCAACCATGGACCAATGATCCCACATACTAATCCCATTAGGGAATGGCCCTCCCTTCATGGATGAGTAGATAGTGATGGTATGGGAATATAGAGAGACAAACTAGTACCCGTGTTTAGTATGATTTCTAAAATTAAATATGTGGTGTATCATAAAAAATCCATTTTATTGCAATATATCACACAAACATGTAAATCATACTCATGAAATGATAATGTATCACTAAACATTAATTTGGCCAAAGTTTTTAATAAAATAATGATTTATGGATCAGTCAAAATTCATACACACCACTTGATCAAATTACCCTCATCTAACACTATGATGCTAGTAAGCTAGTGAAGTCCATCTCACTTCTTAATTAGTATCAACAATGTGAGATTTGGTTAATATAATATAACCAATAGATTCACATAGAATACATCCTACTAGTAACATATAACATACTAAGCACAATAATCTAAAAACATATATTTATTCCATCAAACGTATGAATGAATCTCATATTATTATCTATCCCATAATAAAAATAATGACTATAGTTTATACCACTTGGGTAAAATACACATTTAACAATAATTTATAATTATTATAAGTATTTTAAAAATATACTACACCCTATGATAACCCATATTATCACAGTCTAGTGTTTTTAAGCATAACTACTAAGTACCACAACCAATCAAATAAAGTAGTCATAAATCCATAGAAACATAATCTCTTATTTAAGAAATTAGTCAAATCAAAGAGCATATAATATTATATTCTAGTGTTTGTTATATTCTCAAGGGTTGTATGCATGCATACACAAGGTTCTATTATACATAATATAGTTTTAAACTACCAATGGAACTATAGTTAAAATAACACACCCAACGTACATGTATATGTTAATAGGCTCATGTATACCTATATTCAAGTTTAACATACCATTATTCATAAATATGTAGCTTATTAGAGTGTTATATCCATTCAACAGTTTTTGTTTCACTTACTAAATATGATAAGTAACCTCATGCATATCATAAATCTATCACAAGATAATGAAAGACTACATTGAGCTCTTTATATTAAAATTATTTTGGGATTTTGATTTATTATAATTAAAAATAGATGCCTACAGTCTTTTACATTCCAAATAAGGTTTTCAAAAATCCTTTGTTAGAATAAATCAACTATCAATTTTAATATTGGAAAATATAATATACAACCATCTAAATCAAATTGAGGTTATATATATATTTCCCTAATCATATTTGTCATTTGTCTATGACTACCGACATTCGTAGTTTCTTAAATCCGGTTAAGCCTACCATTCCACATATTATAATAAGATCTATTTTCATCGATCCCTTTTGTATGAATTGTTCGTATAACATCAGATCACCCCATAAGCTATATACAACCATAACACCTTTTTTCCTAAATGTATAAGTCAATCAATTTAAGGTATCAATAGTTTTTATATATATCATATTCATATAATATATGATCATTGTATGTTTTATTTACATGGGCCACAAGGTTCTAATAGTGCCACATCTATTCTTTGGTCGCTATTTTTACTCTATGTAGTTGTATAAGGTGATAGGAATATTTAACTTAACTCTCATATAAAAGTCTATACCTTTATGTAGATGCAACTCAATACAAGTCATTCCAACTACTGAAGGCAAATCAATATACAGATCGATCCTATGTGAGTATGCATATCGATGCCCCTACTAATATATATATATATATATATATATATATATATATATATATATATATATATATATATATATATATATATATATATATATATATATATAATATATATATATATATATATATATATATATATATATATATATACAGTTTGAAATTGCCTAAATTAACATTTACTGATATTTTATTTGGAATGCCTAGGTTGTTATAACAATATGAAATAAAACATATAGACTAGTATATAAATCATCCCACGTAAACAATCATGATTGTTACGTCTAAATTGTTGTCTACACCTTCTCTTGGTTTGTTAAATACATGTTTGTATAGAATCACTGTGTATGTTATTCCTATTATATAAATATGCAAGTCAACATGCTTTATACCATGTAAAAATACAATTGGTTTGATTCTCAATTTGCATTGGTATATATATCCATATTTAGATATTCATTTATACAACTCCTAAACCGATGTATATACATATACAACCTATATATAATAAAAAATTCATGCAAACACCTATGAATACAATTATAATAAATATACATAATCTAAATACATTGCCTACCTAGAATTTCCCACTATTCTTCTATTGGATTACTTATCTTTCTTCTTCTCTCACTGCGTCCTTTCTTTCTCCTTCTCCTCTGTGTGCTATGCCTCCTTTTCTCTTTGAATATCTTTTATGATCTTCTTTCATATTCTATATTAAGATGAATAGGGCATCACTTTCTAAGATTTTTCCTTTCACTATTTTTTTTCTTTGTTTTTATCATTATTTTAATATATATATATTATTCTTCTTAAATTTTAGACCATTCTATTTATTTTTATTTATTTATTATTTATTATTTTCTTTTTCTATTTTCCATTTTCCCTCTCAATTAAAAGTTTAAAATTTTTATTTATTTTAACATTAATTATAAAAATTAGTAAATTCACTAATTTAATTAGCATCTCCAAATGCCATAACAACTTAACGATAATTTCATAAATCAATAACCTAGATTTAATTTAACTAAGCAAATCACATTTATACTAATATTTAATGATCACACATGCTAATCATGCAAAACAAGTTCTATAAAACCATTAAACTATGCTAGCAAATCATGAACAAACAACTATCTAATGTAAGTAGTAATAAATACACTATGCTAACCATTTTATTATGCATTTTAACATGTGTTAGCTAATGTGGTGTACATCACCCTCTCTGATGATGCTCTCCCTCCATCATGCTTTGAGGGACGAGTTCTCTTGTGTCAACCTCACAATAAGTAGGGATTTAGATCATAACATCATGATATACATACATCATAAAATATAAGTGAAATAACAAACTAACATGATCATAATGTAAACATATACACTACAACTAACTCATAACAATGTAGTCATATAATCTAAGCAATATCCAACTGTCTCATAATAGCATATATCTCAAAGCTTAGTAAAAAATAACCCAAATCAAATTTGTCAACTATAAATATCCACAAATAATCAAATAGTTTGCTTAGTGAGGAATCGAGATGTAAAATTTTATTTTATTGTAATGTAAATTTTATATTAATGACTAATAAAAAAATTATTTGTAAATAATTTAAATAATTTTAATCATATTTAAAATATTAAAATTATATTTAATTATATAAAGTAATATTTTGATGTAATAATCAAAGATAAAAGAGTAATAAATGATTTAAAAATGAGGTTTTAGAGGACTATTTTTTTTTTTTTAATAAATAAGAAATAGTCCTCAAAAACAAATAATGTAAAGTAATTTAGATAATAGGCAAAACATAATCCAAAAAATCAAAGCAAATATATTGCTTTCCATGACCATTAATGCACTCTTATAGTACTATCAATGCACTCTTTTTGAACCATCAAGTTATGTTTCCAGCAACTATAAAAAAATGTGAAATATTATTTGACCATCATGTTAATTAACTTCAAGGCTCAGAAAACCTCGCTTGCTTTCTAAATTCTATGTGAATCTCTGGGAAACTAATCTCCTTATTCAAAACCCTAATAGCGAAGCAACATCTAGAAAATCATGGGAAAAAATAAGGGATGTATTCTAGGACCTATGTTCTCCCTAAATTATTATGAAGCCCTTAGAATGCTTACACAATTTTTTACAAATAACATATCAAGTATAATGCATGTTAAACATTATATAGTCCATTGAATGTATGACATAGTCTTATATCACTTTTCTTATTAGAATGAATGCATGGTGGAGAAATAAATGCTTTATATTTTCTTTAATTAACTACTTTTGCACTTAGACGATTGATCTCTAGATGGGTGGATTCATTGCTGTGTACACTATTGGATCTATATATTTATTTACTTTTTAAATTCAAATTTAGTCCCTATTGATGTGCACATCAACATACAAGTGGTAAAGTTTGACAAATCAAGAACATAAAGCATGAGAGACTAAAATAAGGGTTTCAAAGGGTTTGCCTCATAATCTTACACTACATAATTTTGGGGGCCCTAAAATCATGCAATGTATAGTTTTAAGAAAAATCCATGAAGCCTAAAAAAATAAGGAGGGGAGGATATTGAAAGAAAAGAATTATATAAATAGGGGAAAATAAGGTAGGGAACATCCAAACACATGAGGAAAACATGTCGATAGAAGTCTAATACAAATCAATGATCACCAAACACATAAGTGGCCCATCATAATGCATATCTACAACTAATAAATATCCCATTACCAAAATTAAGCATCTACATACTGATTAAAATTGGCATGTGTGTCTGTGCATACATATCAAAGGAAAAAAAAAATGGGGTTATAATAAATATTTTTCACTCTTGAAGCTCCTACATAAATTCCAAGACTCTTGTATCAACTCAAACAATCTTGTACCAACCCCAACACTCTTATAGATTTGAAAAATACATTGCATGTGTATAAGTATCTAAACAATCAATAACATACTAAAATCAATAAAGGAGGACTAAAAATGATACACCTAATTTTGATTAGCGATTGTAGACACATATTTTTTGTACAAGACCCTTTTCCATTACACTTTTGCCATGTTTTGTCACACTTGGCATATTTGTGTATATTTGGCTCTTTTTTGATAGTACACATCCACATTAGATCCTTCACAGCCTTGCCTCATCTATACTTCCTCTTAAACACCTTAGATATGTCAGTTTTCAACACTAAGATTCCTTTCATTCATCCTCTGCTCAACTTAATCTTTATTTTGAGCCTTTTTTCCTATTGGGTCACAATTAGTAATTTGTCAATTCTATTGGGTCATAATCAATGGTCTGTTGATTTTGATCCTCTTCTTTTTTCCATTCCTTTCCATATTAGGTGCATTCCCCATGCTTTGATTGCTAGTTATCACTATTCTTTATGGTTGGCCTTTGTGTATATGTGTCCAAACTTGAATTCAAAGAGACTGTATAAACAAATATACTCTTAATCATTCCTCAAAGCTCTTATCAATCAAATCCACCTAAGAATTTCATTATAATATAATTCAAGAAGCAATACATGTAATGAACATACACATTTAGAATTTAGAATGTAAATGAATTAGCAAAGTATACATAACTAGATCAGTAAACTAATGACACCAAAATTTACTATCAGGGATAATGCCAAGATCACTAGTTCAATGAATGCATGAATTCTATGAGTGATGTGAGACTTAAATTGATCAAAAGCAAAATAGTGAGAGCATACATAAATTAAAAGTAACTAAAATCACACAAATGAGATAATTACAAAAGAAAGTAAACATAAATTGCTCCAACACTCCATTGAATAGCTCACTAATACAAGATGTACAAATAGGAGAGTTAGGTAAGTAACTCATCCATGAATAACCATAAAAGGCTTAGAATAGGCATGTAACTCTTATAATGGAATAACATCCATTAACCAATGATGATGGGCAAGAGTAACTATCTATGTGTAAATACACCTAAGCAAGCCAATCTCACCAGTGTAGGATAAATCCATGTGTGTAGAATAAACCTAAAAAAATAATAAAATGAAAATAATATAATACACTAAAATTTACATGGGAAAACCTCTGAGAGGCAAAAAATTACAAATGGTGATATTCATATATATATGAGAAATAATTAACGCCAATAGCTAACCTTCTTCTTCTCACTTCCTCTCTGATAAACCTTTTCCACATAACCTTTACAATATATTTTACACATGCAAATATCAAATCACATAATGTATTCACCATGTTAATGAGTTCACCGAATGTGTCCCATGAATAATAATAGGGACAAAACCCTATTTATAATTAATACAAGGGAAGGTGTCCATTGTAATCAGTGGGTTCATCCATCTTGAGAATCATTTAACTTAATTGGTAAATACTAAACCAAAATGTTTTGTTATTTATTTACATGAGTTTTTTTTTGATTGAGAAGTACCTATATATTAATATAAAATAAGATATGGTAAAACACTAATCATATTAAAAAAGGGTGGAAAAGTCACACCCCAAGAGCAAAGTCACACCGAGGGTTAAAAAAACCCATCGAGAAAAGTTAGAAAAGTGGTCACAAAATGACCACACCAAAAAAATTACATCACATTAGTTACCAACAAAGTAGAGAAATGAAGGTACAAATAACATTAACAAGAACATTTAAGAAGTAAAAACAAAGATGAACATCAAGGGAGGTGGAGGATATGGCAGACCTGGAGGCTTATCATTCCATCCTCTTATGATAGGAGGATCCTCGTCAATAGGTAAGGGCTCCCAACTAGTGTTTTAATGATATTATAAAGTCTCATTTTGATTTCTTTTAAGGGAAATAACTAGAGCTAGGCATGATAATTTACCTTGGGGAGGTAGACCCCAACCTATATTATCACCATCCTAGGATGGGGGAGGATATCCCCAACCCCAACCATCACTTCCAGATAAAGAGGAAGCACTCAAGCCACCATGATGAGGAGAAGGCCAGTAAGGTGGTGACCATCGTGGAGAGTAACTTATACATCTAGGTTTGGATCACTACCATCTTAGCCCACATCCCCATCCTTGAGGGGGTGAAGGATGCTGTGGGGGTTTAGGAGGTTCTTGATTGATCGCACATGAAGCATGTTCCTAATGATCAAGCAAATGGTGGAGATGGTTGAGCTTTAGATAGACCTTGTCTGTTTGGATTTGAATTTGAAGAGTGACATTAGAGAGCAGTAATTTTGTTAGAAATAGAAAAAATACATTCTAGCTCTTCATGATTAAAACAAGTATAATTCTTAGCTTTTCATATTTGAAACAAAATGTTAGCTCAAAAGATCTCCCAAAAGTGTTCATATTTTGTAGGAAATAAAGTTGAGTCCCCCAAGAGATCCATATTCCACGTGAATAATTTAAGGCAAAAAAGATGAAAAAGGGAGTGAATCTAGTGCCACATAGACTGAGCATGTGGGTAAAGCCATAAAAGATGCTTAACAATCTCTAGTTATCGACAAGCTAGGTAGATGAGGTTAGGCACACCCAGATGCTTGATTCAATTGCCCATAGGTAGACCCTGATAAAGAAGGCACCATAAAAAATGAGCTTTTTGGGGCTCAATAGTATCAAACCACACTATGCTAAAATGTTGGGCCTAGATCTCATCACAGGAATGAAGATTCTATCTGATATTGAGAATATCAAATAGAATATGTTGAGAAGTAAGTAAATGATATCCCATCCATGGAAAATATTAGGTGAAGGGGGTGGTTGTAGGACAATGCCAATCCTTCCATCAAGGAACAAGATAATTAACTCCAATTTTATGCAAATATTCATCATGTATGAATCCTTGAATTTTTACAATAGTCTATGCATATGAATTTATTAAATGATATTTATTTTGAATTTGTTTCCAAGTGAGCCAAACCCTACTTTATTTACAAAAGAGATTACTGATAACCTTCAGACATTTTATAAAAAGGTGTAGCCATTTAATCTAGGGGACTAAGGCAAAGGGAACATTGTGAAAATTTAGGCAAGGTAACCACCAAAGGGATTGAGAGTTAATGGAAAGGCCATTTATAAAACCTTCACCAACCTAGCTAAGGTGAGGCTTAAGATTCTCCTAAGCCTTTCATAAACTTTGAATTATAAAGGAGCCCTTAATTTTGATAGGCATTGGAATGATAAGTAAGGAGTGAAGCCCCAGGCCTTGCCAAGCTTTCTTGCCATATAGGAGTCCCTAAGAAATACAATGATAGAGAAGAATATTCTAGGCTTCATCCCTAGAAAGGAATTTGATAATCTATTTAGCCCCAAGAACAAGTCCTTGGATTTTAATATCAAAGAGACCCAATCCCCGAGCTTCCTTGGGGTGGCAACAAAATTTTCAAGCAACTTTATGGAAGCCTTTATGTCCCTCAGAGTCAGCCCAAATAAAATCCATTAAAATCTTTTGTAATTTGATATAGGAAACATTAAAAGGGACCCAATAAGAGGAATACTAAACATGCGAAGCTAAAAAAAATTTAGAACAAATTTGAAACTTACCAGCCAGAGAAAGATGCTTAGTGATCTAAAAGGAAATCTTTTTTCAACTCTCTGCACCACATATGACCATAATTCAGAAAGAAAGGCTCAAAAGGCAAAAGGAATGCCCAAGAATTTAAACTAAACTCCTAATAGAATCCACTACCATTGAAATTCCTTAATCCAAGGAGGTTTGGGACCTAATAATTGCCTATAACATTGGGTCTTCCTCCATTGAATATAAGAAACTGAAGCCAAACAAAATATGTGAAGAAATTCCATGGCATTCTTAATGGATTCTTCTTCCTCTTGGAGAGTGAGAAAGGTGTCATCCATGAAATGACCATTTAAAATTTGTCTATCAGATTAAGACAGATAGATACCTTTCACTAGCACTTTGACAAATATAATTAGATAGAAAATAGCTAAATCCTTAATTTTGTAAGAACATATAGGGAAGGGGCTAAATGATATCCTTAAAAATGGAGAGATGCAACTCAAATTGAGAATATTGAGTGCTATTAATAGTTATAAAAGCTACCACACCTTGAAAAAATATATTAATAATTTGAATAAACTTTGGGACAAACCCAAGTGCTTGAAGCATGGTCAGAATGAAGGGTCACTCAATATGATCATAGGCTTTCTAAAAATCAATTTTAACAAATAGGGCCTTTTAATTAGAAATCCTATCCCATTCCATACCTTCCCAAATAATGATGACATTGTCCAGAATGAATCTATTTTATATGAATCTTGTTTGTTCACTCTAAACAATTAAAGGGAGAATGTGCTTCACCTTGAGAGCTAGAGATTTAGAAATAATATTATAAGAGACATTGAGTAGAGTAATAGGTCTCAAATTTGTGATAATTTTAGGATCACCAACCTTGGGGATGAACTTGATGTTACCTTGATTAATAAGGGTTCCCAAAGAATTGGTTAGAATAACTTCATAATACACCTAGTGTAGATCAAGACCAATAATGTCTCATAGGGTTTGGTAAAATTCACATAGGAAACCATTAATTCTTAGATCTTTGTTCACTTTCATTTGTTTAACAACTTCATTAAGGTCATTGAGAGATAAGGTCCTATCACAATCAACTCTTTCTAAATTGTAGACTTTATAGGGCATAAATTGGAGACATTGAAGAAGAACTACCTCTCTTTTTATAGAAGAAGCTTACATCGATAAAACACCATGATAATGATGCACAAAGGCTTGAAAAATGTTAGGAAGGTTGGTAAGTCTTGCATTTCCTTGACAACTTTTATTCTATCAACAACTCTCATAGAGTGGAGGAAGGCAAAAAAATCCTTGGATAC
Organism: Torreya grandis; assembly: GCA_037957365.1. NCBI lineage: Eukaryota > Viridiplantae > Streptophyta > Pinopsida > Cupressales > Taxaceae > Torreya > Torreya grandis. Next base: position 2,937,403 of record JARHVA010000828.1, read on the forward strand.
CTTGTCACCAATTTTTAGCTAGTGCATATGATCTCTCAGTTGAGCTCCTTTGGCTTTGTGTGCTTCCTCAATTTAGAGCTTGTGTCTCTATTATTCCACTTGAGTTTGAAAGTAGACATTGAATGACACTTGGTTTAGTTCCTGGGAGGTGTAGATAAACTCACAGTTTGTAGAATTGTGTAGATGACATCTAAAATTAGATTCTTATTTTCCATATATCTAAAGAAATGTGGAAGTGTGAGAAAGAACCTTAGACCACCATTTAATCCAAACAATATCTCTTTTTGGTCAAGGAACTAAGTTCCAAATTTTGATAATGTGCCCCATCGTTATTTCATATTTGAAGTGGGTAGTATTGAGATAAAATTACATGGAAGTAGGCTTGACTTAAGGAGAATTCCATTCAAAGTTGAAATAAATGGGGTGATGATCTAAGAGAAAAGTATCAAGAATGATAAAAACTGGCCTATCTTGGACTGGAGCAAAATAGAAAAGATCTTGCTCAACCAATAGAGCTCTATCAAGATGTTGAAGTACCTTATCTCCCCCTTAGAAAAAATTAGACTAGGTGAACTAAGGAGAGTCTAAATCCTTCCTTCGATAATGGTTGGAATCAAAATCCTTGAGCTTATTACGTATATTAAACCATGCTTCATTTTCACCTGCATACCATCACATCGAAAGGCACCCTTCTTTGTCCTCTACTAAATCCACCATATTAAAGTCACCACAGAGGATCCAATGTGCATCTGGGAGAGAATCAACCAACCATCTCCACATGGATACCCATTCCACAACATCATTAGATGTTTATTAATTGACTAGCCTAATAATGCAATTGTTAAAATAAAAAAGGGTCTACACTACCTAATGGGTGGGGTTTAAACCCAAAGAATAATATTCTAAGTGAGATCTAGAGCCAAAAAAGTGATGACCCCACCATGCCTAGTGGCATAAAAAATGGCCCCATGCTAGATGATCCATGTTGCATTCTACAGTAGGAAGCCATAAATCTTGACCTCTTGCAAACAAAGAATTTTCATGTTGTGGAAAAATTGGCAGCTGTTCCTGAATGCATACTTATGTGATGGATCAATAAGACTGAAAATATTCCAATAGTACATAATCATTAGATAGGATCGAGGTGAAACATTGTGTTGATAAATAATAAATCATTATTATTTAATTATACACCAAAGTATGCTAAGGGTTTAAACTAGTACACTTAGACACTAAATGTTCTAACACTCCCCTTTAATGCTAAGTTGGGATAAATATCATAGTCACTTTAATACAAGAATTATACTATGTATATAATTGAAGGCTTTAAAAACCTTCATCATTCCAAACATCATATTTTGAAACAAAAGGAATTATAATCCATAAACTACTATAAAGTAAGTCTATACTAACATGATCATGAGACTACATATCACAGTTTCTCATGAATAATCATCTAAGAATTTTTGGAGCCTTTTATAACATAAAGACCTCCATTACAATATGATTTTAATTATTAGGGTTCAAAATTAAAAAATTCACATGAATTAAATTTTTTTTTTGGGAGAAACTATTTCAATTTTTAACATCTTTTTTTTTATTTTTTAGAAACTAATTTTAATGGCTAACTTGTTCTATTTAGGCAATTTTTTATGTAATGGCTAGATCCCTTCAATTTTTAAAGTGCAAAACTCTATAGTTCTCACATATGTTTTAATTTCCTGATGAAGGATCCTAGTATTTGATTTGAAATGTGTGATGTTAAAAATTGAACACAGTTTCTCCCAAAATAAATTTATTAATACTTTATGGATTGGGGAAACATTAAATCTTTGAATTTCACATGAAGTTTACAAAAAAATCACATAAATTTCACATAAAGTTTATAGTGCTTTATAATGAGAAGTATAAATAAGAAGGAACATGTGGCCATTAGGAAGTGACATTGTCATGCACACTCCCCCTCAATGGAAACTTTGAGAGGCCCAACATTACATGAAACTAACAAAACTTGGTAGCACCAAGTGGTTTTGTGAAGATATATGCAACTTGTTCATTTGTATGACATAACTATAGATCAATATCACCATTAAGGACTTTCTCTTGGATAAAATGCACATGAAATTCAATATGTTTAGTTAATTAGTGATGAATTGGATTTTTTGCTAGAGATATATGACTTGGGTTATCACAATGAAGGTTGGTACTATGAGAAACATCCAAATAATTTTTTCCTAACAAATTTTACAACCACATAGTTTCTTTAACAACTTCTATATCACTTATGTACTATGTTTCAATAGAAGAGATATAGACAATATATTGATTTTTGTTGTTCTAAGTGATAACACTTGCACCAAATTTAAACACATATTTAGAAGTAGATTTATGATCTATAGTATCACCAACATGATTAACATCCCAATAACCATATAAATTAACATTATCAATTAAAGAATAAAATAAAATAAAATTTGTAGTTCTTTTGATATATTGAAGTATTCTCTTTGCTAATTTCCAATGATACAAATATGGATCTTACATAAATCTAGGAGTGATAACAATAACATATGAAATATTTGGCCTAGTAATGGTTAGAAAAATCAAACTACCAACAAGTTGTCTATATAGAGTAGGGTTAGCTTTTTCACATGTAAGTTTTGGATCAAGTTTAACATCAACTTCAATAGGAATAAATATAGATTTACAAGAAAACATATTAAATTTAACGAGAATAATATGTGTATACTGATATTGTGATACGATAATTGAATTTTTATCTTGAAATATAACAATTCTTAAAACCTGATGAAGAATGTTTAATAATCATTTCAAATATTTGACTTAGTTTATCCTTATATTTATGGATTAAAATAATTAGATCACTAGTAATCAAAATATCATCAACATATAATATAATTAAGATTAAATGACCATTTCAACTTTAACAAAGAGATCATTATCAAAATAGAAGTTAGAGAAACTTAGTTTTTAAAATAAAGAAGTAATATTATAATACCAAACTTGAGGAGCTTGTTTTAAACCATATAATGATTTTTTTAACTTACACACATAATGTTATCTGTTAGTTTTAATAAAACCAATAGACTGAGTCATATAGATTACCTCTTATAAATCACTATTTATAAAAATATTTTTAACATCTATTTGTTGGATAATCCAACCATTTTGGGTTGTAAAAGTAATAAGTAATATAACAATACACATTTTTGCTACATGAGTAAATGTTTTAATATAGTCAATCCTAGGTTTTTGAGTAAACCCATGAGCAATTAATCTTGCTTTAAACTTGTCAATTTTACAAATTTAATTATATTTGATTTTATAAAGCCACCTACAACCAATAATATGCCTTTTAGATGGAGGTGTGACAAGATCTCAAGTCTAATTTTTAATTAAGGCAATATACTCAGCTTGCATAAAAAATTTACATATGTTATCTTGAATGGATTCTTCAAAATATTGAGGTTCACATTCATATAGTCTTTAAAGCATGATAATAATGTCGACTTATAATTAATTTATTAAGATTATCAAGACTAGAAGACTGGATTAGGGATTATGCCCATTTAGGTCTTTTAGATTGAACATGAAATTTAGGGGGTTCCTCAGACTCTAATTTATCTAAAGATGGATCAAATTACTATAGGAAATATATTTATTCATAAATATAAATATGAGATCTAGGTTAATCAAAAAAACATTGAGGAGGTTCCACAGAGGGATCACAAAAGGATTTTCAATAATAAGAACATACTATTCTCAATGATATATCATTTAGATGGATCATATACTCTTAATTTTTTAGTATTACCTCCATAACCTAAAAAAATATAAGAATAGAAAGTAGGATCAAGCTTATTTCTTTTTCACTTTAATAACAAAGATAAAAGTAGTGCTACTAAAGATCCTAAGATAAGCTACACTATGTTTCTTTTAGACCACATCTTTAAAGAAGTAGAAAGATGAAATTTTTTATTAGGGACTCTATTAAAAATATGCACAATAGTATTCATGGCTTCAACCCATAAGAAATTAAGAATAGTTTTAGAATGCAACATTGTTCTATTCATTTCTATAATGGTGTAGTTTTTCCTTTCATCAATACCATTTTGATAAAGGGAATAGGGAGTTGTTAATTCCCCTTGAATACCACAACTAATGTAAAAAAAATCAAATTCTTTAATAATATATTCACCACCATTGTTAGATCCTAATCTCTTAATAGAAAAGTTATAAGTATTTTCAACAAAATCTTTAAATTCTTTAAAGTTAGACAACACTTCTAATTTGGTTTGCCAATGAAAGAGTGGTTTCTTTGGGGATAAGAAGTTGGTTTAGTAAATAAAGTTTACCTAGTCTTGTCTATTAGAAGATTGACTTAAAATGCACTAATAATGGTTAAGAAGATATTCTTTCATATTGAAGGACATTATTTTTGTTGATTGTAGCTTATTAATTATGGTGTATGGGAATGATGTAATTATAGCTATTTGACAACACTTCAATTCAAATTATTATTATATTGATAACACAAATATAATCATTTCAAAAGGAAATTATTATCTTAATACATGCAACATTATTAAGAGTGGTGTAGGGCCTTGAGTAAAGTAAATTCATTTTGTAAGTGTGAGTTATGCAAGGAGGCATCCATAATAACTTCATAACTAAATTCTACCTCAAGCTTGTAGGGCTGGGATGGGATCTATTGCAGATTCAACCTATTATTGAATATTATTTAAAGGAAGATAAGGAGGTATGGAAATTTTGACAGGTAGGATAATTGGTTGATTTCATATAGAGGGTGGAGGGTCATGATAAACATGTATCACAATCCTTTGTGAAGGATTAGAACAATATGAGGATGGTTTTCAATGGTGTGTCTGTAGAGATCATAGAGGATCTCATAAAATAGGTTACAAGGCTTAAAATAGATATCACCAAGGTTTTTAAAATAGGCAAAGACTTCAAATAAGAAAATGACAAATTTATAATGGATGGGGAAGAACTCATTCCCTTACACAATGATTTCTCTTGGGAGGAGCTCCCTCATCCATTTGATGAAGTTGTGAATCAAGTCATGTTGTACATAACACTATAAGGTAGGAAAAATGTGGTGCATTGGTGTCATTTCATTTTTCTCAATTATTTTCATCATCACATTCCCCTAAGCTTACCCTTATACGTTTTGTACTCCCTTGAGAGATCCATTTTGGATGTGAAAAGGGGAAATAAAAAATAACCTTTACATCAAGTTGTTATCTTCATGATCCACAAGTATTTCAAGGGTATGAATATGGGACCTAGGAGATTCTCTATGATACATAAATAAGACATCTTTACAGGTGGATATAAACATAAATTAAGAAGTACATTAAGGGGTAAGAGATAAGGTCTAGGTGGAGGTAGTAAGCTAGATTGTGGTAGCAGCTCTAGGGACCTTTCAATGGATATTCAAGATGTTAGTGAGGAGATAGAAATAAAAGGTCTCCATTTGTTTAGTTCAAAAACTACCTCATCTCAAGTGGAGGGAAAAGAGCAAAGGAAATACAAAATCAAGGAAAGGTAAAAAGTAAAAGAAGATGACTCTCAATATGAAGTAGAATTTTTAACCAACAAAAAATGCCTAAATGTTGAGTTCAATAAGGGAGTGGAAACCTCAAAAGGTGAAAATAGGGTAGAAAAATTTGAGGAAGAACTCGAGCTTTAGAAATTTATCCTCAGATGGTTCATGCAAGAACATTATTCATTGAAGGAATAAGTCAAAAGCATTTCTCAAGAAAATAAGGAGCTGAAGGACAATATCAAATTTATTATATATGTGATCAAATCATCCATAAATGATAGTATTGAAGCTATTGAGTCTCTAAGGATTCTTTTGGGTGATTTGAAGCAAAGAGGTGAGCCCAATAATAAATTTAAATGCAATGCATGTGATAAGGATATTGAGTAATCATCTTAGATGTATTAGAGGTTAGAATAGAGCTAAATAAAATGATCAATAGGTGGGAAGAAGCCTTGAGAGGCCAAAAATTCTAGCTGTTCTTTTTCTTTTTTTGTGTTGCCTTCTTTTTATTTTTCTTTTGTGTCGTAATATCATATTTATTCAGCAGACTTTTCTATTTATCTGGGATTTGAGAGCCTTGTCTATTATTTCTTGTATAGGGTTGGGTCCCTAGTTCAAAAAACTTTGTTTTACCCATAATAATAAAAAAATATGACCAAATCATTCTAATATAATCATTTATAAAAATAACAACATAGAAAGAACCATTAATAGATACAACTTCAAGAGGTCCTGCAACATCACTATGAATTAATTCTAAAGGATGTAAAGAATTTTCATCATGATTCTTGTAAAAGGGATTAGTATGTTGCTTACCACATAAGAATCCTGCACAAGTTTCATGATGGAAAGATATATAAAGAAAACCAACAACAAGATTATGAGAAGACATATCATATAAAATTCTAAAATTAACATGTCCTAATTTTTCATGCTATAATTGAGATTTATTATTATTATGTGATGAAAGACAAAACTCAAAATAAGTAGAGAAAATATATAAACCATTCTTTTGAACAACTTAAACAATTAGAGAACTAGATTTATTTCTAATGGACTAGTTATCTTTAAGCAAAATTATAATGAAGTTATCATTCGTAAGTTGAGAACAAGATAGAAAATTCTTCTGGAGCTTAGGTACATAGAAAGCATCATTAATAACAATATTTGTAAATTTTGCATTTATTTGTTTAGTTGTTTTTAAAAATGAATTATCCCATAGGTAAATCTTTTCAGAAGTATCTCTAGTTATAAATAAAATGTTAGACAAACACGTTATATGGTGTGATGCATCTCTATCTAAAATCCATTCATTCTCATTAGAAGAAAATAATGCACTATATAAAGAAATAACATTAGAATTATGTTCTTGATTGTTCTTCTGGTTATGGTTATTTTGATAGTTTTGATTAGATTTATTCCCTTTATTATTTTTAGATATTTTATTATATATATATATATATATATATATATATATATATATATATATATTTATCAAATTTATCTTATATGATCAAATTTACCATACAGATTACAATTCTCATTAAACTTCAGTTTACGATTCTTATTACCATATTTCTTATTCCTGCTTTTTTCATTAGCAGAATTAAGGTTAGATTTTTGGTTTCTATTATTCTCATAAACATGATTGAGAGTGAGAAGTGTGTGAATTGAATTTTATTTACAATCAAAATTAGACATCACTTTCTCTTCTTGAATTAGAAAAGCTGATAGGGTAGTGAGGTTAGGGATATCTTGCTCTGTTTGATACTTTGAATTCAAAATTAAAATAAAATTACATTTTTTTCATGAATATTCAATTGAATAATAAAATATAATAATTGATCTTAAATTAAATTATAATTTTAACCATCTAATTGAGATTTAATATTCTTAAAATTAGTAATAAAGTTAACAAATTTTTCATCGCCTTTCACAGATATAGTAAGCAATTCAAGGATCGACTTAATAATACTAGAGAGACAAGTGCCCTCATAGATAGACTCAAAGAGTTTCTAATCATTTATAAGAGACTCTTGATTACCGATATGAAATTAGAATTCATCCTTAACACTCTATAATATAATTGACATGGCTTCTTATGATTTTTTAAAACACATTTGAAAGCTCAGGTATAACATGTCATCCTAACAGACCTTTTTTAGTTCCAATAACTATGTTCCACAAATTTTAAGCCATACATTCTACTTTAACATGAATTTTCCTTATATTATAGTTTGATTCATTAAGTATTTGAGATTTATTTAATACAAAGTTAGGCAAAGCCATTGCTTCCCTTTAAGAATGACAATATAACACTAGATAATTTTAAAAAATAAACCCTTTTTAAATGTGGATTTTAACTTTATTTGATAGTAAAGTAAAATACAAGTGTAAAAAAGTAATAATTGATCAAATGTATGCTAAACAATGCATAAAATAATTGAAGTAAAATACACTAATTTATATGTCGTAAGTATCGTACACAAAATAACTATCTAAACATTGATTTAAAAATATATAAAATACTATAATAGAAGGCTTAACAATAAAAAATGGACCACATAAATGCATCCAAAATGTGCTAAAACTTATAAAATGACAAGTTACATGATTATGGTAAACAAAACATTCACCAGGTTAAATGCTGTAAAATAAAATGACACTAGAGAAGGGTTTACATGAGAAGTTTGACAAGTAAACCAAAAAGAAACTCAAATTAAATAATTTGACTAAAAATAAATTGACTTGATAAAAAAAATAAAAAATAAAAAACTAGTGGGTTTTGAACATTAGAATCCTTTCTTACAAGATTTTAACAAAATAAATACCACCAACCCTTTTAGAAAGTTATATGGTAATATACATGCATAAATTTATATTTATATTTTTTAATCTAATTTTTGATTAAAAAAGTATATAAATAAATATATACATAGTGCATGTAATTTTTACATAATGAAAATAATTTTCTTAAAAACTTTTGGTAAAAAAACTCTCAAAGCGGGACCCTACATTGAATAAAAATTAAAAGCTTTATTTAATAAATATAATCCAAAATTATAAACTAGCCTCTATAATATTTCATGGTTGATAATGATCCACTTGTAGAAACTTTGGAAAGCACAAAAACTTGTACAGACTACTAAAATGCTTGAATCTTTGTCAATCTATCTAAAAAATTGCCATAAAGCAGAATAAACCCTCAAAATAAATTTTTTGATGCAAACAATGATTGTTATATTGATAGATGCTATACATGGTTGTACTATCATGCCATAGATAGAAAGGATATTCAAAAAATATATTGAATATTCATTAAGCTTCTCAATAATGTGTTTGTAGGCTCAAATGATGAAGATCTGGTCAACACAAACTAATATTTAGGGTGAGGAGTGAAAATTAATTTCTAATTTTTTTATAGCCTTCAAACTCCTCAAATGGTTATATCATCACTTCCTAGGGAAAAAAAATTATTACACCTTCCACATACTTGGTAGAAGGTCTAAAAAATTGATAATCTTCTTTTAAAATAGATATCCAAGAGATGGAATTTTGAAAAATATTTTTTCACTTGCCTGGGCCATACCATGGGCCATACAAATGCCTCAAAGGTTACTTTTTTATTGAAATTTGAATTTTGAATATACATTGCATCTAATATAATCAATAGATAAGAGCCTTTCCAATCAAATTCACCCCATAAGTTATGATTCCATAATATAATTCAAGAAGCAATACATGCAATGAACATACACACGTAAAATACAAAATATAAATGAATTAACAAAGCATACATAACCAGATCAATGAACTCATGACACATGAATTTACATGAGAAAACCTCCAAAAAGTAAAAAACCCACAAAAAATGATATTCAAATATATAATAAACAATTAACCCCAATACCCAACCTTCCTCTTCTCACTTCCTCTGTGATAAACCTTCTTCATAAAACCTTTACAAGATATTTGCTACACATAAATATCAAATCACATAATATATTCACTATGTTACCAAGTTCACCGAATGTGTCTCATGAATAATAATAGGGTTAAAACCCTTTTTATAATAAATGTGAGGGAAGGTGACCATTGTAACCAATGGGTCCATCCATCTTGATAATCATTTAATCTAATTGGTAAATACTAAACAATAATATTTTATTATTTATTTACATAAGATTTTCACCTCATGTTAATAAATAATAAATCATGTCTTACATCTTACGAGTTGAAGGTATCGATGTATTTCATAATCATCATGTCTCCACACATGCATGATCTTAGTTCAAAGGGGTGGATCTTAATTAGGTTGATCCATAATTATACCTATAGAAGGGGACATAATTGCTATAATGAGTCTTCAATGGGCTTCCCAAACCATAGTTTCTTCTTTCAAATATATTGCATCTAAAAACTTCCTCTTTCTCACTTTTTCTCTATAAACACTGATTTGATGGGAGGAGACAGGGATAGATTGGAACCCACCTCCTGCAAGGATGGTTGTAGCTAAAAAAATGTCTAGAAAAAGCTAAAATATGGGGGTCTCATAGATTTCACGCATGAGTCACATATCACAATGTAGAGGTTGACCATGACTTCACTATGCTTGGAATAAGCAAAAAGTAGCCATTCATGGCATCATAATTAATATTATAGAGAAATTCATTAGTGAAGTGACTATTGTGTCATGTGAAGGCACCAAGGCATTCAAGGATCAATAAAAAACAAGATCCACTACAATGTTTTTTAAGATAAATGACTTTATGCAGATGGATAAGAAAGGTTCTCCATAGACTGATCTCCTGCATTATTGGCCTGACATTTATCTTCAAGTCACGCATTACATGATGCTTGAAGTTAAATACACTCTTATATTTTCCCACCATTTTCTATTGCTAAATCATTTCATTGGATATGAAATTAATTTGCCCTACTTTCTGCTAAATTCCATTGACAACACTATCTTATTGAACCAAGTGAATGGCTCTAACTCCATCCTCCACCAAGGTCTAATTTTCCTATTGGTGAAGCATGGCCAAGCCCTCTATGGTTAGGAGGTTCCCCCTATGGGATCTTACTCTGAGGAGGACTCCCAAGAAGAATCCCTGGTGGAGGATCCCACTGTAGGATCCCACTAGACCTCTATCTGCTCCCCTTAGATTAGCCTATCTAAGTCTCCTTATGATGACCTCCCTCTTAAGCTATTTATTCCCAAACCTAAGCCTATCTCTCTCAATGTGGGTACCTCAATAGAGACCACATAAAAAGGGAAATCCATTCTAATTGATGAAATGGAAAGGAACAAATCATAATTGGAGAACTTTAACTCCAAGGTTTAACAAGCAGGGATGGCCCTTGCCAAACTCATTTAAGACAAAACCTCTTTTCACATACAAGCTAAATCCACAGTTCAAGATTTTTTTTAGTCTACCCAAACTACCCTGTCCCCTACCATTCAGTCTCCTAAATCCTTAATATCTCCCCCTTTGGGTTCCCCCAAGCGGGTCCCCCTAGAGCAATCTTCCCTATAGGTCAAAGGACAAAAGCGTCCCCGCATGCTCTTCCTCGGTGAAGTTGTTGAAGGCCCTGAGAACCACACTCAGGAAAAGGTTTCCAAGGTGAAATAGATCATCCCAATGAATATTATTGAAGATGATAAAGACCCACCAAAGGGTCTTTCCTCCTAAGTTTCTTTTTGGTTTCCTACTTTTTTGGTGCTTAGTTTAACATTGTAGTTTTTGTTATTTTAGTTTCTCAGCCTTATTTTGGCTTGTTTAAACTTCTGTACTGCACTTTGGTGGTTCTAAGATCCTTGTAAAACCTAGTTTTTAACCTTATCAAATAAAAAATAAATCATTATTATTTAATTATACACTAGAGTATTCTAAGGGTATAAACTAGACCACTTAGACATTAAATGTTCTAACACCTTATTGAGATGCACATTGAGTATATCCATTGCACATTAATAAAGAAGTCTACACACTAAGCTTACATTGCATCATCATCATTCCAAGTCATGTGTCATAAAAATTATACCAAAATAAATTCATAGTAAATCATATAGTTTCATTTGATTATTTAGGAAAATGAGGCAAAGTCATTTATCTCATTTAGGTTGGGAACATTGACAAATAATATAACTACATTGAGCCTTGATTATAAGCATGCAGGATATGTAGTTAAAATCCCTCAAGAATTTGCCTAGGCCACCAAACATTCACATTTATATAATATTATGACATTATGGAAAATTAGGGTTACAATCAAAGAGATCAATTTTAGATAGTTTTGTGCATCATCATATCAAATGAAGCTAAGGTATTACTCATCTATCTATGTTGAAGTGTCATAAAGAGTTTCATATCCTAAAAAATGGCAAAGGTCATAGTCATAGTATCATGTGTAGATACTAAAATATGATAATAAGTACTTGACAATGGCAAGCTTGACCTACATTTACCATGCAAGACTTGAGCATACAAACATGGTCCCAATATACCATTCTTTCACACTTACATGATATCATATGAGTTTGATCCTTCCATTGTATTGTTACAACTATAAGAACCTCACTATCTATTTTAAACTTGATTATTATCCTACAATCATATCTTCAGATCCTCAATTTAGTATGCATGTACATAAGGCACTACCACTAGGCTTGGTTAGTATTATCAATCAATAATGATCTAGGCCTATCAGTACCGACCCTTTCTCAACAATAATTACTTTTTAAAATCAAAATTTTTCCTTATGGTTGACCCATTTACTTGTGTGTTGGTGGAATGAGAAATTACCCAATTGAACTCATATATATATACAAAACAAGTCCTTACTTGATAATGGGTTGGCACTTATCTAACTCACAACTATACACTATTACACATTATTCAAATTTTCCCTATTCTTCTGAAATTATGAATCAATCACTAGGATATATCATAATCCAAGTCTGAATCATATCAAATCTATGATAAATCAAGCATTGTCATGTATAAAAGCTAATTCATTGTTTGAATTCATATAACAAAGGAAGAAAATTTCACAATCACACTAGTTGGGGGAAATACATGTGGCTTGATTTCCCTCCTTTTAATATCACATATATAGGTAGTAATCAATCATCAAATGAGGGTGATATGGTTCAACTCAACCCATTACACCTTCCTATTTTTTGTAGGTTTCTATCCCTCATAAGAACACCTAGTGTTTTAAGGTGAAAGAGGTTGATTTTTAGAGTTACATACATCATCAAGGTTTGACATCACACATACATAGCTTTAAGAGATAGGCAAAGGTAATTCTATGATCATGAACCCATTTTTCATCATAGGATAATACCAACCACTCAATTCAGTATCGATAGTTGATACTAACCCATTTTTTAACATATGACAATAACACATAGAAACACAGTTCCTAAAATGGTATAATCATAGGCATGCATCAATCTATTTTCTGCATTATGAATACAATCACAATCAAATAATCAACTAGAAAAGCTAAGTACTCATCTCTTTATTGTACTTGCTATATTTAGCATGTGTCATTTATCAAATCATTGTAACCAATTTTAGTATTTTATATTCAAATATATGCTTGAATACCATATTCATCTATTTTAATTATTCCACTAGTTGATATCCTATAAATTTTATAAAACCAAATTAGGTTAAAACATATTGGTGAACTCGTACATTTATCAAACCGTGTCAAACCTTAGGTTTTCCTTAGGGTTTCAAAATTTTGTCTTAAGGTTTCATATCTGATATCTAATTTATACATAAATACAATAAATAATTTCACCTTTGGCCCTATCCTTCTGCACACTTGCATGATTCCATCGTATGCCATCCAAGAAGGCTTGTTCCTTTGTCCCTCTAAAGTGTAGTGCTAGATTAAGTGGGCCTTATATAAAACATAACTAGATTCCTTTGACTTCATCTAAAATGGATACAATGAATGCTTATTCTTATTTTGATGATGCATCTATTCATCAACATGTGCAAATAGATGATTATGTTGACATGCCTCCATTAGAACATGATTACGAAGATAATAACATTGAACATACTAATCAAGATAATTTTAAGGGCCTAGATAGAATTAATCCTAATGAACTCAATGAGGTATATCCTGATTAAGTTAAAGCCTTATCCAATTTGTGTTAATTACTCTATCAATATCCCAAAGACATGGATAGGATAGTCAAATTAATCCCAACATCTAAGGATGCACACCAAGATAAGATTGCTACATCTCAACCATAAAATTAAGAGCATATGAATATGACTTCAACAAATATGATTTAATTACATTTAAAAATTCATGATGGTGAATACAATAATTTATACTAAATGATATGCTCATAATAGTTCCTATTAAATAAGAGAGTAATCATAGAAAATAATATACCTGACTCCCTATTTTTATTATATGTTATGGGAGTTCCTCTAATAACCATTATTGTAAAAAACTAAATCCTTACATGAGTTGATGTTAAAAAATCTCACTTACATTTATTAACTATGATAAATTAACCTAAATATGTAAATTAATTAATGCAATTTATTTATTTTAACATTCCCCCCTCCCTTAATTTATCGTAGTCTGAAGAGTACAAAGAATAAAATTTATTAATGCCTCAAACTCATCACATGTAATTGGCTTGGTGAAGACATATGCATAATGATATTGAGTGGGACAATACTAGAGTCAAATGTTGTGTTTTTGAACATGATCATGTATGAAATGGACCTAAAATTCAATGTGTTTTGCGCATTCATGAAACACTAGATTGAAAATAAGTTTAAGAACACCCTGATTGTCATAATATAGAATAATAGGTTGAGTTTGTGGTACTCCAAGTCTTACAAGTATACAATGTAGTTATACCACTTTGTAGACAACTTATCCTATTGTAAAATATTCTAATTCAATGAAATATCAATAAATAAATGTTTACTTATTTCTCCCCCATGAGATATGGTCAAATCCTAGAAATAACACAAATCTAGATGTGGATTTCTTGTCATCAATAGAACCTGCACGATCTATGTATGTGTAACCTATCAAAAAGAGTTGATCATTCTTTTTGTATTCTAAGGCATAATATATTATATCTTGAATGCATCTCAGTATCCATTTTATTGATCTATAGTAACTCATCTTCAACTCCTGCATAGACTATGAATGATAGTTGACATCATAACTAATATCTGATCTAGTGTATGTCAACAAAATGAGACTCCCAATTAACCATCGATAGAGAGTGACATTTACTGGTGGTGATGGATTTGAATGAGAGAACTAAATTCTTTTCTCCATGAGTGTTGTAATAGTTTTGTAATCCATCATCCATAATATTTTTAAGAATTATCTTAGCATACTTTATTTGAGACACAAATATGCGGTGCCCTTTTTTCCAAATTTTCAAACCAATATAGTAGTGCAGTAGCCCAAGACTTATCATATCAAATTATCATTTGAGATCATTATTTTTTGCATCAATCATCTTCACTGAACTGCTAGTGATAATAAGATTATTGACATACATAATTAAAATCAAACTTTCATCCATTTCTTTAGTAGAGATTTAGATCATATGGACTCCTTTGGAATCCATGTTGAACAAGATACTCATTAACATTTATATACTAGGATTTGAGAGCCTATTTGAGACTATACATAGAATTGATGAGTTTATACACCTTTTATTTTTGGCCAAGTATAATAAAACTTTCTATTTGGGTTATGTAGACTTCTATAATCATTTAGAATTGGCCATGAATACTTAATAATGTTAATTTTGGCCAAATTTTACTTTAATCAATTTGAGCACTTAATCTAGATCTATGTCACCACCTCACTCTATCCTAAATACCCATATAGACTTATCCCATTCTAAGTTGTTATCTTATGCTTACAAAAATGATATTAATTGATAAAAATTTCTCTAAAAATTTGTAAGGACATCCCAGATCTTAAATTTCAAACGTTACCCTTCAGGATAAAATCAACCAGTATAGATAAATAGTGGCATTTGATCTTGACCCTTATGGGTCAATCTTATCCATCATCTTAACAATGATTAGTTTTCAAATTTAGACCCTCCCTTACAAGTTAGTCTATATTTTTAGGATAGGTAGCATGAGGTTTCCCATCTTGGATTTCTATAAAGACACATCTATGTCACCTATTCTATCACTTGGAAATTTCAATATTAAGGCATACCTACACTATTGCACATTGAGCAAAGCTTCCCTATTATTCCCAAATCTTATTTTTATTATTTTTAAGTAAATTTTAGCCAAGTCAAGAGCCAATTTTATCTAAGTCAAATCAAAGCATTATCAAGTATTCAATCCATCTCTAGATGCATATATGTATCAAGAGAAGCATAATTTCATAAATCACTCTAAGTGGGAGAATTATTTAGGCTTGATTTCCCTCTTTAGAGTATTGGATATGTAGGTAGTGATCAATCATCATGTGGGTGATTGGGTTTAGCTCAACCCTTACACCCTTTTTTTTATTTGTAGCTTTTAAGCTATTGCAAGACCTATTATGGTTTTCAATTTGAATAAGTCATTTTCAAGTCATTCGTGCACATCCAAAGACCAAATTTCTACACACATGTAATTTTCAAGTAGACACAAACAATTATGGATTAATTTTATTAATATTTATACAAAGGACAAGATTGACCCATAAAGGACAATAGTGGTAGTTGATTATATCCCATTTTAGTTAGTTTTGATCTTGAGTAGTTATAATCCTAGTTTCTATTACATGTGCACAATTCAGTCTGATCTGATATTTCAACCAAGTCTAAATTAAATGCAGTCAACCTATAATTAGAAAATAACTAAGTCTTATTGTGTTTTTTTTAGTTAGTTTATTTCATTTATTTGTGCTTCATCTATTTTTGTACTTTAATTTTATTCAGCTAGTTACAAGTCATTTTACAACATTTACCACCCTTCTATTTCATGTTATCTTAATTAGAGTTAATTACCATTAATTCTAAATTGTAATACAATTACTTCATCTTGTATATATTCAAACATTAATGCACTTTTAACATCCATTTGATGAACTTTCCATCTAAAATGTGTAGCCATAGTAAAGGTCATTTTGATAGTATTTATCTTGGTCGTGGGAGCAGATGTATCTTCATAGTCAATGCCTTATTTTTGTGTATATCCTTTTGATTCAAGTCATACCTTATGCTTGTCAATGTTTCCATCTACTTTTTACTTGGTCTTAAATATCCACTTGTAACTGATAGCCTTTTTCCCTGGTGGAATATCAACAAGTTGCCATATATTGTTCTTCATCAGTGATTAATGTTATGCATCCATAACCTTTTTCCAAGGTTTGGACTCTTGGGATTCTCAAACCATTAAGGGATAAAATGATTCTCTAACTATGCTCATTAGAGCCAAATTCACCTTTTCACGAACCAAGCTATAAGTCCTTAGTACTATCATGGAAGTGTCTAAGATTTCATCTAATTTCACATCATGTATAGTAATTTTATACCACATGGGCATAAATTAAACAATATTAGTGAGTGGTGGAGGACTTGGTTGACCATCATCACTGTCCACATTTTCAATACCATTATCAACCTTAGAAATGTCTATAGGTCTAATGCTTATATAAATTGATTGTGTAGAGAGTGGATTGGATTCACCTTTCTTATCAAATAAAACATCCCCATTGATGTGTATCTTCCTAGTTTTTGGATCCATGAGTCAATAGGCCTTTAAATTTTCACTGTAGCCTATACAAATTCAATCCAATGATTTATTATCTATTTTTTTCTTACATTTTTAGGGACATGCATATATGATTTACAACCAAAAACATGAAGATGTGATATGGAAGGCTTATTCCCAATCAATGCTTCTTATGGAGAAATACCATTGAGAGCTTTGGTGGGTGCTTGATGCAATAGGTAAACTATTGTGTGAATTTATTATACCTAGTAGATACTAGGTAGGTATGAGTCCCAATCATTCTATGAACCATTTCCATAATACTATGATTATGACATTTTGAAACACCATTATATTGTGGAGTACATGATGTAGCTAGTTGATAAAAAATGCCATGCACCTTCGTAAATTTAGATAACTCTTTATTGATGTATTCCACCTTTGATATAAGTAGAGTACATGAATTATATGACCATAGTTGTGTTAAATAGAGGCTTTAAATTCTTTTTGAGACTTGAAAATATTGATCCTTAGTATTCAATTAATATACCCACATCTTGCATGAGTAGTCATCAACAAAGAGCTAAAAATATTGGAAGCCACTAACACTTAATCACATGGGCCCACATATAAAAATGTGCATTATATCTAAGAAACCTAGCGCTTGATATGTATTTGTGCCAAATGGTGTTCTATGTTATTTTCTAGTTAATCAACTGGAACATATATCAATATTCTTCTTGAGTGAGGGAAGGCCTCTCACCATGTTGTGTTTATTGAGTGTAGACAAGAACCCAAAACTTAAGTGTCCATACCTTATGTGCAAGAGATTAACTAAGTCATTATCTTTTATAACTAAAGCTTTAATGGATTTGTGGACAACATCAAACTAGAATATTTTTGCTACATTAGAAGCTCTTGTAATTTTTTTTGAGCTTCGAGACTTGTCTCAAATGAGACATAACATTTTGTCATTTTTTTGATTAAATTCAACCAAAAGGTTGTGATCAAGTAATTAATTTATAGGTAATAGATTTTTGGTGAGGCTTGAAACATATATGATATCAACTATTGTACATCCATGATTACCAAGAGGTAATAAAATGTCTCTTATAACTTAGACACTACATGATGTATCATATCCAAGAGATACATTACCTCAACAAAATGAAGAGGTCAAAGTGGTGAGAAAATCCTTACATTATGTCATGTTCCTTATGACACTAGAATCCACATACCAGTTTGAGTTTAGATGAGGGATTTCCTTAGTTATTAGTGTAACATAGACATAATTCTCATATGAAGAACCATCATCTTCAACAACATTCCCAGATGTTGTTGTGAAGAAGACTTTTGTTTCTAATTATGTGTGGACTATGGCTTCTCATTATTTTATCATTATGGAAATTGTTTGGGAGTATGTTTACTATTTATGGAGGATCT
Organism: Torreya grandis; assembly: GCA_037957365.1. Lineage (NCBI taxonomy): Eukaryota > Viridiplantae > Streptophyta > Pinopsida > Cupressales > Taxaceae > Torreya > Torreya grandis. The sequence continues at coordinate 2,956,168 of JARHVA010000828.1, forward strand.
CTGAGTAAATGCATTATACCATTAATTATTTAATTCATGGCTTGTTTTTCCACCTATTTGGTAGACCTTCTAAGAATGAGGTTTGTGCCTATTTTAATTATACTGATTATTTTGTTTACGTGAGTGTATTGAAGGTTTCATGGGTGTTTCCCCTTTTGATGTGATGCAAGTACATGTTATTATTCATATTCTTCTACTATGTACACATATTCTTCTTGATGTGACATATTAACCAAATTTTTAAAACTTGGTTTTGTCTCTAACATATTGAGAGACATCAAAAAGATATTTTAGGCTGGTGGTCATGCTCTAAGGTTAATGAGTACCAAGTAGGCATCAAACATTATCTTTCACAATGCTTGGAGTGAGTCTTGTAGTGATACAACACACTGAATAAAGCTTTCAACATTTTTCCTATCTTCAAATTGATATAGTGAAGTTGGATTTGTAGATGCAAGATAATATTCCAATTTTTGGCTTCACAAACAATATTGAGTTTATCCTAGACATATTTGGCCATAGTGGAATTTAAGATATGAGGTTGGACTTCATATGACACCCCAAACATAATAATCAATTTCAATTTTGGCTAGTTTTGTCAAACTTATGTTTTTGGTTAGTGTTTGAGTCATGTTGGGTGTGTGTGCCATCAACAATCAGCTAGAGATATGTAAATTTCAAGTGATTTTTCACCCTTGTCTTCCATAATGCATAATTATCACCAAAAATAAGCTATGTATCCAATAAATTAAAATTTGGTTTATTTATACCATTGTGAACAAAATTGTATATGGGAGATAGATTAGCTCCTTATTACTCCAATATGTTTGCCTTTATATATACCATCAAACTGACATACCAAACCATTCAATATACTTGACCTTATTATATACTTAACAATACATGGAAGAATCTCATACTTTCCATATACTTGATAATATGTGAAATAGATGTTAAAGTACATGAGATAAAATTGGTACGTGGCATATAGATAATATGTGAAAAGGGTCATCCTATCAATGACACCTGCTTAGAATGAAATCCTTGTGCATGGATGTAACTTCCATATTTTATTATATTTTCTAACTATCAATATTTACATTGAATGATAGTGATGAATAGGTATTGAAACAAATGATAATTAAAACATTTAACCTTATTTCTCATTAGTGATTTAAAGGGATGATACCACATATGTTATTGTTGTAACTATGTTAAGTGATAGATACAAAAGTTCAAAACATGATGACTATACTCATAAGCATGAACTAGATGCATCATTTAGAATGAGCACTACATTTTATTTTCTAAGTGAAATATTATGAAAATAATTGTTTGTAATGTTTTATAATGTTTCTAGTAAAAATTCTATCTTTATACATTAGATTACCATTAACCAGATAATGTAGCCAATTTTTAGTTTTTGGGTCCACCCAGTTTGCCTATTCTAGAATTAATAATCTTCTAAGGTATTTTAAGGCTATAATAACCTAAATTTGGTCGCAAATACTTGATTATGTTAGTTTTGGCCCTTTTCACTTTAATTAACTTATGCATTTAATCAATACCTAATTTTCCACCTCACTCTATCCTAAGCCTTTATTTAAACCTATTCTCTTTTATAAATTGCTATCTGTCACTTATATAAATGTTTTGATCACTAAAAACACCTTTAAGCATATGTATGGCCAATCTAGGACCCAAATTTTACAATTTTCCCTTCAGGACAAAATTACCCAATAGGGACAATAATGGTAGTAGGATTTATTCCCTATGGGTTGATCCTATCCTTTATCCCTCTAATGGTTAGTTTTTAAAATTAAACCCTCACTTACCTTGTGATATATGTTTTTAGGATTCCTAACATGTGGTTTCCACTTTTGGGTTACTATAAAGGCATACTCAAGTCATTTATTCTACCAATTGGAAATTTTAATACAGAGGCATATTTACACTATTACATAATGAGCAAAAGTTCCCTATTATTCCCAATCCTAATTATGATCACTACAAGCAGTCCTTAGCCAGGTCAAAATCTTGTTTTATTGAATGCAAATCAAATTATGATCAAGTATTTAATCCATTTCTAAATGCATTCATATAGTCAAAGGAGAATAATTCTATAAAACACTCTAAGTGGGAGAACTATGTGGGCTTGATTCCATCCTTATGCAATAAGAAATGTAACATGTCTATAAATTAGTCCTAGATCATAAAAGATAGAGCATACCTACACTTCCAATTGGGAATACATTTGTTAAGTGGGGGAATGACAAATATGGGGATATATTAGACTCGATTAGGGTATCACTTTTCATAATACACCATGCTAGGAAGGGTTCTAAAGCCTACAGTCTAACACAATCATGCAACAACCCTAAAAGAGTCCTAGGTTTTATGTTCACTCTATTCTAATAAAGAAGAAAGTAAATCTAATATGGTGCACACCAAAGCTTGTGACATAATAAAAGGGGTTATTAAATAATCAAAACATGTATAAGAGAATCTCAATTAATCTAAGTATGAGTAAAACTCTAATACATGTAATTATCTACTAAAGAGAGGAGAATAAAGTTAGAATATACTTACCTAAACATGAACCTATCGAGACTCAATCTCTCCCTTGGAAAAAGGAGATTCAAAAGAGGTTATTGTTGTTTATAAGGATAACTAAGAAATTCCAATGCATCCAAGACTTATCCAAAAGACTAGATTCTCCAAGTCAAAACCCTAAGCTAAGACTCCTCAAGTAGAATGGTGGAAGAGCAGAGTGTAAAGAAGCACAAAAAAATAATAACTCTTGATTGCATATTGAAACAATGTTAAAATTATATTGTATTTATAGGTGGATCTTACCCTAAATCCTTTTAAATATTTCAGTGATATGGGGCTAACCTAGTCGACCTTGTATGTCAACTGGAAAAAGGGGATCGAGGTGAGGAACAAAGGGATGGCAAGAGGAAAAAGATTGGATGAGTATGCAAGGGAGGAGTAATAGCTTATGTAATGGTTTTAGGAGATAGTTATATTGGTAATAATGTGGAAATAAAGGAAAATAATCCTATGAAGCACCAAAGGTCTACCCACCCCTTTCCTGGTACATCCCTTAAGGCATGCACTCAAAGAAATTGAGTCTTGATAGGTTCCTAAAAGATGTGAAGCATCAATATTTGATAAAATTTGAAAATATTATGTGTATACATATGCCCCACTCAAATCTCATCACGCACCACTAAGGTACAATAGGGGATGGTGCTTCAAGAAAGAACATAGTAACACACAATGTTGAGGCTAAAAAAAATTGTAGTATTTTAAAGCAAAAATAACCAAAAGTAAATGACTAAAAAATAAATAACTAAAATATAAATGTAATGCATATCTTGACTTACCTTTATCACTAGATGGTTGTATGCTACGTTGTTAGTTTTGATTGTGTAGGGTACGAATACTGCTTTTGACAAACCCAAGAATACAAAACTAAAGAGCAAAAACAAATAAATACAATAAAAGCCAATATAGTTGGTGCTATGAGGATGAGACGTACTTTATAAATTTGGAAATTTGAGGTGACAAGTTATATTTTAAACCTAATGACCAAGTCAAAATTAAGAAAAGAGTAAATTAGGTAACCGAAAAGCCAATGCTACTAAAGATTGAAAAACTTAAAGAAGCTATCCTTAAGTAAGAAAGACAAACTCACCAACTCAAACCAAGGATACATGTCAAAAAGGATGGTAATAAAATGATAAATTTAAAATCAAAAAAAAATGGTAAAATAAAATTGATGAGTCAGCAATAACAATCCTTATCTCACTTAACAATGGAAAAAAGTGCATAAAAGGGAAAACAACATTGTCGAGTGAGAAGTAACAAGCCAACCTCACTAAACAATAGAAAAAAGGGTAAAAACTTAGGTGTCCATAATATTAGGATAGTAAAATAAATGATAAATGGTAAGAGGAAAGTAAGACAAGTCTAGAAATGTAAATTCATGGTGTAAAGAAAAAATTAATCCATAGTTGCTCAAACATGTTGTTTTGCTCTAAGGATAGATAAAAATAAAACAAAGTAGTGTTAGCATATTTTTAAGAGGTGAAGAATAAGGGAATAAATAAGGGAAAATAGATTTGGAATCACAAGTTGTCTATCAAGGGGGGAAATGAAATGGGTGGAGGGGAAAATGATGGAAAAACTAAGGTAGAGGAATTATTTATCGAAGTCAAGATACTCAAATTAGGTTTGTTAAAATAAGAGGACTTTCGACCTTAAAGACTCTGAAGAGCTTATCTTATCCACATAAGTATTAGGTCAAAAAATTAAGTATATAGGTTATCCCATGAAGGCTATATGCATGAAAATTAAAATGGACCTACCTTCCCATAACGTGTTCCTTATTCATCAGGACCCCTTACCGAGCCATCGATTTACTACAATGATTGGGTACTTGCATGAGAAAGTAAGTAGCACAATAGAGTTTTTTGAAATCCCCTATTATAATCTACTAGCCTATCATACCCTAAAAAACCTTAGCTCTATGTGAGGCCAATTGTGGAATTTGAGCTTTGATTAGAGATAGGAGATGTGCTTGTAATCATGTCTTTTGGTGTGAATTTGAATTTTGAGATTTGTATGTTGCCTTTTAGATATCATTGCCTTTTGATTAAAATGATTTGGATTTTAACTTTATTAATGATTTTTTCTATTCCTCCTCCATATGGATTTGGAAGGCCAAACATGGATGACAAAGATGAATTTCATTTGAATACTTGGGATAAGGTTGCTAAGAGAGAGAACTTCAAAGAGCATGGAGTCTAAGAGTCTCATAAATTTAGGTGAAATAAAATTATATCTTGACTTTGACCTTGTTTTATGCAATTTGGAGTGAAATAAAGGGGAAATCAATAGTAATGACACATGGAACAATTTAAATTATGTCAAATTGAAAAAAATGTGACAAAGGGAAAAAAGGGATATAATGATAGTAAAGTGTGATTCTTTATCATAAGAATGAGGGAAACAAAAGAAAACATGCTAACATAGATTATTTACATAAATTCCATCTAACAAAAGAATCAAAAGCTAAATTTTGAGAACAAGGATGTAAAAATATGAAAAGATGGTAATTTTATGAGGAGGGCCGGGTCTTGTCCATGGTCTTACACTACAACTTCATAAAAGAGAAACCCAAGGCATGCTAATAAGTAAGTGAAAGATAAAGTGAGGCAAGAAAAATGATGGTAGTTTTGTGAGGAATGTTGGGTCCTATCCATAGTCTTATAAAGCAACTCACAAAATAAAAACCCAATGGGTGCCAAAAAATCAAACTAAAAAACATTAGGGAGAAAAATAAGTAAAAGATAGTAATTTTGTGAGGAATGCCAAGTACTATTCATGGTCTTACAAAGAAACTCACAAAATAAAAACCCAAGGGGTGTCAAAAATAAAATAGAAAATGTAATAAGATAAAGAAGACTATGGTACATCAAGAAACCAAAAGACCAAAAGGGAGGACTAAAGGTTTGTGAAAAGAAGGAACTTGTTACAGAGGGAGAGACCCATGTAAGTAAATTGAAAATAGTGTTAGATAGATGTAGTTAGAAATCATGAAAAGAAGGATATGTTCAGGAAAATTACCTTTTGAGGAATTATGTATTGGTGGGCTCTTTGAAACCATGGCCTTCATTGGTTTGAAGATGGTAGGTGCTTGGACCAAGAATATATTTGACTAAATATGGGCCCCACCATTTTTACATGTATTTACCTTCTTTATCATGGGTGTGATCTAGTTTAAAGACAAGATCACCAATATGAAATGTGTGAACTTTAAAATGTTTGTTATGTTGTCTGGTAATACTAGCCTAGTATTGGTGATTATGTTGTAAGGTAGAAAGATGTCATTCATCATATAGATCAAAGGAATGAATATGATCTTCAAATAATTCTTCATTAGGAATAATACCATGAAGAGATATACAAAAAGAGGGAAGCTCAACTTCTAAAAGAACTAACTCAAAACCATAGACTAACAAGAATGGATTTGCTCAAGTGGTAGTACGTATGCTAGTCTAATAGGCCCAAAGTGTAGGGTAAAGATGAAGATGCCAATCCATGCAAGTTTCATGAATTATCTTTTAGAAAATTTTGTTGAGAATTTTATTAGTGGCCTCATCTTGGCCATTGAATTGTGGATGATAAGGCAAGGAAATTTGTCATTGATCTTGAATTTGTTGTAAAGTTGTTTAACATGTTTGTTTTTGAAATTACCACCATTATCTGAAATGATGGTGTGGGGAACACTAAAGTGGAAAATGATTTGGTTAAGAATAAATTTGGAAATGGTAGGACTAGTGACATTAACAAGGGGCATAACTTTTACCCACTTGGTAAAATATTCGATAGCAGGGATGATAAAGACATGCCCATCGTAGGAGAGATGTAGTTTGTAAATGAGATCGAATCCCCATGTGGAAAATGGCCAAGGAGATTTGATAGTTTGAATTTTGAATAGAGGTGAATGGATTAGATCATTATGAATCTGACAAGGATTACATTTTAATTTAGTGCACCAAGATAGGTGAGAATGGAATCATCATCTTAACACTAAATGGTATTAATGGGAGGAGAGTCATCTCCTATCATCTCAGGATGGTTCATAGGGATGGTTACGATCACCCCTTTATTTTGATAGGTTAGGGGTTCAAGGTGATCATGTTGATGAAAAAATAAAGTTAAGGGGGATGATGTCCTCATCCTCCCAATCAGGTGGAGAAGAGGTGGGTGAAGAAGGGTTGTCTTCCTCAACAATGGTGATGATAGGTGGTTTGGTTTCCTCTGTGGGTAGATTGAAGTTGAGACCATGTTTTTCATGAGATTTTCTAGTCTCAATTGAAATTAAATCATGTGGGCCATGCTCATATAATCAAAGGCATAATCCCTTCAAATCACACCTATGGAGGTATGTCTTGACAAACTCAGGTTTATCTAAGTAGGAGAAACTAGAGTTGAATGGTTGAGGTAAAAATAAGGGGGTAGAAGTGTCAAGGGGTTTGTCAAGTCCCCCATAAATGAAATGGGTTTAACAGTTTAAAGGTTTAAGAGGGATAATGGATCTGATATTAGGTTCATACCTAGGTTGGTTATTAAGTTGCCTATACTCATGGGGAGTAGGGAAAGCATCAAGGGTCAAGAGGTGATATTACCTAAGTGAAAGACATTAGAATTTTGATTCCAAGTAGTTTTTGGTGGGGATTTTCTTTAAAGGGATTGATGAGCTAGTAGATGCCTCATTGGTAGAATAAGATATGGCTTCATCTTTTATGGTTGAGGGTTTGTTTTTAGTTGATAAGGGTGTGCTAGATGGAGGTAAGAGGATGTCATTGGGTTGATAAATCATGTTACATGATGAAAAGGGACTTGGGTCAGCTTGTATAGTGACAACCTGACCTTCATACTCAAATTTGATGCAATGATGAAGGGTAGAAGGTACACAACCCATAGAGTAGATCCAAGGCCATCCTAACAAAACATTATATTAGAATTAGTCTTCTACTACATAGAAGAGCTTTAGGAGAATGTGAGGTCCTAAATAGATATGAAGGACAATAGTTCCCAAAGTAGTGGCCTTAGTGTCATTCAAGAATTGAAGGATGGCTGAGGTTTTAGATATGAAAATGTTTGGTAGTTTGAGTTGATCATAGGTATGGGAGGAGCTGATATTAATGTTGGTTCCTCATTAATCATGACCCATTTGATGTGGGTTTGGTTGATGTAGGCAGTGATGAAAAGAGGGGGATCTAGGTCATCAGGATGGATAGAATGTATTTTCAAATCCTTGAAGGTGATAAGGTTGGAAATTTAGAGAGTGCCAACAAAGGCTGTCAGAGGTTGAGGGTCTTCAAGTTGGACCTATATTGATTGTAATGCCTCTATCATTGCTTGGTGATGGTGAGGTGAGGTAGAAATCAACACATATAGGCTCATCCTTGTCAGGGTTTAGTGAAGTTATTTTAGAACCACTCTCCTAATTGATTTGGAGGGGTTGGATTGAGAGGTACCCAAGATAGATACCTTAGGTTTAGCTAAAGGTGAAGGTGCTTGAATTTAACTTAGTTGGGAGGTGGAGGATTTGTATGTCCATAGGATAGACACTTTGGATTTTCCTTTATCTTTTTGATATGATCATGTGACCACATGGATAGTATAGATAGAGGGAAGAATTGGGGTAGGAGATTGGTTTGATTCCCCATCAATATAAGGTAAGAGTGGGGGAGTAGGTAGGCATTGGGTAATGGTTGTTGGTTTTTGGATTGGTAGTAGGATCGTGGGAGGTTCATCTATTAGTAGATAATATTCGTCATAGAGCCTATGGATTATGGTTTGGAGAGCTTTGTAGTTCTTCGTATCATACCCAAGTGTCTTATGATAGGAACATACTTGGTGGTAGTTATACTCGATGGGTTTTTGGCCAAGAGGGTCAAATGGTCTGATAGGAGGTAAGGTCAAGCAAGAGGTTTGCAGTAACCTTTGAAAAATAGTTGAGTAAGACTCAACTATAGGTGGTGAGGGTCTAGAGGTTTTGGCCTTAGTTTGTGAGATGGAAGTCTTTTTAGAAATATGCTTGGTGGTAGAGGTATTGGGTGAGGTGGTGTTCTTAATTGATGATGTTGGTTTAGGTAAGGAAGTTGATAAGTTCAAGGTAGAAGATGTTGAGGTAGATGGTTTGGTTATTGATGGCTCGATGCAAATGGGTGTGTTAGCAAGCAAGAGTGATGGCATAACCAAGAGCAGTGGTTGGGTTTTAGTTAATATAGTTGGATTCTTTATCAAAGTGGAGGGATGAGGCCACAAAATAGAGGGAAAGGTCAGGGGAGGTAGAAGTCTGACCTTCTAGCCTTTTTGTGGCTTCGCTTCCTTGGTGGATTTGGTTTGGCATTTGGTTGATGGGCTTGGTGAGGTTGGTTATAGTTTTAAGGATGGATGATTAAGGACCTGTATATGGAAGATGCTAAGGTTTTTGGTTGGTTTGGTTGAAGTGATAGAGGATGATTTGGTTATTTGGGATTTGGTTGCTTTGGATGGTTGATAAATGTTTGGGTTGGTAGAGGTTTTGATTGATTGGGTTGATATGATAACAGGTTGGATAGTAGAAGTGGTGGGTTGGTTTGTCAAAGGTGTGATTAGAGGTTCTTATTTGGTGATGTAAGGGAGTCTCAATTATTTCCAAAAGGTGGCTCAATACATATCAAGTTTAGAGACAAATTCCAATCTCTGAACTAGTCTAGAGAATGGTTTATAGATTGGTCTTGTTCCCTGGGTAGTGGGCTCAAAAGATAAACCCATAAGTTGAGGAAGGTGAATAGTGACCTCATCATTTTCCTCAATCAAAGGATGTAAGGTTTGGGTGGGTGGTTCCTCTATGGGAGGTACAAATATGGTGGTTTATTCCTTGGGAATGATCTCCAAAGGGGAAGTGAATTGTTTGATAGTTGAGGGAGAAGGTAAAGTGGTGATGGTTGCTTGCTCTAGTATGTCAATTGAAGGGGGGTTGATAACTCCACTACCTAAATAAGTGGAGGAAGGGAAAATGTTACTTCCTTGGTTTGGGTCTCCAAAGGAAGAAAAGGTAACTCCACTACATCAATAAGTGGAGAGGGTGAAGATCAGGTAGATTGAGTGGTAGGTTCTTCAATAATGAGTGTGTTAAGAACCATATTGATTGTATGGGCATCATGAGGACACTTAGATTTTACTCTCATTTTTTGTAGGTGCATGATGAAAATGTTGTCTAAAAATGTCAAGGGCTTGGTTCAGAGGTGCATTGGGGTTACCAACACAAGTTCCCCCTTGTCAATGAGGGCTTAGACAACATTTTTGAAGGTATTACATCTACTAACGTCATGCCCCACTACTCGATGGAAAGCACATAGGTTGTTCTCATTGTACCATCTAGGTGTAAGATGAATAATCAAATTATTGAGGGGGTTTGATAGGAGGAAGTTATATGATATTAGCTTTCAACAACTTTTCCAGGATCAAAGCATAAGATTCCCCAAGTAGATTAAATTACTTCTGACTGTTTTGGTTTTGGTTCCTCATGTTTTGATTTGAGGAATTAAAAGAGTTTGGTTGTTTGATATATGGTGGAGGAACGGTCTTAAGGACAACCACATTTGCAGTTCTCTTGGCATTGGTGTTGGTTTGATTGCTTGGTTTAGAGGAAGAAACCTCATTAGATTTGAAGGTAGAGTTTTTGTTTTTCAATTTTAACTTTCCTTCATCAATGTATTTGTTTTCTAGCTTATGTGCCATGGTAAAATCATCATCAAAGGTTTTAAAACTCTAAAAACTCAATGTAGAAGGGATATGCTTAATACATGCCTGAGCAAAAAGTTCTCTTAGTTTGGCTTGGGGTAAAGAGAAGGAAAGTTGATTGATTAGGCTCCTTTAATGAGCTATGAAATTAGCAATAGATTAATCATCAAATTGATGGATAGAGTAAAGGTCAGTGATGGAAACTTTTTTGGAGATGTTTATTGAAAAGTGATCCAAGACAGTTTAGCCCAGTTGGGTGAAGGATAAGAGAGAGTGTTTAGTTATGGCACTATATTAGTCCAATGCTGGACCAGATAGGGACATGGGGAAGGTATGAATAAGGAGGGAATTATCGTAGGTGATCAAATAATATGCATGCCTATATTCCTTGAGGTGATGTTGGGGGTCCTCTTTACTTTGAAACTTAGAAAACTTGGGAAGCTCCCATTAAGGAGGATATGGTCTGATAGGGACATATGGGTTCATTGCAGATTAGGTTAGATGACAAAATTGTGTGAGATCTATAAATGGATGACTCTAGGGTGGTCATTTTATCCATTATCATTTTCATTAGATCTATTTGGGGTTATGCACCCAAAAGGTTGTAAGGTGCATATTGTTGTTATAGTTGGGTGACATATTGATAATTTATAGGGGGTTGAAGAGCTGCCACATATTGATATGTGGACATAGTTGGTTAGGCGGATGCCATTTATGGGTAGGTGGATGTATGTGGTTGGGTAGTGGGTAGAGGTACATGCCCCTATGGGTTAGGGATGTAATTTTTGATAATTTTGACCCCGTAGGTCAAATTGTCACCCTACCATTCAAAACTTTGCATATCATGCCAGTTTGTCTTTTGAGTTAGATATTGGTCCTAAAAATTCCTTGAATAATCCATGGTTAATAGGTCTTAAGTTTTTTTAAGGTGATTTGAGGTCTTTTCTTTGACTTTTCTTTTGCTTTCTAGTCATTTTTTGGGGCCTTTCGAGTCATTTTTCAGTGGTAAGAAGAGATTGGAGTGTATTTATGAGATTAATATAATTTTTCAAGGTAATTACATCCCTAAAAAAATAATAATTAGGTTGATCACATTCTAGACTAATTCTATGCCTCATTTCCATACAATATCTGACCATTTTGTGCCATTTAGAGAAGGTTTTGATAGTATCTGATCAGGAAAAAGATTTATTACATATTTTTTCACCTCATAAAACATGTTGTATACTCATTAAAATATTTTATGACATTCCATTCAGAGCTCCTTGGTGAAAATAACATTTTTAGTGCAAAAATAAACCTTTTTGAGGCATTCACTTTGATTTTATAAGGATTTTTGTGATAAAAAAATAATTGAGGATTAATTGGGTCATTAAAGGGTGATATAAGTGGTTTATAAGAAGTTATATGTGAATTTTTTTCAAAATCCAACTTTACTCCAGTTTTGACCTTTCTTGCATGCCTAGAAGGGCAATTTTTAAATGCTCAATACGAGAATAGGAGAGAGAGAGTTGGGAGCTAAAAATTTGGCCATTATTATGGGTATAAGTAAGATTTATATTAGTGTAATTGGTTTACATATTGGTTCACCCATATTTATGTACAATTGCTAAGAGTGACAACTGGTAACTATATCTTATGCATCTAAGAGGGGTATATTCTTGGGCCTATTTATCAAACTCAGTAAAAAATGAAGATAAATGGTTTTGGGTAATGTTTTTATGTGTCATGAGTCTCATTTTCATATTTTTATTAGTTTATGGCTCTTTTTAGGAAGGAATTTATAGCATAAAACCTTATTTTTTCCACTATCTTTGAGAACGCTCTCCTGGTTCAATTTTGAATAAGATTATGGGTTGTTCACCAGTTTGTGTCATATTCAAAGGTTATAAATTAATTTTATAAATCATTACAAACCTTGTTTATTTAAAAAAGAGTTCATAGGTTCTAATTTAGTGTGTGACTCTTTTGAGATTGTTTAAGCTAATGTATCTATTAAACAAGGTACAAATCCATTTGTTGAGATTATTTTCAAATTATTCATGAGTTAAAGGTGATGTAATTATTCCATTTTATATCAATATCCCAACATGATAGTCTAATTCCTACTCTTATACATATATTCCCATCAAATAGCCTTATCTTGGTAGCTTAGAGTAAATTTCATGCTTTACCTTAATCAATACAAGTCCTCTGACATCACCTATAGATAGATTCAAGTTTTATCCAATGGTATATGGAGTTATCTTTCTATTCTCATGACTTCTTGACCTTTTGATGGGCATAATGTATGTACCTTCTCAAGTTGATGATATGATAAATAAAGTCAATACCTCACAAGTATTCCATTGTGCATTATCATCATATTCTTAGTCTATACAATAGTGTTTTAACTCTATACAAATGGATGTCAAAGGGTCAATACTTCTCCAGTTGGTAGACATGCAAAAGGTTCTAGATGCACAATGGGATGGTTTTGGTAGGTCACTTACAAACTTGATTTCATTTTCAAATGCATAACGTATGATAGGGACCATTTGCAAGAACTCCAAAGGGACATTTCAAAAAGTCAAAGGAATTCTTTTGGGAAAAAAGAATTTACAAAAATTTTGAGGAATTATTTTGGGAAAAAAGACTTTACAAAAAGTTCTGAGGAAAAAAAAAACTCAAAGGGCTGTTTTAGAAAGTCGAAAGGACTTTTTCACAATTTCGAAGGGTCCATTGCATAAAATCTAAAGGGCACTTCTCAAAAAATGGGTCATTTCTAGAAAGGTCAAGGGTAATTTTCCAAAAGTTCAAAGGGTTCTTTCCTTTTGGGAAGGCCCATCTTCAATAAACCTGAAGGGTATTTTCACAATTTTGAATGGTGCATTTCAAAAAATTTGAAGGATTCTTTCATTTCAAAAAGGGCATTTCTAGTGGAAAACAAGGCACTTAGCAAGAAGTCTAAAGGTAATTTTTTCTTTTTGGAAAGTGTCCAAGGATAAAAGGCCAAAGGTCCTTTTCAAGAAGTTTAAAGGCATTTTTTTAGGATAAATTTGAAAGGACTTTTTTCATAATTTTGAAAGGTTCATTTCAAAATATAAAGGTCCACTTTTCAAAATGCTGAGGGGCAACTATAAATTTTTGAAAAGCACTTAAAAGAAGTCTAAGGTAGTTGCAGGAAAAAAGGTTTGAGGAAATAAGCCACAAAAAAATTGTCTGAAGGAAAAGTCCATTTTTAAAATGCTGAAGGAGTTCCTTCGGGAGAAAATAAGTCCATGAAAAAAGAGGAAAATAAAAGGCCACAAATAAATAATCTAAAAAAATTTCTTCAGAACAAAACCCTGAAGGCAGAAAGTTTGAACACAATGAAATTCCCCAAATGAAATATGTCCATGGGAAAATAAATTTGGAAAGTGTCCATAGGAAAATTGTATGAGGAAGAGGACTTTACAATGAGCCTGAACAAAAATCCTAAAGTAATTATCCAAAGTAAAAAAGGGTAAAAAAGTTACCTAGTACAAATCTAAGAAAATAAGTTCAAGAAAGTGTCTGAGGGAAAAATAAATCCAAACATAATGAGCCTAAAAGAAAACAAAAGGCAATGGAATTAGCTCGAGTAGATTAATGTGTTCTAAAGCCTACATGTAGAACATGCAAAGTGACCCAAGCTTGATTAGATGCATCTAGGGGGAGCATGAACATGCAAAAAATAAAGACATGTAGCTACCTTTAAGCACAACTCTCTTAGTTCCAAAAGGAAGACTGAAATGCATGAGGGGATCGAGGAGATTTGTGGTGATTTTAGATGGTTGATCTCATGATCAAAGTAATTACATGCTTTCAATACAAAAGAGCTCAAGAATAAAAAGGAGTGATCCATAGTCATTGATGACTTCTTCTCTCAATTCCCAACACTAACACACAATTCCTTTTCTTTATTTTGTCTTTTCTTCTATATATACAAGATTTCAAGTCATTGTAAAGGATCGATTTTCAATCCAAAATAGTTAAAAAAAAGAGATAAGAAATCCTCAAACCCATGTTGTGGCTAGGCCATGCTTGGAGAACATCTATATTTTGCCTCTTTTGATGAATAAGATAGAACTCATACCTCCTCAAAAACTTGTGTTTTAGTGTATTTTCATGGTCTATTGGGAGATGCTAGTGATAACTATAGCTTCCTCTCATCTTATCCTTTCCATCATACCTATTTTTAGGTGCTAAGCTTGTCCTTGTAGGTCATGTAGCATGCTCTATCATCTTGATTCATATAGTAAGCACAAGCTCTCTCTAGTATATTTTATAGACCTACTAAACAATTACTTTAGATTGTGAAATAACCCCAAGCCTCTATACAAATTATTGATGCTCAGAGGTTGCCATTTGAGTAGCGTAATTAGATTCACATCCTTGTTCATCTTCTCAGTGCATATCAAGCAGATGGAGGTCATATTTTTGGTGTATCACCATCATTAGATAGGATTTCCATTCAATTTTCTTTCTTACCTTTTCCCTCTTCCCTTTTCCTTGTTAGTTTATAGCGTAGACTAGGGATCCTAAGTAATACACCAAAGGGAGCCAACCCTTAGAATCTAGAGATTCAATATGTTGATAGGCTACCCACAACCTAAGATTGTTTTCATGTTTCAGCAGACTATGAAGGCCTAAAACTACCTTCACAAGGGTATGATTTTGATTGAAAACTATTTTTGGCATCCTTGATGGGACCTTTACTCCTTGGCATAGCTAAAGTTTGGAGCTAAGGAAAAGCATTTGCAATAGAGGAGAATATCCATCTTCATCACAAGCTAAAGATTCTTTAGGTTGCAAAGTTCATAACATCATTCAGGTAATTCTTTCATGCCAATTATTACCACAAGGTCAAATAGTAAAGGTATTCCTTTTGAATTTATTGAGTTTTATTTTACATCATATAAGAGATGAAGGTTTAGTAGGACAAATCCACATCCTCAAAAGAAACATTTATCTCTTGGTTATCCTACTATTCTAAACACTCCAATCCCCAATATCTAAATGGCTATCAGAAACTAGGTGTTTGTTCCATTTAATAGAAGTAGCCATTTAATTTAGCCTAGTTTGATAACATTCTTATGTCTACCCTCAAGAGTATCCCATTCTTCTCAGGAGAAAATCAAACAACCCCTATTAAGCACATCCAGGATGTAGCTAATCTCTATTTAGTCCATAATGTTGTTTAGGATAATGTGGCTATTAGATTGCTTGCTACTTCCTTCAAAAATAAAGCATTATAGTGGTATAGAAACCTCCCAATAAAATCCATTTCTACCTGGGATGAATTGGGTGCAGCCTTAGTCAAGCAATTTGAGGGTAAATCTGATCACCTCTCTTTGATTGAGTAGTTAACTACCATAAAGAGAGCTCCTCATGAGTTCATGTCTAATTTTAAGCTCAGATTCCAAAAAACATGGACTAGGATACCTATGTTGATTAGGCCATCCCTTGAATATGCATTCCTATATTATTTAAAAGCGCTTAACTTTGACATTAGAGTGATGATACAGTTAATGGGTGGTACTACTTTGCCAAATGATTATGATGTTGCAATAAGGGCAAAAAATAGTTTGATACAAGCTGGTAAGCTTTCTCCAAGACCTCCAATGCCTATATTCCTAGAATTTAAGTCTATACCAACTCCTCAAATTCCTCAAATTCCATCCTTATCTCCTATTCCATCCCCTCAAGCTCAAATTGTAGCCCTTACTAGTCAAGCTAGTGAGATAGGAGAGTTGAAAGGCTTGCTACAATCCTTTGGGAATGAAATAGTACAACTCAAGAGGCAATAATTTTAGGCTAATAGGCCTTATCAACAACAAAATTAGACTACCTATCAGCCCTTTAGAGATCAAAGGCCTCCTTATTAGGGTTTTGAAAAGAATAGACCACCTTACCAAGCACAAAGAACCATAACTCTAGCTAAGACATATGCTACCCTTGATCCTAATGCTCATTCTACTTCAAAATCCATTGTTCCTATCCCACCTCAAAACAACTTGATGCAAGATTCAGGTTGGCAGCCCTCAAATCTCAATGATGCTCAAAACCAGGCCTTGATATTGCAAAACATCAGTAGGCCACAAATGACACAAGAAGAGTTTTATTTTCAAGGAGGTTAGTACCAAGATACAAGTTTGGCATAACAAGGAGAAATTCCATAAGTTCAAAGGCAGCCTAATGCCATTAATGTGAATTGGAAAATGGATGATCATGTTATTTTTACTCAGAGTGTTGAAACTAATAACGCAAGTGGTCAAGTTAAAACTATAAATAGAGATAAAATAAGAGCCATTGATGAGGCTCAAGAAGTGAAAAATGCTTCAATTACTCCTAATGTTGTTTCTAAGAGTACAAAAGAGCAACTTGCTGTCCCTACAACTCAAAAAAATTAGGAATATAGAGGTTAGTAAATTTCATCAAATACCTCTAGTTTATGAGTAGCTAGTGCTTCAAAAAGTACAACCAAAGTTTGGTGGGTTTAATTTTAATATAGTGAATCAGATGAAGAAATTTAATATCATCATTAGCACTGGGATTCTCTTTCCATTCCATGACAAAAGGATATGCTCATCCAAGAGCTTTTAGCTCTCAAATTATCTCCAAAACTAGTTGAAAAAGAAGGTGTTAACTAATTCAGATTAACCAACTAAGAAAAAAGTATAGCAAGTAAATAAGATGGTAAAAGTAGACAAAACTAATATAAAATCAAATAAAACTCCTCGTTTCTAACTTTTTTTGATAGTGGGTGATAATTTAGTTCATAACTGTATGGTGGATAGTGGAGCTAGTAGCACAGTTATGCCTAAGCAAATTGCAGACAAGCTTAGCCTTATTTATGAGACAAATACTAAGGGGATATTTTAATTAGATGGGTCACCAAAAAATATGGTAGTCATCATCAAATATCTAAAATTTATATTACATGCTTGTCCCAATGTTACTATTTAGTAGGATGTTGTCATGGTAGACTTGCCTCCTTACTTTGCTATGTGCCTTTCAAGGGACTTTACTTCAAATATTAGAGGATATTTATCAGCTGATTTGACTTATTTTATGTTTATAACTAGGTATGGTACCAAGGTAAAAATTCATTCTGAACCTATTGCACATTTCCATTTGGAGCCATATACGCCAAGTGTTGTGAACACTAACTGTATCATCTCAGATGAGGTACTAGAAACTAGTGGAGTAGAAAAAGAATCACCTTTGGATGGAGTTCTAGATTTGTTTTTTGATGAGTGGGATTCTAGTTTGCATGAGCATGATCCTTATAAGCTAATTGAAGAAGAAGGACTTGGTGTGTATTACCTTCATGAGAATGATGCACCAATTCTAGCCATGGTTAAGGATGATGAGTCTAGTGAAGGTTTATGGAAATTGTAATTTGATGGATCAAGGAATAAACATGGTATAAGGGCTGGAATGATGTTGGTTTTTTGAAAAAATAAAATTTATTTATCTTATATTAAGTTCTAGTTTGGTTGTTCAAATAATGTTGCAGAGTATGAGGCACTAGTTCACAGTTTGTAGTGGGCTAGGAAGATGAAAGTCAACACTTTGCAAGTTTTTGGTGATAGTGAACTTATAGTTCACCAAGTATGAGGTTTGAATATATGAAAACATTTGTTGCTTAAATATTATAAGCATAGAATATGGGACATACTTGAATATTTTTAAGTGTTTAACATTTAGGGAATACCAAACGGTGAGAATAAACATGCAGATAGGTTGGCTACCATTGAGGCACAATTTAATATCCCAGCTGATATAAAAAGTGAAAAAATTTAGTCACACATAAAGTTGGTTGTAAGGCCTTTTATTCCAGATAATCATGAGAATTGGCAAGTGTTCGAAGATGACAATCAAATTATGATATTCTTGCAAGAAGAGACTGAGGTTTCATCAAAAAACCAATCGAAGTACTTGCAACAGTATGGTGATCAGATTGTGAAACTAAATATAAATAAGTTACCTAAGATATTGGTCACACTTGAGAACATTTTCAGTGGTGATGATGAGTTAAGGAAAGAGAAGTCATTATTGTCAATAAAATAAAATCACTATGCCAATGTAGAGATTACAACAGGTAAGAATTTGAAGTTGGGTAAGGTATGCACTCCTTCACAAAAAGAAGCTTTCATTGAGTTATGTACAAGTTTTGATGATGTATTTGTATGGAAATATAGTGATCTCAAGAGATTTGACCCAAGTCTAGATCAACACACCATTGAGTTAGAGGCTAAAACTAAACTAGTGAGACAAAACCAAAGGCCCATTAATCCCAAGCTTGAGCCTTTGATGAGAATTGAGCTTCATAAGATCATAGAGTCAACTATTATATTTCCAATCAAGCACTCAACTTGGGGTGGTAAATCTTGTTTTGGTACAAAAGAAGAATGATGAGATTAGATTGTGTGTTGACTTCCATGATTTGAACAAAGTTTCACTTGAAGATGACTATCCATTGCCATTAATGGAACAAATTTTACAGCTGGTTGTAGGTTTAGAGAGGTTTTCTTTGTTGGATGGATATAGTAGCTACAATCAGATTTTGGTCAAGGAAGAGGACCAATTTAAGACAACCTTCACAACCAAGTGGGGGACATTCACATATAGAAAGATTCCTTTCAATTTATCCAATGGTGGAGAAAAATTTTAGAGAGCCATGGATATGGCATTCCAAGGCCTTCTTAAAAAGTTTATACTATTTTATTTGGATGATATAACAATGTTTTCAAAGAGTGCAAGTGATCACATGGTTCATCTCAAGCAAGTGTTCGAAAGGTGTAGGCAATTTGGGGTATCTCTAAATCCTAAAAAGTGTGTCTTCTCGGTTCATGAAGGTAAGATTCTTGGACATATGGTTTCAAAGTATGGTTTAAGCATAGATTTTGAAAGGGTAGAATCCATTCTTTGATTCTCCTTGCTTAAGCACAAAAAATATTTGTAAAGCTTCTTAGGGAAAATCAATTTCATAAGGAGATATATTTTAGATTTTGCCATTTTAACTAAGCCACTTACAACCATGCTTAAAAAGAATCCAGGTTTTATCTGGTCCAAAGAAGGAGTAAAGAGTTTTGAGGACATTAAGTAGGCCATAACTAGTGCTCCTATGCTCATAAATCTAGATTTCACAAAGGATTTCATTTTGTATACAAATGCTAACATGGACACCATTTCAAGCATTCTTTTGCAACAAAATCATGAATCTTTGGAGCAACCAATAGACTTCTTTAGTCAAGGATTATAAGAGTATGAAACAAGGTACTCTTTTATAGAAAAGCATGTACTTTCAGTTATAAGGTCTCTAAATTTTTTTAGATACTTGGTGTCTAGCAATAAGTTATACCTAATGGTTTCCCATCCAAGCATCAAGGAGTTCCTTTTGAATAAAGATATAAATGAGAAGAGAGAAAGTTAGATAACCAAAATAATGGAGTATGATGTGGAAATTAAGGTCACAAAGCTTATTAGAGGAAAAGGACTTTGTGAGAATCTATCTCAAGACTTGCAAGAGACTAATGAGGTTATTTTGGTGTCAAATGATGAAGAGGTTAAAACTCATCATACCTCACCTTCCAGCTAGTTTCATGACTTGGTAAGCTATCTCCAAGATGGTATTTATCCCTCTCATCTAAGTAATTTTAAAAGAACATATTTCAGGTTGCAATCAATTCCATTTTTTCTTGTTGATGGTTTTTTGTTCAAGAAAGATATCAATGGTATGTTGCTAAGGTGTATAGAGCCAAGCCAAACTCATATATTGCTTGAATAATTCCATGATGGACATGGTAGAGGAAATTTTTTCATAAGAACTACAACCCTTAAGATCATGAGAGGTGGGTACTATTGGTCTAGTATATTTGGTAATTGTCATGCATGGGTTAGGAAGTGCAAATAGTGTTCTATGTTTGTAAGAAAAGTGAAACCTGTAGCCTTACCTCTTCAACCAATTATAGTGGATCACCCCTTTGTCCAGTAGGAATTGAAATTTATTGGTCTCATAAATCCTCCTTCAGGGTAAGGACATAAATGGATTATAACTACTACATATTACTTCACACATTGGATAGAAGCAGTGGCATTGAAAGAAACAAATGAAACCAATGTTCTGGATTTCTATGAAGGTTTGCTTATTAGATTTGGAGTTCCTTCAATTATTATTTCTGATAATGCAATGGATTTTGTGGGAACTAGGATCAACCAATGGGCTATCCAACATGGGATTTATATTAGCACTTCATCAAAATATTATCCATAAGGCAATGGCCTTGTTGAATCTATGAATAAGAACCTATTAAAGATCATAAAAAAGACTATTGAAGACAATCAGAAGTCATGACATCGTAAGTTGAAGTCAGCTCTATGGGTTGATAGGATCACCTACAAAAGATCAATAGCCAACTCTCCATACAAGCTGGTATATGGTAAGGAAGCAAAGTTACCCATTTCACTTTATAATTAATGCATCAAATTGAGTTGTTAGAGAATGAGCGTATGGAGATTAGGTATGCTAAGCTTATGGAGTTGGAAGAGATAAAAAATCAATCCATGCTAGCCATGGAAATTCATCAAGCATAAGTGAAGAGAGCTTTTGACAAAGTAGATTCTTCATGAAGTTTCAAAGAAGGAGATTTGATCCTCAAGTGGGATGAGGATAAAGCTAAACTAGGAAGGCACACAAAGTTTGATTCCTTTTGGAGTGGCCCATACATAATCTCCAGCTGCAAATCCTACAATGCCTTCCAAATTGCAAAGATGGATGGTGAGGAGCTTCCAATCCCAGTTAATGGGATACATTTAAAATATTGCTACTGAAGAGCTAATTCCTTGTACATATTTAGTTTTTTTTCTTCCAACTATTATTCAAGCACACTAGTTTATTTATGTTTGGTCCTAAATAAGTGCTTTATTTGTACATTTGCTTTGTTTAGTTAGTTTTCTTGTTTTGTGTGTTTCCCTTCTTATTTTTTAGGAAAGAGTCATCTTATTTCAAATCAAAATTTGTAATTTTTGTCATGGATAATATTTTTAATTGTTTTATGAGTCCAAATGTCATGTATATGGTTTGGTTCTCAAGCATAACATGCATGCTTCCTAGTTGAGTCACCAAAATGTATACAATTTTGACCCCATTGGTCAAATTATCACCCCTACAATTTGAAAATTTGCATATCAAGATAGTTTATATTGTGAGTCAGTTATTGGTCCTAAAAATTCATTGAATAATCCATGGTTAACAGGTCTTAAGTTTGTTTAGGTGATTTGAGGTCTTTTCTTTGAATTGTCTTGTGCTTTGTAGTCATTTTTTGGACCTTTCAAGTCATTTTTCAATGATAAGAAGAGCCTAGAGTGTATTTATGAGATTAATAACATTTTTCAAGGTCATTACATCCTTAAAAAATGAATAATCAGGTTGATCACATTCTAGACTAATTCTATGCCTCATTTCCATGCAAAATCTGACCATTTTGTGCCATTCAGAGAAGGTTTTGATAGTATCTAATTATGAGGAATATTGATTCCATCTTGATTCACATCATAAAACATGTTATATACTAATTAAAATGTTTTATGGCATTCCATTTAGAGCTCCTTGGTGAAAATAGCATTTTCAGTGCAAAAATAGGCCTTTTTGAGGCATGCACTTTGGTTTTCAAAGGATTTTTGTGAGAAAAGAATCATGGAGGATTAATTGGGTCTTAAAAGTGTCATATTAGTGGTTTTAAAGAAGTTATAAGTGAAAATTTTTCAAAATACAACTTTGCTCCAATTTTGACCTTTCTTGCATGCCTAGAAGGGCAATTTTCAAATGCTTGGTATGAGAATAGGAGAGAGAGTTGGGAGATTAAAATTTAGAAAATTTTATGGATCTGAGTAAGCTCTAAATTAGTGTAATTGGTTTACACATTGGCTCCCCCATCTTTATGAACAATTGCTAAAAGTGACAATAGGTCACTATAGCCTATGCATCTAAGAGGGGTATATCCTTGGGTATGTTTATAAAAATCACTAAAAAATGAAGATAAATGGTTTTGGTTAATGTTTTTATGGGTCATTAGGCTATTTTAAGTCTTGGTCTCAGTTTATGTCTCCTCTCAGGAAGGAATTTATAGCATAAAACCTTATTTCTTCCACTATCTTTGAGAACGCTCTCCTGGTTTAGTTTTGAAGAAGATTATGGGTTGTTCATCAGTTTGTGTCATCTTTAGAGGTTATAAATTAATGTCATATATAATTACACAACTTTTTATTTCATTAAAGAGTTCATAGGTTCCAATTCAGAGTGTGATTCTTTTGAGATTGTGTAAACTAATGTATCTCTTAAACAAGGTACAAATCCATTTGTTGAGATTATTTTCAAATTATTCATGAGTTAAAGGTGATGGAATGATTCCATTTGATGTAAATATCCTAACATGATAGTCTAATTCTTACTCTTATGGATATATTTCCCTCAAATAGCCTTATTTTGGCAGCTTAGAGTAAATTTCATGCTTTACCTTAATTAGTACAAGTCCTCTGACATCACCTACAAATAGATTCAAGTTTTATCCAATGGTATGTGGAGTGATATTTATATTCTCATGACTTATTAACCTTTTAATGGGGCAATGTATGTACCTTCTCAAGTTGATGATAGGATACATAAAGTCAACACCTTATAAGTATTCCATTGTGCATTATCATCAGATTCTTAGTCTGTACAATGGTGTTTTAACTCTATAAAAATGGATCTCAAAGGGTCATTACTTATCCAATTGGTAGACATGCAAAAGGTTCTAGATGCAAAATGGGATGGTTTGGGCAGGTCACTTACAAACTTGCTTTCATTTTCAAATGCATAACATATAACAAGGACCATTTGCAAGAACTCCAAAGGGACATTTCAAAAAGTCTGAGGAATTATTTCAAGAAAAAGGACTTTACAAAAATTTTGAGGAAAATAAAAACTCAAAGCGTTGTTTCAAAAATTTGAAAGTACTTTTTCATAATTTTGAAGGGTCCATTGCAAAAAATCTGAAGGGCACTTCTTGAAAAAAGGGGTCATTTCCAAAAACGTTGAGGGTCATTTTATGGAATTTTGAAGGGTTCTTTCCTTTTAGGAAGGTCCATCTTCAAGAAACCCAAAGGGCATTTTCAAAATTCTAAATGGCGTATTTCAAAAAATCCAAAGGATTCTTTCCTTTCGAAAAGGGCATTTCTAGTGGAAAACAAGGCACTTAGCAAGAAGTCTGAAGGTATTTTTTTTGGAAAGTACCCAAGGACAAAAGGCCGAAGGTCCTTTTCAGGAAGTCTGAAGGAATTTTTTTTGGGATAAAGCTGAAAGGAATTTTTTCACAAATTTAAAAAGTTCATTGCAAAATCTGAAGGTCCACTTTTCCAAATGCTGAGGGGCACCTACAAATTTTTGAAAGGCACTTAAAATATGTCTGAGGTAGTTTCAAGAAAAAAAGTTTGAGGAAATAATCCATGGACAAATTGTCCAAAGGAAAAATCCATTTTCAAAATGCTAAAGGAATTCCTTTGGGAGAAAATAAGTCCACAAAAAAAGAGGAAAACAAAAGGCCATAAAGAAATAGTCCAAAAAATTCCTTTAGAATAAAAGCGCAAAGGCAAAAAGTTTAAACACAATGAAATGCCCCAAATGAAAGGTGTTCGTGGGAAAATAAGTTCAGAAAGTGTTTATGGGAAAATTGCATAAGGAAGAGGACTTTACAATGAGCCTGAATAAAAAACCCAAAGTAATTGGCCAAAGCAAAAAAGGGTAAAAAAGTTACCTAGTACATATCTAAGGAAATAAGTTCAAGAAAGTGTTTGAGGGACAAAGAAGTATGAACATAATGAGCCTGAAAGAAAACAAAAGGTGAAGGAATTAGCTCGAGTAGATCAACGTGTTCTAAAACCTACATGTAGAACATGCAAAGTGACCCAAGCTCAATTAGATGCATCCAGGTGGAGCACAAGCATACAAAAAACAAAGACATGTAGTTGTCTTCAAGCATGACTCTCTAATTTCCAAATGGGAGATTTGAATGCATGAGGGGCTCGAGGAGAATTATGGTGATTTTGGATGGCTAATCTCATGATCAAAGTAATTGCATGCTTTCAATGAAAATGAGCTTGAGAACAACAAGGAGTGATTCCACTTGGTTGTATTTATAACAACTTCTTATCTCAATTCTCAACTTTAACATGTGATTCCTTTTCTTTCTTTTGTCTTTTCTTATATATATACAAGATTTTGAGTCATTATAAAGGATCGATTTTCAATCCAAAATAGTAAAAGAAAAGAGATAAGAAATCCTTGAACCTGTGTTATGGCCTGACCATGCTTGGAGAACATCTGTATTTTGCCTCTTTTGATGAATAAGATAGAATTCATACCTCCTCAATAGCTTGTGTTTTATTGTATTTTCATGGTCTATTAGGAGATGAAAGTGATAGCTATGGCTTCCTCTCATCTTATCCTTTCCATGATACCTATTTTCAAGTGCTAAGATCATCCTTGTAGGTCATGTAACATGCTTATCATCTTGATGCGTACGGTAAGCACAAGATCACTCTAGTGTCTTTTATAGATGTACCAAATAATTACCTTAGATTGTGCAAGAAGCCTGAGCCTCTATGAAAAATATTGATGCTTGGAGGCTACCATTTGAGTAGCATAATTAGATTCACATCCTTGTTCATCTTCTTGGTGCATGTCAAGCCGATGAAGGTCATATTTTTAGTGTATCACCATCATTAGATAGGATTTCCCTTCAATTTTATTTCTTACCTTTGCCCTCTTCCCTTTTATTTGGTAGTTTTTAGCGTAGATTAGGGATCCTAAGAGATACACCAAAGGGAGCTAACCCTTAGAATCTAGAGATTCAATCCATTGATTAGGCCACCCACAGCCTAGGATTGTTTCCATGTTTTAGTAGATTGTGAAGGCCTAAAACTACCTTCACAAGGGTACAAGTCTAATTAACAATAGTAACCCATGTTGGGTGTGATGGGCACCTATTGAGAAGTTAAGGTGGGTTGGGTAGGAGATATAGTTGGTGGTAAGGTAGAAGGTATAGACACCACAAGATTTTGAAGTGGGGTAATGACTAATAGATTGAGAGTAACTGAAGGAAGGTTGACAATGTTAGTAGTAGGTACTACCATGGTGAGTGGAATATAGGTGGTTAATATTTGGGTTACTCCTAGGGTAGAGGAGTTTTTGGTGGGGGTGGAAAGTGTAAGGGTATTTTCAAGTTGAGTGGGTTGGTTTTCCATAATATTATCAAATGGATTATTAGTAGATGAAGATGCTTGGGTAGTCAATGGTTGGGTGGTGACTTTATAAATATAAGTGCTCCCCATAAGGTGGGAAGGCATGTCATAAGGTGGGTCCACAGGTGGAACTGAAACAGGGGTATGGTGAGGTATGGTGCTGAGATAATACTAAAGGGCCACATGATTGTTATCTAAGAAGGTGGAAAAGTTTGTATCTCCTTAGGGAACTACTCGAGGGAAAGAAGGACTTACTAAAGGGTGAGGAGATTCTTTTGGTTTAGAGATGTACTCCATGGGTAAGGAGGTAGAATAGGTTGATTGGTTTGGTGATGGGTTCTACTTGGCTAGGTTATTTTTTTGTTGGTGAGTTAGGACCATGCAAGATAAGGGAGAGAGAATATAAAAACAATCTCACCACTCCATTAGAGAGAAGATAAGAAATGAGCAAGTAAATCAAACACACACTAAAAGGTACATAAAGTCTTAAAGTTATTTTTAGTCTCTCTTTTGGCTTATGCCTTAAGCTTTGTAAGAAATTGTGTGACTCCACTTGGGTTGATAGAACATGTACTAAAAGAGAAGTCTATGGTTGGTTTCAAGTTGTTCAGGATCTCAAAAATATTTGTATTATAAATCAATACATGGCTTGGTATTGGGGCCTACCCCCTCACTTCACACATCGTAGTGATAAGGGTGTCAGGTGCTTAGCCAATATATACTAATTTTTAGAGTTTATACTGAACCCGAGAACTGAGTTGGTTCTCCTCTTGGTAATGACCTTTAAGTAGGATCATTGAAAAAGGGTAAGGTGACCACTAAGTGATGAAATCCTAGTTGGGCCTTATGTCAAGTTGTTTTAATTTTTGATTGATGTAGGTTGTTTGGTTTGTGTGTGTGATATAAGTGATGCTACGATCAAATTATTTTGCTTTAATTTAACTAAATAAGCTAAAATTGCAAGCAACCAATGTATGTAGTTCATTTTAAACCCAAAAGAATTTTTAATTTCATTTATGAGCACATAATAGGGAGAAGAGCATGTAGATGCAAATAAAAGAAACCCAAGTAGAGAGTCAAGGGTCCCATCAGGAGTGCCAAAATGTTTCAAAGAATTTCAACTTATATTTCAAGAAAGGAAGAAGAAAGAAACTAGATACATGTATGGTTGAAAAACCTATTTGGTTGTGCACACATTGAATCAAATTATTGTAGAGAGCTCCTCTTTTTCTAGAGAGGATGACCTACAAATAAGACAACACTAAAGTAAATGATTGGTTAGATAGATAGTTGGGTGGATTGCCTAGCACTAGTTAGATCCTAAAATCAAGATCTTCCTTAGGGGTTGTCAATCCACCTGTTTTAAATAATTAAGTTTATAAAATAAAAGATAAAGTACTTGCATCAATAATAAGAAAGTACTAAAATTAAATACAAGAAATGCTTGATAAATAAATTGATGAAATTGACTAATTATAGAAATAAGTGGGTCAATACTAATGTTAAATAGGTTAGATGTGGTTCATAAAATAGGTTGGGGCTCTATGAATAGGCCGAGAAAAAGAAATTTGGATTTGGTTAAGGGTAACTGGGTGTAAATTAACTTTTTTTTATTCTATACCATAGTGACCATCAGTGGTTGAGGTGATCATTGGTGGTCGAGGTAACTATCAGTGGTTAGACAGAACCTTGGCAGTTAGGATGACCATCGATGGTTACTATGGGTTAGGTCTGGGTAATAAAAGGCTATTTAGATGGGGTTATAGAAGGCAATTCTAAGAGATTGGTTTATGCTAGGCTGATTTTGAAATACAAATAAAGTGACTAAATAACTAAAAACATATACTTAGCTTAACGGTGGTTGAAGGGTTGATGAGGATTGCTTATAGACACATTGATGGAGCCTAGTGTGATTCTGATAAAGTAATAATACTTGACTATTGGTTGATAGGTCGCAACACTTCAAATTTCTATCATGATCACTAGATTATTGGATCACTAGAAGAACACTTGAAAAAGAAACTCTAGATACAAAATCTCTTGATAGTTGCAAGATCTCTTTTCACCTCCTACTCCTCTCTTCTTATAGGCAAGGAAGGAGAGGTGCAACAAGACATTAACAAGGGGTGACCATCAACGGTCAAGGGTCAAGGTCAAGCTGGGTTAAAAATGTGGGTTTAACTAGTAGATCAGTCTAACTAGAGTTAGATCTAGTTTGTGGCTAAAAGACCAAGGTTGGGCCTAAGGGGGTCTTGAGGTGGTCTAGGGGAGTTGTGACATTCAAAACCATCATGTGCAGATTTTTGGTGTCTACACTAAGGTCAATACTAGGCATGTCCTCATAGGACCAAATGAAATCCTCATGATATTTATCAAAGAATAAGCTAAAATTATCATGTTCAATAGTGAGAGTTTACAAAAGATAGTAATTGGTTGGGGACAAGATGGAGTACCATATTTGATGAGTGGTTTTTTCAATAAGCATGGAATTTTTGTCTTGAAAGTGGTATGGTGCATTAGGCAAGGTATAAATTGGATCTATTTTAGGATCAATGCTAGCAATAAATTTGTTGAAGCAAGGAGTTTTAGTCTTAAAATTTCTAAATTTATGATGCTATTAAGGAATTTGAGGTTCTAGGGCATAAAGTAACTCAAGGATAGCTTCATCACTAGGCAAGGTAGGAAGAGGACCATAATACTCAACATCTAATTCGAGATCTAGAATTTGATTTCCATGGTGATCATACTCAGAATGTATCTGATGAACATTGGTTTCTTTGGCATCTAGTGTAATTTTAGGAGTAGAAGAAGTAGATGGATTAGGAGTTGGAATATTAGTGTGTTTAATGATGGCAGAAATATTAGATGCAATGATTGGATCGATAGGTGGTAAAGGAGATGTAAGAATTTTCAAAGGTTTAGAAGGTGTAATATGCTCTACCACTAGAGGAGTATCGATAAGAGGAGAATTGATAAGAAGCATATGACCCTTAGGATCTAAGGTATGATCTATAGAAATGGTATGAACATCCTAATTAAAAGCATGAATTTGAGCTAAGGTTTTTTGATAGTGCTGGACATCCAAGTCTCTAGATTGAGCTTGGGCCATTATATAGTTATCATCGTATGTTGGAGAAATTGTACATGCTTGAGACTCAAAGGGAGTTTTAGAGGGTGAAATCTTGATATTATTGAATGTATGAGGAAACATGATGAGAGGATCTTGAAATAATTTGGCCACTCCAAAATCATTGCAAGTGAAGGCATCTTGAGGTAAAGAAGGCTCCTGAGCATTACATGGAGGGGAAAAATTAGTAATCTCATCAATAAGAGGAATAATATAATCCCTGGGTAATAGAGAAGGAAGAAGCCATTATGAAATGTAAGGAGGTAACTTGGTAGTATTGCAAGTATGTTATAAATTATTGGGTTCATCATCATTGAAATCTGAAAGAGTACCTTGTAAATCAAGATTCATGTTGATGAATTTGGGTAAAGGAGGACTATTGATTTTAGGAATGGTAGGAATATGATATTGTGATTTAATATTGGGAAGATGAATGCTCCATGGGTTGGGATCAACTTCATGCTTATACCATTTTCCATTATGTAAGAATTTCATACATTGACTACCAGAAGAAGTAATAGCCCTCATTCATTGAGTCCATGGATGACCAAGGAATATGTTATAAGATAGGGGTAAGTCAAGGACCATAAGATTGGTTTGAAAAGTCTTAGGTCCAATGGTTAATGGAAGCCAAATCCAACCAAGTGGATTTTGATTAGTCTTGTCAAAACCATGATAGGTAAGATAGGTTTTTTTGAGATGGTCTTTGGTATAACCAAGTTGTTAGATGAGCCATAAGGATGTTACATTAATACTAAAACCTTCATCAACTAGAAATTTTGAATAAGAGTGGTATTAATGGATACTTTGATGAAAATTGGTGGATCATTAGCAAAAAAAATAATTTCATCATTGATCATGTCCTCTTCAAGGAATTCAATAGAGGGATTGGAAGAAGGACACATAGTTTCAATGGTATTTACATTGGTAGGTTAAGATTCAAGAGAAGATGGTTCTTCATCTAAGGAGGATGGATCAATAATTTATTAGAGTTGTTGCATATGAAATTCATGATGAGAGGGAGAAGTATGAACCAACTACATAACTATAATATTACAAGGCATAGAGTTGAGTTCTTCAAGAATGTTCTAATGAGACCTAAAAGAACCGACATGAGGTTTAGAAGGTAAATTAGACTTTGGAGGAATAGATGTGGTTGGAATATTGGAAGGAGGAGATGGTTCCTCTTGAGATTCCAAAGTAACATTAGTAGTGGTAGTATCTTTAAGAAGTTGTTCTTCTAAATATGTCTTCTTAGGCTTGATAATGAGGTCTTTATGAGTCGGTTTACAAAAATAGTTGACCTTAGCAGTATTGACATATTGAGAGATGTTAAAATATTGGTCATAATTGGAATCAATGGTATAAACATCATTGGTATTTGATTGATTATTTTAATAATATTTTTGGTTATTTGAAGTAGAAGTTTTAGAATTTTATTGTTTTTGAAAAGCAACGGTGTATTCTTGATGACGAAGATTGATCATAGCTTCATGATTGAATGAATCACCAAACATATAGGAAACATCAAATTTAATGAGCCCTCTACAAGATTCATGAGAATACCCAATTTCATCATGGAACCAATAAAATATATTGGGTCATACCATTTAGGAGGAGCATTGGGATAGGTGAAAGGTTTTAAGGGCAGTATAAATTGTTTCATTTATTGAACTAAAAGAGGTGTATGAGAAGGTGAAGGAACATATGTTTTAGAAACTCCTATTTTGGTTTGTGGAATATTATTGGTGATATATTTATATGTTTAGAAATATCCTTTAAGAAGCTTAGGATTAGTTTTGAATTGCTTCATGAGAAAGTCTTATCATTTAGCTTGATCAAGAGCTTCATTAAGTGTTTGGGGAGCAAAGGTTTGAACCTTATATTGGAGAGTGGGAGTCAAAGTGGTGATAAAAAGTTTGAATAAGTTATCATTAGTCATGTTATAATCAGCTTTATGAGCTAAATATTTCTATCTTTTGATAAAGTCATGAGCTGATTTAGTTGGATATTGCTTAGCATTGATAAAGTGGCTAAGACAATTTTTGGGAAGATCATTGTGTTGAAACTATTTAACCAAATGATTAACCAAATCTTCAAGTTACCAAATAGAATGTTGGAGAAGTTGATTATATCATTATAATACATCACTAGTGAAGGTTTTCACTAAGAGTTTAGTTGTGGTGAAGGCATTAGTTTGGATCCATTATTTGTAAAGGTTGCCAAAGGCTTTAAGAAATGAAGCAAGGTCTTTAGTCCTATCATACTAGATAGTTGGAGTTATGTTACCAATATCAAAAGAAATAATGAAGGGAGATAAATTTTAATTTTAAATAGTTTGAAGCATCTTGTTATTCATTATGGGTTGATGAATAACATTGCCTGAGGCATCTTGAAGAGGTGGAGGAATGTAAGTAGGATTAGGTTAAGGATGAATAGTTGGA
Organism: Torreya grandis; assembly: GCA_037957365.1. Lineage (NCBI taxonomy): Eukaryota > Viridiplantae > Streptophyta > Pinopsida > Cupressales > Taxaceae > Torreya > Torreya grandis. Next base: position 2,987,338 of record JARHVA010000828.1, read on the forward strand.
GGTTAATTCACCACATTGATTAAATGTTGTTGAAGTTGCATCATTTGGTTGGTTTTATAATTTTGAATTATGTTCATTTGTTGGATAACTCAGACTAAAATTTGAGTTGTATCAAGAGGTAGGTTGGTGTTGGTAGGAGCACTCCCCAAATTGGTGTTAGGGGGAGGATTACTAGAAGAAGGATTATAAGTGGGTTTGTTAAGTAAACTTGTATCAATTAATCCCACATTAGTCTAAATATTTTGAAGATGAGAAATTTCTTGGTAAGTATAGAGAGGATTAGATCCATCAACTTTATCTTGAGGTGTTATTTATACCTTATTGTAGTACATGGATGAAGGAGGAGAAGAGGTGCCCCAAGAGTGATGGTGCTCTTGGGAGGAAAAGAGAGGGAGAAATGAACATCCCATATAGTATCTAAATATATTCAAGATATCTAATAAGATTTTGACAAGAAACTTCATTATGACTGAAAAGAGATGAATAGAATGCAAAGAAGGAGACATAGAGAACTAGATTGACAAATAGGGAAGGAAAAAAATAGTATAGAGTCAAATGGGTTGACCTAGCATAAAAAATAGGGTTTATAAATAGTACGGGGTTGACTAGGTCGATCCAGTATAATGAATATAAATTGACAAAAGAGAAAACAATGTCTAAAATAATATAGGGTCAACTAGCTCGATCTAGTATAATGAACATATATTGGAAAAAGATATAGGGTTGACTAGGTTGCCCCAATACAGTAGATAGGGAAATTTAAGAAACCTATAATAGGTTATGAAATAAAATGAGATAAATTTTGCAAGCAATGTGAAATTAAATAAATTTTCAATTGGATTAATGTTAGCCAATCTAATTGAGACACATAACACAAAACCTTACACCAATGCTAGCTAATGCAAGTTTTTGTAATACAAAAAACAATTGAGCAAAGAGAAAGAAATCAACTTGGAAAGTAAAGAGCTAAATAATTAGTCAACCTAAATGTTAATTAGATTATTAATTTATGATTTTAAAAGTGACGGGAAGTTGGATGTAATCAAAGAACTAGAATGGCAATCTAAGGATTGTTTCAAGTAGTTTAGGCTGAAAGGGACTACAGTGGTAATGATATAGGCCTGGTATTGGGGCATACCCCTTCAATTCACACACCAAAATGATAAGGGTGTTGGGTGCTTAACCATAATATACCATTAGCCATGCTTTATACTTGACTAGAGTATCAAGTTAGCTTCCCCCTTGGTGATGAAATCCAAGTAGGTTGACCTTGTGTATATGTGTTAAAATGATTATTTATATTTTTTGGTTTGGTTGTGTATGCATAAAATATAAAAATAGTGAAACTAAATAATTAATTGAAAACCACCTAATTAAGCTATGCGATCTATTTTAAGCATGCAAGCAACAAGAAAATAATGTGTGAATTAATTAGTAACATATAAGGTTAATTCCAACTTTGAAACAAGGTACAATGTTGATATAGTCAAAAATGTATGCACAAAATATAGAACAAGGTCAAACTTATACTCTAGAAGCAAGGTCTAAAAATGAACAAGGTTGGCAAAGTCCACCCAATTATCTAGATAACACATAAAACATAGAAATGGGTCAACAATGTTGATCTAGTTGACTGTGTAAGGGAATTTTTGAAGACTATAAAAAGAAAGATAGTAAATAAAGAGATAGAGAGATATAAAGGAACCTTGGTGGATCAGAGATGCAAATAATGAAGATTGCTATTTAAGAACCTTGATATATACTTGTAAATTGTGCTAACTGGGTCGACTGGGTCGATCAAGCTTTTTAGAAACTTGTTGTTGAGTGACTAAAAATGTACAAGGTTGACTAGGTTGACCTAGTAGTATATACTAGATGTCTGATAAGATGAAAAACTATACTAGGTCGATTGGGTCGATCTAGTAGCCCGTACCTGAGATTTTGTGCACAAAATTGAGATACTGGGTTGATAAAGTTGATCCAGTATAGAAAATATATGATAAAAGTAATGATGAAAGAATGAAATAATGTAAACAATTCCTATAAGAGTTAGTTAATATTAGGTTCACCAAAATGTATATAATCAAAAATGCATCATGTCTATAAATCAATCTTGACTCAGAGAATATAGAGCATATTGACACTTATGATTGGGAATACTTTTGTTAAGCAGGGGCATGACCAATATAGGGATCCTCTAGAGCTAATTAGGGGATCACTTGTTATAATACACCATGTTAGGGGGGTCCCAAAGCCTAAAATCTAACATAATCATGCAACAACCCTAAAAAAGTCCTAGGTTTAATGTTCACTCTATTCTAATAAACACGATAGTAAATCTAATCTAGTGCACACCAAAGCTTTTGACATAATAAAAAGGGTTAGTAAAAAAATAAAAACATGTATACAAGAATCTTAATTAAGCTAAGTATGAATAAACCCTAATACATGGAATATGAAGAGTAATATTATTCGAGCCAATACTTATGTTACTTTTATCTACTAAAGAGAGGAGAACAAAGTTAGAATATACTTACCTGCATGCGAACGCATCAAGATTCAATAACTCCCTTGGCCAAAGGGGCTTCTCAAGAGGTTGTTTTAGTTTTTAAGGATAACTAAGAAAATCCAAAACATCCAAAACTTATCCACAAGATTATATTCTCCAAGTAGAAACCCTAAGCTAAGACTTCAAGTAAAATAGTGGAATAGTAGATTGTAAAGAAGTGTGAGTTAATAATAACTCTATTGCATATTGAAATAATTAAAAAATGATATTATATTTATAGGTAGATCTCACCCTAAATCCTTATAAATATGTTGGTTGTATGGGGTTGACTCAGTAGACCTTGTATGTCAACTAGCGAAAGGGGATCGAGGTGAGGAAAAGAGGGATGCAAAGAGGAAAAATATTAGAGGAGTGTGCAAGGGAGGAGTAATAGATTAGGTAATGGTTTTAGGAGATAGTTGGATTGGTAATAATGTGTCAATAAGAGACAATAGTCTTGTGAAGCACCAAATGTCTACCCACCCCTTTTTGGTACACCCCTTAAGGTATGCACTTAGAGAGATTGAGTCTCAATGGGTTCTTGCAAGATGTAAAGCATTAGTATTTGATAAAAGTTGAAAACATTATGTGTATAAACAAAAAACTCTAAATGAGAGAACTATGTGGGATTGATTCCATCCATAAAGCATTAGATACATAATAAACATTCAATCATTATGGTGGTGAATGGGGTTATATCAACACAATTACACTTCACCTTTTTTCTATTTGCAAGTTTTAAATCATTGCACAACCTATTAGGGTTTCAACCTTGGATAAGCTATTGTATGTCTTTTTGTAATGCATTTACTTAGATAATTCACCCAAAATAAATACTATATCATAAAAATATGAATAGATTGAGCAAAATCCACAATAATAATTGATGAAAGATTGAAATACTTGTTAATTATGATTTAACCACTTTGAGGGGAAAACCTCCACAACAATTTAATAAGAGCAAAATTTGAAATATTATACTCAAATACTAACCACTTCTTCTTATATATACTCTACTTAAGCCATGGCTATTCCATAGGTTGACTCTATTAACACTATAATAACATATAGGAATGTGATAAGATAATATGAAAGGTTAAGCCACAAGTCATCCACACATATCCCTAGACATGCTATAGGTCATCGGCATAACATATCCATCCCATTAAAAAAATAACATTGCCTTCAACATTTAACACATATGGATGTTGTTCTAGGAAATCTTCATCCTCCCATGTTGCATATTCATGGTTAATATTCTTCCACTTGATTAAATACTCCTTAATCTCTCTTGTTCTTAGACTTTTGGTGCATTTCTAAAGGATATCCTTAGGTTATAGAATGACCCAAACTTATTCATCTAGTTCTGGTAACTCAGTCCATGTAGAAACTATTTGTCTAATTACCTTATTCAACTAAGACACATGAAATCTGATATATATGCAAGTGATCCAAGATAGCTCTAGTTTGTATGAAACACTATTAATTTTTTACAGGATCTTATAAAGCTGTAATACCTAGGAGAAAGTTTGTTATCCTTTTTTAATACTTTAGATACATCTCCTTATATGGATGTAAGCAAATAAATAGCCAACCTCCAATGTCAAAATGCCTCTCATTATAGTGTTGACCCATTTGATATTTCATTATATTTTGTGCCATTGCTAAATTATTTCTCATATTAGCTAGTGCCTTTTATTAATGTTGAACGTGTTCTTTAAAAATTTGAACCTTAGGATGCACCCTAAAGGATGAAATGATGGACATGGAATGATACCCATAAATTACCACAAATGGAGAAATTTTGGAAGAGGTATCAAAGGAAGTGTTATCCCACCATTCTACTAGTGGTAGCTAATGAGCCCACTATTCTTGTTTATCTAATGTAAAATAATAAAGATACCCTTATAGGCATTTGTTGATCACCTTTGTTAGCCCATCATGTTGAGGATGATATGAAGATATATGAGCCAACTGATTACCTAAACATGAGAATAAATAAGTCCAAAAATTATTGGTAAAGATGGGATTGTGTTGACTTACAATGATCTTGGGAGTACTGTGTAACTTTTGAACTATATCTAGAAAAGCAGTAGCTACTATACTAGATACAAATGATTGTGACAAGGAGTAAAAATGAGCATATTTTGTGAGCCTATCCAAAACTACCACAATGACATTTTTACCTTTATACATTAGAAACCATGTAAATAAATCCATGAAAACCTCCTCCCACCTTTGACTAAGAATAGATAAAGGTCGTAGAAGACTTGTTATTTTAATTATTTTACCCTTGTTCTATTGACACACCATGCATGTAGCCAAAAATTTATACATATTCCCCTTGTGTCCTTCCCAAAAGAAAACATAATTGATTCTATGATAGGTTTTCATAAATATTGAGTGCCCCTATTGGATATGCATGAATCTCCTTAAGGATCTTGTGCTTGAGGATAAAATTCTTACATATGTATAATTGATATTTATACTATAATGCATTCCTTTTCCATTCAAATTTGTTAGAAGCACCAGAACCATGTTAGATATTATAAATCAAAACCTATGTATGCAAGTCATTCTCCCATTTTATTCTTACCTCTTCCAACAAATATTTTTGCCAAATGGTTATTCCGCATAACAATGCCTTAATGGATTCAATCCTCTTTGATAGTGCATCTACTACAACATTCTATTTTATTTCTTATAAATGATATAAAAGTCATATTCAAACATTTTAGTCACCAATTATTGTTATTCTTTCAATGATAATTATTGTTCTAAAAATATCTTAGACTATCATGATTAATATTTAGCTTAAAGTGTTTACCCATTAGATAAGGTCTTATTGCTTGGCTGTATGAAGTATATCCAACATATTTTTCTCATAGATTCGATTTAGGCTATTTATACCTTGCCTTGATGAATCTCAAATGCAAAAAGTATTCCTTCTTGAAGAGTATTATTACTAAACCATATGTTGATGCATCACATTCAAAAATAAAAGTTTTAGAAAAATCAAGGGTAGCCAAAATTGGAGTGGTGCACATAGCTTAATTCTACTTATCAAATTCCTTGGTAGTTGTTTCATTCCAATGGAAGTAACCATTATTCAAAAATGCCATGAGTGGTGCTACTTTAATGCCATATTTTTTCACAAATATGTAATAGTAACTTATTAGCACAAAAAAGGCTTGAAGGTTCTTGAGGATTTGGAATATGCCACTACATTATATATTTGATCTTATGAGGGTCTAATTTAATTCCTTTGTGTAAAAATATATAACCCATGTACTCCACCTCTTAGACTCCCAAAGCACATTTTTAAGGTTTTGCATAAAGTTGATGTTATTTGAAAACTAACAGTACCTATTTCACAAATGTTCTTCCCAAGTTTTGTTGTATATTAGGATGTCATAAAAAAACACCAACACAAATTTCCTTGGAAAAGGCCTAAAAATAGTGTTCATCAAAAACTAAAATGTAGAAGGTACATTTGTGAGATGGCATGACCAAAAACTCATAATGACCTTAATGAGTTCTAAAATCTATTTTAGGGATATCCTCATCTCTAATATACATTTTATAGTACCTAGAATGAAGATATATTTTTGTAAAATAATTAACACCATGAAACTTACGTATAAAATCATCAATCATTGGAATGGGGAACTTATATTTGATATTATACTTATTGATTTATTTGTAGTATGGTCCCATCTACTAATTATCTTCCTTATTATGCACCATGATCATCAAGGATAGATATTCACTTTGGCTATGTCTAATAATAACTACCTCCAACATCTCATGTACCATATTTTGAATTTCACTCTTATAAGCATATAGAAACCCATATGGTATGCTATTTGGTGGTTAAATCCCTAGAATCAATTGAATGACATGATCATGTTATCTTCTTGGTGGTAGTCTTTTTGACATGGAGCCAAAAATAACCAGGTGGTCATAAATAATAATCCATAGATTAGGATGCATAAATGCATTTTTTGGTTGATATTATATGAAAAATAATCATGCTAAAAATCCTTCAACCTCTTGTTTAAGAATATTTGGCATATGATTTGAACTAACTAATTATGGATATTTTTCACATAATTACTTCTATAATTCACATCAATGGAATAATATATATATATATATATATATATATATATATATATATATATATATATATATATATATATATATATATATATATATATATATATATATATGAGAAAAGTAAGCAAATCCACAATAATAATTGATGAAAGAGCCAAGTACTTGATAAATATGATTGACCCACTTCAGGGGGAACACCTCCACAATAATGCAATAAGAGAATAATTCACAATATGATACTCAAAAACTAACCACTACCTCATATATATTATACTTAAGTGATGGTTATACCATAGGCTAACCCTTATAAAAATATAATATCATAGATAAATGTGACAAGACAATATGAAAAGTTATGTAAGCCATAAGTCTACCACACATATCCTTAAACATACTATCGGTTAAGGGCGTATCACTTATACACACTTCTAATGGTAAAATATGTGCATACAAATGTAATTCAAGATATCCTAAGTGATAATGATTTAAGTTTTGATTTTTAGAAAAAGATAGGATCACCTAATTTAGGATAATAGTGGTGGTTAGTTATGTCCTTAGTTGGTTGATTTAATCATTCTTGAATTTTATTTCCCATTTCTGGGCATTTATAGAGTCTATTCCTAAAATTTTGTTTTAGATGTTTGTTAGTCCACATAGTCAAATCTAGGGGAAAAATAAATACGTTTGTCATTTCATTTTTTAGTTAGTCTTATTTCAATTGATTTTGCCTTATCTAATTTAGTCTTGTACTTTATGTAAACACACAAATACAAAAGAGGTTAGTTCATTTATTAGTATGAAAAAATCATAAAAGAATAGTAAATATAACATCTCAAGTATGGTCTTCAGATTGGGCAAGACTTGAAGTAACAAATAATGAATGAAAAATCTAAACAAATCACTTTACCTTTCATTTGGATGTTTCCTTAAAATCCATCATACATACATGTTTATGCCATATTGTAGAGCATGAGGTGTTTATCAATGTCAATATGTCACGTAAGAAAAATCTCCCCTTTGACTAATGTGATTATTGAACAATTGAGAAGAAAGGTGAAGCTTGATGAATGAAAGTGACCCTCCAAAAGGGGAACACTTCATTGTGTTTCAATACTAAAAAATAAAGGTAAATTACCCTTCTATTTATTGATTCCTCAAACTGCTCTTGACCATTAGCTGGAAATCAAGATGAGTGGATGAGATTCAGTCAACTTTGGTAGGCAAAATGCAATTAATATTTGGCATTAATTAGGTATGGATTTTCAAATTTTAATATTTTTTTTAATTCATTATTAGTGTTTGACAACTTTCATGATGACATCATCATTCTTTGTATTTGTCCATGATGTCATCATTTGGCCACTTGCCATAATTGGAGGAATAATTCAATTAATGAATTAAGGAAAATAGGTAAATCCAAAAGCTATGGAATTTACAATTAAAATAAGATTAAGTTAATTAAGATATGTTAATTAAATTAATGAAAAGTGGTATGAATTTTAAAAGTCAAAGAACTATTCAACCTAATTAATCCCAAAACAAATTTTGCACAGTCATAATTTAACTTTGGATAAATTAAGTGAAGTTGTTAGTTACGTACAGTGCATTCACCCAATTAGGAATGCCTCAATATATTTTAGAACATACATGCCAATTATGTGGAAGAATTTATATGTTTTAGTGATTCATATGTTATTGATATATATCATTCTAATTACAATTTTGACATCAGAGTGGTAAGAATTGAGTGTCTACATTTTACCCTTATTTGAGAAGGTGTTGAGAGACACAAGAACAATAGTGAATTTATAATTAAAAATCCATTTAAAATGAGTTGAAAATGATTGAAGAATAATGTGTTCAAATTTTGTTGAATCTTTTTTAATTTACTGAAAACAAGTCCACAAGGAAGCCCCAAACAATGTCTAGAAATATCAATGATTCCCCCTTGAGGGAGTGGCTAAAAAATAATATTGATGGATAGGCTCTTAAAAAGAAGAAAATGGACTAGAATAAAAGTGAAATTAACCCATGGATGAGATTAATCTATATGAGATAATACTTGTATGCATTGATTTCCATTGATGAATATAATAGAATTAAATTGACCTTAAAGTGGGGGGAAGTTGGAAAGATGCATCCAAAAGTAAGTGGCACACTTTGACATACCAAAAATAGGGTGAAAGTTACATGATTAGGTAATGATAAATCCCAAAACAAGTTACACACTTTGATTTTCCCAAAGAAGGTGAAAGTTTAGAGCTTGGAATTAGAAGAAAAATAGACTAGTTGAATAATGATTTTCCTTAGTAGGGTAAATTTGATCATTGATTTAATTGCTTTTCCCCAATAGGATGGTTGTGACCATTGATTTGTCTAATTAATTTGATTTATTTATTGATATGCATTGCTCAAGGATATAGCCTATTTCATGGATTAAAGATGAAATGAAAGACACAAATGTAGGTGCAATGGTAGAATGACTTTTCAAAGAATGAATAAGCCAAAAAAGCCAACAACACAAGGATGATCAAAGGTAATGAAAGAGATGATTGGAAAGACACATTAATGATTTAATAATGATGTATTGAATTGGAATAATATGGATGTTAATAAGAATGAAACAAGGGTGGCTGAACTAAACTCAAAAATTGTTGGTACTGAGCACTGCCTATATAGTCAGAATGGACCTCAGGCCTATGTAGTTCTCCCAATATGGAAGAAAATTTATAAAAAAAATGATCATGAAAAGATTGATAATAATGATGGACAAATGTGTATAATTTGTTACATGCTCATTTAGAGATGCACATCCTAATGAACACATATATAACTAGAATGTTCAATTGTGATGATTTGATCAAGGAAGATGTGAGGTGGTCAAAGATGATTGTATTAGACAATGAATTGATATTACAAGGGGATAAAATTAAAACAGAGCGTGAAATCATATGTAAACCTCAAGCACTGTATTTTTAATATAACATGTGATAATATGCATCATGATAAACAACACCATGGTGACTTGGTTGTATATTACATGAGAATTGACTCTTTGTTTAATAGATAAATGGTGACAACACACCAATTATAAAAACCATGATGATAATGATGATGTATGTCAATGAATAGACTAAATTATAAGTGCATGACAAGGAGCACCATGATGATGACCTTATTATCACAATAAATTGAATTAAAGCAAAAATAATAAAAGAAAACAAACACAAACTAAAAATAAAAACAAAATAAAGTATCTTGTTGTTCAAGAAAGTTAAAATCCATATGTTAAGGCTCAATGATAATAATAAAAAAAATATTAACCCAAAACAAGGATACATGCAGGGGAAGGACACATCCCAAGGTGACTAAAATGCTTAAAACCAATAATGAATATGCTCTAGTAGGGTAGATTTGGGAAGGACACATCCTAATGGTTGTTAACATGATCAGCTCAATGATAAATAAAGGGTAATGACTAGATTTAGGACAAGATGAATGTTTTTGAATTTTGTGGTTTCATATCTCTCATGGAGATTTTAAGCCTTTTTATAATGTTTAGGATTTTGTGGCTTTATATCTCTCATGGAGATTGTAAGCCTTTTTCCAAATTTTAGGTCTTTTAGACTATTTTAAATGTCTTTGGGATTTTTGACATCTCAACTCAATGGAGAATTAAAAGATGCAGAATGTTTTAACTCACAAAATGGATAGAGCATGGGAATCTTAACTCAAAAAATGGTGAGATCATGGAATAAGGGTGGTCAAGTTGACATAAAAAATTGAGCATTGCCTATATAGTCTGAATGGACCTCAATCCATTGTAGTTAAACCTACAAAATGGGGAATAATAATGAATGAAGGACTAATGGATAATGCTAGATAATAACAGATGACAATGAGGGAAAGGACTAGGAGTCTCCCAGTGTCTCCTAGGACCATGCCACATGAGAAGTGTTGTTTAGGTAATATACCAAAAGGTTTCCCAAAATAGGTCTCAATATATATTTTACTTTCATGACAAGTTTAAGATGAGAAGACTAATGGTCATAATAAGATGGGTTGGGTTGAATAGGAGTGAGTGGCCAAAATGTTAAGAATGGTAATAGACTGTAATGGCCAAGATGTATTTAAAAAAATGGTCTATAATGTATATAGGGCTACCCCAAATGTTAAGGTACTTGTAATAACACATTATTTATGCATGATGTAAGAAATATGGCTTTCATAATTGTACTTGCCCAAGGTGACATAAGCATGGTTTTCACTATTGGATGAATTATTTATATTTTTAATTTGATTATTTTGTATTTTTAATTGATTTTTTATCATCTCAACTCAATGAAGGATTATGAGATGCAAAACACAGACCTTTTGCTATCTAACCAATACCCATTCTAAATAGTACCTCTATCTGAATCCTACTATTGATGTGAAATATGTTACTACTATCATGATCTATATTGGCCATTGATTTTTCTTCCTTTAAACCTCTAAACAAGGTGTCTTTATAACCTCTTTAAAAAAGAGTGATGTCAAGAAAGGTAAATAAGGGTAGGCATGGGATAAATGGCATGATTTGGTGATGTAATATAAAAGTTGAATGAATGATAGGATCACAAAAAAATGTATAATGGTTTAAGGACAAATGAAGATTGGGATTTTCAATCACACTTTATTGATGATTCCATATTAAAATTCATTTAGGTTGTGGTGAGGTTGATATTAATTTCAATAATGTATTATTAAAGCAATGAGGAACTAGTTGGCTCAGCGATTGGCACCTAAAAGAGGTTTTCACCAACAAATTCTTATTGATTATTATGATTTAGATTGTTCAATAGTGCCTTGAATAAGGTTTTATTAAGGGATGTTGATAATTCATTTTTATTTTCCCCTGGTGCATTAAGTAAGGTTTCACTAAAGGATTCTAAATTTTGATTATAGTTATCGTCTAATGCCTCAAATAGGGTTTCACTAGGAGATGATGATTTTATACTTTGATTATCCCTTATCACCTCAAATAAGGTTTCACTAGAATATTATTTTTCTACTTGAATATTGTCTTGGATCTCCAAAACTTTTTCCAGTGGATGTCACCATGGAAGGAGTTCAACAATGTGTGATTTTGTTGGTCCCAATAGATGGTTGTGGGTGGATGGATGTCAATATAATGGCTATGTTAGTTAATATGAAAGGCATGTGTGGTATCAATGGAAGGGTAAAAAGAAACATAGTCCTCATAAAGTATATTAGAAGAACTTGCATTATTTTTGAAGGAAAATTCCTAAAAAACTATGGAAGGATCATAAGTGTTTTCAATTGAATATGCTAGAAGTGTGTAGCCAAAGTTGTAACATCTAGTAAGGTATGCTGATTTTGAAGTTGATGAAAACTCATGTGGATATAGTAGAAGTGTATAACCAATGTCGTAATACCTAATAATATATTTTGATACTAAATTTCATTCTGACTCAAAGGGTTTTGAATCTGATTTTGGTATTGGTTATAGAATGGAACCCAATTTTGATATTGTCTTTGAAAGAAAACCTAATCATGAGGTTAATGTTGATAAAAATGTTTGATCAAGAGGGGAACTTATTTATAATGTAAATGTGTCTACAAAAATGGCACATTAAATTACATTATCCAAAAGTACATTGTTCACCTTTGTCTTGGAAATAAAGACTTTGGGATGAAGGAATTTTATAAGAATGTTTGGTAATAGATGAATAATGGATTTTTGCTCAATAATAATGGGCTATTAAAAGATAAGATCATCAAAGGTGGGTCATTCATAAAAAATAAGTCTTCTATCAAATACAAGTGGACCATCGGTGGTGTGGGTTTGGCCAAACATAGGTGGTTGGATAAAAAATTTTAGGATTGATTGATTATTGTGACCTTAATTTGGAAGTGTTCATTCTTGGGAAGGGGACCATGACATATCTTGATCAAGTAGTTATTAGACTTGGACACACTTGGGTATTCAATATATATTGGACTTTAGAGGGGAAATTATTGGTTTTGTTGTGGTTCTAAGACTAGATTGGATATTGGACAAGTGACTAAGGAATTGTTAAATAATTTAGTAGTAATAAAGGTCTTTAAAGTAGCCATGAGCTGAATAGTGAAGAGATGACCATCCTATTATACTTGAGAAGTGATGACATGGTCATGTTGAGGTGGGTTTAAAAGTTGCATCTTCAACAAAAGTATTTCCTATAATTCCTCTTCTTGAACAAATGTATTTAATCAGTCTATGGAAAACTTAGGTGGGAGTTTGGATCCCTCTTTTATGAGCCAAAAAATGATGGAATTATTGTATTATTTGAATAAGGTGTCATCCAAATTATTTTTGAATGCCATGGATCAAGATGGAAGAAAGGCTACCCCCAAGCAAGGATACATGTAAGGGAGTGGTTTTGAATGGAATTGGCCCGAAGAGGGCAAAATTGGCTTGTTAGAAATGATCCAAAGAGGTTGGAATTGGGTATAAATGGCATAAATATGGAGGTATTGGTATTTGAAATTAAATCAAAGAGAGAAACATTGTCTTGGTAAAATAGTCCCAAAGAGGATAGAATTGGCTTGGTAGAAAAGGCCCAAAAAGGGTGGTATTGGTCTAGATAAATAGCCCAAAGAGGGTGGTCTTGGGCAGTCTTTGTTTAGATAAAATAGGACTAAGGAGGGAAGTATTGATCCAATGTAATTGGCTTGGCTTTGCCCAAAAAAGGGCATAATGACCTGATGTAATTCAAATGAAATAAAGGATGGATGCCATGATTTTGTCATTCCCAACTGATAGATGTAGGAGATTGAATGGAAAGATAAGAAGTGGTTTAAATTGGCATGCAATGGACTTAGAATAATTAGACTTGGTCTAAATAGACATGATTTTACATTGTTCCAAATGTTTGGATTTGAAGTTAACTTTGGTCAAAGTTGACTTAATTTAGAATTATAATAATAACTTTGTTCAAGATAAACCTGACTAGATTAGAATGGCTTAGTGTGGTTCAAGATAGACCAAATCAAAACTAGAATAATTTAACACATGGTTCAAGATGAACTTGATATGGCATGGAATTTTCTCAGTATAGGAATGGGATAAAAAGTGACCCAAATGTGAAAAATTGATTCCAAATTAGATTTGGATCTAAATGGACCTGATTTAAATAGTTTTCAATTGGAAAATATAACTATATCATGTGAATAATGTAATAATATAATTGGTTAGCATAACACTAAGATGGGGTAAATATAGCCCAAAAATTTGGTAGGCTAATGTCTCATCTTGTAGGTGTGGTATGCCACTATTTTGGACATTGGTTTTAAATACAAGCAAGAATTTGACATAACAATCAATATTCAACATACAAGTATCGTGAATTTGCTTTAAGAACTGACACATGATTATAACATAATCATTGATCCTTTGATATAATTGTCTTTGAGAGGATTAAAATTTTAATGGTTAATTAAGTAATTAAAGTATTTATGGTTGTGTTTTAATCCCACCCCTCTCAAAGGTTTATATGAAAAGGAATTCTTTGGGGGCTGATGCCTTTACACCCCTACATCAATGAGAATTTGACAAAAGTGGATTATATTCTAAGTTTTCATTAGATTTTATAGATTATCCCAACATACCTTGCAATACAAGGGACAAAAATATTTGTCAATTGGATGTCAAGTTTAAACAGGCCATTCACCAAAGGGTCTAGTCCCTTTGTGACTAATTCAACCATAAGGGTCTTAGTGAAGTGCTACTGGTTGATCCAAGATACAATAGACATTCTAGCTAAAATACTACTGACATAGCCTTTATTTATATACCCCATCATATAATGGGGTTGATACAATGCTAAGATGTGGTTTCCTAGTCAACGTACCCATAAAACTCATAGGAAGGTGATGGAGTCCACCCCATATAGCCCAAAAATGAAAAAAAAGGAAAGAAATATTTTGTTTCTAATTCTTAGGACTCGTGGATGGGCAAAATAAGAGCATACGTAAAAATAGTCCTTTGGGTATATAAGCATGAAAGTAAACCATGTGTTTTTGGTTACCTAGGCTCCTTAAATGGGGCAAGGGGAGAGCATAAACATGCTAGTTTACACAAAGAAATAAGAAATAAAAATTAATTTAAGCAAATGATGAAGTGTAAGTACTCTTAGAAGAATAAAATTTAAAGTGTATGTTCCTTGTTAAGCACCAACTATAAAGATGAATGCAATTTGCCTTCTTAATTATGTAAAACAACCATTTAAGCTACCAAACCCTGAAAGGAAAAGGATTAAATGTTTGAAAAAATATTTTGGATATCAAAGGAAGTTATATATTTTTTAGTTTTAAGCCTCAATAAAATTTACACAAGGTGATCCGACCATTTTTCAGGTTGATCTCACCATTATGTAGGATGATCTTGACAATTCTAGCCCAATGTCACTACTCTGCAATGAATCAAAAATATAGTTTTGGTGATTCCACTGATTATCAAGATGAGCTCACCATTTTATAGGATGAGTTTCCAATTTCAATGAAAAAAAACATAAATTACAATTTTAACTTTTGAGCAACATTGCTATTTAATAGGTCAATTATTTCATATATGAGTTAATACCACTATGTAATAGGTCAATCTTGCTGATTAAAAAAAATAGGGAAATGAAAAATGTGAATATACCATTTAATAGGTCAATCCTACTGAAGTGCAGGTCAATCACACTAATTACAATAAATTATAGTGATGTCAATAACACGTCCTCATCGATTATCCATCAAACTCATTGATATGCAGGGTAATCCTATCAATATATTCAAACATACAAAGAACATATAGAATAATAAAATGTAATACCATTGATATGTAGGTCAAATTCACCATTTTTTAGGTTGATCTCACCAATTCACATGGTAATATTGTTGATACACAAGAGATGGAACATGGGAAATTTAGAAGAAAAGAGGAAAAATTAGTGTTAAAAACAATTTGATTATGTAATTAGAAGAATTAAAAAGATTGGAAAGATATTTTTGGGGTGTGTTGTCCCACTGGGCATTCCAAATTTATACAAATGAATTCAAAATAGGTTAGTTCATTCATTAGTACACAAACAAACATTAAACAATAGTAAATCTAGCATCACAAGCGTGGTCCTTGATTAAGCCAAGATTTGAACTAACAAACAATGAATTCGAAAGCTAAACAATAAATTTTTACCTTCATTTTCGATGTTCCCTTCAAATCTGACATACATACATGTTTATTCCTAAATTATAGAGCATGAGGTCTTTATCAATGTCAATACATTACATAAGTGGCATCTCCTCTTAACTACATTTGATTATTGAACAATTGAGAAGAAAGGTTGAAGCTTGATAAATGAGAGTGAATCTCAAAAAGGGTAGCACTTCATTGTGTTTCAAGACTTGAAAATAATGGTAAATGACCCTTCTATTTTAAGATTCCTCAAACTACTCTTGACCATTAAATAGAAATCAAGATGAGTGGATGAGAGTCATTCAATTTTGGCAATCAAAATGCAATTAATATTTGGTATTAATTATGCATGGATTTTTAATTTTTGATATTTATTTTCATTCATTATTAGTGCTTGAAAACTTTCATGATGACATCATCATTCCTAATATTTATCCATGATGTCATCATTTGGCCACTTGCCATAATTAGAGGAATAATTCAATTAATGAGTTAAGGAAAATAGGTGATTCTAAAAGCTATAGAATTTCCAATTATAATAAGACAAAGTTAATTAACTTAATGGAAATTGGTATGACTTTGGAAATTCAAAGAACTATTCAACTTAATTGATCCCAAAATGTATCTTGCATAGTCATAATTTGACTCAGGATAAATTAAGTGAAGTTGATAGTAGTGTATGATGTATTTCCCCAATTAGGGATGCCCCAATACATTTTAGAATATGCATTCCAATTACATGAAATAATTTGGGTGTTTCATTGATTCGTGTGTTATTATTAGAAATCATTCTAATTGTAATTTTGACATGAGAGTGGTGAGAATTGAATGTCTAAACTTTCATTATGCTCATCTAAAGTGTATTTTTAGAATTTTGATTTATTCCATTAAATTTATCTTAATTAAGTTTAAATTCACCTTTTAATTTAAATTTTAATAAAATATATTGGTGAACCTGAGTTAGTTCCACACCTTCATTACTTCAAAAATTTTATCCTAAGGTTTAGATAAATTCATGAACAATCAAAACTAAAATTATTTTATTTTGACCTTGGATTCTAAATATGACACTAAAATAAATTGATTTCAACCTCAAATATAATAGCTGACACTTAAAGTATTTTATTTTGACTTAAGATCTGATATCTGACACTAAAAGCATCTTCTTTTGACCTTAAATTTTATAAGAATTTACTAATCTCCATACATTTTTTTTCCATTTTATTTCTAGTATTTTATTTCCTAAAACATCTTTTCCATGTTATCTTTCTATTCCACCTAAAAAACCTGCTTCTTATTTTCCTTTAAGGTGAAGTACTAGGTTAAGTAGGATTCCTATTAAACATATTCAAATTCCCTTGACCACTATTAATATGGATTCTACCAATGCAAACATTGGCTCCTCTTGTTTTTATGAATAAATTTCTCATGAGTATTTTCAAGATCAACATAATGAACAAGCTAATCAAAATGACCATAATGCACAATATACACATGAAGGCTCAGATAGGATCTATCTTGATGAGCTTAATGGGGTAGATTAAGAACAAGTCAAACATCTATTTAATTTTTTATTAAGACTCCATAAAATGCTAGAAGATATACCCAATATAAATTAAGTCCTTTTAGCTTCTAAAAGTGCAAAAAAATTAAAAATATCTATTTTAAATGCACAATAAGAACCACTCTTTCTCATTATTAATCCTACCATAGGTGTCACTACTACTACTACTACTACTACTACTACTACTACTACTACTACTACTACTACTACTACTACTACTACTACTACTACTACTACTACTGTTGATACTATTATTACATTAACACCTTTAAACCTGGGCGAAACACATGGTTTACAAAATATATGTATGCCTATGCCTAACCAAGTGAATCATACAAAACCTTTGATAGATATTCATCCTACATCACCTACCTTGCATACTACACAATCCATTATTCAAACTATTGCATTTTTACAAGCTAAGGTGATACAAATAGAATAAGGTATACCAAAACTAGATAATGATTGAATTCTTAATATTTGTTGCATAATATGTTAGTACATGATATTGCATATTATCCTTTACCTACATGATTTTTAGCTCCTAAACTTCCACAAGGTAAAGGAGATTCAAAACATCTTAGATATTTTCATGTAACATGTTTGGATTATGCTTTTAATGACAAGTTGCTAACCAAGTTATTTCCAAGAAGTTTAAAAGATTATGACTTGTGTTGGTTTTATGATATTCCTATTTAATTATTCAAAGCATTCAATCCATTAGTAAATCAATTTATTAAGAAATTTTCTATTAATATTGATGAAAATGTTTCTTATGCATTTTTTTAAAAATCTTGAGCAAGGAATTAAATAGATTGTTAGTGTTTACAAACTTTGTTACAAGACCATGCTTTCCAAAATGACTAACACATTGATAGATAATGAATTATAAGAGTTTTTCAAACAAAGTTTGGTTGCACCTTTACATGAATCCATTATTTTCAAAAAATTCAAATCATTTAAAGAATTTTATCATGCAATATGAGAAAGAGAGGCTGAGCTTATTTCTTTGAATAAACTCAAATATGCACCTACATTTACTTCAAATTATATAATGAAATTTTAAATCAAACCACACTACAAAGTTAAACCAATAGATACTAAATTTGATGTAAAGATCATAGCTAATGCTATTTATCCACCTTCTAATAAAATTGTTTTATCAAAACACAAAGGCAATTCTCTAGATCACTACCACCTCATAAATTGATACAAAAGTTAATCGAATGTAATCTCATTACTCTGCCTCCACCATTTAAAATTGGCATGAATAAATAGCAAGAAAAATATTTTGACACCAATGCATACTATGATTAACATGGATGCAATGGTCATTCTACTAACATATGTTTCAAGTTCAAGTACTTTATTAAGGATATTAATAAAAATAAAGTTATTGAGCTAAACACTCCTAAAAAGGAAATTAAGCCTTAATAAAATGAAAATTCTAAACAAAAGATTTTCAATGAACCATTTCCTTATCATGATGCCAATAAGATAAATTCAATAATGCATCATACTTATAATTCTTATCCACCTCTTGAGTCATATGATCATCCATTGGATGGAATTAATGGTATAATTTTTCAAACTACACAATCATGTCCTATTATTACTTTTGATGATAGTGAGATAGTGGATGATGATTCTAATTTTCATGCTTTATGTATATAAGATTATATTTATAAACAATGCATTCATAGTGTGCTAGTTGATAATGGATCAAATGAAAATGAATGCACAATGACATTACTTCATTAATTGGGTTACACACAACATGATAGACAAGCAACATTTAAAAGTGTCAAGATATTTAATGGGAAATAACAAACTACTTTGGGACACATTATGTTGCCTCTTCAAAGAAGCTCCCACTATTTTATTTACTTTTATATTTATACCACAAAATGGGGTATTTGATATGATATTTGGACACCCTCAGTTGTAAAAGGTTTGTGTTGTACCCTCAATGGTACATAGATGCCTAAAGTATATTCATTACAATCAAGTTATTAAAATTTTATGAATTAGATATTAGTACTCTCTGTAATATATGGTACCTCCTCTTCCACCACATCTACCACCATAATTCATTGATACATATATGTCATAATAAATAACATATTCAGTTGTTACACCTAAGCAAAAGGTTTCTATTCAACCAATTTAGAAAAAAGGTGCAAAGGTCTCAAAAGCAACCAATGAAAAAGTAAGTTTATCATAAAAAGGTGTCTAATTATAAATAAACATAATCACATGCAAAAATTTCAAATTGGTGATACATATAGATCAACATATTCCTCTAAAGGCACAAAATTTGGCAAAATATACTACTAGTCCTTATCAGATTACAGAAGTAATGATCTAGATAAATTTCTTATTGCACATGATATGTTTTCTGATTATGATACATGCACATATAGTAAATTTCTTCAACCAATTTAGAAAAAAGGTGCAAAGGTCTGAAAAGCAACCAATGAAAAAGTAAGTTTATCATATAAAGGTGTCTAATTATAAACAAACATAATCACATGCAAAAATTCCAAATTGGTGATACATATAGATCAACATATTCCTCTAAAGGCACAAAATTTGGAAAAATATACTACTAGTCTTTATCAGATTATAGAAGTAATGATCTAGATAAATTTCTTATTGCACATGATATGTTTTCTGATTATACCACAAAATGGGGTATTTGATATGATATTAGGACACCCTCAGTTGTAAAAGGTTTGTGTTGTACCCTTAATGGTACATAGATGCCTAAAGTATATTCATTGCAATCAAGTTATTAAAATTTTATGAATTAGCTATTAGTACTCTCTGTAATATATGGTACCTCCTCCTCCACCACATCTACCACCATAGTTCATTGCTACATATATGTCATAATAAATAACATATTCAGTTGTTACACCTAAGCAAAAGGTTTCTATTCAACCAATTTAGAAAAAAGGTGAAAAGGTCTCAAAAGCAACCAATGAAAAAGTAAGTTTATCATAAAAAGGTGTCTAATTATAAACAAACATAATCACATGCAAAAGTTCCAAATTGGTGATACATATAGATCAACATATTCCTCTAAAGGCACAAAATTTGGCAAAATATACTACTAGTCCTTATCAGATTAATGATCTAGATAAATTTCTTATTGCACATGATATGTTTTCTAATTATACCACAAAATGGGGTATTTGATATGATATTAGGACACCCTCAGTTGTAAAAGGTTTGTGTTGTACCCTCAATGGTACATAGATGCCTAAAGTATATTCATTGCAATCAAGTTATTAAAATCTTATGAATTAGATATTAGTACTCTCTGTAATATATGGTACCTCCTCCTCCACCACATCTACCACCATAGTTCATTGCTACATATATGTCATAATAAATAACATATTCAGTTGTTACACCTAAGCAAAAGGTTTCTATTCAACAAATTTATAAAAAAGGTGCAAAGGTCTCAAAAGCAACCAATGAAAAAGTAAGTTTATCATAAAAAGGTGTCTAATTATAAACAAACAGAATCACATGCAAAAATTCCAAATTGGTGATACATATAGATCAACATATTCCTCTAAAGGCACAAAATTTGGCAAAATATACTACTAGTCCTTATTAGATTACAGAAGTAATGATCTAGATAAATTTCTTATTGCACATGATATGTTTTCTGATTATGATACATGCAAATATAGTAAATTTCAATCAAGGAAATTAATACATTTACTAATGATCACATATTGGTATGATCATTCTACATCTCCTAGAGTTACTTCTCATAAACAATATTACACAAGTAATGATCTAGATAACTTTCTTACTGCACATGATATGTTTTCTGATTATGATACATGCACATCTAGTACATTTCATTCAAGTAAAGTAATACATTTACTATTGATCACATATTTTTATGATCATTCTACATCTCCTAGAGTTATTTATCATACACAATATTACTCAAGTAATGATCTAGATAACTTTATTACTGCACATGATATGTTTTATGATTATGATACATGCACATATAGTACATTTCATTCAAGAAAAGTAATACATTTACTACTGATCACATATTGTTATGATCATTCTACATCTCCTATATTTAGTTATCGTACACAATATTACACAAGTAATGATCTAGATAACTTTCTTATTGCACATGATATGTTTTTTGATTATGATACATGCACATCTAGTACATTTCATTCAAGAAAAGTAATATGTTTACTACTGATCACATATTGTTATGATCATTCTACATCTCGTAGAGTTACTTCTCATACAAAATATTACACAAGTAATGATCTAGATAACTTTCTTACTGCACATAATATGTTTTTTGATTATGATACATGCACATCTAGTATATTTCATTCAAGGAAAGCAATACATTTACAACTGATCACATATTATTATGATTCTCATATGTTTGGGATCATTGGGTAGCTTATTGCATTTTCAAAATTTTCTAAAAATCTCAAAATAATTTAAATGATTTGAAAAAGCAAAACTCTGATTGTACATAACTTCTTTATTGTTATATCATATTATTCTATTGTTTGCATGTGATCAATTTGATAAATTATTCTAACCCCTTGGCACTTATATTATTTTTTAAAATCATGGCTCTTCCTTTTCATTTCCAATATTTGAAAAATCCAAAAAAATAATCAATTCTACCATATTTTTTCATTTATCTCTATGTTTTCATAATCTACATTGATAAAATGTTAATTTTGTCCATGCTAAAATCAACTAGTTAGGGACCAAAATGACTGCCATTATTGTCTTCAGTCGATCAATCATGTCCTATGTAGTTTTTCACCCAAAATTCAAAAATAGAGCACACAGAGCCTCAATATTTATAAATTTTAGATATTTTATTCAGTTTTAGTATGCAAAACATTGTTTACTCATGAATTTTTTTTCTTAATCCACACTATATTTTTCATACATGTGACATACTTTAAAAAGTGTATATTTGATTACATTGGGATCTACAATCATTCCTATGCATACCCTTTCTATTCCTATAGGTTTTTAGATATAAACATATCTATAATAGGGGCATTTGGTCTTTATATAATCTTTATATCATTTATAGTGCATATTTTACATAGATACATGTTGCAAATTATTCAAATACATCTAATTTCCTCTACTTCTGAACCCTTGATTATCACTATATTTTTTTATTTCTAGTTTCAAAGTAAATTTACAAAAGAACTTCAAATATGCTAAAATATAAAAAAATTCAAAATATTCTAAAAATTCAAAATATGGACTTGAGCATGATTAAAAATCTAGTTTACATATATGTTATATGTTATTTATCTCATAATTAGTAGATACCATATTATTTTTTTATCACACATGCATTTCATAGGTATTCATGAGTGTTATGCAGGACATACATATTTTACATGGACTAAGATGTTGGACCCACATCTACCCAATAGCCTTGCTAAACTAAGGACATCTTATCTGTAGGTAGTATATATAGGTGTTATCATTCCATGAATCCTATATTATTGAGATATATACTATTTAAAAATGTCTTGTTAATATTTATATTTACAATTACATACATGTATGTGCTATTTGATAGGATATGATCACATTACATATACATCATGTAGACTAAATTTATAGTTCTATGTTCAATTGATGCTATTACTTGTCCATAGTAGAGTAGATATTCCTTGTATATTTTATGTGGCCCTTGGCCATTGCATCTATTTTTGTTTAAGCATATCTATGATATCTTTTTTGGTATGTGTGTGTCAATTTAACATGTCTATTTTTATTAGCCCTTGGCCATTTGTTATGTGTGGCATTTAAGTATGTCCCTTGTTTGTGACATTATACATGTCCTTTGCATTTGGCCATCGGTATTGTATGTGTAATTTATACTTTTTGACATTTGAACATGTCCCTTGTATGTGTCCTAGGCCTTATTACATGAAATTATGCTTGTTAGCCACAATCAATATCATGCACTAACAAACACATAGGATAATAATTCTATTACTATGAGCTTCATTGATATATTCTATAGGCCTTGCTTTATATGATACATAAATAATTTAAATGACATATATTATTAAGCTAACATAATTTTCACATATGCTACATTACTCAATGATTACATCTTACTACGCATGTTTTAGTTAACCTTTTTTTGAGATGAGTGACTTTTAGGCTCAACTCCCTCAGCTTAAAATGAGAAATTTTAGTGGAATTTTCATACATGAGATAAGCCCCTTCAAGAGAAAAAAATAGTTTTGGTAAAAAATATAATTTTTAAAGGTTAAAAATGGTTCAAAATTTAATTATTGGAACAAATTATGGGGGCATATGCCTTGCATATATATTCACATTGTAGGAGCAAAGTGCAAATTCACATAGTTTTGAGTGCATGATATAGGTTCATGTACAAGTTTAAAATAAAATTTACAATTTTCATCTACATATAATCATAGATTATATACTTATCAATGGGAGAATGCTAAAAATTCATGCGCACTATGCTATTTTTAAAATTTTCACTACTATTTTCTAGTCATAGACATGGTAGGAGTATGGATGTTCTCCATTATCTTTTGAACATGCATTCAAGAACAAAGTTGTAATTAAATCTATAAACCATCTATAGTTGTTGATTCAATTAAGTGCATGTTTCATAATATATAGGTTTAATGCTCTCTAGGATTATATTTATGAAACCATTCTAAATTTCAACTCATTTCACAGGGGTTACAATGACCAACTGAGTTAAATTGAGGTTTATACATCCCTAAATGGGTATTATCTATTTAAAAAAATGTAAATTCAATTTGGGACTTGATCACCCTTAAATTATCTATTAGTTTAACTAAGGAGCCAACCTCTCCAAGTGCTTCATGGGAAGCACCAATTCTTTAATGCTTTAAAGAAGCATCATCTCCAAGCAATGTTATAGAAGCAAAACATTGGCTTCACACATATAGGTGTATTCCTCATTTATTCTCTTTTCAATTTCAAGATTTCAAAGTACATGTATTTTGAAAATTTAAAATTAAATTAATTGTCAAGTTTAAGAAATTTTCAAATTCAAGTTTTTCAAATTTTAGTTTTCAAAAGAAAAAAACAACTACTTCATGTATTTTGTAGGGTTTGATAAACTAAATGACCTACACAATAGGAGTACCAAATCAAAGGTAAAGCATGTCCTACACACTAAGGTATATATTTTCTTTACTATAATAATTTCATTTTAAAACTTGGTGGGGGCAAATGTAGTAACATAAATTTGGTCACAAATATTTGATTATTTTAGTTTTGGCCCTTTTTCACTTCAATTAACTTGTGTATTTAATCAATACCTAGTTTTACACATTACTCTATCCTAAGCCCTTATTTGGACCTATTCTATTTGATAAATTGTTTTATGTCACCTATATAAGTGTTCTAATTGACAAAAACAACTTTAAGCATTTGCATGACCAATCTAGGACCCAAATTTCACACATTTCCCTTTAGGACAAAATCAACCAATAGGGACAATATTATTATTAGGAATTATGGGTTTAACCTATCATTTTACCCTCTAATGATCAATTTTAAAATTAAACCCTCCCTTACATTGTGATCCATGTTTTTAGGATTCATAGCACGTGTTTTCACATTTTAGATCACTATAAAGGCACACTCAAGTCACTTATTCTTCCACCTAGAACTTTCAATACAAAGGCATGTTTACACTATTGCATATTGAAAAAAATTTCTCTATTCTCCTGAGATATAATCTTGGTCACTACAAATAGTCCTCAGCCAAGTAAAAAGCCTATTTTATTCATCCCAAAGCAAAACATGATGAAGTATTCAATACATTTCTAAATGAATTATTATAGTCAAAGGAGCATAATTATACAAAGCACTCCAAGTGGGAGAATACATGGGCTTGATTCCCTCCTTAGAGTATTAGATACATAGGTAGTGTTTAGTCATTATGGGGATAATTAGGGTAATCTCAACCCAATTACATTCCACTTTTTTATGTTTATAGGTTTTCAATCATTACATGTCCTATTACAATTTTAACCTTGGAGAAGTTATTTTCAAGTCTTCTACACACTTTTGAAGGTCAAATATGTGCATATAGACCTTATTAAAGTTATCAAAAGTGATCATGACCTAAGTTCCTAATTTTTATCAAAATATAAAATCAACCAATTTAGGATAATGGTGGTAGTTAATCCTATCCTTAGTTTCCCAATTTTGTTATTCAATTATAGTTCCTTATTTTGGGCACTTGCAGTCTATTCTTGATTTCTTATTTTATCCATCAATTAGTCAACACAACTAGATATAGGAAAAACACAACTAAGTTTTTCATTTAATTTTATAGTTAGTCTTATTTAAATCAATTACAACTTGTTGAATTTAGTCTTGTATTCTACTTGTTGAAAGTGTGTTTCTGGCATTTTGATTTATCTTTTTTTGGATAGATAAAATCTTTTGGGTGGAGATAAAACTAGATCTAGGGCACATCAAGGTTCCCAGTCCCTAGAAACTAAAATAAAATAATAAAATTGAGTAGGGTTGAGCCATAATTGAAGAATAAATAAAACAATAGAAACCAAGTAGGAGAACAAAAAAAAAAAACAAAAGCCGAGGCTAAGATCCCCACAACACTAAAATATGCCAAATAATAAAAAATGAACAACTCAAAAAACACTCAAAAAATGGAAGCCACCCAAAGAAAGTAAAATAAACAAAAAAAAAACTCTCAACCTTGAACTGTAAGAGTTTTCCTTCCCTTGTTAGAAGCATGTCATTCAGGGTCCACTGGGTCCCTCTATTGATGGAACTCAAAGCCTTCAATTATAGTCTTTCTGCTTCTAAGTTTCTACCTCTTTTACCTTTGAAACCAAAATTTAGTTTTGAAAGAAAACAACTACATGAAATGAGAGTTACAATATATATAGAGTAGAGATGCTCTTCTTATTCTTCCTAAAAAGAGGCATCACCCTCTTCTTGATCACCATCATGTAAAGGGCATTCATCATCTAAAATAACCCGACACTATGGTTTTGTATTCTCTCTTATACAAATTAAATCTTGCCTATGATTAGAAAAGAAACCCTCTAAATATTGACTACTTGAAGCCCCTTTTTTTTTGGAAGAAGTAGGTAGCTCCAACTCATAAAGATTCTACTATGCATCAACAACCAAACTCACTTGAGGAAGGTACTTAATAACCAAAGGTTCCACCCTAGAATACTTGAAACCATCTATTGGTGGAAAAGAGGACTCTTTAACAATTGTTATAGGAGATTAGCCATGATTATCTATATAATCCTTAACTAGGTGAAAGAAACCAAATAAAGGATCATCACCCTAACCAATGGAAAGGAAACAAGTAGTGAATTTTGAAAGTTGTTCACAAGATCAAGGTTGGAGAAGCCAATATTTTTCAACCATTTTTTCAAGAAGGGTGAAATAGATCCTACACTAAACTTCTTAGGACATGCCACCACTTTATACCTATGATGGTTTCACTTGAATCATCTTAAAGGCAACGTTTTATAGTTGATGAACTATGTCTAAGAGCCGAGGGAGGAAAGAAGTTTGATAGAATGATGGAAAGGTTTTGAGAAGTTATCCAAGATGCAAACCCTTACAAATCTCTGCTAAGTAGCCATGTCTTGATCTAATTTGATGAAAACCCTATCTTACTAACCAAATGATAAAGCATCCATGGATCCCTCATGGCCAAAGGAAGATTGTAAAACTTGACTCAAATTAGAGATTTTGAAGTTTCTATGTTAGTTGGGTTAAAAAATGGGGCCTAAGGACACATAAACATGCCATAATTTCCAATAAACTAGGGCCCATTATTCCACACAAAATATTGATCTTTCACTATTTAGAAGAAGATAAAAAATAAACCATTCTGAAGCAAAGAAAAGGAGATTTATACAAAGTCAAACTAGGCACCTTTTTTCCCAATGAGAGAGCTCTTCCCAAGTGAGGCATTTCCCCATACAACAAAAAATAATGGATTTGTACCCAAACTCCTTGTTAATGGATAAAATATCCTCATTATTGATCTCTAAAATAAGAGAAACATTGGAAAAAACCAAAGGAACATCCCTTAAAAATATAGGCTCAAGTTCAAGTTGGTTTTTCCCATTAGAAAAAAAACTAACCTCTAGGTAGGAAGCAACCACATACTCCCCCACATCACTCTTGTTAATCTCAAATTTTAAAGGGTGATCCTCTCAACCATATAGGGTGTAATATTAGGGTTTGATTTGATGATAGAATAATGAGAAAAAACTCTACAAGAGTGAAATAGATTAGTAGCATTTTTATATTTTGGGAAAACCAAGCTTGCCAATCTACCTTCCAATCTGAGTCCACCATCATCCCTTAATAATTTCATTTTTTTTTCAATCATGATAGCTCATTATTGGGCTAGGCCATTAGAAATAATCCTTTTAACTTTGAGGCCATGGTGAGCAACTACCCCCAACTGCCTGTAAAACTCCCTAAGACTCTCATCATCTAGCCTCCACCCACCGCCATTGCTGCTTGCTCTACCATCACCACTACTAGCACTGATCACCATTTTTATTTCCTATCTAATTTATCTTAATTAGGGTTAATTCAAATTTTAAACCAATTTCAATAAAATAACCAAAGTTTTAAAACAAATAAAATATTACTAAATCTGCCCTAGATTTGTATGAGAAAAATGCATAACCAAGATTAGCTAGTAGAGTTTCAAATGTGCGTGAATTAAAAAATTCCACTCCAAGGCAAGTTGGGAACTCCAAAATAAAGGATTTTTCATCTTTATAATATATATGGCACTCCACCTCATTGGTGTTTCTTATTTAGAGGCTATTTTTTGCTTACACTCAAGTTGTTTTGGCTGAGGCACCTCCCTTCTAAGCTATATTTTTATCTTTCCAATGCCTATATTATTATTTTTATTGGTGGGAATGGCATTAATTTATGGTTGGACATATCTTTAATTCCTCCACATTTCTTTCTTTTTATTTTTATTTTATTTTTTCTAATTTAGATCAGAATGATGCTTGTGAAAAATGTGAATGCGATATGCATGCTTCTTGAGTCATAGGGCTACACCCTTAGTAATGACATTTATATCTATTTAGATATCACTTTAACCAATGGAACTTTAAGTGGAGTATGGAATTTCACCTCCTCTTAGGATGCCTATTCCTTACATCTTGAAAGTTTCTCTTCCCACATTATGGTTGGGATCCAAAATTTAAATATAGTGATACAACACTTTAGGCCTTTGAATGCAACACATTTTGTTTACTACTTTCTTGATGGGTTGTGCCACCTATTAAAAATATGTCACATGGAAGAAAGAAGAAAATAAATAAATTTTTATTTGTGCCCCTTGAATATTTTACATGAGAGTAGGAAATTGGGAGTCTTTGAGGCTCCTCCTCAATTCTTCCTCTCTCTCGAATTTCCTCCTTCACTGAACTATTTCTTGCTTTGATTCTAAATTTGAATAAAAATTCAAAAAATATGATTTTATTCCATTTAAAAAGTAATGATGGTGAATTCAATAATTTATATTGAATGATATACTCATAATAACTTTTATTAAATAAGAGATCAATCTTAAGAAATAATATACTCAACTCCCAATTTCAATTATTTATTACAAAAGTTCCTCTAATAGACATTATTCCAATAAACTAAATCCTTACATGACTTGTTATAAAACAACCTCACTAACATTTATTAACTATTATAAATTTACCTAAATACATAAATTAACTATTGTAATTTAGTTATTCTAACAAATCCTTTTACTATTATAAATTGATCCTTTCAAGCTAGTACTCCCACTTTAGGTGTTTAGACTTATAATATTGGTAATATTCCTACATCTACACCTCTAGTGACATAAGTGACATCCACCCAAGGTGTGGGAGTAACACAAGGCGTCCAATATATTTCCAAACCTAATCATTCATAGGTAACCTTTACCCCTCCCATGATGACTATGCATGTGACATCATCAACCTCACCTATTGTACATTCCCTTGAATAGACTCTTACAGGTCTATAGTTTTAGGTGTTTCAGTTAGAGTAATGAACATATAGGGCTAGTCATTCCATGGATTCATATGACTTGATTAATAATAAATTATCCTATAATATAGTAACTTATCCTTTACTTGTAGGGTTTGTAGATATCAAGCTTCCACTATATGAAGGTAAGGGTGATCTAAAGCAACACCTTCGGTCATTCCAAATAACATGCTTGGATTATACACAACATGATAAATTATTAAAAATATTTATTCTTTAAATTTATTAAATAATTTATTTTGTAATGGTTATATGAGCTTCCACTCCAATTATTAAGAGCATTATACCATTTGGCATATCAATTTCTATCATATTTCACTATCAACATTGATGAGAAACTATATTATGCATAAAATACTAAACTAAATTAAGGGTACAATAAGATAATCAATGATTATGTACTTTGGTAAAAGACTATGCTATCCAAGATGAATAATGCTATGGCTAAAAATGAGTTAAAAGACATATTCAAGAAAAGCTTACTTGTACTACTCCATGAGTCAATTACCTTCAAAAAATTCAAATACTTTCATGAGTTATGCCATATAGTAAGGGATAGATAAGTTATGCTCATAGCTTTGAATATTATCAAGTATTCACCTACTCCTATAAATACTATAACAATGAAATTTCAAACAAACCAAGCTACAAGGTCAAACCAACTGATAGCAAGAATGAGACAAATATTATACTTAATGCAGTATCACAACCTACAAATTAACTATAATCAATAGCTCCACTGAAGAGTTAAGTTTACATATTAATATTACTTCCTCATATATTGTTACATAAGATACTTAATTGAAACCTTATCACTCTTTTTCTTCCATAGGTTTTTGATCCAAACAAGCTTAAACTAGGGATCTATGATAATAATGTAATGTAATTATCATCAAATGGTGGGAGATTATATGAAAAAATGCTACAATAACAATGCATACTGTGACTATCATCAAATTATGAGATATTATATAAATAAATTATATAAATTAAGAATAAGATATAATATCTTATTGATGACAACACTATCGAGTTGAACACCCCTACAAATAAATCTAGACCATATAAAAATGGATATCATAAGTTGAAAATATTTAATGATCTATGTCCAAACATGAGATGATAGAGAGTAAGGATACCTCATAAGTAAAATATATGTATAATTTTCATCCTTCACATGTGAAATATGATCACTTAATAGACAAGATTATTATTACACTTATCAACACTTCATCAAAACATTCTATGATCACATTTGAAGACAATGAGATTATCGATGATGATTCAGATTATCATGTACTATTCATATGAACCTATATCAATATAAAACATATATAAAATTACATGATTGACTATGGATCAAGTGAGAATGAGTGCACAATGACATTTATTCACTCCTTTGGATACACATAACATGATTTGGGGCTTAGGAGGAGACCTAACGGATAAACTACTTAAATGGATTTAAGGGAGTTATATGTTGAAGTGAATTCAAACATATTTTTATAATTATAAAACATGCAATGGAATCTAAGAACTAGATGGAGAAATAACCATTACACATTCAACACAAGGGATTGAAATAATAGTGCCACTTTTATTCAATAAAAAGAATATGTTAAAGTACATATTCATATAATTCATAGTAAGACAAGGATTACAAGTCCCTATGATCAAAAAGGGGTAAACATCATGACTGATTCATTTAGACTAGAGTATCATTAGGGAGATAGGAAATTAGGTTCTCATGACTAAAGAGGGATAAACATCCTAACTAATTTATGTAGTCTAAGAAGAGATCATATAATACAAGATACTCAAGGCATGAAAGTATTTAGGGTGATATAGACATGGACGATTAGAAAAGATGACAATGGTTTCTCACTTGGTCATTATTTGAGACTCATACCATGTTTAGTATCTTATAATATATATTATTAAAGTGTAGAATTTACAACATATAATTACAAGAATAGATAATTACAATAATGGTTCATCTTATGGCTATGTGATGGTTTAAATTCTTTGTAGGTGTTATGGTTACACTTCTATCCATATTGTGTTAATGATAGCATCCCTAACATGGTGCTACCCTAGGTATTTCCACCTAGTATACCATGTGGTAGAAGAGTTATAATACATGGATGATGATTCGTGCATTGAGATAAAATGATGTGAATTATGTTTCAAGGCACTGTGGAAGTACATAAGGGTGCCACATGTTTGTATGCTTCATGTGTTTTGGTAAGAAGGTGATAAGTGATGCACAAGACTAGAGTGTTTCATAATGTTTTTATTGACATTGTGGAAGTGCATAAGGATATCATAGAGGTTGTATGAGTGCTACACATTACTATGGTGATTCATCTTGGTGCCACAGAAGTATACAAGAGTGCAGAGGATCTCTACAAAACCCATAGAGATACATAGGAAATATAGGGTGTGAAAGCATGCATGAATTTATTTGATGTGTGTGAGAAATATTTATGTAGTGCCTTGCCAACTTGGGATGAGCCAAAAAAGTTGAATAATACACAAGGAGATAACACATTTTTTGGAGTAAGCCAATTCACTTGGCATGACCTAACTTTTCTAGATATGCTCTGATTGTAGACCATAATACCTTTTTATAAATATCATCAAATAATATATGTTTTAACATAGATAAATATATGTATGAAGGCATGTTGGGACCTGAAAACATGCCAAAGGCATCTAAAACTACCCCATAAGGTTTATAGTGTTGATTTACAAGAGTTATGCAATAACACTGAAGATGCATAAGATCTTGTGCTTTGACACATGGGTAATGAACTTGAAGCAATTTTTTTGATATTAGTGCAAGGCTAGATTAGAAACAAAAAATAACTATGGTAAGATATGGTGTTTCATATCCTCCTAGACCATAATAGGATTTACAAGATATATCAAGAGAAGTTAAGGGATTTTTTTGAAATAAACATAATACCTTTTGACACATAGTTCTACCTATTCAAGTGGGATTCACCATATCAACCTTTCCATTATTATTCATATAAAGTAAGGGGTATTTTAAATGTTATTAGGATTCCCTTGGATGGAACAACTTCATGTAATATCATCTATAGTACATTGATGTCTCAAGTATAAATACTACAAAATGGTATTCATAGTTATAGATGTATGATATCATTACCTTCTATAACTAGTGGCATCTCCTCCTCCACCCCCACCACCACCATAATTTTTTATACAACCATACATGATTAAAATATAGCGCTAATGGTTACACATTTGTAAGATATTTTTTATACATCCAGTTTAGAGGAAAGTAGTTGGGTCTACTAGATATCCAAATATTTAGTGTTGATCATATTAGAGAGTTATTTAGGGTTCACAAAGACCATCATCTTAGCATGTACTTAGTACCATGTTTAGTTTAATGTGTTCCATAGTGAGAATAGGTAGTGATGCATTATCCTACCATATAATGAACCCTATATAATCCTTTACCTTCTAGAGCTACACGTAATACAAAGGATTATATGAGCAATGATCATGACAATTACCATATAACATGTTACTTACTATCAGATTCAGATACACCTATATCTAGTACCTCTCAATCATGATAGAAGTACCTTAAAATATTTAATACATGCACTCTCCATAGTCTTCCCACTGACACAATCACTAGTTAACATTTTAAAAAATCTAAATATTTCAAAAATAAAAAAATAAAAAATTCAAGAAAATACGAAAAACATTCAAAATATTCAAAAAAATCAAAATCAGGACTTGAGCATGACATGATTACTAAAGTGTACTATTTAGATATATTATTTATCACATGTTTGGTAGATGGAATATCATTTTCATACATATGCATTTCATGATATATGAGTGCAATGTAGGGCATAGAGGTTACACATGACCATATAGATGTTATAATTTCCTCTACCCAGTGGCCATGCTAATACTAGTACATCTTATTCCATAGGTTTCAATATTATAGGTTATATATTTCTATGACCTATTTACCATGTTTAAATATCTATATTTATTACACATGTCTTGTTATTTACTCATATATAACACAATGCTACATCAATATGCTATTATACTATGATGTGACATTGATACATATGGATGGTGTAGACTAGTGTTTATTTATTACATGCTTCATTGATTTTGATACCCTTAAATGATAATATAGTTCATGTTTGTCTATTGTGTGTATCCATTGGCCTTATTTGATGCAAAATCTCCATGTCTTTTATTTACAACATCTTTATGTCCCTTACATGTGGCCATTGGCATTATTTGATGTGACATCTTTATGTCCTTTGTGTGTGGACCTCAGCATTATTTTTTATGACATTTCCATGCCCCTTGTATGTGGCTATTGGAATTATGTATGAAAATAAATATTATGCTTGTTGATCTTGATGAAATTAACTAGTGCCATGATCAATATCATGCACCTTTACCATGTAGTCCTATTAAATTAACTTTCCAGTGATGGTTAATACTACATGATTCATTAATACATATATCTAGACCTGACATTTATATTCATTTCATCACATATGTTACATACATGATTTTATTGACATGTGTATTATTATTATGACATACTCTCCACATGTTCACATGATTATACATTGTGCTATCTTTATACATGAAATGATATATTTAACTCTTATTTTGACATGAGTAGCTTAGAAGACATATCACTAATATTAGAAAGGGGAATTATAGTGGGCTTGTTATGGAGACACAAATATCCATGAATAGAAAATTAGATAAGAGTACAAATTTAAAAGATTTAAAATGATTCATATTTTAGATGGTTCAATTATGTGACAAGTATTGGCACAATAATACAAATTATGATCGAATATGCCATGCATATGCACTCACTTTACAAAAAATTGGGTATAAATTCATACACACTTAGGTGCATATGCATGGGAATATGTACATAATTTACGGGAACAAGAATTACAGGTTTCCACGCATACATACATTTGAGATATAGGTTTTCAAATTCAGCATATAGATGCATAACATTCTATATTAGTTGATATAAATTAAAAGGGTAGGATATTGGTTAATACATATACATAACAATATAATTTACAAGTTGAATGGTAAATTGTTTTCATTCCTCTACATATTTATCAAATATGTGGTCATGATAGGGGCATGAACATTGTTCATTCTATTTTGATCATGCATTTTATTTTATAATTGAGTGAACTTGAGCAAAACTATATAATAAAATATAAAATAATGATGTGGGAATGAACACTATTCATTCCATTTCTATCATGCATTTATTTTACATTTGAGAAAACTTGAGTAAACTAGAGATAAACTATACAATTGAATCTATAAGCCATATTCAATGGTTGATTCATTTTTTACTTTTAGTGAACCTATCATGTGATTCCCATTTTTTTTATTAATTATTTAGGTTAGTACATTATGTATTTCTCTTTACATTTATGAGGGTTATGGAATATTTTCTTCCTAACCCAAGGGTTTGCACATTTACACATATTCAAGGCACAGTCACCCCAACTCTCCATGTGCTTCAACAAATAAGTACAATTTCTCCATGGTTGACAAAGAGGAACTAATCTCCACGTGATTCAGTGGAAAACATACTTTTCCAATTGTTCAATAGGGAAGCATCATATCCAACAAGTTGTAAGGGAAATATGGTTTTCACCAACACACATGTATACTCCTTTACTCTTTAATTTTAAAATTTTAAAATTTAAATTTTAGATATCAATTTATCGACATTGAATACACATATTTATTGTAAATTTTTCTATTGAGTGACCTAAAAAATTGGAGATTCATACCAAATACAAAGTGCATTATACACACTCAAGTATATATTTCCTTTTATTTTAGCAAATATATTACTAGAATAAGAAAGGTCTTGTGTAGATTTTGAAATTAGGTATCACGTAATTAAAAATGATAAACTTGACATAAATTTTTTTTGATAGATACTGGTGTTGATGGGACCCCTCCCTTTATTAATAAAAGAGATTACAAAAAAGGGCCAAGAAAAATCACCATGGCCAAAAAAGAGCCAATTACAACAAATGGCCACAAATCCACAAGTAGATTAAACCACAATTTTTCAAACATCCAAATACTGACCTCAAAAACGAAGCCTTCAGTTAGAGGGAAAATAGTCTAGAAGGTTAATTGTCTTGCCATTTTTACCTCTTTTACATCTTACCACATTCCTTGTTTGGAGTTCACCGTAACCAATTTCATGTCATGAATCATAAGTTCTAAATTTTTATTTGCATGCAACCCTTTGTCTAAATCTGAACTTTTAGATTCATGTCCTCTTTTTACTCCCTCTATTATCTTTTTTAAGGGAAGATTCTGGGATTTTTATATTTCCCCCATAATTAACTTAACTTCTTTATCAAAAATACCTTCTTCTTTCTCTCTATCTCCAAATTCTACATTATCTTGAATTTCTATCTCTCAAAAACACTCTTTAATGACTACTGCCAGATGTGGAGTGCTCCATTTGCTTGAGGCTGACTTCTCCCCCTTTTTCTTTCTTGATTTAAAATTACCTAGGGGAAAAGAAGCATAAAGATGACCTGATAATTTTTAATTATGGCATTTGAATGATGTATTCTCATAATCTAAAGCTTGAACATGAATAATTTCACCATATTTCAATACAATTTTCTCTAAAACTCCTTTACTTAGATCAATCTCTACACAAATTATAAAAAAAGTGCACTAAGCTACATCAGCCCTCTCATGATACTTATTTAAAAAAGACTCCAAATCATTACCTATTTCCTTATAAACATGTCAAAAATGTAAAGGTAGGTTAGGGAGCCAAACCCACACTAGCATATTTGTTATTGAGAGAATGTTTGGCTCAAACTCCAAAAACCAAGGAGTGATAAAAAAACCTACATTACCCCAAAAATAGGTTTTGATAATCCTTATCCTCACTAAAATTAATAATAAAAAACCTTTAGAGCATAAATAAATCTCACATTGGGTTGACCAAGTCATATAAACCCATTGATATAAGGTAACCAAAGAAGTCTACATGCCATTAAATCTATAGATAACTACATCTTTAATCAAAGTATGATAATACTCATCCATTCCATTATTTAAAATATATATGGTAGGTACCTCCTTCACTTGTTATATAATATAGGCTTGAGGTGGAGAAGGGTATTTCATAGAATTTGACTTGGAAGTGGTATTTTTGATGACTTCTTTGAAAGTTGCAGGTTTGGAAGAGGAAGCTTGATTTAATCCTTCCACAGCTCCCTTCAGTCTTTAAGCCATGAATATTATCTTGTCTTTACCCAAATGATAGAAATATAATGGAAAATGATCCTAAAATTCTTTGCCTTGTTTCTCCAGGTATTGAAACTCAGCTAGGACACATAAAGAAGCTGTCAGACTTAGTTTTAAATCTTTCACAAATTCTATCCCTTTTGACTAGCTACAAGTTGTTTTTCCTAAAAGAGATTTGACCAAGATTTGAAACCCTAGGTTTTACCCCTTTACATCCTATGGATATTCAAATGATCCCCCACTAATAACATTCCCATCTTCAAGTGCCTAAAATAAGAAAAATGTATTCCTTGGTGTTGTTATTCATTGTGGCATTTTATTAAACACTTAGCCTTCATCATCTAGCTTGATATTCTTGCCTTTACCCTAAAAAGACTGATCTAAAGTGGTTTGAGCTTTGTTTTCTCCATGAGAGAGTTGAACATAGGAGACCAATCTTACCATGTTCCAAATGCCCCCTTGTCTATCAAGACCAACCTCTAATTCAACACCTGAAATGCCCTTTCCTCTTGACATAAATAATTCAAGAAAAATATTATTCTGGTCAGAAAACCTTTTACACCTATCCAAACCTCCATGAAAATATTTGGCCTCTTCCACCATAAATAGCTTATGTTTTATTTTAGATCTGAAAGCTAAGTGTGGTGAACTCCTCTTGCCATCCCTCACCACTAGCTCTACTAAGCCATTGACTGTGGGGATCTTCTCTATATTGACTAACTTGTGAAACCCACCAATGCCACTGTTACTCCTATCTCTAGAAAATTTGACATGACCATCTATCTTAATCATACCTCCTCTTAGTTTTACCACCATTGATCCATCCCTTTCTGCTGAATGTCTACCACTCAAAACCCTAGTGCTCACCATTCATATAAGTATCCAAAAATTGAAATACATGTATCATGCATGAATTGAGTGCATAATCATAGTCCTAATATGCCATTATATCACACCTACATGATACCTTTAGTTTTTTATCCTTTCATTTTATTCTTACATACCTAAAGGAACCATATTTTCTAGTTTAAACATGCTTATTATCCTACATAAATATTTATAGATCCTCAGTTTAGTTTGGCTGTGTATGGGTTTCTATCATCAATCTTAGTAAGTTTATTTAAATTTTAATGACCTAGGCCTATCAGTACTAACCCTCTCCCATCAATGACTAATTTTTAAAATCAAACCTTTCCTTAGGGTCAACCCATCTACCTAACATGTTGATGGAATGATAAATTACCAAATTAGACTTGTTTATATATAAATTAAGTCCTAAATTTATAAGGGATGGGGCACTTATCTAACATACATATATACACTATTAAAAATTGACAAAATTCTCCATATTGTTCCCAAATTGTAAATAAATCACTAGGAGTAATCACAAGCCAAGTTTGAAGCATACCAAATCCAAGTCAAAAAAAGCATTTTATAGTGTCAAATCTAAATTAGTATTTACATTCATATAGAGAAGGAGCATAATTTTATAATCACACTATGTGGGAGAAATACATGTAGTTTGATTTCCATTTTTGGAGTATTAGATACATAGGTCACACTCAATCATCAAATGAAGGTGATTGGGGTCCACTTAGCCCATTACACTTTCTTAGTTTTTATAGGTTTCTAACCCTCACAAGCATACCTAGGGTTTAAATGTGAAGGAAGATAATTTATAAAGTTTCACGAACCATCAAGGTTTTACATCATACATACAGAGCTTTTAGAAATAAGTGAAGGTGATTTTATGATCATAGACCCCTTTTTGATACAAGCAAATATCGACCACTAAGGTTAGTATCAATAGTTGTTACTGACCCATATTTGATAGAATTAACCCTATGTAGATAGAAAAATAGTTCCTAATTTGGAAATATCACATGCCTACTTCAGTCTATTTTCCATAATTATAATATTGTCATAGTTAAACAGTGAACTAGGAAAGCCAAGTACTCATCCCTTGGTTGTAATTACTATATTTAGCATATGCCACTTATCAAATCATTGAAATCACTTTCAATGTTTTAAATTTAGATATATTATTTAATGCAATATTTAGTTATATAAATTATTCCACTAGTTCTATTTAAGGTAAAAGTGAGTTTTGAAAGGGACTTGACCCATTACATAAATTCACCTAAGTGACAAATACCAACCACCAAATCACAAACAAAGTAACAAAAAATGAGAACAAAGATTATTTTTCCACTCTTCATATGCATTTGTCCATTCATTGATTATTCTTTGGAAATTGATTCCTATTTATTTCATTACCTAATAGATTCACTGATAGTTTAATCTTCAAAAAAGATTGAGAGCCATTGGCTATATCACTTTCAGTTTCACTTTTCTTTATCTTTGCAAATGAAAATTATCCCTTTTTACTACATGATCCAGTATCTGCTTGCCTCTTAGAACCAACTAAAATAAATTCATTATATTTATTACATTCCAATTTAAATCTTAGTGAAATAAATGCTACATAAATTATACTGGAAAATTCCTTACTATTTAGCTTCTGCTTATTTAAAACTAACTCAAAAAGATGTTCCTTTACTGGGAAAAAATTTGAGTTGGTCATATATTTAACCTCCACTTCCTCAAAATTTAAAAAACACTTGAAAGCATTATTATTCTTTGGAGACTCAAATTGAGAATAAATCATTTAAGTTAACTCAAATTTTGATATTTCTTCATCCAAGTCAGTTTCAATTTCATGTATCTTTTCTAGAAGATTTCTTAAATAAGGAGTAATTACCTATAACCCCACATCCAAACCCGAGTGTGGAACATTGTCCTTCTCTATTGATTCAAGAAAAGTACCTAGTTTAGGTAGACCCCTACCTCTGTTTGAAGTAGAATCATCCTTACAAGTAATTGATTATTGAAATACTACCTCATTAGGAATAATCTTTCCTGAAACCTTTTCTATACCAATATTATTTTTCTTAGCCCAAATATTTTGATCCTTCTTAAACACAAAATCATTCCATTTTTTTATAAAGGAAGGACAATTTTTAGTGACATGAACCAATTTATTACACCCATAACATTTTAAAAAATAATTCTCATATTCTATTTTATGAACTAACTCTCCACTTGAGGAATTTAAAATAACCGATTCTGGCAATTCCAAATCCATTCTAGCATTGACACAAAACCGAGCATGCACCATCTGAGTTCTTGATTTAGTTGTTGAATCAAATACAATGAGATTACCAAAAGTATTTGAAATAATAATAAACAAATCCTCTTCCTAAAATTCTAGTGAAAGCCCTGACAACTGTCCCCATATATGCATTTTATGTATATCTTCCTAATTAGGATCAAATCTTGAAGACCATTTCTTTAGAAAAAGACTAGATCTACCCAAAAACCATGGTCCTCCCATCAAGATATACACATTATCCTCCTCAGTATTTCATTTTATAAGGAAAAAATCATTACAAATGGGTGAATCTACAAAGAAACTCTAACCTTCCAGTGAATCCTAGCCCAGGCTCTAAATCTTTCAATGTTAGGACACTATCGTAAAAACTTACATACCAGACTGGATTTCCACCATAATAAATATTTGTTTTTAAGAGTATCCAACACAATAATGTGAAACCCTATTGCATATTTGAAATAGGTAAATCCATCCCTATAAAGAAATCCTTATATTCCCTTACCTTCCCTTTAAGCTTATTAGCCCAAGACAAGGGATCCATCAAAAGATTTTGAGAAGAAGCAAAAATATGTTCATTAAATTGAATAGAATATTTAAAAACATTTTTTTCCTAGCCAATCTTACCAGACACATTCAAATATAATAAGGGTTTCAACTAAGAC
Source organism: Torreya grandis (assembly GCA_037957365.1). Lineage (NCBI taxonomy): Eukaryota > Viridiplantae > Streptophyta > Pinopsida > Cupressales > Taxaceae > Torreya > Torreya grandis. Next base: position 3,028,120 of record JARHVA010000828.1, read on the forward strand.
ACCCCTAACATCACCCTCAGTACTTGTGGCCCACTCGAATTAACTACTCCATCTCTTGATGTCAACATACCAGTTGCCATTTTCAACAAAGGTTTCAAAGAAGAAAATAAAGGATGTTCTCTACTTAACAATGATCCATATAGATCCTCTTCCATGTCCCTTGTAGAATCATTTTCCATACCTTAACTTGTACCACAAAATCCCTTAACCTGCACCAAAGGACCAAAGAAATCTATTGCAAACCCTATTTTTATTATTCCACTAGTTTTTATCCTATTAAGGTTTATAAAACCAAATTAGGGTAAAATAACATGTCATAATCAATATCCAATTTTATCCCAAGTCATAATTGATGAATTATATCCCTCTTGTAGATTATTTTCAGAACCTAAGATTTTAATTCAATCAATATCAAAAGTTTCCAATCTCAACATTTAATTATAGTGCATAGGTGTGTCTATTTCAATCATTTATCTCTCTTTTCATTATTATTTCTCTTTCAACACTAATTCTAATTTTGGTATTTAATTTTAGAATCAAGGAAACTCTAATTTACTATAGTTTATTATATTTTACCTATTTTTTGTGTGCCATAGTTTTACATGGTTATAAATATTTTAATCTCCATTGTGAACTATTTGATCATAACATTTTGGTGAAACCAATCTTAGTGCTCATCTAAATTTAGAATTTAATTCTCTTTCTCTCTAGGGTCTAATTTTCACCTATAAAATATGATTTAAAATTTTTGGTGTGTTCCTTATTATTTTATTATTGTCCATAAATACTTTCATGTTTTTTATGCTTACATTTTATGTCAATTATGAGGGATAGATCTATGAGCCTGAGAAGGTGAAGTGCTAGATTGAGTGATGATATTATTGATTTCATTCCTATTATTTTTGCATTTGATAATATAAGTAATGTGAATATGAATGATGATAGTAAATATTATGATGATACTTATGATGATGATTATTTTGAGGATAATGACATAAATCAAAATGATGTAGATCAAGCAAGATTCAAAAGACTTACTTCATTAAATAACTAACTAAGAAAAATTCTAAAAAACTTAGAAGAAATATTGTGCAAGTTAAGAGAAGTAAAAAATATCCTTTGGCTAAGGAATTTAAACTTGAGAATGGAAATGATACCAATGATCCTTTGATTATTTCTAATCTACCTACTAAAGGCTCTCCTTCTACATCAGATGGCGATGCTAGTGCCCTTAGTGCTCTTGCTAATAATTTTGTGCCTCTACCTATATCTCTTACCCAATTTAATATACCTATTCCTAATTTGCCTAACACTTCTTTAGTGCTTCACACTATTATATATATAGTTTCCACTTAGTGGATGCGAGTAACTCTTGATCCCCCACCCCATGTGGAGAGGGGTTTCACCCTACCTCCTACTGTAATTATAACATCTTGACATGTTGTTAATGCTTTATATATTGGTCTTAGTCTTAATAAAATAACACTACAAAATCCATTCCTACTAATACTAATCATGATCTGACTCATTCACATGTTCCTTCATCTAAAGGTATAATTATTCAATAGACTCTATAAGATATGCAATTGTAAATTAAACAAATTTTTGAATGATCTCAAAGACCTATCCATGTGGTTATTTATCAAGATATATTACACAAACCATTAGATTATAAGGTCATCACTTACCATTTTATAGCTAATTTTATAGTGCCTAAATTTTAAGTATACAATGTCAAGGGTGATCTTTCACATCACATTTGATCTTTCTTTTCTTCATGCTTTAGTTTTACATATGATATTGATAATCAAGATATTTCCTAGCATTCTTAAGGACTATGCCTTGGATTGGTTTTATGCCCTACCAATATGATTTGTGTGTCATTTAAATGATTTGGTAAATACCTTATTAGCTCATTTTTCTATCAATATTAGGCAAAAAGGTCGCATTTTATCAACTTTATCAACTTAAAAAAGGACCTAGAGAGAATTAGTGAGTATGCGCTTAGGTTGAAAACTATGATTATGAAAATGTCTTATTAAATATCTGATAGTGAGTTATAAATTATTTTATCTAGTAGTTTGCTTAAACCTCTCAAATACAAAGTCATGTTTAAAATATATCCATATTTTGACAAGCTTTGCAATATGGTTTAAAAATATGAGATTAGATTTTTAGAGGTCAATATGCTCAAATATGGGTCTAATGTCCCTACCAATACCAACTCAAATGATCAAGAATTAACATTCAAATATGATGCTAATAATACACCTAATTTTCAAGCTAAGAATGAGGCCAAAAATATAGTAAATACAATATCACAACCACATGATAGGCTTGTTATTTCACCTCATCAAGAGCATAGGAATTTTACAAGGTTGCTAGAGAATCCTCACCAAGTGCTTAAATGTTTCTTGAATAAAAATTGATATCTCTACCTCCCATGTGTGAGTTAATTACATCTAGACATTTTCCCACAAATTAAAATATGAATATATATTGTGAGTACCCTAGTAATTCAATATATACTATTGATTAATGATATACATTGAGACATAAGATATAAGATATAATTTATAGTAATAATATTAAAGTGGAAGTCATAATATTGCATTAAATAAATCAGTTTTTACACTATATTAAACTATTCACATTCATATAATTGGATCTAGATATGAAGAATAATGGAAAAGAATGTAAATGCACAACATGAGATATACATGGGAAAACATCATAGGGAGGTAAAAAAACCATAATGATTACTCATTATTTGAGAAAAAAATTTGCCAAATACAATCAATCTTCCTCTCACACTTCTCAGAGAATCTCTTTTATAGGTCCAATGTTTGAACATTTCAAAAATGTTTTAATGCTCATAAGCTTGAATGTGTATTATAATTATTTGAATGTTGGAATGTATTGATTTTACCACATAGAATAAATTATAATTAGAGTGAACCATTATAACCAATGGGTTCAACCTCTCTTCACAACAATAAGTTTTATAACCATATATTTTATTATTTATTAATGTAAGTATTAATCCATGTATGTTAAATAATAAAATATATTATTATTAATTTACCTATGTAATTTATTATCAATGTATTAATGGTTTGTAATTTACCAAATAACATTAATTGTTTCAACACTCCCCCTTAAATTTAAGTGCGGAGGCATGCCATAACCACCTTTATACAAAAGTAATTATACTCTGTAAACTATCTATGATGAGTTTAGGGTAAATGTAACATTTGAAGGAATTAAAAAAAAATTCATCATACCAATATCACATTTTGAAACAAAAGGAATTAAAATCCATAAACTACTTAGAGTAAGTTTAGGCTAGAACTATCATGAGACTACATCTCAGAGTTTCTCATGAATAATCAACCAAGCATTTTAGAGCTTTTTATAACATAAGGAACTTGTTGATGCACTTAATGTGATTATTGTGTCACTAAGGAATGAGAAGAAAGTAATAAAATTCATTTTAAGTCCTTTAAAACTTGAGGCTTAGATGTTTACAAAACAACTACTAAAAATATCAAAACAATAGAGATACGGTCACCACTTGTAAGTTTGCAAGTAGACCCTATTGTAGGGACAATAGATTATACAATAGTGACACTTTATTTATTAGTAATCTTTTTGAAATTTATCTAAAATTTTCTAATTATTTCCCAAGCATAAACAAACCATGAATATTTATAGAATGACCTAAACTAAAGTGACTCATGGGATAGATCCAAAGGTAAACAGGGTAGGGCAGAAAATAAAGTTTGCTTTAGATGGTTAGAGGTGTCAATTATTATAACCTCTATGACAATAACATGTAAAACTAGCATTCAGCAACCATAGTGTAATACTCAAAACCAAATGAATGTAGTTGAGATTTTAAATAAAATGAGATGCATATATCTGAAAGCATATGTTGCACAAAAGTTACTTGTTCACATCAAATTACATAAGCATATTCAACTACAAATAAGATGAAATAGAGAACATAAACTAGCAGATTTACTAGCCTAGTATTAAAATCAAACCAATAAATGCATATATTGATATTATTTTTAGATTAGTTAGTAGAAAAGAAACCATTAATTCTCTAAAAGCATGAGAAATAGAAAAACAATACACACAACAGAGCATTAAGATAATTTCATGAATTCTTAGCTCTTTTACATTAATTCTCTAACAACTATTCTTGAAAGATTATAATGAGGGGGAATACCCATATATATATATAGGCCTCAACATGCCTACACAAGTTCATGTAGGCCCATTAAAAGATTCCCAAATACAGCCAAGTGGATTTTAACTTTTGAATAAAGATAACTAAAATGCCACATATTACAATGGAATATTCTAAATTTGAATTTACAAAGAAAATTAGAATATTCCTCAAGGCCCTAGTTGCCTTGGCTAAGATGGATATGGCCTTTATTCTTGAAGGGGAAATTATCATTGAAATTCCACTTGTTGTTGCCTTGGGGGAGGTTTCTGAGGTATTAGTTATTGCTATGGAAGTGGATATTGGATAGCTACTTGCTGACCAGATTGCTATTGCAACCTTTGTTTCTTTACCTCCTCCCTTGTCCAAAATTTAGAGCATCCTAAGTAGTCCTAGTCAATTTGACCAAAATTTAGGATCATAGGCCAAAATAGGTTAGACATTCCTTGAATAATACTACCATGCTCTACAAGTACAGGTCTCATCACTTCTTCAATAGCCTTAGCTCTCTCTAGCATCAATGTTCATCACCTCAATGGAAGTCTTGGCATTGGTTATGTCTTGTTGGAATTTTGAAACAAATACTTTAATTTAAGCCTTCAAATACTAGTCATCCATAAATATACCATCAAGTTTGGTCATCCTAGTAACCATAACATCCTTTAGCAATAGGGCATTCCTGAACTCTATTTTTCTAAGAATGAAGTTACATTTTTACTTATTATAGACACCTTTTCAATATTATCTTTCAATTCATCATTATAGTCTATGCCGAGATGATGTCTTCAAGTGGAAATGTCTTAAGGTCTAGGAACTTGTTATTACTTACAACTCTAGCCAAGTTTGCCAACTTGGCATCATAGAGTGAAAGTCTTTGGTCATATTTAATGACCACATTAAACTATAGAGTCCCATCCTCTTACATTCTCTTTATGACCTTGTATAAACTAAAGACATTTATTATTACATTTATTATTTAGATTGTAGTATTCTCCAGCACTATAGGCAATGCTTTTTCCCTCAATCTCTTCACCTCTTGCTACTTACCTTTCATTAAGGCCATTGTGTATTCTTCATTGGCTTGGACTATGGACACAAGGTCCCATACATAATAATCTAATTCACCTAGGAAAACCTTCCTCTTATTTATTAAAGTGAAGAGGGGCTCTTCACTTTGATGATCCATAACTGAGCTAGATTGGGGCTATTCAACCTACCTCCTCACCACTCTTTTCATGGTACCTGTAGTAGCATCAAGTTTCATGCCAATCTATGGTGCATAGAGGACTAGTATCAACTAAATATTGAGTAGTGGTATTTGTAGTTGATGATGATACTAAAGACAACAAGGGAACAATAATGAATGGGATACTTATGGAAGCAATAATAGGAATAGTCCCAAGTGGGATGCTGGTTTGCATTGTCCTCATTGATGGGTGAGAAATAGTAGAAGGAGAGAATAAAAAAGTATAAGGATTTTGAGATGTAATTGTAATTAGAAGAGAACATAGTGGTGAGGTACTTACATTGGGAGCTTGTGCTCTCAGGATAGCATATGGTATGCTAGTGGCAACAACAATAGTAGATGGATCAACTCTTGGAGAGGGAGTAGTTGCTTGTTCTTGCACAATTTAGGTGCCTATAAGATTTGATTTCATTGGAAGTTTTGTAGTCACTTGAAAAGATAGTGGAGGGGTTATTTCTCCTCTCATAGTGGTCTTAGGCTCCCTTTTCCTCTTGTAGACTCTCTCAATGTTTCTACCAGTCAGTGCCTCCACTTATTCTATGGAGATCTCAATGCATTGTTCCAATTCCTCAAGGTCAATAAAAGGAGGGTTAGGTTGATATAAGCTTTATATAATGGATCCCATAATAGATGTAGAGATTATTATGGGCCCTTGGGATGGGTCAAGCTAACTTCTAGATCCTCCTTGCTTAAATCTTGGAGGTAAGTCCTGAATGCTTGAAGTGGCAAGTTATGGAGGTCTATTTGGCTTGTTTCTAACAAGAGGAAAGTTATCTTCATATTTTTCATCTTGCCCTTCCTCACAGTTAGCATAAAACATGTTCTCATGTGCTGGTGGTGGCTGAGACTTAGCAATATCTTATTTTTTCTTCTCCTAATATAGTCTCATCTCCAGTTCAATGTCCTTTATTATTGCATTTTGGAGTACCACCTCATCATTCATAGCATCTCTTTATATCCACTTGTTGACTTCTTTTGTAGGCTCATATTCCATTACTACATCTTTATTAAATCTAAATAGATGATTGGTAATGACTTTATTTGGATCCCATGGTCTGAATTCATCTTTAGGAAATAGGTATAGATCTCTATGCTTAGCAGCTACAACAATATCATACCACTTAGAAATCTTAGCCCCATTCAATTTTTAAGGAACCTTATAGGGGCCATTTTATTCTTGTTTTTGAAGATTCCATTAACTCCATGTAGAAGTTGATAGGCTATTTATTTTGCAGCTAGCTTCATTGGCACAAACCTTGGCAATCTATGAGGGGTTTCCATCACTCCTTCCATTCCGATAACCATGTAGTCTAGGTATAACTAGTAGTTACATATATCTTTCAAGGTTTTCCTAATTTTAGGGGAAACCCTCTACATCTCAAATTTATTAATCAACTGGTAGACCACTAGGTAGAACCAATCTAGGGTTGTGTTTGGTTACAGGGCACTCTCAAGGGTTTCTGATTGAGTGGGAGTAGAGCAACGACAGATCAAAGTAAGCTAAGAATGGAGGAGTTGAAAAGCACAGATGGTTACTCATGGTCCGATGGAAAGAAAGAGCAGGTAAAAGAACATTGTTGGTTGGTAACAGATCAGCAACTGAAGATACAGATGTAGCAGGTGTTGTTGCACAGGATGTGTTTGCAGGTTTCTTGGATAAAGTTGAATCTTGGACAAAAGATTCAGTTGCCTCTTTCCATAATCACTCTCATATTGCATCTAAATCTATGAATATGCATTGAATAAAAGAGTTGAGGCACAACTTCTAGATGCTCAGGAGACCATGAAATTCAACCTAGTTGAATAGTTATATAGATTACATATAATAATTAGATCATCATAAAGAAGGGGGAACCACCTTTTCAAGTGTCATATATTGCATACATCAAGTTATTTCCAATAATTTCCCTAAGTGGGGGAATCTACTGGTCTTCTATGATTATTTGTAGTAATGGAATAGTCCTAATGTCCACATAAGCAATGTGTGGACTACCAAATATTCTATTTAGGAAGGCTAGGCCCATTCTAAATCCTTCTCTAAATTTTTGGATGGGCAAGTTTCCTTGATCATCCATGAAAATAGTTGCCATTGGGTCAGTCACCCATGAAGCCAAGACCTTCTTTGAGGAGTGCACTTCATACCAATTATCGATGATGACCTAGTTATATTATATCTATGGTGAGGGAAGGTCATAGTATTTTTTAAAGCTTGGTCCTACTATGAAAGTAGTAGGGATCCCTGGGACATTTATTTAATTATCCCATCTTCATACTTTGACCTCCCAAAATATCATAAAATAGGTCAGTGCATGATATGACCTTTGGCTTAGTTGTGGCCTTATGGAGACTGACTACATTAATGGAAAGGGTATTAGAAGCTAGTTGGATTTCATGAGGCATGGTTTCATTATCATCAATAGATCCATCTTCTTCTACATTAAAATATATGCTACTGTAATGAAAGTCACCAAATGTTATGGCCTCATGAATAAATTATATATCTTTAAAGATGACTAAAGAACTATTCTAAAATAGAAAGTCATCTTTCCTAGAGGAACTGCTCTTACCTAGAGTAGAAATACTATGGTGAGGGAAGGTCTAATCTATTTAAAATACTTTAGGTAATAATCAATGTTTCTTTGCATCTTTATATAAATTTCAATCTCCAATAATGGTGGTCGGGATTGCAATTTACTAACAACTTTAGCTTTGTCAAATTATGAGAGCATAAACAACATAAAAAGCAAATGTGTATAGCTTCAAAATGCATCATCAATAGATCCATCTTCTTCTACATTAAAATATTTACTGTAATGAAAATAACATTTATACCAGTGCAATTTACTAACAACTTTATCTTTGTCAAATTATGAGAGCATAAACAACATAGAAAGCAAATGTGTATAGCTTCAAAATGCAAATAACAATACCATTAATTATGTATACTTTTTAATGACCACTTTGATTAATGTAATGTTGATGGTGATCTTGGTTCATGAGATATTAATGGTAAGCTTATCAACCTTACATATATTTGAAACAACTTTGAAATTTTAATTTTAGTAATTAATTTCACCATAATTCATTTTAACTTTAATTTATCTTTGATTTGCCATCAAATTTAGGTTTAAATATAAATATTTCCACCTTTCAACATATGGCTTCCACCTCAGATCAATCTAAGTACTTATGTGGCATGAATATGACTAAGCTACCTAGTTAGCTCAAAATTCAAACATGTGGCACCTTTTGATTGCCTTGTGAACTCTTGAATGCAACTTTTTATGATGACTCATCTATATCTCATCATGTGGCATATTTCAATTCATAACGAGATATCGGGTAGTGTTATTCAATTTTGAGTAGCCATGAGAATGCCATGCATCACTCTCATGGGAAATCATAACTTTCCTTACTAGGTATCTCCCTCAGAAGGATTTTGGATAACTATTAACATCTTAGCACTAATTAGATGGTTTCGATGGAGACACACATCCCTCTTAGAGGTGATCTCATGGATCTCAGATATAAATAACATATGAATGACATGTGGCATCATTATAGGGCCCAAAGGTGACATGCATCATTCTTATGGGCTATTATTTGTTCTTATACCAAGTGTCATTATTGAAAGGCACTTTAGATGATACATATCATCAAACTTTGATTAGACATCTCGTGTGCAACTACTTCTCTACCTCATGAGCTCTCACAAGCTTTGGATGGATGAAACATGATGTGGACATGTGGTGACCTTAGATGTACCCAAGGGAGACATGCATCACCTCAAAAGGTTGTTAGGTTTGGTTGGTTACCATTGAGACATGTGACAACATCTTGTGGGATTTTGCACTATGGCATGATGCATGGGGGATACATAATGGCTTAGATTGGATGGGTTCACTCGTAGGGGATAAGATCCTGACATGTATCCTTGAGATTTGAATTCTAATGGCTAGATTATTGCAAGCTCTCTAGATGATGCCACATAGCTCATGTACTTGGTATATTTGCTCTAGGCATTTTGCATGAGATGTGATGAATCTTTAAGGCATTATGAGGCCCAATGAGGTGGACATTTGTCTTTTTAGGTTGGAGTATGAACTTTGATGTCTTGTAAATGATCACAAATTTTAACTTTAATTTGACATCATAGGAGGTTAAGCAAGAAACTAAGTTAGCTTCTTGAAGATGTTATTTCCCATCTTAGGCAAATTTAAACAAGTTTAAAGCAAAAATTTACAAGAAAATGCCTTAAACATAACATGATGTTAATTTAATAAAACCTAGTAAAGCTTGTTATGTTTAAGTATATTAGAGAGCTAGGTTTCACTTAGAAAAATCCTATCCACATATTATTGAACCATCTATGGTCAGTAATTCATTGACAAATAAAATTTGAAGAAGACTTGTAATAATTTGAATATTTCTTAGTATCAATCTTTATTAAAAAATGAATGATTAACCAAAAATTCTAGAAATAAAAGTATTTTTAAATTCAATCAACTATCCATGCAGTCAAATGATTTAATATTCTTAGCATCTTGGGCACTTTTGAAAATTGAATAAAGGAAGGTTCCCATTCTGTGATTAGGGGAATGTTGATCATCAACAAATGGAGACCTCTGCAGGGAAACATTGCAAAATGTTAAAATATAGATATTTTGTTCAAAGTTAAATAAAAAAACTAGTTATCTCATTATGATCTTTAGTTCATACCAAAACAATTTTTTAGAATCAATGAAATCCCATAGGCTTGAAATAATGTTTAAACCTTTTAGACAATCATACTATGTGTGTGCTTTGAGGTTCCTTAACCATTGCCACTAGGTTTAAAATTGATAAATTTCAATTTTAAAGACATCAAACATGAAATGATTTAAGCATTCTTTAGATTTTATATAATTACACTTTACTTAGTTGAGGATGGCTTGGGCATTTATCTGCTACTAGCTAAGCATCCATAGCCCTGATATAAATACCTTTGGCTCCACTTTAGGCCTTGGTCTACTACCAGTCAGGCATCCATAGACATGGTAGAGGTTGCCTAAATCACCATTCATGGAATCTAAAAGTAGTTTATGATTTCAATTCACAGTGTATAATTTTTTTACACCTACATTCATAAACTAGAATGGTTAGGAACCAACATTAGCTAGGTGTAAGGTTTTTTCAAGACATAGTCTAGATGTAATTCACTTTTAGATATCAAGTTTTACCCTGGCAATTTACTTGGTGAATTTAAGTGATAGTATGATGGTCCACACAGATTCAAAATCTCATTCAAAAAAATGTTTATTCATCTAAACTATATTACAGTCTTAAAATGACTTAGGATTTTCATGAGAAAACTAACTTCTAATTAAGCCTACCCAACTTTTCTAAATTGAAACATTGTTAGAGGTTTCTAAACTTTAGATGACTAATGTTTAAAACCAACAATCCCTTCTTCCTATTTTCAAGACCAAACTAACACAAATTAAACCAATTAATTCTTGTCTAAAGGACTTATTAGTAAGCTACGACACACAACAAAAACATGAATAACAAGTGGAAAGTGAGAAAGAACACAAGAAGAAAGTAAATTAGGAAAGGAAATTACTCTACTCCTATGTAATCTAACTCTAAACAAGTTTACTATCTTTTTGGAGTTTAAGATAGAGTGACAATAAATAATGTTTCATGTACTACCTATTGAATGTCAAGGTTAAGTCATTCCCTTGTAGGTATTTGAGCCTAAATGCATTTTCACCCAATATTTTTACCACTTGATATGTTCCAATCTAGAGAAGAATAAACTTTTCATGTTGTCCCTTCTTCTCATGGGCTCTGTCCCACAGTAAGACCAAGTTTGATATGCAGAACACTTTAACTTTAGCTCATTTATTGAACCATCTCTTTACAAAATCCTAATGCTTTCTAAAATTATTCAATGCTTTGTCTCTAGCATCTTCCATTTGCATGATGTTTAGTATGTAGGACTGTACTCTTTCATCATCTTCCATATATTCAGCCATAAACTCATAGGTGGGAAACTTCAATGTGATAGGAAAAATAGGTTGCTACCTGTAGACTAGTAAGAATGGGAATGCCTTAAATACTTATTTGTATCTCATTCTATATGCCTATAAAGCAAAATTTAGTAGGGACTACCATTCTCTAGGTTTTTTCTCTACAGATTTCTTGATATCACTCATCAAGTTTTTGTTGGTACATTCTGAAACTCCATTACCATGAGGGTAATAGTTTGAAGCAAACTTGATGAATATTTTATTGTCATATGCCCACTTAGTGAATTTAATTGACATAAAGGCTGGGCCATTATTGCATACCAAAGATAGGGGCATTCTAAAACAAGTGATGATATTTTCTTCTAGAAATTTGATGATGTCAATCGCTCTACTATTCTTGGTTACCACTGCTTTAGTCCACTTAGTACAATAATACATGGTAGTAAGTACAAATTTATACCCTAATAAGGAGTTAAGATTGATCAATTTTATGAATTCAAGGCCCCATTATACAAATGGATTTATTTCAATCATTGGTTTCAAAGGCATGGCTACCTTTATCTCTCATCGATCAAACACCTGACATTGATGACATGTTCACACATGAGCATGGACATCTTTGAATATGGTTGGCCAATAGTAGCCTTCTCTTAATATATTATACATTGTGGTATACCTTATGTTGGGGCCAACATACCCCCATTTTTTTGATTATATAAAATAGGTACCCTTGTGAATGTTTCAAAACATCTGCACCTTGAATTAACTTTGAGAAGGTCATTCTTTATTAAAATTTAAAGATTTCTCACCTAAGAAAGAATGAACCTCTGCACATTTTATTGTTATTTATGTGCTAACCCCACTTATGGTTTTATTTGGATGATTAAGCATAGTTTCCATGAAGAAGGTGAAGGTTCCTAAATGGAAAAACCCTATGATTTGAATTCAGAAAATGGTGAGAGAAACTTAGCAGGAAATCATATTTCTTTCTGTAAAAGACACTAAGTCTAATTTTATATTAAGGATCGATCATGTTTTCGACATGAAAAAACCTTAATATAAAATCATACTTGGCCCCCTTTTTACTTCCCCCTTTGGTTACCATTTTTTTAGTCAAAAGGCCCCTTTCATTTATTACCAAGACTTTCACTAATGTTTAGTGCAGGCTTAAATCTTAAAATGCCTTTTATGTTTATTAACATAAAAAACATCTTAAGACCAAAACCTTAGTCTAAACCATTATGCATATTATACTAACTTAACTTTCATACACTTTCATAGATCTAATGACTCTCGATTCCCTAAAAATTTGATCTAACGATGTGAAACCACCCAACAAGAATTACTCACCAACTTCAGACTTTATTAAAAAAGTTATTATGAGATTTAACTTGATAGTCTAATTCCCATAATTTGATGTACATGAGGATGTATTTTACATTAGTGAGGCCATCAAGTTAAACCTCAATAAAAATTTCTTATGGGATTTGTTAGGTTGTGGAGCTAAAAGCTTCACTGATGCAGACATGGAGGAGGTTGCTGAGTTGCAAAGCAACCGACGTCGGTCTGGTCAACTAATGTTGATCATATATAGTGAGAAGATCAATCGATGTCGAGTCAGGGATCAGCTGGCGTCGAGTCACCTCTAGGCAGACAGGGACCGATGTCGGTCGCCTGTGTGGTTCCAGAACTGCCAGTTCATGGATAGTTAGTTAATGAACTAGTTGTTTGCATGTAGAAGGCCAATTATAGACTTGAGCTGCATAGATCTAATTATTGTAATTATATGTCTAATTATTTTTTACATGAGATATATATAATAGACTCATGGGTTGTATTGTAATTTGTGCTAGAGAGTAAGAGAGTAAAAATTAGCTCCTTCAGAGTGAAGAGAGCAAGGTGTGTTCCTCCTAGTGCCACAGTGCCAAGTATGGGTGCTAGTTTGGAGAATCAGAAGGATTCTTCATGTATGTAGGATCTTGGTCAGCAGGTGTGTAAGGCCACATTTGGAGATCTACATGGTAAGTAAGATCATTGATTTGCAGGTGTATGTGTGTGCAAGATCTAGGTTTGCAGGTGTGCAGAACCAGATTGATTTTCAGGTGTGCAAGATCAGGAAGGTCAGCAACACAATAGGGAGAAATATTAAGGGAGATCTACTTGGAGTATGGTGTGTACTCAATTGGAGAGCAAAGAGGAAGGCAAGGTAGATCCTTTCAAAGTAAGATTATTTGAGTTCCAAGTTGTTGCAAGTTCATGGGAGATCTACTGGGAGTGCGTTGTGTACTCGGTTGAGTATGTGTGTATACTCAGTGTACTGGTAGTAGTGGTAATGACTAGTTGGAGGTGAACACCAACTCTGTGTTTGAGTTATGTGTTGGGACCGTAAGAGAGAGAGTGAGCTCTTGAAGAGATTTATTATTTATGCCCTAGAGGTGTGGGAGCCTTAGAGGTGTGTAAGGAAGAAGACTGTGGCATCTTCTTTGTTGTATTTCCTTCTGGAAGAGTATTAATACAATTGGGTATTATCTCTCATATTCTGTGTTATTTCTAAATTCTATTTACTTGTGATTTTGGTTTAATTCCACATGTTAGTTGCTTGGTAATCAATTGTGCTTCCTAGATCCTGACAAAGTGGTATCAGAGCTAAGGTTGTAGGGAGCAAGTTTGTGTTTGATTACAAGTCACTCTCAAGGGTTTCTGATTGAGTGGGAATAGATTAATGGCAGAAGAAATTACACTAAGAATGGAGGAATTGAAAAGCATGAATGGTCAATTACGGTGTTATGGAAAGAAAGAGCAGGTAAAGAAAAATTATTGGTTGGTAAAAGATCAGCATGAAGGAACTGAAGAAGCAGATGTTAAAGGTATTACACAGGATGCTCTGGGATGTTTCCTAGATAAAGTAGAATCTTATTTTATAGATTCTTGTTGCCTTTTTCCATGCAGCCCCAATTAGAGGGGTTGGTGAGCCTTGTCAAAGTATTGGCAAAGGGGAAGTGTGGCTGAAATTGCAGACAACCAACACATGGGTGTTGAAGGAGGTCATGCAGGTCCTAGTCTTGAAGATGCAGCTAATTGCTTTAGGAAAGTTGGGTGATGAGAGATGCACAAGAACTCTCACATCAGATTCTTGGAATGTTACCAAGGATGCACTTGAATTAGCATGTGCTAAGAAAGCAGGTACTCTTTATCTACTTACTTGTATTACTGATTCCACTTCTGTTGCACAGGTGTGGATTTTTAGGCTTGGTCACATAAGTGAGAAGGGAATGGATGTTCTTAAGTTAAATGGTAAGAGTTCAGCTTTGGAGAGCATAGATCGAGATTTCTATGAGTAGTGGGATGCTACAAGAAAGGATTAGATTTATTGTAGGAAAAGGAAGTCTGATGTATTTGATAAACTTAATAACTGGAAAGCCTTGGTGTTCTTCGAGGAGATGATGGACAGAGATCAATAGAGGGGGCTGGATACTTCTGAGCAGGGCAGGTTGGACATGGGTATGATTCAAAGAAAGCTCGTGGGTAAAAAGTCATCACTTATAGGAAAACATAGGTACCGACATTAGTCAAGGGGAACTGATGTTGAACAAATAGGTACCAATGTTAGATCATGTGTAGACCAGAGGAGTCAGTGGTGTCAGGCAGGTGGAGACCAACGTCGGTAGGATAACTGGCATCGGTCGACAACTTAGACAGTCACATGGAATTGACGTTAGTTCGGATGCAGACTGTGTGGTGACTCAAGGTCGAGTCATTGGAATGGATTTTGGGTGGACAACAAGCTATCAAGGAGTCTCAAACACCCATATGGAGGACTAAAAGTGTAAGTAAGCCTTCAATTCATTATTCCTCTTTTTTATACTCGTTGCTCACTGCAGAGCAGGAAGGATCCAGGAAACAGTGGGAGAATGGCATGAATGAGGATGCAGAACCAAATGAGAGATTTGGTAGGGTTGCCAGTTGAAAGAAAGCAATGAAAGATGAATGGATACCTTAGTTAAAGAATAGAGAGAATGGACACGTGAAATGGAAGACTAGGTCATATGATCTTGAGGAAGCTGTAAGACAGTGGTACAGGTTTGACAGGTGGATGACAAAGTAGGGCTTTAGTCAATGTCAGTGTAACCATTGTGTTTGTCTTACCAGGTGGATGATGATTGCAACATTATCCTATTACTGTATGTGGATGGTATGCTAGCAGGTTCATACATATAGGGTTTTGCTAAGCTAAAGGTAAGGTTAGTTCAGTGGTTTGCCATGAAGGATTTGGGAGCAGCAAAATTCTTTGGCATGAGTAATCCTAGAGACAGGGAGATCACATGTTGATGTTGTCACAGGATGATTGTGTGAAGGTAGTGCAGGATGCAAAACAGGGCAGCACACCTATGGATGGATAGTTCATAGAACAGGGTCCCCAATCACATGATGAGGTTGAGAGTACATGTACTCCCTGAGTTTGCCCAAGCAGTGGGTGCTATCAGAAAGTTTGTAGTCAATTTGGGAAAGAAGCAGTAGAGGGCAATTCAATGGATTCTCAGGTATTTGAGAGGGATGAGCAGCAGGTCGACATGTTATGCAAGGTCAAGTTCTTTTCTACATGGGTTTGTAGATGCGGATGTGGCAGGTTACTTGGATGACAGGGTTTACACCATAGGATGTGTGGTGGTTGGTCTTTAGGGTTGAGCTTGAAGAGGGATACAAGCCAAGAAACAAATTAGATGGTGTATAGGTACAGGTAAAGTGTAGCTATTTATCTCCAAGTGGGAGATTGTTAGGTTGTGGAGCTAAAAGCTTCATTGATGCAGACATGGAGGAGGTTGTTGAGAGGTTACTGAGTTACAGAGCAATCGACGTCAGTTTGATCAGCTGATGTTAGTCATATATAGTGAGAAGAGCAACCAATGTCAGTCAGGGATCGGCCGGTGTCAGTCACCTCCAGGCAGACAGGGGCCGACGTCGGTCGCTTGTGTAGCTCCAAAACTACCAGTTCATGGACAGTTAGTTAACGAACCAGTTGTTTGGATGTAAAAGGCCAATTATAGACTTGAGCTATGGATATAATTATTGTAATTGGATGTCTAATTATTTTTTGCATGAGATCTATATAATAGACTCATGGGCTATATTATAATTTGTGCTAGAGAGTAAGAGAGCAAAAATTAGCTCCTTCAGAGTGAAGAGAGCAAGGTGTGTTCCTCTCTAGTGCCATAGTGCCAAGTATGGGTGCTGGTTTGGAGAATCAGAAAGATTCTTCATGTATGTAAGATCTTGGTCAGTAGGTGTGTAAGGCCATGTTTGGAGATCTACATGGTAAGTAAGATCATTGATTTGCAGGTGTATGTGTGTGTGAGATCTAGGTTTGTAGGTGTGCAGAACTAGATTGATTTGCAGGTGTGCAAGATCAGGGAGGCTCAGCAACACAACAGGGAGCAATATTAAGGGAGATCTACTTGGAGTACGGTGTGTACTTGGTTGGAGAGTAAAGAGGAAGGCAAGGTAGATCCTTCCAAAGTAAGATCATTTGAGTTGTAAGTTGTTGCAAGTTCATGAGAGATCTACTGGGAGTGTGTTGTGTACTCAGTTGAGTATGTGTGTATACTCGGTGTACTGGCAGTAGTGATACTAACTAGTTGGAGGTAAACACCAACTCTATGTTTGAGTTGTGTTTTGGGACCATAAGAGAGAGAGTAAGCTCTTGAAGAGATTTACTATTTATGCCCTAGAGGTGTGGGAGCCCTAGAGGTGTGTGAGGAAGAAGACTGTGGCATCTTCTTTGTTGTATTTCCTTTTGGAAGAGTATTAATACAATTGGGTATTGTCTCTCATATTCTGTGTTATTTGTGAATTCTAGTTACTTGTGATTTTGGTTTAATTCCACATGTTAGTTGCTTGGTAATCAATTGTGCTTCCTAGATCCTGACAGGATTTAATTTGATAGTCTCACTCCCATCATTTCACGTTTGCAAGGATGTCTTTGATGTTATCAATATTTTCAAGTTAAACGTCATCCAAATTTTTACCTAAGTTCAAAAGGGGACCATATTAATGTTTTGACCTTAGGATTAGCACAATAAATCTTTGCTTTAAGTTCATCATATTTATCTATATGATAAACTTAGGACTAATCATTTAACTTAAGCCTATATATATAACCTATCATACTAACTTAAAGCTCATGCACTTTTGTAGATACAATGATCCATGGTTATTCAAAGGTCTAGATCTACTGAAACAAAGATGAAAGGCTCCCTAGAGTTCAAAGCCAATCAATTTCAACCCCTCGGATCATGATCAAAGATCCTCATTGCATTGCCTATCTTAATCTAATAGTGTGCATCGACTTTGAAGCTTTGAGAGTTCTCAAAAGCATGAAAAATGGTACTTCATTAGTTGACCAAAAGAATTTCAAAAGATTAAAATTAACAATCTCACTCACATCATTTAATGTCCATGAGGACATCTTTGATGTTAGCGAGGCCATCAAATTTAACCTCAGCTAATTTTTTTAGCCTAAGTAAAGGGGGCATTTTTAAAAGGCCTTTCAAAAGAATCCTTAGCATCTTAATGTAGAAAACTTAGCATAAAAGTCTTTAACCTAATTTTATTAATGTTATTGACATAAATAGACCTTAGGAATATATTTTAAGCCTAATTTTTATCAAAGTCTCAAGACTAATTAAATCATGTGCATCTTGAAGGATCCAATGAACCGTGCTTGATTAAAGATTCAATCTAATAGTACAAGATTAGAAGTGTGATTTGAAAACCAATGGCTAGTTTTTAAAATAGTCATCATGAGAATGCCACAAAACAAGATTAGGAAGGCCACGTAGGCACCGTGTAAGCACTAAATGAAAAATCCAAGGATTTGACACACTAAAAGGATATAATTCACATAAGTAAATCCATCCATCAAATCTAAGGCATGAATGAATTTATGGAATCCACCAACTTTCACCATTAAAGCTCCAAGAATCCCTAATAGAAATGACATAAAGCCCTAATTCTTAATGGTTAAGGCATAAGTGAATTCAAACAAGCTTGAATTTCATCTTGAGCAAAAGAGAACCAATCATACACTTAGAGCAATTAAGGAGTCATGGAAGCTATTAGAAAATAATGGAACAAGGAGGTAGAATTATATCTATCTATAGACAATGAGGGAAGGCATTTCAAAGATATATAATTAGATACTAGGGCACTAAATAATGGGATATGGAACTGGTCAACAATCTTTGCTATTGAATAACTATAGCCCCTCACTTCTAGTGAGTAAAGAATTTTAGTGAATAAGAGGAAATTTAAGGACTTGGTTGCAATTAGAATGTTTGGTCTTCATCGAGTAGCTACTAAACTAGAGGTACTTCATTATATTAACATCTTTTCCCCAATATTTGTTGATTATAGAATTTATGGTGATTAAATATTTAGGGCGGGTGTGTCAAAAGAGATAGCATACATTGCTCTTATAGATTTTGGGGGATATTAAAAAATTCTTAGGGCCCACATTGACCTCCCCACCATCAAGGACTGAACCACTAGGCACAATTTGGACACCATCCTAAGACCATGATGGGAAGATCCCTATCATGCAATTTAGGGAGGGTATTAGGATTATGTCGACCTTACTAAATAAAGAAATTGAAGCCACCACCATAACCTATGTTGACCCTAGATTAGTCTCCTACACGTACTTCATAGTTGAGGAGAAGCTAATTCCACCTCTTAGGGAACTGATTATCATCCATTTGGGAAGGCAATTTTATGGCATTAAGAGAAGGACAAGATAGAAATTCACCATGATGTCCTATCTATTGGACTCATTGATGGCTTCTATAAACATTCATGATATCAAGAATTGGTCCTCCCATAACAAAATTACCATTTCCCATCACTATTCAAAGTTGCACATCTTCAAATACAAAGTTCATATGCAGTTCATTTATCATTGCATATACCCTACTTTAGTCAAGAGTATCACTAGGAACACCATACCTAGAGTGCACCCTCTCATTATTAAATGTGTAGAACCCATTGGGGATATATGGTACTATCAGATTGCACTATCATTAGGATGGAAGGACTTATGACTGAACCATTTAGATTACCAATCTATGTCCCCATCAAATTGGTTGAGCAGGAAATTTCCTCCTAGCTCCTCCAAGGGATTGATAATGTGTGCAAGGATGAAAAAAGGGCATTTTTCATCTTTTTCCCTTTTTTATTAAAAGGACCATGATCCATGGTTGGAAGCAATTAGACATTGTGTCCAAGCACAAAGATACCTTCTACTTTTATAAGGATGAACTTAAGAAATGGGACCCTAATAACAAAGTGGTCCTCCATCTCTAATCTAAACAATTAACCAAGGTGACATATGAACATAGGGTTGGTCCATATGACCATTTTTACACCAAGGCTACAAATTTTGAGGAAGTATTATCTAGGTGCAAGAAACATGGCTTTAAGCTTGAACATAAGTTGTAGAGGGAAGATAAGCCATCTAGGGAAATTTGGTAGATGAACCCACTACAACACCATCTCCTACCTTCCACCTCAAGTGCACCACCAAGGCCCCCACAATATTAAGTACTTCAGATTCAAGGACCTACTGAGAAGAAATTAAGAAAGACTTGGGGAAGGTCCTTCAACATCAACTGCACCTCCAAAACCACCTTCTTTAGTGGAGCACATTGACATGATTTCTCTAGAGCCTTATGAAATAGTTGAAGAATTATTCAAGGAACTTGTAGAGACCTATGGGTCTGATCAAGAAGGTGAGGAGACTATAGTTGAATTGGCATAATCAGAGGACCTATAAGTAGCTAGATTGGAAAAAGGGAAGGAACTAGGTTTGGATTTAGTTCCTGTCATACAAAAGAAAAGGGAGGAAGAAATGGTCCTTATTTCTAAGTCTTCCAAATGACCAAAAGTGACATGGACTCATCCAATAAGTGAAGTTAACTTGTTTAGTGATTAGTTCCCCATACATGGACTTATCATCCCTAATTGGTTCTTATATGGAAAGATCTAAAAGGTTCCATCCAAGTCCCATTCATGGGAAATTACTAGCACTACAAGTGTTAGTACCCATGATGATATCAAAACCTAGATTAGAGAGCCCATGAAGGAGCAAAAAGAGAGGAGAATTGTCGAAGCTACAAAGGAAAGTAAAAAAAAAGTGAATGATCCCAGAGCATCAAGTGGAGTAGGGATTGAAATCCTAGAGGTTCCCAATTTTTTTGAACTAATAGCTACTATACAATACAATCCAGAGATAGCTAGATTTGAGAAGGTAACAATAAAGAAAGCTACCATAGACACTAAGGAGATCACCTTCCAAAGAGTGGAGCCTTTTGTGGGTCTAGCTCCTATGCAAGGTCAAATAGTAGGGGAACACCCCATCCATTAGGAAGACATAAAATTTTTGGTTGTGGCCCAATCAGTAATGACCTTGGTTGGGGTCTAAGGAATGAAACAAAGAATCATGAACCTAGAAAATGAGAAGCAATATTTGAAAGCATAGGCTACATTCTTAGTCCCTAAGGACATATTGAAGATGCTAAATAAGTCTATTCTTGACATATTTGAAGACTTGAAGAACATAAATCTTAGATTAAGTGCCTTAACCCATCAAGTTGAGATGGCACAAGCCTTAATCACCTAATGGTAGGACTCCCAAACCCTAATCACTGAATTGATTAAGGTACATATGACAAAATAGGCCCTATACTTCACAATCATTAAACTTGGACATCTAGACATCCTTCAAAAAATCATAATGGATAAGTTGTATGATTTAATCACCTAGTGAAATAATGTCAATGACTTCATGAAGGAAGACAAAGACCTAATAAGTAGGATGGAGAAGCTCTTGGGGACTTTATTGACCAATCCTTCTCAACCCACTACCATGGGCCTGATAGATGATGAAGAGTTCAAGCAAAGGGTTAATGTCTTCATTAAAAACATCAAGGAGAACCAAGGCTAGTCTATCAAGGACAATAAAAAGATCCTTGACATCATCCTTACCTCTGGAAGGCATATTTTAGAGGCACAATGCATCACAGAACTCATGGCAAAAAGTGACAAAGAATTCAGAACATTGGAAAATCAAGAAGAGGATTGTATAATGAAGCTTGCAGTGGATTTTGAGTTGATAAAAGAATAATATACCAAGGTGAAGGACTTCCTCAAATAGGGATGATATAGGGACCCACCACTAATGTAATGGAAAATAATATTCTTTTGTAAAATATATATGCTAGTCTATTAGCATATATAGTTTTATTTGTCAATTTTGATGTAGGAGGTCATGTGCATTGTAACCTTTGTATGAAGGACAACTATCCTTATCTAAAATATAGATGTTTTTAGAAATTCAAAGGTATTGCATCCTATGTTCTATATAAATAGGTAGAGGTTACCATTTGTAAAAGGGAGAGACTCTGAGCAATTACATATAAGAAAGCATTTTAATACAACTAAGGAATTTTGAAAAGATTGTCTGAATGGTGTGTTATAAGCCAATGCTATCTCTCAATTACATGTTGATGTCTTAGATTTTAATGGTTATTTGTATTTTGAGCTAAATTTTATGTCATAAGGTTATTAATTTGTGTTATTCTAGATTAACAAAAAGATCTTAGGTATACTTCATTTCATTTGCTCTAAATTTGGATGTGCTCATGCTATTCAAGTTATAGTAGTAAATTCTTTAAAGTAAACCTAGTTCTTACTTGTGACTTCTATATGTCCTTTGATGATTGCATAGTTTATGATGGAATTTGGGTTCATACTATCTTAAATCATAAATTGGTTTATGTATGCTCAAACTAATTAGAACCTTATCATGATATTTGAGATGGAAACCTGCAATCACATTTTCTTTTCTACCTTACCCTCCTTTTTTCTATCTCATTTATCAAAGCTCACTTTAGTTTAAGATCATTATTAATATCCATTTATCTTAATTTGTAGATCATGAAATATCAAAAATATTCAAGTACAGGACCCTGGTGGCTCCCAACCACCAAATTAAATAAATATTGTGGATAGCTCTCACACTCTACTTCTATTTCACCATAGACATCCAAAATTTGTCACAAACTGCAACTCATGCCTTGGATCCTCAGGATCCTAAAATGAGAAGTGTTCATCAACACCAAGAGAACTTATGAGATAATTAGAAGCATCAACACCTTGAAGGGTGACCACTTCCTATTTTGTCATGGAAAATTTTCATGATTTATGTGGCTTCAGCTCTAGAAACACATCTTAGATAGATCCCCTCATAATTTTTCCTATAGAGGACTCCCGTTTTAACCATAAAATGAGATGATCTCAGCTTGAGGGCCCTTTTATGATCCATTTTAAGGTGTGGGGGACATGCTCTATGAAACAAATAGTGAACAATATCCTTGTACCAATCAACACTGGACATTTGACCTACTTCAACCTATAAAACATCAATGCATGGATCAATATTTGCAATAAGCTAGATTAGACCTTGGCCTCAAGATAACTTAGTTGTATGATTATATATATATATATAATAGTTTGATCATCCAATTCCTTCTTCAATCTCCAAGTTCATTTTGTCCTAGCATCAACTTGATAGTCAGATCAGACACTATCATATATATATTATTCCTCATGATTTTGGATCTGAACTTATTGATGGCCTTCACTAGAACATAGGCTTACTTATCCAAAATAGGAAAGTTAAGCTCTACATTCTTCAAGTTGGTACTCATGAATGCTATAGGGTGCTCTTTGTCATCTTTTTATATCAAAGCAATGGCAATAGTGTGAAAAGAAGAAAAAGAGTATATATAAAAATATTTTCCAAAATTAGGAATTATAAGAATAGGATCTTGAATAATAACATCCTTAATGTCTTGAAATTCCTTCTTTACTTCAGCAGTCCATTTGATCTTTGCATCTTTCTTCAGTAGCGCATTGAGTGGTCTTACGATCTCTACAAAACTAGAGATAAATTTTCTTACAAAATTAATCTTTCCAAAGAAATATTTAAACTCTTTCTTGATATTAGGGATTTATACCTTTGAAACTACATTTATCCTATTAGGGTCAATAGTCATACCTTATTGGGTGATTACATGTCCTAGAAGTTTGCTTTCAATTACACAAGATACTTTTCTTGGGGTTTAAATAAATGCCATACCTCCTGCACTTATCCAACACTTTTTCTAAATGCATAATATGATTGCCTCTATTTTTAGAAAAAATTGTTAGACCATTCATGTAAATAAAGATTCACTTAACTATTAATACTTAGAATGCATGGTCCATTGCTCATTGGAAAGTTTCTCCTGCATTGATCAATCTAAATGACATTCATTTGTATACAAATGTTCCCCACTTGGTGGTGAAGATAGTTTTCATTATGTCATTCTCATTCACTAAGACTTGGTTATAGCTTGAAAAACTATCAAGGAATGACATCATTCTAGATTGACTCACCAATTGAATGACCTCATCTAAGTATGGCAAGGGATAATTGTCCTTCTTTGAGGATCTATTTAAATTTTTAAAATAAAAACAAAGTTTGATTTCTCTATTTTTATTTTATACTAACACAAGATTTTCAACCCATGTTGAGTGCCATATGGGAAATATTATCCTTGCATCTAGTAATTTCTTCACTTTCTTATAAATCAGTGGTTCCAACACTAGATTCACTAGCTTCTGTCTTTGCCTAAAGGGTCTGCAAGCCTATTTTAAGGGAATGGTGTGATTAATCACACTAGTATCAAATATATTAAGATCATCATATGATCAGGCAATGACATCTTTGAACTTGGTTAAAATGGTAGTGGCTTCCTTCAGCTCTTCATCAATACAAACTAAACCAATGTTGACACTTTGCTCATTCCCAAGATTTTCCAAGTTGAATTGCTTATAATATTTTTCACTCACCTTGGGTTATTTAGCTTCAGATATTTATTTATCTAGGTCAAACATCCTTTTTAAGGATATCATGCCCTTGGGGATTTGGTTCTCCTTGAGTTGGATTAATCCATCTTCATGTCCTTTGAATTTTTATATAAATTTCATCTTGTTCATTAATAATGTTAGATTCAAATATGCTAGAATTACACATGAAGTTAATTATTTTATTATCATCACCAAAAATTTGGAAGTGATTGATATTGTTTAGCATAGAAGGGCATGAAATAATTCCCACAGTAAACTCTTGTAAGTTCAAAGGCTCTGGAGGCACTAGATTTGATGCTATTGAAGCTAGATCATCTGTCAGTTGGTTCTTATCCCTAAGTAGAGAAACAATATTAAATGATTCAAAATACTCAATCAAATTCCAAGCTCTAAATTTATACTTTCTTAAAAAGGAAAGATTATACTGATATCTACTCGTGACCTGATTAACAAATAATTTTGAATCACCATAGACTAATAGTTCTTTTACCTTATATTTGATTGTAAATTTAAGTTCTAAAATAAGAGCTTCATATTCTAATAAATTATTAGTACAAGTGAACTATTATCTATAAGAATCTAGATACTATTTTCATTTGGGATTTTCAGAACAATTCCATTCCCAGACTTTGCTTAGCTCACACACCATCAAAATGCAATGTCCAGAAATGTTTACTTTCTTCTTTCACCTTGTCATGTACAACAACATTAATGGTTTCAAAAGTGTAAACACCCAAGTTAGAGGATTTGTAATTTACCTTTTCATTCTTGGCATTATATTTAGTAATTGTATATTTCATTTTGATTTCTTGGTTAATCCTAATTTAATTGGGAACCCCACACCAAGGTAGCCACATGTGGGAACAATCAGTGGAGATATATCCATTTAAGGATTTAGTTTAATCATGACTTAATAACAATCCATAAGCCTCATGTATGTAAATAACTTGAATGTTGATGAACTACTAGATTTAAGGTTCATGAGTGAGCGGCATGTGAATATTTAACAATTCACCCACCACTTTTACTCTTAATTTGTCCAATTGCACCACTACCCTATCTAATTTGACTAGGTTTAGTCCCAAATTTTGAAAGATTCCTAAAGGCATAATGTTAGCTGAAGCACTAAAATATAGTAAGAAATTATGAAGTTTCTTACCAAAAATCCTTATAGGCAATAGAAACTGTGGAACTTCATGCTTACTCTAATGCATTACCACATTTACATGAGCTAGTTTAGCTTTGATGGTGCTACGCTTTTCATTCAATGATTTCAATAGCAAATCATGTTGTTTAG
The DNA here is from genome assembly GCA_037957365.1 of Torreya grandis. Lineage (NCBI taxonomy): Eukaryota > Viridiplantae > Streptophyta > Pinopsida > Cupressales > Taxaceae > Torreya > Torreya grandis. Next base: position 3,053,871 of record JARHVA010000828.1, read on the forward strand.
TGATTTGAGTGAGTTAATGCAACGTTATGTTTACCTTGATCTTTTTCATATCTTCCACTATGTTATATCTAACTTTTGATGTTGTGCAAGGAGCTTCTACTATTGGCTAAATTTCCTTACCTTTAGGGGGTGGAGGATTATTGTTTGGCCTACCATCAAGAGGTGTATCTATTTTATTAGGTAGGGTGGAAGTTGTCAAAGGTGGGTTTTAACCTTTACCTATTAAAGCATAGTTTTTCCTCTGGTATTGTTGGAAAGCATGCATTTCCTCAACATTATCTTTAGGCTCATTTTCATCTTGACTATGAAAATCATAGGTCTCAACCATGAAGACTATTTTTGGAGATTTAGAAGCATAATTGGTATTGTTAGATCCTTTAGCATTACTTTGATCAGTGGGATTCATCTTAAACCCCTCTATTTGGCTCTAAATGGCTTTGAATGCATGATAAAATTAAATGTAGTCTATTTTTCCATGTCTGGCATTATTATCTACTCAACACTAGTTAGGCAAGGCTAACTCACAAATGTTGATCTCAGGTAACTTGCTCAAGGGGGTTTGTTATTATTGTTAGACCTATTGAATGATTTGTTATATCTTTAGAAGTTGTAATTTCTATTGGAACCCTCACCAGTATTTTCCATTTATTTTCTGAAATCCAAGAAATCATTAGTGAGTTTTTGAATAGTTCTTTGTATCAAATCTAATTATCCTTTTAGAGGCTCTAAGTTATTTTTTTAGATCATAGTTTGAGTGTTGGTGTTATTTATTGGCACCAATGCTTGAATGATATTATTCTAGGGATATGCTCTAGCATTCACTTGGTTGAAGAATTCTAGCTGCTGGTTATTGGGAACAATGTGGCTTAATGGGAACTAGTTAGTTATTGACACTTGTTTTAATGTAGAAAGATTTTGATTCATGTTGGGAAGGATATTTAGAGTAGGTGGCATTGGATCATTATTTGGTATAGCAAAGGTAGGATACCCCTATGGATGCATTTTCTCATCAATATGGTTGACTTCAACATATGCCAAAGAAAACATAATAATATTCAAGGCTCTTTTTAAGAAGACAACTATCATCGAGTCTAAGGCATTTTTGTATATTTATAAAGATAAAGTATCTACCAACGTATAGGGTGGGGATGTTAGTCCATAATTTTTTTATAAATTTGTGTTAAATATTCTAATTGGTTCCTTTATGTCACTTTTGAGGGTGGTGAACTATTGATACATAACTCTAGGGCTTACTACCCTTCCAAATTAGGTAATAAAAGTATCATTGAACCGATCCCATCCCATGATGGAATCTTATAGCAAGTTGAGGAACCAATCATACATAGCATCTCAAAATGTAAATGGAAAAAGGTAGAAATCCATGCCTTCATAAATTACATTAAGTAGATGGGGGTGAAGAGAGGTAAATATTTTTCTAGGTTCCTTGGCAGATCATGCACAACTCTAAAGACATTGATGGATGAGCCAAATAACCATGCCATGATTGGAAAGAGGGGTGAAATTTTTTGGTTAGATATGGAACTTGGTTGGGTCCTAGACTTCTTGAATTTACCTTTGTCCAATCTCACCTTCCTATGAATTTATAGGGATGTTAAAGGGACCTTGGTTTTAGATCGATATCTGGTTCTAATCCTATGCAAATCTAAGATGCATAATGAATATCAATAACTAGAGAGCAGAAGAACTTCAAAGGTAGCTTCACAAGTGTAAAATATTATAAAGATCAATCAAATTATTATATAAAATCCTTTATAAACTAGATCAAATAGATTTACCTTGATATTTGAGGATCCAAACTTTAAAATCTTAGAGATTTTTAATACCTACACAAATACTATTAGTTCCACACATTAGCCTGTAAAGATCAATGGTAGACCAACAATACAAAGCATTTATATGCCCAATTTAACAACTTGAGAGTGTTTGAGCATTTAAAAATATCTTTCAGCATAAAGCTACATAAAGGTTTACTTAATCCCAAGTGAATTATAGAAATTATGATTTGAAATGTCTAGATTCAATACAAATTAGGCCTCAACAATTGACCTTTGCACAAATTCTCACAAATACCTATATTATTTACCAAATTTTTGTCAACCTTTGAAAATATGATAAAAAAACCCTTCAACATGTATAAAAAATTGGGTATTTCACCAATCTTTAAGGTTTTTCATGAATTTAGACATCACAATTAAATATTTCCAAATTTATACAAATGAACACTAACTTTGATGGAGTCCTTCAAAGAATGTAAAGATTCATACAAAGAATGTATATCTTTAGTATTATTTAAAAATATTTATGTACTTTGAAATGATTATGCATATATTTAATGAAGTACACTATAATTTCACTAATATGCATGAAATTAATTACATAAGGGCCCTCCATCTAGCACCATCTTTTTCCTTCCTATTGATGCACTTAATGTGCTTCCTATGTCACTAGGGAATGAGAAGAAAGTAATAAACTCAATTTTAAGTCCTAAAAGACTTAGGGATTGAGTTTTTTACACAAATACTATTGAAAATATCAAAATAATAGAGACCTGGCCACCACTTGTAAGTCTACAACCAGACCCTACTATAGCAATAGTAGATTATACAACAATGACACTTTATTTCTTGCTAATCTTTGTGAAATTGATATAAACTTTGTCAATTTTTGCCCAAACACAATCAAACCATGAATATTTATAGAATGAACTAAAATAAAATGACTCATGGGGTAGATCTAAAGGTAAGTAGGGTAGGTTAGAAAATAAAAATTTCTTTAGATGGTTAGAGGTGTCAAATCTTCTAACCTCTATGACAATAACATGTAAAACTAGCATTCACCAACCCCAGTGTAATACTCAAAGCCAAATGAACATAGTTGATACTTTAAATGAAAGGAGATGCATATATATGAAATCATATGTTTTATGAAAGTTACTTATTCACAACAAATTGCATAAACACATTCAATTGCAAATAAGATGAAATAAAACACATAAACTAGCAGATTTGTTAGCCTAGTGTTAAACCCAAACCAATAAATGCATACATTGATATTATTGCCATATTAGTTAGTGGAAAATAAACCATTAATTCTATAAGGTCATGAGAAGCATAAAATACAAAACACATAATAGAGCATTCAAATAATCTCACAAATTCTTAGCTCTTTTGCATTAATTCTCTAAAAACTGTTCCTAAAAAATTATAATGAGGGGGAATACCCATATATATAGGCCTCAGAATGCCTATGTAAGTTCAAGTATGCCCATTAAAATATGCCCAAATATATCCAAGTGGATTTTATATTTTGAATAATTATAACTAAAATGCCACATATTACAATGGAATATTCCAAATTTGAATTTACAAAGCAAAACAAAATATTCCTCAAGGCCCTGGTTGCCTTAGCTGAGCTGGTTATGGCCATTATGATTGAAGGGAAACTTGTTACTAAAATTCTACTTGATATTTACCTAGAGGAGGTTTCCAAGGTGATAGCTAATGCCATGGAAGGGGTTGTTGGATAGCTATTTGCTAGCCAACTTGTTATTGCAACCTTTGTTTCTCTGCCTCCTCCCTTGTCCAAACATTAGAGCATGCTAAGTAGTCCTAGTCAATTTGATTGAAATTTAAGATCATAGGCCAAAATAGGTAAGACATTTCTTGAATAAGCTTGCCATGCTCTAAAATTATAGGTCTTAATACATCTTCAATAGCCTCATCTCTCTCTAGCTTTTGGTTAGCAAAAGCCATAATGTTCATCACCTCAGTGGCAGTCTTAGCATTGGCTATGTCTTGTTGGAATTTTGCAAAAAATAATTTCATTTGAGCCCTAAACTCTTGGTCATCCATAAAGATGCCATCAAGTTTGGTCACCCTAGTGACCATAACATCCTTTAGCTACAGGACAATCCTAAACTCTATTATTTCTAAGGATGCAGTTACATCCTTAACTTATTCTAGCCACATTTTCAATATTCTCCTTCTATTCATCATTATAATCTATGTTAAGATGATGTATTCAGGTGGAAATGTCTTAAGATCTAAGAACTTGTTGTTATTTATAAATCTAGCTAAAATTTCCAACTTGGCATCATAGATTGCAAGTCTTTGGTTATATTTAATTACCATATTAAACTATAAAGTCCCACCCTCTTGCCTTCTCTTCATGACCCTGTATAAATTGAAGACATTGATGATTGCATTTATTATTTATACTATAGTATTATTTGGCACTATAGGCAATGATTAATTCCTCAATATTTTCACCTCCTATTGCATTCATTTCATTAAAGCCAATGTGGATTCTACATTGGCTTAGACCATAGACATAAGGTCCTCTACATACTCATCTAACTCACTTGGGCCAACCTTCCTCTTCTTTCTTAAAGTGAGAATGGACTCTTTAGTTTCATGAGCCACAACTAAGCTAGATTTGGGCTATTCAACCTACCTCCTCACCACTCTTTTCATGGTACCTGTAGTAGCATCAAATTTCATGCCAATCTATGGTGAAGAGAGGACTACCTAAGGTGTCTCTTATCTTGCTACCAGTATAATATCTATGACCTAATTTGGGACAAAAATAGGCATTGGATTTTGTAGAGGTGGAATTGGAGGTGGTGTAGCTAGGGTAGAGGATAGAGATATAAAAAAAATGTGTGGTAAGTTTGTTGGGTTTATCTGCATAAGTGCACCAAATGAAGTTATTGTAGGGCTAATATTTAGAATAAATGAAGGCAATTTTGGGGGCACACTCACCTTTACAGTTATATAAACATTAAATGTGGATGCAAGAAAAGATAGATTTAGAAAGGTGAATTTTTTGAAATGGGCCTTAATGTCCTTGCTAATATAGGGGAACCAATAGAAAGTGTTTTACTAGTTATTTCTACTTGGGAAGAAGTGGAACTAATAGTCTAACTAGCACTAGTGCCTGATGAAGATGCAATATTTGTAGTAGAATGACAAATGTAATGGGGGATGGGAAATCCCAAAGAACCACCAATTTTTCCCAAGATAGTATCAACTAAATATTAAGTAGTGGTAGTTATAGTTGCTTATGATACTGACGTAATATGGGAACACCAATAGATGGGATACTTGTAGAAGCAACAACAAGAGTAGTCCCAAGTGGGATGTTAGTTTGCATTGCGCTCATTGATGGGGGAAAAATGGTAAGAGGAGAAAATATAAAATTAGAAGTAGATTTAGATGTAATTTCAATTGGAAAATAATGTAGTGGTGATGTACTTACATTGGGAGCTTATAATCTAAGGATAGCCTATGGTGTGCTAGTAACAACAATAGTAGTAGATGGATCAACTCTTGGAGAGGGAGCAGTTACTTGTTCTTTCACAACTTGGGTACCTAAAATATTTGCTTAAATTAGAAGCTCTATAGTCACTTGAGAAGTTGGTGAAGGGGTTATTTATCCTCTCATAGTGGTCTTAGGCTCCCTTTTCCTCTTGTAGACTTTATCAATGTTTCTACCAGCCAGTGCCTACACTTCTTCCATAGAGATCTCAATGCATTATTCCAATTCCTGAAGATCAATATTAGCAGGGTTAGGTTGATATATACTTTCTAGAATGGCTCCCATAGTAGATGTAGAGATTATTGTGGGCCCTTGGGAGGGGTCAGGCTAACTTCTAGATCCTCCTTTCTCAAAGCTTGGAGGTAAGTCTTGAATGCTTGAAGTGGTAAGTTGTGGAGGTCTATTTGGCCTATTCCTAATAAGAAGAACATTGTCTTCATCTTCTTCATATTTCCCTTCCTCATAGTCATCATCAAACATGTTCCCATGTGCTGGTGGTGGCTGATTGTTAGCATCATCCTTCTTTTTCTTCTCCTTATCTAGTCTCATCTCCAGTTCAATGTTCTTCATTATTGCATTCTAGAGTACCACCTCATCATTAATAACACCTATATATATCCACTCATTGACTTCTTCTTTATGATATTATTATATTACAACATCTTTCTTGAATTTAAATAGATGCTTGGTAATGACCTTATTGGGATCCTATGGTTTGAAGTCATCTTTAGGCAATAGGTATGATTCCCTATGCCTAGTAGCTATAACTATATCATACCACTTGGTAATCCTAGTCCTCCCCAATTTATAAGGAAACTTGGGGGGGGGGCGCATTTTCTTCATGTCTTTGAAGATTCCATCAAGTCCATGCAGAGTTGATCAACCATTTCTTCTTCAGCTAGCTTCATTGGCACAAACCTTGGTAATCTAAGAGGGGTCACCATCACTCCTTCCATTATAATAATCATGCAATTTGGGTATAACTAGTAGCTACACATGTCTTTCAAAGTTTTCCTAATTTTAGGGGAAACCCTTTGCATCTCAAATTCATTGATCGACTAGTAGACCATTGGGTAGAACCATTCCACAATAACTCACATATTGAATCTGAATCTATGAATATGCATTATAGAACAGAGTTGAGGAATAACTTTTGGACACTCTAGAGACCATGAATTTTGACCCAATTGAGTAGTTACATAGATTTCATATAATAAGTAGCTCATCATAAATAAAGGGTCACCATTCTTGAAAGTATCATATATTGCATACACCACATTATTGCTGATAATTTCCCCAAGTGGGGGAATCTATTGGTCTTCTAGGATTATTTATAGTAATGGAATAGTCCTTATGTCCACATAAGCAATGTGTGGATTGCCAAATATTGTATTCAAGAGGGTTAGGCCAATTTTGATTCCTTATCTAAATTTTTAGATGGGCTAGTTTCCTTGATCATCCATGAAAATAGTTCCTATTGGGTTAGTCACCCATGAATCCAAGACCTTCTTCAGGGAGTGCACTTCATATTAGTTATCGATGATGACCTGGTTATATTCTATTTACAGTGAGGGAAGGTCATAGTATTTTTTTAATATTGGTCCTAATATGAACATAATATGGATCCCTTAGGACATTAATTTAATCAGACCATCTTTGCACTTTGACCTCCTAAAAATACTATAAACTAGGTCAATACATGACATGACCTCTAGCTTAACTATGACCTTGTGGAGGTTGACTACGTTAATGGTAAGGATATCAAAATCTTGTTATATTTTATGAGTCATGGTTTCATTTTCATCAACATCCCTAAATGATTATACATTAAAATATATGCTATTGTAATTTAAGTCACCAGACGTTATGTCCTCAAGAATAAATTTAGTATATTTAAAGATGACTAAATAAACATTATGAAATAGAAAGTCATTATTCTCAAAGGAACTAATCTTACCTAGAGTATAGTGACCTTATTGTGCCATATTTTTTAATACTTTAGGTAGAAATCAATGTTTCTTTGTATCCTTCTATAATTCTCAAGCTTTGATAATGGCAGTTAGGAGTGAAATTTGCTAGTGACTTGAGCTTTGTCAAATTATGAGAGCATAGACAACAAAGAAAGAAAATGTGTATAGATTCAAAATGCAAATAATAATAGCCTTGATTGTGTATCCATTTGAATGACTGCTCTAATTAATGCAATATTGATGGTGATCCTAGTTCATGTCGTATTAATAGAAAGCTTGTCAACCTTGCATATATTTGAAACAACTTCAAACTATTGATTTTAACAATTAATTACACCATAATTCTATTTATATTTATTTTTCTTTCATTTTCCATCAATTTTAGATTTAAAGTTAAATATTTTCACCTTTTGACATGTGGCTACCACCTTAGATCCATCTAAGTACTTACATGGCCTGAATATGACTAAGTTGCCTAGTTGGTTTGAAATCCAAATATGTGTCACCTTTTGATTGCCTTACAGACTCTTAGAATGCTTCTTTACATGATGACTCATCTATATCTCACCACCTAGCATCTTTCAATTCATAGTGAGCTCTTGGGTCTTGCTTTTCAATTTTGTTTTGTCACAAGAATGCCACACATCACTCTCATGGGCAATCATAGCTTTTATTACTAGGTGTTGCTGTCAAAAGGATTTTGGACAACTATCAACAACTTGGTGCTAATAATATGGATCAAGTGGAAACATACATCCCTCTTAGAGGTGATTTCATGGATCTCAAATAGAAATAACATGAGAATGATATGTGGCATCATCACATGGGACTAAAAGGGACATACATCATTCTTATGGGCTATTATTTATTCTTTTTCCAAGTGTAATTCTTAGAAGTCACCTTAAATAATTTTATATCATCAAACCTTGATCAAACAACTTAGGTGAAATTACGTGTCTACCTCATGAGCTCTCATAAGCTTTAGATGCATACAACATGGTGAGGATATGTGCTGACCTTAGATGGACCCAAGTGAGACATGTATCACCTTAAAAGGCCACTCGGGTCTAGTTGGTTATCATTGAGACACACAGTGGCATCTCATGAGATTGTGTACTATGGTGGGACACATGGGGGATGTGTGGTGGCTTAGATTGGATGGGCTCACTCGTGAGGGATAAGATCTTGACATGTAGCCCCAAGATTTGAATTCCAATGGCTAACTTCTCATGAACCCTCTAGATGATGCCATGTATCTCATGAACTTGGTAGATTTACTTTAGGTGTCTCACATAGGATGCATTGAATCCTTAAGGCATTTTGAGGCTCGATGAGGTATACATTTATCCTTTTAGGCTAGAGTCTGAACTATGATATCCCACAAGGTGTCATAAATTGTAACTTTAATTTGACATCCTATGAGGTCATGTGAGAAACCAACTTAGCTTTTCAAAGATGTCATTACCAATCTTAGGAAAATTTAAAAAAGTTTAAAAAAAAAACTTTTTAATCAAATGCCTTAAACACAACATAATTTTAATTTAATAAAACCCAATTAAGCTTGTTGTGTTTATATCTATTATAGATCCAGATCTCACTTTTTTAGCAAAATATTGTCTACATATCATCGAAACATCCATGGTCAATAGTTCATTACTGAATAAAACTTGAAGAAGACTTGTAATAATTTGAATATTTCTAAGTATCAATGCTTATTTCAAAATGAATGATTAACCAAAAAATCTAAAAACAAAAGTATTGGTAAATTCAATCAATTCTACATGCAGTTAAATAATTTAATATGCTTAGCATCTTGGGCACTTTTTAAAATTGAAGAAAGGAGGGTCCCCACTCTGAGAATAGGGGAATGTTGATCATAAACAAAACTCTATTACAAGATATGCTTTTAATATTGGATACACTATAAACTCACATATGGTGAAGTTTACCAAAATCACATAAAGTGACTTATTATAATGATTTTATAATTTTAGAAGAAGAAAGAAACACATGGATATTAGGAAAAAATATTGTCATGCATACTCCCCCTCAATAAAAAATCTAAGAGGCCCATCATTGTATAAAACTTACAAAACTTAGTAGCACCAAGAGGTTTTGTGAAGATATTTGCCACTTGTTCATTTGTACGATAAAACTAGAGACCAATATCACCATTGAAGACTTTCTCTAATATAAAATTCAAATGAAATTTAATAGGCTTAGTTCTTTGGTCTTGTATTGTATTTTTTACCAGATCTATACAACTTAGATTATCATAGAGGATAGTGGTACTATGAGAAACATCCAAATTGAGTTATTCTAAAAACCTTCATAACTACATGGCTTCTTTAGTAGCTTCCATAACACTTTTATACTCTACTTCCATAGAAGAGATAGAAACTATAGGTTGATTTTTTCTAGTCTAAGTGATAGAACCTATACCAAACTTAAACACACATTCAAAATTATATTTTCAATCTATAATATCACCAGCATGGTCAGTATAATAATAACCATATAAATTAACATTATCAATGGAAGAATAATATAAACCAAAATTTACAGTTCTTTTGATATACCAAAGTATTCATTTCACTAATTTCCAATGATCCAAGTGTGGATCCTATATGGATCTAGAGGCAAAACCTACAATAAATGAAATATCTAACCTAGTAATAGTTAGATAAATCAAACCACCAACTAACTTTCTATACAAAGTGGGGTTAAATTTATCACATATAGATTTTGGATCAAGATTTACACCAAATTTAATAGGGGTAGATGTAGGCTTACAATCAATAATATTAAACTTAAAAATTAGGTTATGTGCATACTGAGTTTGAGATGGAATAATTGAATTTGTATCTTGAAATACAACCATTTCTTAAAAATGATGACAAATTCCTGGATCAGTCATGTCAAGAGATTGAATTAATTTATCTTTATGTTTAAGAATTAAACTAATTAAATAATAAATAATAACATCATAAAAATATAATACAATTAAGATAAAATGACCATTTTCAATTTTACAAAGGTATCATCATCAGAATAACAATTAACAACACCTAATTTTTAAAAATAATTAGTGATTTTAGAATACCAAGCTCAAAGAGCTTATTTCAAACCATAAAGAGATTTATTTAACTTACAAACATAATGTTATTTGTTAGGTTCAGTGAAATCTTTAGGCCAAGCCATGTGGATTTCTTCTTCTAGATCACCATTTAGGAAGACATTTTTGACATTGATTTGGTGTATAATCTAACCATTTCGAGCTACAAAAGTAATAAACAATCTAAAAATAGTCTTTTTTGCTAGAGGATGAAAGGTTTCAACATAGTCAATCCCAAGTTTTTGAGTAAAACCATGAATGATTAATCTAGATTTGAATTTGTGATTTTACCAATTAAATTATATTTCATTTTGTAAAGCCACCTATAACCAACAATATGCCTTTTAGGTGGAGGTGGGATAAGATCCCAAGTCTGATTTTTAACTAGGGATTTATATTCAGCTTGCATATAAACTTTCCATTTATCATCTTGAATAGCTTCCTCAAAGGATTGAGATTCACATTCATACAAATTCATCAAAGCATGATAGGTGTGTTGACTCATAGTTAATTTATTAAGATTGTCAAGATTAAATGACTGAATTAAGGATTTAGCCCATTTAGGTCTTTTAGTTTGAACATGAAGTGGGGAAGTTTACCCTTCTATCTCTAAGATATCCAAAATTGGATCAAATTCCTGTAAGTCACCTATTTTTTCATGAGTAGCAAAAGAGTCAGGTTCATCAAAGGAAACAATTTGATAGGGTTCCATAGAAGGCTCACAAAAAGATTAATCAAGGATTTGGAAATTTGTATTCTCAATGATTTTTCATTTACATGGATCATAAAATATCAATCCTTTAGTTTTTCCTCCATAACATATGAAAATTCAAGAATAGGATGTAAGATCAAGTTTCTTTCTTTTTTGCTTTAGGAATAAATTTGGAAACAAGACTACTAAATATCCTAAAGTGAACAACACTCAATTTCTAATTATACCACATTTATAAGAGTGTAGAAAGATGAATTTTTTTATTAGGGACTCTATATAGAATATTCACATCAGTATTCATGGCTTTGACCCACAAGAATGTATGAACATTTGTAAAATGCAACATTATTTTAGCCATTTCAAGGATGGTTCAGTAATTCCTTTCAACAATGCCATTTTAATATGTGTAATAGGGAGTTGTTAACTCTATTTGTATGCAATAATTAATGCATAATGAATCACTTTATTTACCAACATATTCACCATCATTATCAATTATAAATATTTTAGTAGAAAAGTTAGAATAATTTTCAGCTAAAGCTTTAAATAATTTAAATTTAGATAACACATCATATTTATTCTTAATATAATAAGACCAAATAATTCTAGAGTAATAATCAATGAAAGTAACATAATATAAATGACTGTTAAGAGAAGACACTTCTAGAAGTTTTCTAACATCACTATGAATAAGATCTAAGGGATGAGAGTAGTTAACATCATGATTTTGGTGAAACATTTAGTGTGTTTCTTACCACGTAAGCAACCCTCACATGCTTCATGATGAGAAGAAATAAAAATATTACCAAACACATGATCATGATGAGACATTTAATCTAAACTTATAAAATTAATATGACTTAGTCTTTTATGCTATAACTAAGATTTATTTCTACTTTGTGATGAAGGATAATATACAAAAAAAGCAAAAAAACATATATAACCCATCTTTTTGATTTCCTTTGACAATAAGAGAACCAAATTTATTCTTAATATACCATTTATCCTTGAGCACAATTACTATGAAATTATCATTTTTGAGATTTCAAATGCCATTAGAGTAGCCATATCATAAGGAGGAAGGTAGGGGTGTAGCTGGAAGCTTTTGAAGGCCAATACAATAGTTAAAATAGGTTGTTTAACCCTTAATAAAAACTCTTAATGAAAATAAAATGAAAAAGAACTAATTTTTTTGTCCAAAAAATTAAGTTTTATGATATTTTCATCCATACTAGGCCATTTAAGCATTCTTAGGTGGAATAAATTTTGCTTAAAAATTGCTATGATGCTTCATAGACTATGTAGGAGGTTTTTGTAGGCAAAATAATGAATTTTTAAACCATAAAAAAGTAATGAAATGAATTTTTATTAACTTTCTATCCTACATAGTTTGTACAAATATTTACAATCATGCCACAGGGTAATTTTACTTGCAAATTATTTATTTGATGTCAAAAATTGCTTGATATACTCTTAATTGATCTATAATACTATGATAAACTGATATAGGCTCCAAGTTATGCCAAAAATAATTTAATCTAACCTATATACCATCTATAGATGTACACCAAGCCATTTAAGGCTGATTATGAATGAAATTTTTTCTAGCACAGGGGTTTGGGGTGCTCCATAGGCCAAACAAAATAATTGTACAGTCTTGCCAACCAATACCAAATCAATATTAATCTAAAACCATGTTAAATTATTCACATTTAAATAATTGGATTTATATATGAATAATAATGGCAAAAACATAAATTCACAACATGAGATATATGTGGGAAAACCTCATAGGAAGGTAAAAAACCCATAATGATTAATCATTATTTGAGAAACAAATTCACCAAAACAATCTTTCTTCTTCTCACTCTTCTTCTAAGAGAATATCCTTCATAGAACCAATGTTTGAATATTTCAAAATGTTTTAATTCTCATAAGATTGAATGTGTATTATAAATCTTTGAATGTTCAGATGTATTAATTTTACCACATAATCAATTATAAGTGGTGTGAACCTTTGTAACCAATAGGTTCAAGATGTCACCCTATTCATAATGGTAAGTTTTATAACCATATATTTTTTTATTTATTAATGCAAGTATTAACCCACATAGGTTAAATAATAAACATATTATTATCAATTTACCTATGTACTTTATTATTAATGTATTAATGGAATGTCATATACAAAATAACATTAATTTTTCTAACACATGAAACCAATGATTGAAAATATTCAATAATCCACTTCCAAATCATGATGCTCTAAATCAAAACAATGTTCACATAACAACACCTACACATCAAACAATGATTTCTAATAAACATATCTTAGATGGTATGATATGCATGGTCATAGGTTCATGAAACAAAGTCTGATCTATCATATTTTATGAACATAATACACTATTCATACATGTTTTTATTAATCACATCCTATGATTAGACATGACATTATGGTAGATAATGGTTCAAGTCAAAACTTATGCACAATGTCATTCCTTGATAGTAGATGATATACTCAATTAGAATTACTTGGTATAACCATAATTATTTAGATTTATGATGGTTTCACATGAACACCTATTAGGGGTATCACATTACTAGTCACCATAGGTCCTAAGACCCTTTTAGTATGTTTTTATGAATTTTCAAATAATAATAAATATGATTATTACTTGGATGATCATGGATAAATAAAATGAGAGATATCCCTTCCAAATTATACCAATGATTAAGTTTGTGCATGAAAAAAATGTATTTACTATTTGTAACACACCTTATGAGTTACTCTTACAATAGCATAAACAACATGAGATGTTACCTAAATTTCTTCCTCAAAATAAAATCATACAACCTCATATGACATCTTTAAAAGCTTCACCTCCCATAGTTATGGCCCTATAATTCTTACATCTACAGTTGTGATTCCTAGATTTATAGATCCTAGAGTTACAACTCCTATCATTAGACCACTTAGAGTTATAATACCTACTCATACATGTCACAATATTATCTTACCACTTCTAACATATGTTCATATTTCAGCACCTATAAAGAGTTAAACCATACAATAAAACATTCCAGCTAACACATGTGCTTATTTATAAGATGTTCAATTGGCTCTTCTAACCCATCCCCATGATGATTATATTTATGATGATGAATTAGGTTACTATATGTAGATACTAAAATATGGTATTAGAAACTTGACAATGTCACTTTTGACCTACCTCCATCATACATGAATTATGTATTCACATATGCCTTTTATTCACCATTATCTCACTTCCACATGATTACAATGAGTCTGACCCTCTTATTTTTCTATTAATTACATAAATTAACCTCTCAGTGTGTGTTAAGCCACCTAAATAACTTACTCAATCATATCCATATCATTAGATCCACATTCTTATCTCTTGTACTAATGTTAGGCTCAAATAGTTTCATTGCTGAAACTAAACTGAGGGTGTCATTATTGACCCTCACCTAACAATGACTATTTTTCAAAATTAAATCATTCCTATGGGTCAACACACTTGATTAACATGTTGGTGGTGTGATAAATCACCAAAATGGACTCATATAAAGTAAATCAAACCCATACTTATTGCTCATTGGGTATTTAATTATCAAGCATTTATACACTACTGCACATTGAGAAAAGTTACCCTATTCTTATCAAATTATAAATCAACCACTAGGAGAAGTCATCAACCAAGTATAAAACACACCAATCCAAATCAAGTTTAAATATTTTCAAGTATCAAAATCCATATTATAGGTTTATTCATATAATAAATGAAAATAATTGCACATTTACTTTAAGAGGAAGAACTACATGTAGCTTGACTTCCCTCTTCTGAGTATTAGATACATAAGTAGCAGTCAATCATCAATGAGGGTGATTGGGGTTAGCTTAACCAGTTACACTTCCTAAGTTTTTAATAGGTTTTCACCCTTGACAAGTGTAGCTATGGTTTTGAGTGAATAATATAATTTATATAATTGCACACACATTCAATCTTGAATATCACATGCACAAGGGTATTATAAGTAAGTGCAATTTATTGTATGGTAAAAAAGAACTAAATTAGCCCAAGATATTAATGTTAGCCTTAGTCTCTAGCATCAGTTTTATTTACATAGCCTAATTTTAGTGACCTTACATTCTTAGATGGTTAATTTTGGATATGAGTGAGTCACATGCCTACTTCTAGCCCCTTCTACTATCAAAATTCATTCACAGTCATTAAACATACCATTAAAGCTAAGTATTTTGATCTCTTTAGTACTTTATATGTTTAGCATATACCACTTCTCAAACTAGTCTCACTAATTTAAATTTAGATTCATACTTAATTATCATACTTTACAATTTGAATTAAATTCAAGTTTTTATCTTAATTAGGTTTACATAATCCAAATTAGGGTAAAACATATTGGTGAACCCGATTATTTCTCAAACAATGCCAATCTATAGGTCTTCCTTAGGGTTTCATCCTTATCTCTATGGTTTTAAAATGTTAGCCTTAAGGTTTTATTTTCAAACCTGATTCCTAATTGTTTCCATATTCATAGGTACAAATCTAATGATTTCTCCATTTTGCCATAAAGTTTCATGTTTGTCCTCCTATTAGGGCTTATTTTATTAGGTTTACTCCTTGATTGATTGATATTTAGATCAAAATGCCTCTATTTTGAAAACACTCCAAGGGTTTTTATAGTCATATTGAGTGAATAAAAAAATTATTTTTGTTTGATAAAATAATGTACAAAATTTATGAAATTTACAACTTACTATTTTTATTAAATTTAGCCTAAATGATGAAAGGTATACCCAATTTCCCACCAATTTATGGGTTTCATTTATTTACTAATTTTTATCAAAAATCCATTTTGGATTCCAAATAATCCTCATAATTTAATTGGGTGGT
The DNA here is from genome assembly GCA_037957365.1 of Torreya grandis. Lineage (NCBI taxonomy): Eukaryota > Viridiplantae > Streptophyta > Pinopsida > Cupressales > Taxaceae > Torreya > Torreya grandis. The sequence goes on from JARHVA010000828.1 coordinate 3,069,945, forward strand.
TGGATATTTATTTTAGACATTATATGGTGGCTAAAATGGATATTCACAATGTATATTTTCTAATACAAGCAATAATTATAATAATACATGTTTTTGGCATGAAATATGTGATATATTTCATAATAATGTAATGAGACAGGTACATATTATGTACAATAAAATGAAGGCTGAAATTTATGATGATCAATTATTACATCTCCTTAATAATACATCTTTTATGAATAGAGATTCCCAAGTAATTTCATGTGTGCCTTCTTTGGTCCTACCTCAAGATTGTGATAGCTACCATTCCTCTATTATAGAGGTCTATATTGTCACTATATAAATAGGTAGGGTGATCCATCATATATTAGAAATTTGAGGTCATCTTAATATTCCTCCTCATCCCCATCCACCTCCCACACACCCTATTAATGGTCTTTGTATGCATATTCAATCCAAAGTGCCTAATGGGTGTGTTTGTGAATCAGTTTTAGATCAAACGGTTACTATGAGAAATTAAATAAAGAATATCAAACAAAATATGTCTCTAAATATTCATTCACTTGAGGATAAGATTGCACATATCAATAATTATAAGCATGCTAGTGTTAATTGCATTTTTGCCTCCCCATTTCAGAGCTTTGTGCCTCAAAATATTTCATCTCAACTATGGGTTTAAAAATAACATACACCTATAACTGATAGTTCAAGAATTTTTCATAAATTTAATAAGACATTAAGTGAAACTTTAAGGGATATGCTTTGAAACATGTAGATCACATTACCTCCTATGCATCCTCTAAGCAAATTAAAATACTATTATGATTATCATGGAATGCATGAGCATCATATTGATATTTTTTGGGTTTTTAAGATAAAAATACAAATTATTATTAATAGTGGTGATCCTAAATAATATATATCCACTAAATTACTACTATATTTAAGCACAACTACTTAAACTATGATTCCTTCTTCCAAGTAACAAGTTCAAAAATAATAAAAGGAAAGGTTACACAAATAAAAATTAGACAAGAATAGGTTACAAAAGTAAAAATATACAAAAAAAGGTTATAAAATAAATAATTAGACAGGGAAATGTTACATAAGGAACAATTACAAAGGCATTAGTCACATAAGTAATGATTGAAAAGGAAAGGTTACAAAATAAACAATTGCAAAAGAAATAATTATTTAAAGTAAACATACAAAAGGAACAATTGGAATAATAAAGGTTACAAAAGGAAAAGTTACAATAATATAAGTTAAAAAATAAGTTATAAAAATCAAGGGTGCAAAAATGAACACAAGTTAAACAAGAAAGTGTCCTTAACAAAGGGTTTCTAAAGAAGGAAGTTAAAAAGTAAGATATACCTAAAAAGGCTAATGTCACAAACATGGATTCAAATGAGGAAACTAAAAATAATTCCTCACACCTCAAGCCTTTAGTTCGTAGACATTACATATATGGCATTAAATACACTAATGTTGAGATTACTAATGCTTAGGAAACCAATATATGTAGTATAACACTTATCCAATCTCTTGGGTATTGTAGTAAACACTTAAAAAAGATTACTAAACCTAAGGAATGCATCAAATATATTGAGTTACTAGTAATACTAGGGCTTAAAACATATTCTATTATATTTCACATTAACCCTACTTCGGATCAATACATGTAATATTAAGAAGATCTTGGATAAAATCAATGTGATCAACACTGGGTAAAGATGATGACTATGTTATATATGAGCATGAATGTGTGACTGCCACCATTTCAAGAGAGGAAGCATTTTAAAATCAAGAAAAGAAATCAAAAACCATTTCTTTAAAAGATTATACAATTATTATTTTTTTAAACACATGGTGCGTAATGTAAATCATGTAATTATGAATATCCTAAGAGTTCAACACCATAGTTAAGAAATAAATATTCAATTATTCATGTTCTTCCTTGATCATGTCAAGTAATAATGACACAACTTAATAGATGAATTATAGAGGGGTGTTCCTTATGTGGGGATAATTGGTTATTATTATTTAAAAATTTCAAGAAAAATAAAAAAAACAAAAAAAATCAAACAATTCAAAAATTTGAAAACATTCAAATATTCAAAAAAATATATTAGGACCTAAGCATGACATGATTGCAATACTATAACATTTACATGTTATTTATCACATGTTTGATATATGACATATTATTTATCATACACACATGCATTTCATGGTATATGAGTGTGATGTAGGATATAAATATTATTCATGGACATATATATGTTGGACTCTTCTATACTAAGAGGCCATGCCAATGATGAGGGCATCTTATTCCACATGTCATCTTATTCATCTTATTTCACAGAGGATTTTTCCCACCATGTGGTTTTAACTACATGGTCTAGTTAGCTTGCTTAGGTGTCACTTAAGTGTTTAATAAAGGTAATTAGGGAAGATAATCCCACATTCATGAGGATGTACGGACAAGTCTATCTTTCACCTATATAATGAACCTTATTATGTAATTTTGGCTAACTAACCTAGAATGTTATTGAATTTGAATAATTTTGGATATTATGAGGTTTTTTCCTCTCATGTGTTCATGATTTCACTACTCCATATAGATTCACCTTCATGCATTCAATCCTATCTAGTTATCAATCCTCAAATGTGGCCCCACTCTAATATGGTATTAAATCAGTGTTGGTAGATGAATGCCATAGAGTCTATTGTGAACTCACCTACATTCTAGCTTATTCTTGGTGTTCTTCATGATATTGATTATTTTTAAGGGTTGGTGGGGTTTCTAGAAAATCCATGCAAATTTATACATCCAAAGTATCCAAATGAAAAATGGATAGAACCATTAGATTTAGAAGATGTCAAAACCTTAAGAACGGTTATAAACATGACAAATTTTTATGATAGTCCATTTTTACAAATTTTGGAGGGTTTAAATGTGATTTTTGGATTCCATGCATATCTATACCATCTATTGGTTGAAGATATTTTTATTTGGTTTTCCGAAGTATGAGGTGGGTCTTTTCTTTTTTTTGAAGAAGACACACATATTTTGTAGATCTAGAGGTGTTGTGTGCAGGTTTACCATTTTTTGTAGATTCTCTAAACTTTCTTAGTGGTTTTTTGACTATTAATAGACCCACTATTTACTCAGATAGTGACACACCTACTGGTTTAGTTATACCTAATGGAGATTTGGTTTAGATGCACTACCTAGTGATGCACCTATTGGTTCAACTGTACCCACTAGTGACCTAGTTTAGACACATGACCTTCAACATGTGACTTGCTCAGTAATACCCACTTGGATACCTAGTTTAGATTCATGTTTTGGTGACCTTCTAGTTTGACTATACCTACTATTTTAGTTACACCCGCTCATGACTTGGATCTCTACCAATTATGACCTAGAACTTGGATCTTGACCATTCATGACTTGGATCTAACTCTGTGAGCTTTGGATATCAGCAACAACTTATTTGCATAGACTATGTGACTTATGTGAGCACATCAAATTTAAATAGGGTTATTGTTACACTATTCATTTAGATTTTGGAGGCATTTTTTGGGTGACATCACTCACCCAAAGTGAGCATATAAAATTTAAACAAGGATATGGAGAGAACTCATCCTAACCCTTAGTCCCTGTTCATATGGAAATTTAAACCCTTGGTCATAACCAAACCAAGGGGGTTCTTAAAGAATTTCAAACTCACATAATTTTTAGCGTATAGCTCTTTTTTAGGTGCAATTTTTTTTAAAGTGCAAGTTTTTCAATCTCTATGCATTTATGTTATTTTTGAGCCTTATAAAAATTGATCCTCTATAGTTTTAGGGGGTCTGAATTTCTTGATCTCTTTTATTTATGTTTCTTATATATATGTGTTGATTGTATACACACTTAAATGTGATGATTATGTATGCACTCAAATATAAAGTGCCAACCTATGCAATATTAGGATGAATTTAGTGACTATTACATAGATTGTTCATTTAGACATATTTTCAACTAAGTCTGATGTCCATCACATTGAGCGTGCATAGTTACTTATGGTCTTGTTGACTCACCTATATCTAATTAGGGGAGATTGAATGAGGATAACTGATTCTATGCTTGTGGTTCATATTGAAAAGATAAACTAATCTTCATGGCAGATGTATATGGAATGATTTCTCATAGAATAAGACCTTATTCCATTTTTATATGGATAGATTCTTATCCCCACTGATCCTTGCCAATACAATTACTAGACCAAATATTGTGGTTGTGTCTATGGTCATTATTTGATGCACATTTCAAGTTATCTACACCATTATGCAGAGTACATAGAGTGTCCCTCCACTATTTGGATCATTCTTTAGACTCTTTTTTGAGATTCTACTGAAATTTATATCACTCCTCCTCATCCTACTTCTCTTTATTATGATGACACATTCCTGAAGGATAGTGCCCTTATTTCTATCAAACCACCACTACAGGATGAGATTCTACCAGACCTTAGTTGTCCTATTATAAAATCCACATTCATTCCTATACAAGATGTTTATCTTCTGAAGCCACCATATGTTTTCTCTTTATATTAGGATATTTCATAGGATGTGCAGTGTCGTCACATGACATTCACTAATATTCCACCTTCCCTTATTGCTACTATAGATTCAAAGTTACTCCTTTGAGAGATTCTAATGATTCTTTGTAGAAATATTACAAATTTCTTTTGGATTCACCTTATTGGGACACTTTTCTACCATACATCTCTTCTTTGTTTGTAGAGTCTCAAATTTTAGATCTAGATGACACCATTGAGGAAATTTGTCTTCTCTTTGATGACAACTTTGTTGGAGTTTCATCTTATTCTCTAGATGTAATGAAGGTACTTATAAACCCTCTTGATCTCTCTCCTTCATTTTATACTTCCTTATTTCCATATTCTATAGTTTGGCCTGGGATTCCTGATTAGAGTTTGGCACATTTGAGCATGAGCTTGGAGACATTTGAGCATTTTATATATATCTATGATTCATCAATGTTGTTACTCTTACATGATAGGATAGTCATTACTTATCTATTGAATGTGTCCCTTGGTATTGTGTGTGTGACATTAATTTTTGAAACATATTTATGTCCCTTGATTTCCCTCCTTGGCATTGTTTATTGCTACATATTTATGTCCCTTATCTATGGTTCTTGGCCTTATTTGTTGTGACATCTTTATGTCCATTATTTTTGCCCCTTGGCCTTATGTGTGACATTTCATGCTTATGAGTGGATTAATCTATGATTGATTGATGATATTGTTGAGTTTGTGTGTGTTGTGATACATATCATGTATCTCCCTTTTATGTGTGGTGATATTATTTATGTCTTGCACCTCTTTAATGTGTATTTTTATTCAATTGTTATATTATTAATGATTACTAATACGTACTTTATTGATACATATATCTTGAAATAACACATATATTCCCTACATTACATATCTTAGATACATGCTTTGATGATATGTATGCTACTATAATGACATATTCTCCATATGTTGACATGACTATACATGACATGATATAATTAAATATTATTTTTAGATGAGTGACTTAAAAGCTACATCCCTCACCTTAAAAGGGGGAATATTAGTGGGATTTTCATAGAGACACAAACCTCCATAAACAAAAAAATAAGATTTTGGTTACATATTATATATGTTAGAGATTTAAAGTGGTTTAGCTATCAAAATAGTTTAGATATATGACAAATATTTACACATTGGTACACATTTTTGGGGCATATGAAATGTATATGCACCACTTAACAGAGACAAGATATATATTATAAATTTAGATACACCTGTGTGCATATTCCATACAGATGCACATTGTTTACATGAGAAAACATTAAATTTTTTCACATGCAGATACATTTGAGATTCATGTTCTTTAATTTAACATATAGATGCATATCATTATATATCAATTGACACATCCAGTGGGACATGATGATTATTCAATCATATATACATTATGATATTTTACCCAATTCAGTGAGGCATGATACTTGTTCATGCACATTTACGCTTTTTACAATGAGCACTATTAGATTTGTTTATTTTTAAAACACAATTCAATGGTACTGAGTAGTGAGAAAATTCTAATCTATAAGACTAGCTATAATGTTTGATTCATGATTTTTAAGGTAATGTATGTTGAGGTTTAGTGATGCTTAGATACCATGGCATTACCCATAACAAATCCATTATGTGGTTCTCACCTTACGATCTTGAGGTTCAATATCAAAGCTAGATTTGTTATTTGAGTTAATGTAATTGAAGTTCAATGAAACTCAATGGTCTTAACACTAATCCACATTCATGAAGGTTAGGTAACTTATCTTCCCAACCCAAGGGCTTGCATAGTTACACAAATTTAGGGCACAATCAATCCAAATATCCATGTTATTAATTAGTGAAGCATGGTTCTCCAATGATTCAGCAAGAAATCATCACCTCCAATGAGTTACAGGGCATAATAATTTACTCACATACATGTGTACTACTTTGTTTCTATTAATACATTTTCAATTTTTAATTTCAGATTTTAGATTTCACATATGGACATTGACTACTACATTTTAATTACATGTTTTCATGGAGCACAATTGTACATTTAGAGCCATATCCCAAATACAAAGTGTGTTTTACACACTCAGGTATGCTTTATCTTTTTTATCTAGTATATGTATTACATTTCAATACTTAATAAAATGGGTATGCTTATACATAGTAAATCTAGTATTTGACACTTAATAATGTCACTTTGGACCTACTTTCACCATACATGAGTTGTGAGAATATATATGCTTTTTAATCACCATTATTTCATATCCACATGTTTTTTGTGATTCAAACCCTCCAATTTTACTATCAATAACCTATAGGAACCTCTTATACCATGTTAAACTAGCTAAATAACTTACTCAATTATCTCCATATCATTAGGTCCACATTCTTGCCTCCTAGATACTAACATAAGGATAAAAGAATTTCATCACCAAAACTAACCTAAGGGTGATGTTAGTAACCCTCACACAAAAATGAATATTTTCATAATTAAATCATTCTTGGGTTGGCCCATTTTCCTATCATGTTGGTGGCATGAGAAATTACCCAAATGAACTCATATAAATATAATTTAAATCCATAATTGATACTCATTGGGAATTTATCTATCAAGCACATATATACTATTGCACATTAAACAAATCTACCCTATTCTATCCAATTTTTAAATTAGTCACTAGGAGCAATCATCAACCAAGTCTGAATCACACCAAGTTAAGTCAAGAGTAAATATTATCAAGTATCAAAATATTATAGGTGCGTTCATATATAAAATGAGAATAATTAGATATTCATATTAAAGGGAGAAATTGCATGTGGTCTAACTTCCCTTTTTTGAGTATTATATATGTAGGCAACAATAAATCATCAACAAGGGTGATTAGGGTTAGCTCAGCTAATCACAATTCCCAATTTTTTTTAGTTTTCTAACCTTCACAAGTGGAAGTAAGGTTTTAAGGAGAAGGAGACTAATTTTTATTGTTTCACACACATTCAATTGTGAATATCACATGCATAAGGGTATTACACACATGTGTAATTGATTGTATGGTCAATGAGAGCCAAATCAAACCAAGATACCAATGCCAACATCAGTTGATAGCATTAAGGTTATTTTAATAGCTTTGTTACATCCTAATTTCTTTCTGAGCACATTTATTTGATTATCCATGGATTTTATATAGTTGATAATTTGATTTGATTATTACTAACCAAGTTGTAAGTCATATGCTATTATGGGGAAGTTGTATGATTTCTTTGATTTCATGGATACATTGCTATGAGATAGTTGTATTTTATATTATTTACATTATGATCATGTTGATTTATTATTTCAGCAGTATTTTATGATATGTATGTCATGATGTTATGGACTAACTATCTTCTTGTCATGAGTTGGATAGATTCATCCCTTAGAACATGATGGAGGGAGAGCATCATAAGAGAGGGTGAAGTAGATGGAGGTATTGGGGAATGATAGAGGAATGGATAGAAATCTTACACATACTACATTAATGGCACCCATTATATGCATAGTTTGAATAGTTTGCATTAGTATGTTCTTTATGTTATCTGTATTTAGATAAGTATATATGTGTGTGTTAGTTTAGTTTAATATTTTCATGTGGAATAGATCATGTCTGATTTAATTGTGGATATATTGCATAGTTATAAATGTATAATGTTGCAGTAGGATTATGTTATGCTATTATAGTCATAATTGTTAATGTTTTTCGAGAACGTAAATTTTTATAGATAGTATTGGGTTACTATCATATATAGACTAACCCCCATGTATCTAAAATGTTAACCAATTATCTTTATGATATTTTAGAATATCATTGTTTGAATTAAATACCTTAATAAGTATAGATAATAAAAGATGTGGATAATCTATATAATGCAATAATAACACAATAATACATTATTATAATTGGGATTGGCATATAGTATGCAACTTACCATTTCAATAAAGGAACATAATTGAATTTATAATTATCATATTATTATTAAATCCTATTATTATTAAGTCATTAGAAAATATATAAATGAAGCATCATACAAGGAAATAAAACAAATTATATTGTAATAGAGCTATATAAATATAAAATAAAATGACAAGTTTCAGAATAAACGACAAGTTTTGCTTTGAAAAGAAAAAAGAAAAAAAAGATAGAAAAATATAAAAGGGGGGGTGAGTAATGGAAAAGGGGACATATATTAAAATAATAAGGAATATTTTGATTGAGATGAGGGGAAAATTGAAACAAAAACAAAGAATGGATGCCAAAACCCATACCCAACCAAGTTTAATGAGGAGATTAAGAGGTAATGGAAACTTTATACTTCTGATCTTGAGTTAAAATTATAGTATTATTATTTATGCATGTGATTGTAGCCTAGTTGTTTTGGAGAGAGCTCAAGAAATAAAGGAATCAACAATTGGAGCATCTAGAGCATGTTGATTTAGACCATTCTATTATGACTTTTCTTTTTATAACCTTTCCTAATTAGATATGCTACATGGCCTACCACGACTCATTTAAACCTCAACAAGAGGATAATAAAGAAAGTCACAAAACCATTGTGTGTCCTTAAAATAATCACTTGGATGTTAAAGATGTTTTGGCTAAGGACTAAAACATTATAACTTATAGAGGAGCTAACATCAAACAAATTATTATTCAAAGTAGTAAATAATGCTATAATGGTGGAGTGGACCTTGAAAAGAATTCCAAATGTCCTCAAATAGTGTTTATCTATTTTGAATCCTAGTGGGATGCTATTCTTCAAAGACTATGGTAAGTGCTAAACTAAATAAATTTAGTTGTTTGAGATTTTTATAGAATGCTAAAGGTATTAAGATATGATGCGCAGCTCTGAACTGAAACTCAGGGACTCAATTTTCAAACCTGCAGAGTCCGTAGATTTTTTTTTAAGCTTGCATAGTCCATAGATTTGCGCCTGCAAAGTCCGTAGATTTTCACCTGCAGAGTCCGTAGATTTTTTTCTTCTTCTTTTTCTATACAGTCCTCTTTACAATAGGGCTAATTTTGTATATATATATTTCAAACAAAAATAATGGGCAGGTAGCTTTGGTAAGAGGAGGAACAAAACACATACACTGTATGAGAGGTGTGAAAGGAGAATAAGTTCTCACATCCAAAAGAGTAGGTGTTCTGCTTATGCATATCCAGCTGCATGCATTTGTAATTATAACTGAAATGCAAAGACTATTCAAAAGGAAGACTTACCAAGACTAAGAAAATGTCATATGCGACCCAGTTGGAAACTCGCTACGCTCAGGAAGGAAGATTGACACACCTAGTAATTATATGAATCTCAACAGGAAGCTCGTCACAAGTGCATCAAATTATACAGTCATTTATTAATTTGATCTAGAATCAATTTACAAACACACAACCTCTTCCATAATCTGATCTCAATTTGATTTTTATCAAGAAGAACACATATGTTATTATTATAGCCAAAAGATATACATTAGCATTTTATTTTTTTTATCTGCGCACTGCAGATCCTCCTTCCACTGTGCCCCTCTCTACTCTTTAGTTTTCAACATACAATATATATATATATATATATATATATATATATATATATATATATATATATATATATCTCCCCTATTTTTCACGAAAATACTCCTACACCCTAAACCGTATTTCTAAACTTGGACGCTTAATCCTATCCTGGGTATCTCATAACAACCTCCCAGGATGGACAAAATAGTTTTACTAATATAGAAGAATCAGTTTGCCTAACAGACTTAAAATCTGCCAAGTTCAAGATATTGATTTTGTTTTATTTGAAAATAGACAAATTTGAAAACTTAAAAAAAATAAGGAAATAGCAGGAAACTAAAATGTTAAATAAATTCCAAGCATATTGATGCTCCTGCATCATTCTTCTAAGGAGTAAAAGAAGTATTCTTCACTTGTTGTTTTCTTGCATCACTTCTTCTATACTTGTGCCCAGCTTAAGGATGTCATTGGCAGTCAACCATGTTGCATCTTCAGCTAGTAGATGTTGGGGATCAACCAACAATGGATTACACTTGTGAAAGCAATGAATGCAGAAATAAATCAGATAGATAAGTAACTGAAATGATAAATAGCACAGAACAAGATATACAAGAAAACACCCTGAAAACTTGTATTAAAAACTCTTTACAATAGGAATACAAATGAAGAACTTTGTTCTTCCACACCTCTCTCAGATGCACACAAGATCTCTCACTAGATCTCTATTCCTCAAGAGCTCTCTCTCAAGAGTACTGTCCTTCAAACATTCACAATGTTCTACTCATACACACACAATAGCTTAGAAGATCTTTCCTACATATAGAAATAGGAAACTTGAGCATGCTCTTACAATAAACAGTTAAGCCTCTTCAATAAGGGCTCTAAAAATAATATTGCTAACAATAGAGACACGAGCTTGAGTCTACAACTCAAACTCATCATGCAAACACTCGCTTCTGTCCTCAGAAATCGCTTTCTGGACACACAGGTAACCGACGTCGATTCCTACCTGTTCGCCTATGACCGTCGCCGGCCGACCCTGCTGCCGACGTCGGCGCCTCTGTAACTGCAACTGACCGACGTCAGTCGCTCCTGATCGACGCTGGCGTCTGTGTAGACCCGAACCTGTTTGTGTGCTCCTTGGTGAAGCTTTTAGCTCCACACCCTAACAATCTCCCACTTGGAGATAAACCAGCTGCACCAGTACCTGTACAGCAACATCTTCTAGCTCCTCCATCTCCAACTCAATTATGAAGACCAATAGAAGTTGAATGAAGATTCAACTTCTCCTTATTAACTGGCTTTGTTAGCATATCAGTAGGATTCTTGTCTGTATGGATCTTCTCCAGCTTCAACTCACCATCTTCCAATACCTACCGTATGAAGTGGTACCTTAGCTGTATGTGCTTGGTTCTAGAATGAAAAGCTAAGTTCTTAGCCAAATGGATCGCACTCTGACTGTCACTATACAATCTGCAACTCCCATGCTCCCTTCCAAGCTCTTCCATGAACCGTGTCATCCATATCATCTCCTTGCTAGCTTCTGTAGCTGCAATGTACTCTGCTTTTGTAGTTGACAAGGCTACAACCTTCTGCAACTTAGATATCCAACTAACTGCCGTTCCACCTACAGTAAAAACATAACCTGTAGTGCTCCTCCTGCCATCCAAGTCTCCTGCCATATCTGAATCTACATAGCCATGTAGAGAAGTATCTGAACCTCCATAGCACAAGTGTCTACTGCTGGTTCCTCTCAGATATCTAAGGATCCATTGTACTGCTTTCCAATGTTCCTTTCCTGGATTGGCCATATACCTGCTTACTACTCCCACTGCTTGGGCAATATCCGGTCTAGTACACACCATTGCATACATCAAACTTCCTACCGCGGAAGAATATGGAACCATACTCATGTACTCTACCTCATCATGTGAATTAGGACATTGTTCTTTACTTAACTTAAAATGTCCAGCCAAAGGTGTGCTTACCGGTTTAGCATCCTGCATATTGAACCGTTTCAACACCTTGTCCACATAATCTTCTTGAGACAATATCAACCTGTGATTTTCCTTGTCTCTCTTAATGCTCATGCCAAGGATTTTCTTTACTGCTCCCAAATCCTTCATAGCAAACGTTTGAGCTAACTTCACCTTAAGCTCAGAGATATCCTGCATGTGAGATCCTGCAACCAGCATATCATCTACATACAACAATAGAATAATATATCTACCATTATCAAATCTCTTAAAATATACACAATGGTCAGATTGACATCTACTGTAGCCATGCTCAGTCATAAACTTGTCAAATTTCAAGTACCATTGCCTAGGAGCTTGCTTGAGGCCATACAAGCTTTTCTTCAACCTGCACACTAGTTTCTCCTTACCCTTGACCTCAAAACCTTCTGGCTGTTCCATGTAAATTTCCTCATCCAAATCTCCATGAAGAAATGCTGTCTTAACATCTAGCTGCTCAAGATGCAAATCCTCAAAAGCAACCAAAGACAATACAACCCTTATAGAAGTCATCTTAACAACAGGAGAAAAAATCTCACCAAAGTCAATACCTGGCTTTTGTGCAAATCCTTTAACCACCAATCTGGCCTTATATCTCATCTGTCCATCCTCACCTTCTTTCAACCTGTAGGTCCATCTGTTCTTCAGTGTTCTCTTACCAGCTGGCAATTCAACCAAATCCCATGTTTGGTTCTCTCTTAAGGACTCCATCTCCTCAACCATGCCACGCTCCCACTTACTCCTGGACTCCACCTATAATGCTTCTTCAAAACTTTCTGGTTCTCCACCATCGGTTAGCAATAAATAATATAAGGAAGGAGAATATCTAATTGGAGGCTTACTTACCCTTTCAGACCTCCTGATTGGTGTCTTGGACTCATTCTCAACAATCTATTCACCCAAATTTTCTGACAGTGACTGACCTCGGCCACCTGTAGACCTGTTACTGGCCGACGCCGGTTCTTCCTGGCCGACGCCGGTGCCTGGTCTGCCGACGTCGGTCTCTGTATGACCGACATCGGTTTCTGTACTGCCGACGCCGGTTCCTAACCTGCCGACGTCGGTCTCTGTGTTTTCTTGTAAGTGATTATTTCTTTTTCCTGCGAGCTCATTTTGGACCATAACTTCGTCCAATTCACCATTGCTCTGCCCAGATTGATCTAGCTTCCTTATCTGATCACTGTACATCACTCTTTCATTGAAAACAACATCTCGGCTCCTAATTACCTTGTTAGTTCCTAGATTCCAAAATCTGAAACCAAAATCATCTGAGCCATAGCCTATAAACGTGCACCTCATAGACTTAGGATCAAGCTTCTTTCTATTTTCCTTATCTATGTGCACAAAGGCTTCACAACCAAAGACTTTGAGATATGAGAGATCTACCTTTTTACCTGTCCATGCCTCCTCTGGAATTCCACCATCCAGAGCTGTAGAGGGTCCTCTGTTGATCAGGTACACTACGGTGTCAACTGCTTCTGCCCAAAACTCTAAGGGCAACCCTGCATGCAATCTCATACATCTTGCACGCTCCATAATAGTTCTGTTCATCCTTTCAACAATACCATTCTGCTGAGGTGTCCTTGGAACTGTCCTTTGTCTTCAGATTCCACGAGTGTAACAATACCAGTTAAACTTAAGACTGCAGAACTCACCGCCATTATCAGATCTCAAGCACTTTAATCTTCTGCCTATTTCATTCTCAACCATGGCTTTCCAAATCTTAAAAGTCTCAAAAACATCAGATTTCTTTTTAATACAGTAGATCCATACCTTTCTTGTGGTGTCATCTATGAATGTAACATAGTACTGTGATCCGCCAATAGAGGCTACCTGAGCCGGTCCCCACACATCTGTGTGAACAAGCTGCAACTTCTGCCTTTTCTTAGTAGACCCAGTCTTTAGAAAACTAACCCTTTTCTGTTTTCCAAATACACAATGCTCACAAAATTCTAGATCCATACTTTTCAAATCTGAAAGCATACCTTTAGACTTAAGGATTGACATCCCCTTCTCACTCATGTGGCCAAGCTTTGAGTGCCACAATTTAGCATCCACATCTGAATAAGATAAAACGGAAGGAGATTTGTTAGTAACACAATTACACAAATAGAGAGTACCTTCTCTCTTACCTCTGGCCATAACAAGTGCACCCTTGGTCACCTTCCAAGAATCTGCTGTGAGAGTTACTGTACAACCCTCATCACCTAGCTTACCTGCAGAAATCAAATTTCTCTTCAAACTAGGAACATGCATCACATCCCTCAACACCCATGTGTTGCCATTCTGCATCTTTAGCTGCACTTTACCTTTGCCAGTAATCTTACAAGGCTCATCATCCCCTAAGTACACTATTCCAAAATCTCCATGGACATAGTCACTGAAATATTCTCTGTTAGGGGTAGCATGGAAAGATGCACCAGAATCTAATACCCAAGATTCTATATTATTATGCAAAGAGAAAATAAGAGCATCCTGTGCAATACCTGCAACCTTTGTCTCTTCCTTTCCTTCGTGCTGATTGTCCTCCTTAGGCTTTGACCAGCAATCTCTGCTTATGTGCCCCAACTTTCCACAGTTCCAGCATTGTGGCCTTCTGCCATTCCTGGATTTGGATCTGCCTTTTCCCTTAGACTTAGATCTTGATCTCCTCTTGCTCTTTTCTTTTTGCCTTCCTCTGCTCTCGAGATTTAAAGCGTTCCCAGATGTCTCTTCTGTGCTTTTCCTGTGAATTTCTTCATTCAAAATAACACTAACCACATCCTCTACTTTTAAAATATTCGAAGCAGAAGCAGTATTAGAAACTGCCATTACCAAGCCATGCCAGCTTTCAGGCAAAGAACATAATATTAAAAGAGCCTTTATTTCATCTTCAAATACAATATTGACAGAACTTAACTGATTAACAATACCATGGAAATCATTCAGGTGATTAGAAACAGATCCACCTTCTTGCATATGCAAATTAAATAATTGCTTCATTAAATATACCTTATTTGAAGCTGAGGGTTTTTCATACAAATTTGCTAACGTAGTCATTAACTCTACCGTAGTTTTTGCCTGTGACAAATTAGATATCACAGTGGAGGCCAGACTCAGTCTTATAGACCCAAGAGCCTTTCTGTCAAGAACTTCCCAATCCTCATCCTCCATGTCCTTGGGCTTCTTTGCTATCCCACCTAACGGTAAGTAAAGATCCTTCTGATACAGATAGTCCTCTATCTGCATTCTCCAGTGTTGATATTTCTTGCCATTAAACTTTTCCATTCTCAACTTACTTTCTTCTGCCATTGCTTCTCCCACTCAAACAGAAATCCCTGCAGAAACCCCTGTGAGCAACCTGTAATCCAAACACACTACACAGATCTGAACCACCTGTTAGTGAACCTAAGCTCTGATACCACTTGTTGGGGATCAACCAATAATGGATTACACTTGTGAAAGTAATGAATGCAGAAATAAATCAGATAGATAAGTAACTAAAATGATAAATAGCACAGAACAAGATATACAAGAAAACACCCTGAAAACTTTTATTAAAAACTCTTTACAATAGGAATACAAATGAAGAACTTTGTTCTTCCACACCTCTCTCAGATGCACACAAGATCTCTCACTAGATCTCTATTCCTCAAGAGCTCTCTCTCAAGAGTACTGTCCTTCAAACATTCACAAAGTTCTACTCATACACACACAATAGCTTAGAAGATCTTTCCTACATATAGAAATAGGAAACTTGAGCATGCTCTTACAACAAATAGTTAAGCCTCTTCAACAAGGGCTCTAAAAATAATATTGCTAACAATAGAGATGCGAGCTTGAGTCTACAACTCAAACTCATCATGCAAACACTCGCTTCTATCCTCGGAAATCGCTTTCTGGACACACAGGTAACCGACGTCGGTTCCTGCCTGTTCGCCTGTGACCGTCGCCGGCTGACCCTGCTGCCGACGTCGGTGCCTCTGTAACTGCAACTGACCGACGTCGGTCACTCCTGACCGACGCCAGCGTCTGTGTATACCCGAACCTGTTTGTGTGCTCCTTGGTGAAGCTTTTAGCTCCACACCCTAACAGTAGATTCTTCCACATAATTAGATACTGTAAATATTCTTTATCCCTTGTCTTTTTAGCCACTTTCTTGTCTAAGATGCTTTCAATCTCCTTTGGCACTTCCTTTGGCAGTTGTTGCTCCCATTGGATGACTTCATCTACCCCTGTTTCAGTTTCTTTAGCTAGTTGCCCTTCATCTTTATATGGATATAGATCTGCAACATTAAAAATTGGAGAAATTCCAATTCCTTTTGGCAATTCTATTTCATATGCATTATTTGAAAATTTTCTTATTACCTTGCATGGTCCTATTTTCTTTACCTTCAGCTTGTTGTATTCTTTTTTTGGAAACCTCTTTTTTTTGAGGTGAGCAAGAACAAAGTCTCCAACACTGAAACCGATCTCTCTTTTCTTTTGATTTTCCCTTAGCTTGTAGTTGATGGTGTTTTCTTCAAGCTTCTTCTTTACCTGTTCATGTAAATTTTGCATGGCATTGGCAAATTCTTCTGCATCAGCACTCCTTGTCTCCATGCTACTTAGATTTCTTAATTCATACACACCCCTTGGATGCATTCCATACGTAATTTGAAATGGACTCAATCCTGTACTTTTGTTACGGGAATCATTATATGCAAATTTGGCTTGTGCAAGTGCAATATCCCATTGTTTTGGATGCATACTTACCAAGCTTCTCAAGATGTTGCCCAAGCTCCTATTGACAACCTCTATTTGGCTGTAAGTTTGGGGGTGGTAGGCTGAATTGAAACTCAATTGTATACCCAATTTCTTCCATAAAGTTCTCCAAAAGTGCCCAACAAATTTGGTGTCCCTGTTAGAAACAATGCTTCTAGGCAATCCATGCAATCTAACAACATCTTGAAAGAATAGATTAGCTATGTGAGTAGCATCACTTGTTTTGGAACATGGAATAAAATGAGCCATCTTTGAAAACCTATCTACCACAACAAATATGGAATCATGGCCTTTTTGAGTTCTTGGCAAACCAAGTACAAAATCCATGCTTATTGAATCCCAAGGCCTATTTGGAATGGGTAGTGGCTGGTACAAACCTATGTTTTGACTACTTCCCTTGGCATATTGGCATATTTTACACCTTTCAACAAATTTCTTAACATCAGTACTCATACCTGGCCAATAGTAATGATCACTCAATTGTGCTAATGTCTTATTCTACCCAAAATGTCCTGATAAGCTGCCACTATGTTTTTCCTTCAACAAATTCTCTCTCATGGAACTCTTGGGAATGCAAAGCTGGTTGCCTCTGAATAGCAGACCCTCTTGGACCATGAAATATATCCAAGGACTTCTATCAAACCCCACTGGATTCATGCAAGCTTCATATGGTTCCTTGAAGTCTGGATCTTCCTTATATAGCTCCTTCAAATCTTCAAATCCCAAAATACTTACTTGAGACTCCTACATGATCAGATTTCTCCTGCTTAAAGCATCTACAACCTTGTTATATTATCCTTTCTTGTGCTTAATAGTTAATGTGAAACTTTGTAAAAATTAAATCCATTTGACATGCTTTTGATTCAACTTATTATGATTGCTAATGAATTGTAAAGCATAGTTGTCAGTGAATAAAACAAATTCTTTAGGCAAAAGATAATGCCTCCACTTCTTCAAATGTTGTATAACAACATATAATTCTTGATCATAAGCTGAATATTTCTTCTTAGCATCACTTAACTTCTCACTAAAGTATGTTATAGGCTTCCCATCTTGGCTTAAAACAGTGCCTATTGCAATTCCACTAGCATCACATTCTACTTGAAAAATCTTATTGAAATCAGGTAAGGTTAAGATTGGCTCTTCAATTACCTTCTTCTTCAATAATATGAAACTCTTATCAGTAGCCTCAGTCCAACAAAAACTTCTTTTATCACCTTTGATTGTCTCTATCATTGGAGCAACAATCCCACTAAAATTTCTTATGAATTTCCTATAGAAGCTAGCCAAACCGTGAAAGCTTCTTACCTCATATGTGCTCCTAGGTGTAGGCCACTCAAGTATAGTCTTAATATTTTCCTTATCCATCTTCAATCCTTCTTTAGAAATCACAAACCCCAAATATATCAACTCTATTTTAAAAAAACTGCACTTTTTGACATTGATTAGCAATTTCTCTTCATGTAGCTTACTCAATACCATCCTCAAATGTTTCAAATGTTCTTCCTTAGTTTGACTAAACACCAAAATGTCATCCAAATACACTATCACAAACTTACCAGTGAACTCCTTCAGCACTTCATTCATCAACCTCATGAAGGTGCTTGGTGCATTGGTTAGTCCAAATGGCATAACTAACCACTCATAGAGTCCATCATTGGTCTTGAAGGTTGTTTTCCATTCATGCCTTTCTCTTATCCTAATCTGATGGTAACCACTTTTCAAATCTATTTTAGAGAAATATGTAGCACCACTTAAACAATCAATTAAATCATCAATTCTTGGCAATGGGAATCTATACCTGATAGTAATCTTGTTGATTGCTCTGGAGTCTGTACACATTCTCCAACTCCCATCCTTTTTAGGACTCAACACTGTAGGGATAGCACAAGGACTTAAACTCTCTCTTATGAATCCTTTGTCTAACAATTCTTGAACTTGGTGCTTGATCTCTTCATTTTCCTTTGGCGTCAACCTGTAGGCAGCCTTGTTTGGAAGATTTGCTCCTGGAATCAAGTCTATGTGATGGCTAATACTTCTCAATGGTGGTAACTCATTAGGTAAATCATATACCACAATGTCAATGTACTCATTCAACATATCTTGAATCTCTAATGGCAAATCAATCAACTTAGTACTAGTGACTACACTCCTTGGCTTACCAATTTCAGCAAAGTTTTTCTTTCTTCATTTGATGTAGAAATTCTTTACCACTTATTATCAATACTTTGGAATTTTTTCCAACAACAGCAGCAACCTCTTCCTTCAATGGTGTGAGTGTATGCTTGATCCCATCCTTTTCAAACATGTAGGTATTCTGCCTTCCATCATGCATGGCCTTCCTGTCAAATTGCCAAGGCCTTCCAAGCAAAATATGACATACATCCATGGGCATGACATCACATAAAATCTGATCCTTATATGTTCCTATCTGAATATCTACTTTGCATTGTTCACTTACCAGAAGTTTGTGTCCTTTTTGTAGCCAAGAGACTTGATAAGGTGTAGGATGTACCTCCTTCTTCAAGCCTAGTTTCTCCACCATCTCAGTGACACAAGATTGTCAGTACTCCCGCTATCTATGATGACCTTGCAGCATTTCCCTTTACTTTTACATGTGGTTCTAAATAAATGTTTCCTTTGAGGTGGTTCTACAACTTATTTATTTGGCTTTAACAAAATTCTTTTCATCAAAAGGGACTCACCTTCTTCTGGGGTATATTCATACGTTGCTGCAACTTCTGCATTTTGTTCTTCACCTTGGGTCACATGTACACCCCTCTCATGGCTGGTAGAAGGGTTCTCTAGACACTCATATGCCCTGTGTCCTGCATACTTGTTGCACTTAAAGAATTTGACCATGAATCTTCCTCTTCCTCTTTGATATCCTTGGTATGGCCTTCTTCCTCTTGGTGTATAGCTACCTCTTAAACTTTGTGAGCTGTTGGCCTCTTCATGAGATGTTTGCAGCTGTCTTCTACCTCCTTGAAATCCTCTACCTCTGATGGATCTATCTCTTCCTCTTGAGAAGGATGTTTATTTTCTTGCAATTTTCTCTTCAGCTTTCAAGGAAAATTGATATGCCTCCTCAACTGTCTTAGGAATGAGAAGACTAATTTCATCTTGAATGGCAAATTTCAAACCATTGGTATATCTAGCTACCTTCTCTATGTTATCCTCAATATGACCTGATCTTATAGTCAACCTGTAAAACTCTTCAGTGTACTCTTTTATAGACATCTCTTTTTGCTTCAAATTTTGTAATTGCTTAAAAATATTTGCTTGATAATCTTTAGGCATAAACTTACCTTTCATTTTTGCTACCATTCTGTCCTAGCTTCTAATTCCCTTTTCTCCTTCTTTCTTCTTGCACTCCATCCCACCACAGGGATGCATGTTTCTTTAGCCTTGTCATGGCATACTTGACTTTCTTATCATCTTCTTCAATTCCTTCATAATCAAAGTATTTGTCCAATGCATTAATCCAATCAATCAATTCTTCCACATTCAAATTACCTTCATACATTGGAACCTCCATTTTTGGCTTTGTGTTCACCTTCATAATGGCTTTGATCAACCTCTCTTCAACTATTTCTTCTTCCACCACCAATTCATCTTCTGGTGGTTCCTCTTCTCTATCACTGACTTCACCCATGTCAGTGCCTCTTCTTTGAGCCATCTCTAGGTCTTGTAGCCTAGCTGTCAGGTTCCTAATCTCGTTTGCCAGTGTAACCTATCCTCCAGGTTCTCTAGGTCTCCTTCCTCCAGCTCTACCTCTATTCCTAATCCTCATGGCCATCTTGCTTCTTTTTCACAAATCACGTTCTTCTTCTCTTTGACTTGGATCTTTAGATTGTGCACAATCCCTTATGCTCTGATACCAAAATGATGTGCAGCTCTGAACTTAAACTCAGGGACTCAATTTTAAAACCTACAGAGTCTGGAGATTTTTTTTTAAGCTTGCACAGTCCGTAGATTTGCGCCTGCAAAGTCCGCAGATTTTCGCCTGCAGAGTCTGTAGATTTTTTTTCTTCTTCTTTTTCTATACAGTCCTCTTTACAATAGGGCTAATTTTGTATATATATATTTCAAACAAAAACAATGGGTAGGTAGCTTTGGTAAGAGGAGGAACAAAATGCATACACTGTATGAGAGGTGTGAAAGGAGAATAAGTTCTCACATCCAAAAGAGTAGGTGTTCTTCTTGTGCGTATCCAGCTGCACGCATTTGAAATTATAACTGAAATGCAAAGACTATTCAAAAGGAAGACTTACCAAGACCGAGCAAATGTCATATGCGACCCAGCTGGAAACTCGCTACGCCCAGGAAGGAAGATTGACACGCCCAGTAATTATATGAATCTCAGCAGGAAGCTCGTCACAAGTGCATCAAATTATACAGTCATTTATTAATTCGATCTAGAATCAATTTACAAACACACAGCCTCTTCCATAATCTGATCTCAATTCAATTTTTATCAAGAAGAACACATATGTTATTATTATATCCAGAAGATATACATTAGCATTTTCTTTTTTTCATCTGCGCACTGCAGATACTCGTTCCACTGTGCCCCTCTCTACTCTTTAGTTTTCAACATACAATATATATATCTCTCCCCTATTTTTCATGAAAATACTCCTACACCAAAACTGTATTTCTAAAATTGGACGCTTAATCCTATCCTGGGCATCTCATAACAACCTCCCAGGATGGACAAAACAGTTCTCCTAATATAGAAGAATCAGTTTGTCTAACAGACTTAAAATCTGCCAAGTTCAAGATATTGATTTTGTTTTATTTGAAAATAGACAAATTTGAAAACTTAAAAAAAAATAAGGAAATAGCGAGAAACTAAAATGTTAAATAAATTCCAAGCATATTGATGCTCCTGCATCAAGATAGTTGTTTTCCTTGAAAGGGGGTAGGATAAAAACTATTATAGTATAGAAAAATTCTTCATTGAATTTATTCTCAAATATTTATAAAATCAGAGAAATTACATTACGATTATCATATGTAACATACATATATCCTTATATATATATATATATATATATATATATATATACATACATATATATATATATAAGGAATGGAGCGATCTGAATAAATTTGAATGACATAGTATAAAATGTATGAACTGAACATATATATTTATTAAAATAGCAATTTATTTGGTTATAAAGGTATAAAAAATTATAAAATGAATTATATATTTGGATATACAGAGAATTATATACAACATTTATATATAGTAATAGTATATATACAAGCATAAAAATTAGTGAACTATACATGATGAATAGATCAAACTAGTATATTATAGAACTAAGATAGTGATCTACATAAATAGTGAATCCATGATGCAAAGAGGCATAAATATTTAAGTATATCTAGCACTATACTTAGCTCATATATGATTTTATAATATATATTTGGTATTATAAGAATATCCAACTGGGTTATAAACTCACATAATATAATAGCTATATATAGTAATATAATATTAGAGTAATAATATGAGCTCTTGATTAGCCATGGACTTATGAACTCATGTACAATTATCAAAGCTTGGTGATATATAACTTTTAGATCTTGATCTTCTATTTAATTATTATTAGATGTTTACATTAGCTATATAGTTGTAGATCTTGATCAAATCTTGGACATAGATCAAAGCTTAGTGATATATAGCTGTAGATCTTGATGTTATGTATATTTCTATTTTGAATATGTCCACATCAGCTAATTTGAATCATAATAATAATTTAATATAGTTATTGCCCATAATATGACTAAAACATGGTCATATTATTATATATACAATTATTTTAGATATATTATATAATATGTGGATTTTGGATATAATGTGATATACATATTAATACGTGTTATTAGATAATGTATAAATAGCATATTTATTGAAGCTCTGCATGTTTGGATTTAACTCATATTAGATTTAACATGCAAATTCATTAAGTCCTAAAACATTTTGAGTCATATCGGGCTTCTATGACTTAATAGCTTTTATGGAAATCTAGATATAATATAGAACTAGTCCTAAAATAATGGAGAAAGGTATATATAAATATTTTCATAACATATTAGTTGTATCAAGATGTTCACATCGATAGTTATAAATTATGCTTATAATAACTACTATCCCCACATATTGATATCTATATCTACTTATATTATTTGACACATGAGGACATAATAAACTATGTGTGAATATTTCATGCAGTGAATGGGATGACTTTTATAATAATTGGGATGATACAAATTCTTTATTGTAAAGACATTATGAATGTCCATGTAGCGAGATATGAGACTATTAAAATAGTTGAGTAATATAAGATGTTGACTCTTGTAGTATAATTTAGACTATGTAATAGAAGAGTGAACTATGTGTTTAATGTCCATCATGAAACCAATGATAATTTCTGATATTAACATAGTAACATGAAATTCAGTATTATGACTCCCACAATCAAGTATATTTAGTATGATGTTTAATAGAGGGGTTGTATATATTCTAAGTCATGGTGAGACATCCATATAAGTGTTTGATGTTGATTCAACTTGAGAATAGTAGAATATGTATATAGACAGTCTATTGATTTTAGTACCATGAATGTATATTTATAACAATTATTGAAATCATATGAGGTTATTGATTTGAATTTTAGATGACTGTTGATGTTTACAATATTTATATATTTTTGAGTGCTTGTATGCGATACATAGTATGAATATAATTAATATGTATAAGGGTGTATATATAATAAATACATCTACATATGGATTTAAATATTTATATAAATATATAACATATATAGGTGTATTGGGTCATATGCCTATATATATAGTTAATGGATTGTTAACATAAGTCTTAGGATTTTGAGGGATAGGAAACTATAACCATATGGATACAATCTCTTAAAAAAATAATAAGTTATTTGAATTATGTTCATTCAAGGTATAAATTGGTTTATGAGTTATACGATCCTCTAAAATTATTATGACTGGCTATTTGAAATTGAGTAGTGTGAACATAGAATGGTAAACTATTAAATTAGTGCATGTTATATAATATAATACATTTGTATTTACTTATGGAAATTAGAAGTATGTAGTGTAAATATAGATTATACCTAGTTGGTATGACCTATTCTTGTTATTCTTATTATTATTTATTTAGTAAATAATATTTGATGGAATAAATGTATGCATTTTGATTATGCCTATGTTTAGCATATTTTATGCTTGTTAGTAGGAATTAATCTATATGAATTTGTTGGTTATATTTATGTTAACCAAATCTTGCATTGCAAGTACTAAGTAATTAGTGATATGGAATTCACTATATTACTAGCATCAACCCAAGATAACAATGCCAAATCAACCCAAGAAAATAATGCTAACCTGAGTTTTTAGCATTGATGTTATTTCCTTAGCTTGATGTTAGTGAACTTGCATGCACAAATAGTCAATTTAGAATCTAAGCGACTCAAAAGTTTGCTTCTAGCCCCTTATTATCATTAATAAATTATAATTAGTCATTAAACTAAAAAAGCTAAGTATTTTGATCTATTTAATACTTTCCATATTTATCATATGCCACTTGTCAAATTAGTTTCAATATTTTACAATCAAATTCATACTTAATTGTCATACTTTATAATCTAAATTACATTCAACTTTATATATTAATTAAGGTTACACAATCCAAATTTGGGTAAAACATTATACAAATCATGATCATGTTTATAATAATTCCATTGATGCATCTAACTCCCCACATTCATGATCCTCTCTTTATAGACATTTAGATGGGATTATTATTTAGCTTGGCTACTTATTCCATATGCTTCAATGATATAATATACTATATATAACTTATTGTTATTACTTTATTTTATGTGTTGTGGCTTTTATGTGCTATGTGCTTAGCCTATAACATGTCTTGGGAAATGTGTAACCAGATTATGGATATTATAAACTTTAATTAAGCTATATGATCATTTATGTAGCTTCATATTAGTAGTATTGTTAGCCTAGGTTTTTCCTTAACATAATTTGGGCATATATAGGGGGTAGTGATTAATATTTTAACACCATATTGCAAATTATGTTCTTAATATATGGTTGTATATGTCTCCCCTTTGAAGTGGCCCATAATTTATTCACATTTTCTACTCTATTTCAGTTATATTATGATCTATTATTGTGATTCTACTTTATTTGTGAAGTAATTTCATTACAAGTGGTATCAAAGCTTCAATTTGGGTAAAAGTGTGGTAGAAACCCTAACTTTGGAGAGTCATTTATATGTTGCAATCCAATGAGAATATATATATATATATATATATATATATATATATACACTAAAGTTGAGATTATTCAAGGATGATACAGTAATAAATTTAGGGTATGATGATAATTTTTAGTGTGTTAATATGGTTTTAGGGTTTTTTATAAATTCATTCCATGTCACATTTTAAGGATTTTTTTTAATTTATTTACATTATTAGAAAGATTGAAAAAATATTGTGGGGGTATGTTCTTTGAATTTTTTTAGGTTGTAGAGATTAGAAACCTCTTGGTCAAAGTTAGGTCATAGGTGAAATCAAATTAGACATTATTAAGCCTTGATATAGCAAAACTGCCAACTAGGGGTCTAGGCAAGAACTTTGAAATTGTTTAAACCTTTTTGGGATTTAAGGGTTAAGAAGGAATATAATATTCAAGAGTGAATTAAAATATTCCTTAAAGAAATCTAATTAAATAATTTAATTTATGATATTTAATTTTAGTGTTGAATTACGAAAAATACTAAATAGAGAAAGTACAATGCCAAACAATATTTTGATTGCATAATCACAAAGAAGAAACAATAATTTGATTATGCCATGATGAAAAGATAGATATGAGACATATAGGTGTGTAAATAGGCTATTTGATGTTAAATGAATAGTCACTAAATTTTGGAAATATTATTTATGGTTGCCTGGATACTTGCATCGAACTATGGATACTTACATTGATTCTACTATTTGAATCTTGATGTAGCTCTATTGTACAAAAATGTTTGATGTATTAAGATGTGACCACTAAGGTATTTATTATTTTTTTATAACCTTTCATTTGATGTATCTAGATCTAGTACATAGGCTTTGAATCTTTATATATCTCAAACCTTAGCTTTCCACCTTAGGTTAGGTTACCTTGAAAAAAATGATCTAGTGGGCTTATGATGTCGAGTTGACCTTGAAGACCCCTCTGTTAATGAGTGATACCTACATATAAAATAATATAAGGAGGACCTCAAAATTATGTAGTTCTCCCCTATGTGTGGTAATGTGTGTGCACAAGGGTATAATATACTATAGGATGATGTATGTAGTGATATAGATTGTAACATGAAAAATACTGCTCATGGGCTATCTATTGAGTGATTTAGAATGGTAGCATGATTGATCCTATCACTAATATTCCAACATGAATGAATAGGTAAGAATAACTTAGTTGTGCACTTTGAAATTCAATAATATATCTAAGCTTGAGAGGTGATTGCTTGTTATGTACTAGATGAATAATGAGTATGATTTGACTTGTATTTATACTATTTATTTTGAAATTATCTTCACAAAATGGTTAATGCTATTCTTAGGCTGACCCATACACATCAAAATATTTTCAAATTTGAGTGTTTGTAGGGTAAGTACACTTAAATTAGAACAATGAAATTAATGTCGATGCTACTATCCTATTCTAAATATAACCACCCAAAATATAAGAAAGATACTAAGGTTATATAAATGATAATGAAGGATATATATAAAATTCTAGGTGTTCTATGGTTACATGTGATATAGATAATTGGAGTAGTCAAGGTTGGACTAAGAAATAAGTAATTAGACCTAGTGAAGTGGTGAGTGTTAGCATTTTGGCTATAAGGAAGGTTTAACTAAAGGGTAGATCCTTGAGGTATATTTTTGAAGTGTACAAGACTAATTTAAAATATAAATATAGATTTAAGAATCTACATTTTCACTCCCTTTAATCTAGTAATGCATAGGTATGAAATTAATATGTTAAAAGAAATAAAGTGTACAATGTATGTACAAAACACTTTATCTTAAATTAAGCCCACTTGAATTAGCTGTATGTGATTGACCTAAAACCAAGAGTGTGATATACATATAATTAGTGCATATGATCTAAAATTAAAATAATTTTAAATTACTTGAAATAAAGAGAACAAGGAAGGATTAAAATTGTGTGTCGATGCAACCATATTTTCCCTTAATAGTTTTTTAACCTTGGATATATGAAGAAGGAATAAGAGGGTGATAATTAACATAATTTGGTATAAGGATGAATTATTTCAAGTCCATTTAGAGCATATAATCTCAATCGCACAACCCAAGTATAACCAATCTAGCCAATTTTTCCAATCTCTCCTGAGTCAAATGGTGTAACCATATCAACCCAAAATTATAGAATCATATTTATAAGTCCATCAATGGTGCATAATATCAATCCCACTAATAAAAAAGAGCCAATTACTATAGCAGATAAAATCTCAAATAATACATCTTGGTAAGGTCAGTGCATAATGGTGCATATAATCTAAAAAGGTATCTATAATTTGGTTCATATGCACCTCAAATATGTCTCAAGATAAAGCATATGTCAAAATTTAACTTTTGATCTATAACATGTGTATAATATGTATCATAAATTTGAAAATATTTGTCTCAAATATGTGCCCAATGCAAAAAATTCTATCCAAAATGTATATTTGAATCAAGTAAATTATGTAAACTGAATCAAATTCTTTCCATTCTATCAACTATATGTATGTTGATTCATGTATTCTACATCATTCCCCCATTTTTATGCCCTCACTTTGAGGTGAGAAGATTTCAAAATTGATAATAACCTTATCTAAAAAGGATAAAATAACTATGATGTATCTATGTGAATCATGTAGTAAAAGAAACATATAATAGTGTCATGTCGAAGTAGATATATCAATGAAGCTAATAATATGCATACATAACAAGCCCTGATATGCATGATATGAATCATGGTAATGTATAGAACATAATAATTTCAAAAAATAATCAAACACACATACAAGATTATTCAAATGTCACACAAAAAGGGGTCTAAGGAGACCACAAACAAGGGACATATTCAAATGCTGCACACTCATGTGAAAGACATGTATAAATGTCCAAAAACAAAATATAAAAGTAAAACTCAGGGCATGTGGCCAAAAAGCAAAGAAAAATGTTACATAAGTAAGACAAAGAATCAAACAAGAAGTACACTCATGTAAGCTAAAGTAAATAGATAAGGTAAGAAAACCATAAAAAAACATAAACATGTCATACTAGTCCTTGCATACAAATGTTAGAAAAATTTCATGTAGAATAACATATAAAATACCCTATGTAAGATAGTAATATGAGTATAGGCATTTGTAAGATATAAAAACTCAGTCATATAATGGAAAAATGATCATAAAATAATAGAACATGTGTCAATTGTGACCATATAGAATCAAGATGCCCCCAACGTAGTGAATCACATTGGAAGAGGATAGGTCCAACATTTGCATTCTTGAGATATCATGGGTATAATGTATGCTTAGATGAAACTCAAGTGCTTGTGAAATATATGTGTGTATAGAAATGATATGCTACCTAATAACATAAAGTAAACAACATATGAAAAAATTAGTAAACATGTGAAATGTTAAATATTTTTGGTATTTTTGAATTATTTGAATATTTTATATTATCCTAAATATTTAATTTTTTTGTAATTTTGTAATTTTAATTTTTTTGGAGAGTTTGGAAAGAGAGTGCTAGTCGATGATACCATCCAAGGGATACTCATAGGGTTCTCTAGACTTTAAATGTGGTCTAATAATATGGTCATGCTGTCAAGGATCATGTATATGTGCTAAATCTAAATGTGTAGAATATGTGATGTTATGTGTATGTCTCATAGGAATCTATGATTTTGAAGTAGTAATAGAATGTTTAGGGGTTCATGGAACCCACTATTTTATGATTTTTAATTTCCTCAATGTAATAGAAGGTCTTGTCACCCATTTTGAAACATGGTGCTATGATGTAGGTAAATGGCTAGGTCATGGAGGTATGATTGAGGATATCAAAGAGTCTACTATAGATATTTGATATAAAGTCCTCTCAAATATGGGGAACCTAGGAAAGGGGATTTTATATTGCTTACCCTTTTGCACATAATTCACCTTAGTAGGTTGTATAATCAATTGTCATGGAACAAATTTTGCCCATTGTAAAGGATGTTTATATGGAATCCCAAAAAATATAATTAATTTATTGGAAAAAATATACTTAAGATAACCATGCATTATGGAAGGTATTACACAAAGATTATGTATCCAAGGATATCATAATAACATATCAAATACTATCATATGTGTTATAACTGAAAAGGTAGTGGTCACATGTACTAGACTATTTTATTATTTTCAAAATATTAGATTTATACTCCTAAATAATAAAGTGATAAGCAATGTAAATCAGTAAATAAATATGCAAGAATTAACCTACTAATTTGTGTAAATAGATTATATTTTTATCTTTTATAAATATAGTAGGAAGTGAGAGAGATTAGAACTTATCTTATTCTCATTGATCTAGACTGAGACAAGGTCTGATACTGGAGGACCAAGACTGAGAAATAGTCACAAACAGGTCTCTAGACTTCATTTCTTGATTGGATAGGAGCAACAAAAATAAGACACCCTACTGTTTGGTCCTATAGTCCTATTCTAACACTATTGTCTTGAGGCTATAAGCTTTTTGGGTTCTATTTGGAATGCCTATGTTACCCTGTCACTAAAATTTTAGGGTATGGGACCTCACAGAGCTTGTTATTTGCCTATTTTAATCTTAAAAACTCTTAGGAGCTCTTGGTTATTGAACTTGAATACAAATTTTGGAAAGAGAGTGAAGGGGTTAGTATGTAAAGGATATACTAGATGCACTTTACACAATGTGTGTGGGCATGCTACCTACATACCAATACTCCAAAGAGGGATCAAGCTAATGTAGTTCTCTCATTGAAGTGCTTGGTGTAATTTGTGTATGTTCAATGCAACTAGAATGCAAAATTGGATGTAATTCAGCTAGCTATGGACTAGTGCAATAACTTGAGTAGGCTTGAAATAATGTTGGAAGGCTGTGTGCAAAGAATATGGAAGATTGCTCGAGTGTACTTAATTGTATTATTACATATTTCTTGAAAATGAGTGCCAACCCTTCTAAATAGACTTTAAATGGAATTTTATAGGGAAACAAATGATCATGGGTTAAATGAATTCATGTTAGGTCGAGAAGGGAAAAGATAAGGAACTAGAAGAATCTGACCGTTAGGATAAAAAGTGAACTTGGAAAACAACTCTAAAAATAGGACACCTTGGGTTCCAATGCTCTTGTCATATTTGAGAACTATTGTCTAGAGAAAAAAAGACTTGGGGGATGGATCTGGACTTGAAAGTGCTACTTGGGTCTGAAAAAGCGAAGTCTAGAAAGCTTTGGATGACTATGAATCAATGAAAGAAGTAGCCTAGAATGGTTATGTGATTTAACAAGAGGACCTGTGGATTAGGTGTCTTATCCATATTAAATTTGTACAATTTCACATTTTACATGACTACATTTTCCCCCCTTTATACTAGTGATGTAACAAAGTGAAATACAAGGATAAAGGAAAATAAGAAGCATGCCTGAACTTACCTATAAGGGTGAAGCTCATGAAGCTGTGTGATGCTGGATGTGCATAGAGAGAACACATTATGAATTATGAATCTATAATGAAAACATAAAGTATATAAGTTCTTATTAGATACATTATATCTAAAATAAGAATGTACAACATCTGAGTAAGAGGAAGAGAAAGTAATAAATACACCTCACTAGGTATGCAAACCAATACAAAACCTATTATGATGCTGGATTGTGCTAGATGATGCTGAGTGTGTGTTGAATCAAGATTAATATTGTGAATAGAGATAAGTGATCAATTCCTTATAAAGTTGCTCAAGAATGTGAAGGCTATCCCTTTAGCTTCATCATCACCAAATATGTGAAGTTGACAAATCATGTGTGTGCTAATCGATGTCTGGACTATGTGTCCAATGCCTCTGAATAGGTGGCTCAAGAATACAGAGGTTAGTTAGACCTTTGGTGCCATCGTTTCCCCATGAAGTGAAGCTATGAAGTGATATCAATATAGAATGGATGTCATATGAGATGGCTCATGGAGCCCATGGATGTTCTATAAATCTAACAATGTGGTGTTGATAGCCTGAATAAATGCTAGAAATTAGGCCATTATTGGCCATTTTGAAAGATGGATGATAGGCTTTTATGAAAGCCTCTCTAAAACTAATGCAAAATGCTTATGTGAAAGCCAAATAGAGAACTCAGGTACTCAAAAAGATAAAATTGTATGAAATTTTAACTTGAATGTGATGCCAACCACTTACAGATGCAGTAAGGCACACAACTGCTAAGAATGCCTAGAATAAACTAAACTCAAAAAGAAAACAAAATCAATGTTCATAAACTTTGCCCAAATAACTGATGTCTAGAACATGGATTTTGATTTGGAATTTATGCCAACTACCTAATATAAATTTAAAGTGAGAACCATTATGCCGCGCATGATAACCCACTGTATCTGAGAAAACTATATTAAAATTGTTGAATCTAACTAATCTAGAAGTGCAAAAACTATCCTTGAACTAATTTTTTTACCTATTTATAAAAACCTTGAGTGTTTTACTATATGTATAGGAGCATCAAAATGTGGAAACCTTTTATTTTTGGTATTACTATCCATTTTTTGTGCTATTGTCTGATGTAAAAACTACTACTAATCAAAAATTGTCACTATTTTTTTACTCTAGTTTGACTAATTTGACCTCTAGATTCTATACTGAGTGTTCTAAATGCTACTCTTTCAACTATTAGGAGGTATGATCTCTATGATAAACCCCTTTTTTATGCTCCCTCTTTTGGGGGTAGGAATGATGAACCTGTAATGACTTCCCTAAAAAAAAAGAGTCTTACAATTGTGTTAAATTGCATAGATACATGATATAACATTGATATTTGACAAGATATCTTTAGATATAACAATGCTTGAATTGATATATTATTAGATCAAAAGGGGTATGCCTAGATAGATATAACAATGTAAGAGCATGCACATGATACTAAACTAGATTGGTAATGTTAGATATTAGTTGTTAGTTGTTAGTTGTTAGTTTGTTAGTAAGCATGGAGGGATGGAGCATGATTTCCATCATGGCATCCAAGAAGAAAGATAAAATGTATGATTGGAATCATGGAATTACACATAGTGAAGAGAAAAAAATCAAAAAAGCATATGAAGCAAGAAGTATACAAGGGTGACCATGGGGCCACACAAACAAAGGACATGGACACATGTCACTCAAACTAGAAGACAATCATGGAAGGCATGTTCAAATTCCACATACATATAAAAGTAAAAGAAGCAAAGTTGGCACAAGGGACACAAACACATGAAATATTACAAACAAAGGACATTGGTAGATGTATTAAGGCACTCACATAAATAGAATCAAAGGACATTGGCAGATATCCTAAGGCACAAATAGAAAATAAGAAAGAACTAGCAAGTGTAATCATACAAGCTATGATAAGCAAGGAATGAAAGAAAAAGTAATAACTCTAAGATACAAACACATGTAAATAATAAAATAAAATGTGAAAGTATGTAAAAAATGTATAGTACAATACTAGGTATTTGCTAAGAAATACATAAGTGTTAGGTACTAGTGAAATGTCAATGTAGCAATCTATGTAATCTAATAAGTAATGTGCATTGATATGATAACTCACAGTGTAGTGTAGGAATAACATAACCTAGATGGTTTAGTAATATAGAAGATGCCCCTAGTGGGTATGTATATCGATGTGTGTCTAAAATGTAGAAGTAGAAATTCCCCCTCTATGGGTAGAGTGAAGTAATCAAAGAGATGGATGTCACTATACACTCTCAAAAGAGATCAAGTGAATTATGGTAATATAGATAAATCGACATACAATAGCATGAAATAACAAATGTAAGTCCTAACATGATAGTAATAATGTAAACATGGATGATGCATACAATAAAAAATGTTTTTGGTGTTTTTGTAATTTTTTCAATGTTTTTGTAGTTTGAAGTGTTATATTATTTTTATATTTTTAAAAATATTTGAACTATGTACAATCAATCATGATAAATTATGTACAATTAATAATGGAAATAAATGATACTAATTGATGAGTCTCAGATGAGACTCCCTGTCATGGTGTCCTATATCAAATAATGGGATTATGTATAATCGTGAGGCATAATGGAGTGTCTAAGATTATATAGCTAAAATGTGTGTACATTGTAACTACTCTAAAATGTTTGAAGTGGAAATTGAATGTGGTGTCCCCCTATGAATCTAAGAAGTAGATGCAACTGTAGTACTCTTAGGGACCCATCTAAAAGTAGGAGAAGAAATTCTGTGAATAGGTGCTCTTTATGTAGCTATATGAGACCATAATGTAACTACTCTAGGTTTGAACACTATAGGTAGAAGCTATCTAGAATCCTAAAAATATAGGGGTTTATGAACGCTCTATATTGGAGATGGATGCTATAACTGTAGCTGGATCAAAAGTGGAAGCTATACTAAAATTAGAGGATAAGCTAAAATTGATTAGAAAACTCGAGCTAGTAGATGGCTCTAAAGTGGGAAGTGGTGACTCGTAAGGAACTCTACCAAATATAATAAATTAATGAGTGTGAATTCATTTCATGCATATATGAACTATTGAAGGTACTACCTTGAGTTTTTGAATCTATGGTCAACCAAGTAATATGTCAAAAACTCCTATGGTGGGAACTATAGTGAATGGTGTGGCTAGATATGTAGGACCACCTTGTAATGAAATTACTATCTCACCTAATGAGATCTATATATGCCCACTAAAACCACTGATAACTATGTCTGTTAGAGTGATATCCTACTCTTAATAACCCAAATGTTGTAGAATTGTGAAAGTGCACATGTTAAGATTAGAACTATTATCGATGAGTACACTACAAATAGGTTGATTATAAATATGTGTTGTAATAAATAATGCATTATAACCTATATTATCCTCCACAATATCATGATCTAAAAAAGATATCAAAGGATTGGCTAGAACTCTAGACTCATACACCCCTATCATACCACTCAAAGGATCTGACTTAACTAAATGTGCCTGGTATGTATGGTGAACACTTGATGTGTCCCCTTGATCTTGTTTAGAATGCTATGGAAATGGATCTAGAAATATTTTCAAAGCTTTATCTTATGTTGGATTTGTCTTTGGAGGATCAACTAAAGTGCCTAAATCAAGTAGATTATCATCTATCAAGTCTTATATCTTATATCGCAAACTGATGCATCTATATGTTGTATGGCTTGGTGCCCTATGAAAATAAAAAATGCATATAGATCATATCCCCATGGGAGAGGATTTGATGGATCTACTTCTCAGATAAGAGGGAGAGTGATGATATTACATTCTAATAACTATTGTAAAACCTTGGTTGAAGAAATTGGTAGATTGGTAAATGCATGATGAGGAGGTGCTGATACACATGTTGAGGGGGATTTGAAGCCACATTAATTGTTGGTTGATTATGATTCTTATTATAATTTATTTTGACCTTGTATGGGACTTTGTTGTTAATATTATTAGTTGTGTCTGGGATACTTGAATACTTAAGTCTTCCCATTGAAATTAGCTTGACTTCTCTTCCTTTGAGTGTATGATACAATTCAGTGAAGGAAGAAAATCTTTTGAATATAATAGATTCATGTAGTGCTAGTAGAAGGATCTATTTGAAGATGTCCTATAGCTCTTTATCAACCATGAGAATAGTTAATTTATCTAGAATAGTCTTGTATCTAAGAAAATTATTGATGAGGGGCTCATTTGACCTTTATTTCTATTGTGCAATTTGTGCATATGAAACCTTGTCAGCAATGTTGATATTGAAGTATGCTAGGAACATGTTTGCTAAAGGATTGAAGGCTATGACTAACAGATTTGGTAGACTATAAAACCTTTGTAAAGCATAATCTTTTAAACTCTATGGAAATAATTTGGTAAGTAATTAGTCATTGGTTACATAATTCAAACATGCTACATGAAAAGCTCTAAAATATGTCTCTAGATCACCCTTACCATCATATAGAGTGAGCTTGGGTGAAACAAAACTTGGTGGTAAGGGTGTAGAAGCAATGTGACATGCCAATGGTGTATGTAGTAGAGAAAAATAATCTAATGTTTGTGTAGGTCTAGAAACACCTTGCTCAATATGTTGCACCTTGGATTGAAGAGATCGGATCTCTTGCACAAGGGATGTCACATTAGGAGATAGGGATGTACTAGCTACAACTAGTGGCATAAAAGAATGTTCGGCTGCTATAGGGGTGGTTGAGACATAGTTTCCCCTGTAGTGTCATTTTTAATTGGCTACTCTATGGTTTGAGAAGATTGCTCATTGGTTACTTTTTTTTGTTCTTCTTGTAAAATTACAAGCATGTCATCTTGCATATCCAAATGTTTGGTTAAGAGTTATTGAAGTTCTCTTTTATCAATTTCATCAAAACTATTATATTGAGCCATTGGTAAAGTAGGAAAACAATTTAAAATATTTTTAAATGTTTTGCAATATGTTTCAATAGGTAATGTGCTAGAAAGGAAATGTACTGAATATAAGAAATGCAAAGTCCAAAAAATAGTGAAGTAAAATTTACGTAAAAAGGGTACTGAGTTACCAAACATGTAAGGTGATACCTTAAAAGCAAGAAAGTGCTAGTATATGCAACTAAAGTTTTTTAGAAATATTATTTGCAAAATACTATGATCTTTTGAATTTGAAATTGATTTTTTGAGTTAGATTTTCAACTAAAAATATAGAAAATGATTGGAAAAAACTTGGAAAAACAACTGAAAACTAGTTGATGCAACTAGGGTTTGAATTTTTTTTTCAAAATTAGTATAATAATTTGAAAAAGTTGTTATGAATTTGTATAATTTATCTTGAAAAATTTAGGAAAAATCTAAAAATATTTCTAAAATTAGCAATATATTTTTCCTAGTGGTTTGAAAGTGTTTATATGCAAATAGGACCTAGTATGTGCAAATTAGGGTTTGGGTGAGTTTATTGAAAATATTTCAATTAATTTTTATTTTTCTAATTTTTAAATTTAGGAAAAATTTGTAAAAAATTGTAAAAAATTGGAAATAATTAGCCCTAGCATTTCAAGGGTTTTTGTGCAAAAATTCAAAGTCAGGTTCACCAAATGTTTTATTATTTCCAAAGTATTAGATTTATATTCTTAAATAATTAATGGGATGAGCAATGTAAATTAGTAAATAAATATGCAAGAATTAACTTATCGATTTGTGTAAATAGATTGTATTTTTACCTTTTCTAAATATAGTAGGAAGTGAGAGATTAGAACTTAGCTTATTTTGGCTGATCTAGACTGAGACAAGGTCTAATACTGGAGGAACATGATTGAGAAACAATAAAAATTAGGTCTCTAGACTTCATTTTTGATTGGATAAAAGTGCTAAAAATAGGATACCCTATTGTTCAATGTTGCCGTCCTATTTTGATGTTATAGTCATGAGGCTGAAAGCTTTTTGGGTTTTGTTTAGAATGTCTATGTTACCTTATGATTGAAATTTTAAGGTCTGGGACCTTATGGAGCTCATCGTGTGCCTATTTTAATCTTCAAAACTCTTAGGATCTCCTAGTGCTTAAACTTGAATGTAAACTTGGGAAAGAGAGTGAAGGGGTTAGTGTGTAAAGGATACACTAGATGCACTTCACACCCCATGTGTGGGCATGCTACCTACATACCAATACTCTGAAGAGGGATCAAGCTAATGTAGATATCCCATTAAATTACCTGGTGAAATTTTTGTATGATCAATGTAACTAGAATGAAAAATTAGATTTACTTTATCTAGATAAGTATTGGTGCAATGACTTGAGTAGGCTTGAAACAATGTTGGAAGGATGTGTGAAAAGAATAGAAAAGAGTGCTTGAGTGTACTTTTTTGTATTCCGCCAAACCTTCTAAATGGACTTAATGGCCTTTTATAGGGTAAAAAATGATCATGGGTTAATCGAATTCGTGTTAAGCCAATAAGGGAAAAGATAAGGAACCGAAAGAGTCTGACCATTAGGATAAAAAGTGAACTTGGAAAATAACACTAAAAATAGGACACCCTAGGTTCTATTACTTCTATGCTATTTGGGCAATATTGTCTAGAGGGAAAAAGACTTGGGAGGATGGATCTGGGCTCAGAAGGGCTACCTAGGTCTAAAAAAGCTAAGTCTGGAAAGCTTTGGATGACTGGGAATTAATGAAAGAAGTAGCCTAGAAGGGTTGTGTGAGCCAATAGGACCTATGGATTAAGTGTCTTAGAAATATTGAATTTGTATAATTTCACATTTTACATGACTATATAGACCAACCTGAAGAGGAAAATTAATCTCACCAAAAACTTGATATCTCTTCCCATTGAATGATTTTATCATTTTAGTTGAAGGAAAT
Source organism: Torreya grandis (assembly GCA_037957365.1). Taxonomy (NCBI): domain Eukaryota; kingdom Viridiplantae; phylum Streptophyta; class Pinopsida; order Cupressales; family Taxaceae; genus Torreya; species Torreya grandis. Next base: position 3,107,587 of record JARHVA010000828.1, read on the forward strand.
AAATCATCATGTGTATATACCAAATGTGTGAGTAATGTCATGGCACATAAATTATCAATATCACCATTGCCAATCATAAAATTATGTATAGGTTGATGATAAATATATGCCCTAATAAATAAGGAATGAATATTTGAGTCATTATCCATAATTTCACTATCATTAAATGAAATAGAAGGTATCATAACCATATGAGGTATCTAAAGTATACAGGTACCGATAATCCTATATAATGGGTGCCCATAATGTGATGGAGGGTGATGCACATGATATGCCATTTGCACTTTTGAATTTATCATAGAATAATCTTACAAAGGATTATTGAATATATTTTGTTTGTGATAATCATTTGGTTGTGATCCTGAATCTATGGGAGGATCTTCAAAGGTAAGTTGATCATTATAAATAAGGTCTTGTATCTTGTGCTTTAGTTTATAACATATTTTCATAGAAATCCCCATACATTGGTGATATTCATAATAGGCATTATCATCATATTGATTTGGTAAAGGTTGTTTCATATTAACCACCATAGGAGGATGGAGAGATTAGAGATGACAATCTACTAGATTCAGAAGTAATGAAGTTAGAGACTTAGGTAAATGTGTAGATTATCTTTTAGGTTCATTACATAAGATAAGCCTATTATTTTTTTATGACATTATATTAATCATGGTAATTATTTCCTTTTTAGCCTCAGTAGGTTTTACCTTGTAATTTGGTTTGATATGAAACTTTTAGAATATGTAGTTGGTCTTATTTAATGCAATAAGTTTCATTTATATATATTTAACAATATGTCATAAGTCATCAAATGATTTTAATTTCTTGAAAATAATATATTCATGTAAGGTAACCAACAAACTTTGATTGAATATATCTTGAAGAATATGTCTTGAAGTTATTTATCCACTATTTGATTTGTAATTTTGGCCAACCTTATCTTATATATCAATACATATTCATTAATTGGTTCATTGGTTCCTTACTTGATCTTGGAAATTTGAGCATATGACATATTTTTAGTAATGTTGATTGAAAAATGTGCTAAAAATTTATTGACTAGGGGTTTGAATTCTCTTATTGATTGTATTTGGAGAACACAGAACCATCTTAAATCATAGTCCTTTAAGCTTATTAGAAATAATTTGGTCAATAGTTTATCATTAGAAGCATAATCAAGGGATACCACATAAAAGGATCAAAGATGTTGCTTAGGATCACCCTTACCATAATAAAGTGTGAACTTGGGTGCAACAAAATTAGTTGGCAAAGGATACAATGATATCTCAGGTGTAATAGGGTTATGCAATAATTATTGTGAGTTAATAACATGGGGTGATTTCAAAAAAAAAAATCAATGTTGGTAATCTTAGCTTCCAAAGTTTTTATAGTTATTACAAGATCTTTCACAATTTGACCACCAAGTTTTGATGTTTGAGAAGTCATCAAAGGGGATGTAAACACTTGTGTTGAAATGGGCATTGAAATCAGTAATTAAAGTATTAATGGTTCTAATGGAAGATGTAGCAATAGTACGATCATCTAAGGGTTACATATTAGATGTGGAAGCAATATCCTTAGCATGTTTGTTAATATCATATCTTGTAACATATAAAAATACATCAATTAACTCTTTATTTGCATTCAAATGATTGATTAATAATTACTTTTCTTCCATTTCAAAAAAATATTTATTATTAAGATTTTACATTATTTATAAATGAATACAAATATGTAAATAAATTAAGTAAATCAAAATTGAGAATAAAAACATTAATTTAAAAGCCTAGGAGGTTAGAAATCCGAGAACAAGCTAGGTTTACAAAGAAAGACTCAGAGGTCAGGTTCACCAAATTTTTGATCCTTTTTGGAATTTAAGGGTTAGGAAGGAATTAAATATTTAATAATGAAATAAATTATTCATTAAAGTAGGCTAATTAAATAATTGAGTTAATGATATTCAATTTCATTATCGAATTACAAAAAAAACTAAATATAGAATGTATAATGGAAAATCATATTTTGATTAAATAATAACAAAGAAGAAATAGTACTTAGCTTATATAATGATGCACATAAATATATGATATATACATGTGTGGAAATAGGTTGTTTGATGCTTAGGAAATAGTCTTTAGATTCTAGAAATATTCTTTTTGGCTATCTAAACACTTGTATCGACTTATGGACACTTGCATTGATATTATTATCTAAATCTCAATGCATCTACCCTATAAAAATGTTAGTTGTATTAATATGTGACCACATGGCTATTTTTGGGTTTTGTATTATCTTTCATATGATGTATTTAGATCTTTTGCATAGGTTCTATATCACTACATATAACTCAAACCCTATCTTTCCACCTTAGGTTAGGTTACCTTGCCAAAAAATGGGTTAGTGGACTCATGGTGTCGAGTTGACTTCAAAGACCCCTCCATCAATGAGTACTACCCACATAGATAATACTCAAATTAGGGCAAAAAAATTATGTACTTCTCCCATATGTGTGGGATTGTGTGTGCATAAGGGTAAAATATACTATATGAAGAAGCATGTAATGATCTAGATTGTACCTTGAAAAATAAGGCTCACGGTCTGTATATTGAGTGGTTCAAACTTTTAGTATGACTTATCCTATGATGATATTCTAATAAGGATAAATAAATAAGAATAACTTAGTTTTACACTTTGAAATTTAACAATATGTCTAAGTTTGAGAAGTGACTACTTGATATTTTCTAGATGAATAATGAGTATGTTTTGACTTGTATTTATACTAACTCTTTTGAAATTATCTTCATGGAAGGGTTAATGATATTCTTAGGCTAACTGATACACATTGAAAGATTTTAAAATTTAGGTATATATAAAGTAAAGACACTTGCAGTAGATTAGGGATAGTAGCATCGATGCTAATATCCTATCCTGAATGTAACTATCTAGGATGGAGGAAATTTGTCAAAGATCTATAATTGATAATGAAGGATATATATATATATATATATATATATATACATATATATATATATATATATGTCAGATTTTAGGCATTTTATGGTTACAAGGGATCTAAATAATCTAAGTAATTAAGGTTGGATTAAGAAATATGTAATTAAACCTAGTGAGGTGGTATGTGTGAGAATTTTAGTTACAAGGAAGATCAAACTAAAGGGGTGAGCCCTGGGATATATTTTTTAAGTGTACAATACTAGTTTAACATATAAATCAATATTTAAGCATCTACATAAAATAAAGGTTTAACTTTTAATAAAGAGGAGATGGATTCAAAAATGGGTATTAGTGGATATTTTTTTCAATGTTTAATTTGACATACCACAAGGTGAGTAAGATTGAGTATAATTTTAAAAACATACATTATTATACAACCACAATCAATCACTGATTGGATGATATCTACCAAATACTTGATTAAATTTTGAATTATTAAACGAATCCAAAAAATTAGTTGTAATTGATTACTTCTTAGACCAACTAGTGTGAATCCTTAGGTAAACCCAATGCAATACTTGATACAACTCAAGATCTACCTTCAATTGGATCCCATTCAAGGTTACAAAACATGATGCCAAAAGTGTAAATGCATAAGTTTGATGGGAAGGATCTGGTCACTTGGATTAGCCAAATGGATTTTTTAAGGGAAACTAGATTCTTTATGAACAAAAGGTGGTAATGGAATATTTATATTCAGAAATTAATCAAATCATTTGGTATTGATGGATTTATTTTTAAAATAAGAAGGGTCTCCGTGTCAATTGGTTAGTTTTTACCTATGAATTATAACTCCACTATCATAACCATGTGATGGAAATTACTTCAATTAATTAACAAAGTTGTGACAAATAGGATTTGCCAAGTATTATATTCAATAGTTCTAAAATCTGTCCTTACGAGTGGAGATAATCATAGACGAAAATTTGAATGACTTGTTTCTTGGTGGGTTCAAGGATCACATCCAACATGAATTACACATATTTAATCTAATTTTTATCTCTGAGGCTATTGTCAAGGCACAAAATTAAAGAAGTGAACACTAGTCATAAAAAGAAAACCATTCACTTGTATAAGAGATAAAATCATTCCAACATAATCATTCCCTCATCAACTAACCCATGCATTTCAAAAAAGATTCTAAAAAATGGTGTGGATGGTTTTATATCTCAACTATTTTTAATAAAGGAACAACCACCAAAAGAGTATACATTTCTAGATATACAAGATATTGTGGAGGATCATTTAGCAGTATTTTGGTGATGTAAAAAAGGAACTGCTACTATAAGGTATCATGATCATGCTATTCAACTAGTTCTAAGGTGCTAACCACTGACAACCAAACCTTACAAATACCCATATGTCCAAAAAAGTGAGATTGATAAGATGGTATAAGATATGATATAAAAAAGGTATTAGCCATCATATTCAAAGTGTTTATTTATATCAAGTTGTGATGGTGTGTAAAAAATATGATGCCTTGCACATGTCTCGACTATAAATAACTCAATAAATACACAATTAATGATAAGTTCCTTATTCCTATAACTAATGATTTGATATATAAATTACATGGTGCTATTTACTTTTAAAAACTTAATATTTGTTATGGGTATCATCAATTTAGAGTTAGATATGAGGATATTCATAAAAAAAAATTCAAAACTATGAGGGTCATTAAGTGATGCCTTTTGGTCTCACTAATTCACCATATACATTTCAAAGTTTGATATAGTCTATTTTTTGGCCATTTATTTACAAATTTATATTTATGTTCTTTGATGATATTTTAATATATACTAAAGTATGGGTGGAACACTTGCATTTCATGAATTAGGTTTTGGATATTATTGAACAATAACTTCTTTATGCCAAGACTTTTAAATGTGATTTTAAAGTAAAGGAGGTAAAATATTTGGGAGACATTGTTTCACATGAGGGTGTAAAGATGGATTAACAAAAGATCAAGGCTATAGTATAATGGAAAATGCCTAAAACCCTTTAAAATCTCCCAGGATTCTTAGGTTTCACAAGTTATTACAATCATTTAATTTTTTTTATGGTAGCATAAAAACACCACTCATAACCTTATTGAAATATGACTCATTTAATTGGAATGAGGTATCCACCTAAGAATCTTAGAAAATTAAGGAGGCCATGTGCATCACCTTAGTTATAGTTTCCTTACACTTCTAAAAAACATTATTTATGTAATGTGATCTTTTAGGGTATGGCATCAAATTAATACTCATGCAAGAAGGATGACCCATTTCATTTGAGAGTTTTTGAATCAAGGGAAAAAATTAGCTAAAGCCTATTTATGAGAAGGATATGATTGCCATCCTTAACACAATAAAATAATGGTGACCATATATGATGGGAAGACACTATAAATTGAAGACACATCATGATAGACTAAAATAATTCTTAGAACAGAGGTTGTCATTAGAAGAAAAAATGAGTCACTAATATGTTGGGTTATGAAACTCAGATTATCAACAAGAAAGGAAAGGAGAATGTCATGGATGATGCACTATCTATGAAGGATGAGTCCATATAGGTAATGTTATGTTACAGATCCATATTATATGTTGTATAGGTGGATGAAGTAAGATTAAAGTGGGAGGATGATGCCGTTACACATGATCTTATTCAAAAATTGCAACAAGATCTAAGTGTGTCAGATAAATTTATGTGTAAATAAAATGCTCTCTAATATAAGGATAGGTTGTACCTCTACAAATATTTAATCCTTAATAATAAATTAATTACAAAAAACTTCATGTTTCTTTAGTAGGTGGGCACTTAAGCTTATTAAAAACTTGTCATAGAGTCAAGTGAGATTTATTTTGGTAAGGGATAAAAACAAGTCTATAAAATTATGGTAGAATGTATGTTGTATCAAAAAAATAAAGGGAGATAATCAAGATCTTGGGTTTGTTGAAACCTCTATATATTCCTAACTAGAGGTGGGAGGATGTTTCCATAAATTCCATCATGGGGTTTCTAAAATATGAAGGGAAAATTTTCATTATGGTTTTTGTGGATAGACTCACCAAATATGCATATTTTTTCAAATTATCACATCCATTTGTATAAAAAATAATAGAAAAAATATTAATGGATACAATTAAGAAACTCCATCAGATCCTAAAGATCATAGTAAGTGATCTGATACTATCTTTACCAGTAACTTTTAGATTGATTTATTCTCATGTTTTGGTACTCAGTTGGATCTTAGATCATCTTATCATCCCCAATTTTATGGGAAAATGAGATGGTCAACAAATTCCTAGAGGGTTATCTTCATTATTTTGCTTCAAATAAATAAAATAGATGAGTTTAATGGTTGACATTATTAGAATAATGGTATACCACTTATTTTCATACCTCATCTAAACAATATCCATATTTGGCATTGTATGGGTACCATCAACCATAAATCACCTCATATTTGAGGGTATATCCAAAGGTTTAAGTATTCAAACAACACATTCAACACTAGTAAGAGGTAGTCTTTGGTATCATAGATAACTTTACAATGGTCAACATCCACATGAATTAAAAAGCTAACCAACACCATATTGGAAAGAGATTTCAAAGTTGGATTTTTTTTGGGTGCATGTACAACCTATTTTGTCTATTTTTGGATTACATGTAACCCTAATAGCATAAAATTGATGATAAATTATATTAATTAATATGTACAATACCTAAACAAATGAGTTTAACTGGCCAAATATAACAACTTGTTATTTATGGAAAAAACTAGAGGAATTGAATTATTAGCTTATTTTGGATCTTTATTGGTCTATGGTAGGATACTATTGTAAAAAATGATTAGAAAAGGGCTAGTGGGTGCTCAGATTTGGAAATAGAGTATTTGTACAATCCTATAAGATTCTATGCTTCTTAGATGTCCACACAATGTGACACTATTTGATAGGGTCTAAAACTATCCTACATGCATATGCTAATCTATGATAGTTTTTACTATTGCCCATGTGACTGATAAATATTCATGTACATGCAAATGTCTTTGATCCTATGTAAATGTCTATGTTATTATTGTCCTTTCTCTAAACCCTAGCTATGCAATAAAGTAAAAATGCAAAATAGGGAAAACATGTAAAAGGAAAGGGTTGATCTAACCTTAGCCATACCATATGACTAAAATCTACCTACACATACTAAAAATATGGAATTAAAATCAAACATAGGTCTCCCACCTAGCTGAGTGTGTGCAATCATGTGTAATAATAATAATAATATAGAGTAAAATTTAGTGTATGGCTTTCAACACTTGAAAACCTATGACTTAACCTTGTAAATGGTATTCAAATGTAATCTAGGGCTTGTTCCTTTAAGGTATTTCAAACTTTGAAACTTTAGGATGGTTCCTCTCAATGTGCAAAGTGATTTATAATGATAGATAAATACATGTTAGATATCAAAATTATTAGGCTTGATATGTTAATATAGCTAAATCTTAGGGTAATTTCCTCTGAATTGATATGTAAAATGTATAAGATGGGCCATATGAATAATTTAAATTAGAGAAACTAGTTTTTAAAGAGACGTGGATAGGTTCAGGCTAAGTGGATAGGTCCATGGTGGTAAAACTATTTGGGCAAGTGCAAACTTGTCCACAGAACAATATATTGATATAATATGTGAATATAGTCTAATAATGATATCAAGCTATTTAGGCAAAGACTAATAAGGTCTTGTGTATTAGTAAATTTTTTTGGGAAGGGTCAGGCCCTTATATCAATAAATGGATACGAGGAGATGAAAACAAGAGTCATGTATGCAAGCATAAGTTAATATGTTGGATATTGGTTAAATCACACATTGTTAAGTGTCTAATACAAAATATGAGTGTACACATTTTATCCCCTTTTATTTATAGTAATGGAATTACTAGAATAAAGGGATAAAAGGTGGTACATGAGGATAATTATAATGGGTGCACTCAAGTATTTATTGTGTGTTATGACTTTTTCCATGCAAACTCACAAAGAAACATGTAGAAGTTGGTTTTGAATTGTGATATAAAATCTAAAAGTGATAACATTTAACATATGTGAAATGCATTATCAAGTAATGAATACCCGTGTATGTATGTGAACCAAGATTTATTCTATAGATAACAAAGAATGGGGTGATCATGACCCTTGTATATATTAGCATTAAAGCATTGGTTGAGCTGAATATGCCCCAGAACTTATTTTTAAATGGATAATTTCCTAGAAGTTAAGTCATAGAAAACTTTAGATCCACACAACTCACTATATCTAAGTAATTTAATCCACTATGGGTTTAAACAAATATAATAAATGCCTAATAATATGTGTAAAGTTTTTCAATCATTTTCCACATACACATTATTATATTTGTTGCAAACATTTGCTATAGACATGATCTAGGAGGATCCTCACACCAATCTAATGAAATGGTCTATAGTTTTTTTGAAACTACCTACATATTGAATATATTTTTGATAGCTTTCCAATGAAATTTGAATGGTGTCAAATGGACTTCATATGTGAAATTTATGGCCTATTGAAGGTGGAAATAAACATGGGGAAAAATAACACAATGTTGATTGGATGTGTAAAAGTGGCCCAATCAAGGCTTAACACATGTACCAATGATATCTCGACACATGGATCATCCAAAAATATCCCTAAGACAAATATTGATTTGAAGACCTATTTATATGGTTTTGAAAATTTTATTTAAAAATTTTATTATTAAAAATCCCTATTATTAACCACTTTTTAGGCTTTACCCGAGGTGTCTTAGCCCTCAATGTGATTATGCTCATGGGGTGTGACTTGTCCTTCCTCTCTTTTTATATGATTAACATTGTACCATATCTTGTTTGATTAATATATAGATACACTCTTCAATACAAGAATCCTTATTAATGTGGGATTAAATCCCACCCAAAATGCGTGGAAACATTATCCAGGCCTAAAAATAAGGCAATAACCCATAAAATAAGGGACTTGTACACATTATAAAAGGCTCATTATTGTATTTTAAAAAAGATAGAGAGACAAAGAGAATTTTTTTAACCCTTTGAAGGAGAGCAAGTAAGAAATAAGTATCTTTTTATGAAGGAAAGAGAAAATTCCATTTATGAGATTATTTCAGAAACTTCCTAGAGGTAGATCAGAGGTTATATTTTTAGACCAAAGTCATATTTTGGTGTAAATATTATATGAAAAGTGTATTTTTTACCATTTAATAGATTAGTTCAAGTGTTTTTTGGACCTAGAGATGTAGCCCCCAAAAGGGTGAACTCTATTATCAATTTGGTTTACATTTTCTCTATTTTTATTCATTTACTTGTTATTTTTAATCAATATTGAACCTGATTTTTAGCTAAATAAGTCAATTTTATGTAAAAATATGGACATTGAGAAAAATTTCACGAGCATCTAAAATTGGTAAATAGTGAACATTTTGCATTAACTAAAAATTTAGACCAAGACATATTTAACCTTTTGTATAATGTGTCACATATGCTATGCAACATATAAAAATATTAGAGTTCACAAAACAAAAACTTAGAAAATAATATAGAGTTCATACCCTAGTATAATAGACCCTCCAGTAGAGATTGAAAGAGTAAAATAAGATGTATCTTCACTTACCAACAATGAATACCTTTATTTCATTAACTTAGATTTCCTCTTGATAACTTGATATGTGGTTACTCAAATGAAGTTTGTTATGTAATAAAATTTTAGTAGCCTGATGATAGATAAATTTATTGACTTGATCTCAAGTGGATGCTCACAAATGATGCTAATTTTGATAACTCTTATGAAGATCCTAAAAATGGAGGAAGGAATACAAAGTTATAGATGTTTTGGATAAACAATGGACAATCAGATTTAATCTAAATTTGTTTAATATTTTTGAATATGGATGGTGGATATTCGGTCTATGGTTAAACTCATTCAATGGTTTGGTTGATAATTTATGAATTATTTGGAGGAAGTGGTCAAATGATTAATGAGTTTGTTAAATAGTTGTGGGATGTTGGAGGTTGTTAGGTTTTCATAAATAAATAAGATACCAAAGGTCCATGTTGACAAGGATATTTTGATAGCATTGGTAGAGATTGGACACTTAGATATGAGTACCTTTCAATTATTAACAAGGGAATTGATAGTGACATTGATGGATGTATAGAATATTTTGCATATTCTAATACATGGTACCATGGTTTATTAGAGGGAGATGATGTGTGATGCATCACTAAATAGATTTTTAAAGGAGGATAACATCCCAATGGTGAGATCAAGGGTGGATTTAGATGTGTGCATGGCATGAAGAGAGATAGATCCATTACCTTTAGTGTTTATTGATCTTGTCAATGACATATTATTTCATGAAAAACATGGTAGATTATTTATAATTAGACTACTAGATGTTGTGGGGTATATGATGGATTTTATATAGATATTTCATAAGGTCCATATGTGTTAGCACATTTATACATGGATATACATGTATATGAAGATTATTAGGCCATACATATTAATTTAGGTATGGGTGTGGGAGTAGATAGACCTAGATTGACTAGTACGATATATGTGAGTGAGGATAGATGAGGAAACCTTTTCCTATAGATGGCATGTGATAGCGGGTGGCCAATAATAAAACTTAGGAGATTTGATATATTACAGGAGGGCTATGGATATTTGAGACTAGGGGACATCACATGTGTTTTCATTACCCAAATCTAATCATGGGGAGCACTTATGAATTTAGGTGACTAGAAGAAGTGTGGGTGACAATATGAGACTTATTTCCTTATATTTAAGGATTGTTGTGAAATAAATCTTGGGAAAAATTTGTAGTTATTTGGATCCATGATGTAGCATGCTTGAAATATTTCTATGAGAGATGCAATGCTACCACTAGGGATTCAATACTTAGTTTAATGGAAGAGGTCTTAACTCAAAGTATAATCTTAGTTATGGATGCTACTAGGTTTCACCTCACCAATTTTCTAAAGGATAGCAAAGGGTAGTTTAGTTTCAAAATAAACATAAAAGAGAGGGTAAGGTAACGTAGAAAAGAAACTCTTATTTCAAAAAAAGATGTCAATTCTTTAAGAACAAGCACGTGCCTAGCCATAATTATACCACCTTGCAACAAGTTTCATGAGTAGATCAAAATTATCATCACACATGGAAGAATTCTGAGGAAGTAGTGATAATGCTTGATTTATAAACACTTCACAAAATATAAACACATAAAAGGAGCCTGTAATGAATTACATAGGGCCTTGAAAGTTATTATGTAGCATCTAACACACAAACTAATGAGGATCTGAAATAAATGAAAAGAGTTCATAAATGAATTAGAATAGCAAGACACATTATAAAACTACATTCATCATATGTGATAAATAACACTATCAATTATTTAACACTAGCATGCATTGACAGAAAGAAAAATTAGTGTACAACATCTATTAAGATAGAAACATCATTGAGAAAAGCAATAAAATTTGCATTAATTACAACATAGTTTTTGTTACATCCCCCCAAAAATGACCCATTTATAATAATTAAAATTACTATATAAATAAAGATGGGATTCACTTCTTAGTAACATGAGGTTCCCATATTTAGCCATGACGCCCCAAGAGTTAGTTATAACAACACTCAATATAATATTCCTATCCTCATCCAAAAAATATCTTCCCCAACCAACTAAAAAAAGAGCTAAAGGGATGGAGGGGGACCATTTCCCAATTGCCTGGGGTGTGACTCCTAAGTTTACAAGGAAGCTTTCACTAAATCTAGTTATTGATACAACTTGGAAATATTCATAGGTGGCTTCTAGAAGATTATCTAAACCTAGGCTAATAACATTCATGGGATTGGAGTGAGGCCTTCACAAAAACTTGTACCTTTGACACCTGAATGATGCTATCCATGGATTGGGTTTCTAGATCAAGAATCACTTTGTCCCCAACTCAATTGAATTTATCTACCCTTTTTCACATGACTTAGTTGAATTGGGCCAAGTGGACTTTGAATTCCTACCTATCCAATATGATGTCGTTTGGGTGAAATATGATGTGATATTGAATTATTTGAAATAGGTCAACATCTTCACCTTGATTTTTTATAAAGGTTTAATTAAAGTCTACATTATATCTAACCATTCCTCAATTGAAGCCCTTATGTTCCTAGCATAAGTCTGGTAGAAGTTTAAGTTTACCAGAGGCATGAGGTTAAGTTCTAGGAACATGCTTTTATGAATAATCACAATGAGCTTTTTACACTTACTATCCATGTAGGTCACTCTTTCCAATATGATTTAATGCAATGAAGGTGATCTCTACTCAAGGAAATGACCTAAGACATCATTCCAAGGGTTGTAAACAACTATGCCAAAGCATCTGCAACTCTACCAATTAGGCCCACTAGGAGAGTGATACTCACCTATGACCCAAGCCCATGAACCTAGTCTTACATATCTTTCATGAGTTTCTCAATGAGTTAATTGGTGGTTTAGAGCACTAACATTAGGTATTTAGATACTTTATATTCTCTACTAGGTTTCCTCATTTTGTGGAGGGAGAAGATATCTCACTCAATTATCTAAACCATAAGGTTCCCCTCCTAAGTGAAGGTATGTGTGATCACCCTCTTCATGCTACTGGATATTTTTTTAAACTACCATTGGATGTCTAAGTCCCCATGATAGACCATATTTGGTCTTTATGCACCTAATGATTTGATGGGCATGACCCAACTTGGTCCTAAAAATGTCCCCAAGGTATTGGAAGGTGGAACAGGAGGGCTGGTGGTAACTAAAGTAGAAGGTAGAGGTCTAAGGGGAGAAGGGAGAGACAAAGTAGATGGAATGATAGAGGAAAGGAGTGGATGAGGAGGGGGTATGTGATTAAAATGAGGAAGGAGTGGGGATCCCCATGGGAATAAGTGGGAATGCAATTGGTCTTGGGTCATATTAACATGCAAACTAATGACACCTAGGATCAGGGTGTTCAATAAGAATGAATATATTAGTTGGTTAAAGCTAAATCCTTGGGCCATTAGGATAATGGGAAAAGGGGTCTAGGGATCCATGAGAGGGGCAAGCTATATAGAGGGCTGAGATAGATAAATTAGAATTTGAATAAGGGGATGTGAGGGAGCTACCTTTGGATTATTTTTGGGCCTCTTTCTTGGATCGATTAGATCCATGACCATAGTTATTGTAGCTAAGGTAAAAATTAGAACCTGGGGAGCGTGAGGAACTAGATAAGTGACCACAGGGGTAACAAAGCTAGGGATCACTTGAATTATACACATAGGTCCACTTGCTGCTAAAGTGGCCATTGTAACTATTGAAGTGGTATCCATAGTATATGATGACATCATGAAACTAGGAGTCACAAGGATATGATCACCCCAAGACTATAAATGTGATTTTTACTAAACTTGATAATAGAGTGGATGTGGGAAATGTAATTGAGGTAGATTAAGACCAGAGGGGGGATGTGGGGACTCTAATGGGCTGAATGGGTTGAGTGGGAGGAATTTAGGAAGTGAGGATGTTGAATATTGTAAGAGATAGGGAACTTGAGGGAATTAAGGAGTAGATGTAATAGGGAAAAGGGGAGGCCCCATTGGGGTAGGCTTAGTGGGAACAAAGAATCTCTAAGGTGGTCCCATAGGCTACTAAAGGATGGTGGTGGTGGGGGGAATATATATCTAATGTAACCCACTATTAGTTTTTTTCTTAGCCTTTTTAGGGTTGATATCAAAATTGAAGTACAACACTTATGCCACTTGCATCTGAGAGACTTGTGATTTTAGAGGTGACAACATTGGGGTGGAATACTAGGGAGGAAAATATTTTAGAGGTAAAGGTGGTGGGAGTCCTTGTATGATCCTCTTAGAGATACAAAGTGTGGTTACCTAAATGTCTCCTCCCTATTTCACTAGCACATGGCCCAAGGATAGCTATGCTAGAGGTGGATACATTTGAGGAGTTTATAGAGGCAATGCAAGCCTATCCTCAATGATTGACCCATATTGGACCTACTTCCCTTTATTCTTCTTCTTCACCTTAACCTATGATATCACATTAATATCATCAACTAGGTTGAGATGAATTTCATCATTCTTTTATGGCTCACGATGGTAATTAATATTGATTTAGGCCATGTGTTTCACCACATGGGCATGGATAACCCTAAAAGGATCCCATTCCCTGAAAACCCCATTCAGGTTGATGATGACATATTGTGAAATGAGGGAATGTTCCTATACTCATAGGGGAGAACAAGAATTGGGAAGTTTAGACATACCTTATGCCACCATTCACCTGAAAACCCCATGACACCATCAATCAATTGATGAGTAATTTACTACTCAGCCAAGTGACCCAGGACTTGGTAGGGTAAGAGAAGAGGGTCCTACCAAATTCCCTCCACATAAGTGTGGTGTTATCCCTATAATACTAATATGCCCACATGGGAAATAACATCTTCCTTATATCTTTAGAAAGGTGTGGCATAGGCTTTTCATTGATAGCCTAATAGGCCATAGGGTAAAAATGCTCAAAAATGTCATAAATGTGATTTTGAAAGTGGTTAGCATATAAATTTTAGAACATGATGTGAAATTACATCCCATGGGAACCTAGGGTGGGAATGCCATGATTTTTAATGAGAGGGTAGAAAAAATACCATCTACCATGTAAGACAACATGTAGAAATTACCTTAAGCCTAAGCCTCATAGGTGCTCTTGATGAGGTTGAATTTGATCACATTTATTAGGTTTGGGACCTCCTCTCCTTTTAGGATAATACTTAGTATGGTAACCCTTAATATATTTACATGCATGGTATCCCTAGATTCAAATAAGTGGTTCAAGAAGAGCAGCCAAAAATAAACCCCTTCTCAGAAGAGGTGGATGGTATAAGTGCCAATGTTTCCTTGTTAGTCCACTGATCTTGGTAGATGACCCAACCTTGAGAAACTAATTTATCACATGTGTTTTGGTCCATGTATCTATGTTGCTCTGATCATAGGTGATAGTGTAGTCTATGAGGTTGTAATATTACTTAAAAGTAGCCATTGAGATGTCTATGATTATATTCACATAATTAGATGAGTAAACTAGGTTATGAGATCCTCATTGAATTCACACCAAATTCTATAGTATATTGATGATGAGGTCCATACAAGGGAACATTTCGGCCTTATCCATAGCCTTATGCAATCCTAAAAACTACAAGGCTATGAGTTCATTGAGGAAATTAGTCTGATCTTCATCATCATCAAGGTCGGGCACCTGCATGTCTTTAATTTCTTAGAAGGCCCTATTGTAGTTTTTGAACTACACCATATTTGGTAGAAAAGTGGTGTCTTGAAGTTCAATCTCTAGCTTGGGGTTAGAAGATGACATGACCATATATGAGAGTTGTATGAATACCTAACATGAAATTTGGGTTGAAGAGGACCACTAAAAATTTGAGAAAGCACTATGGATAAAAATTATTAGGAATTAAGAGAGGTAATGGTAAACATAATTGTTCTAAGGAATTATAAGGATCTACAAATGTCTCTTGCATTAGTCAATTTTGGCAGCCCACCTTATGAAAATTTGAATTTGAGTTGGTGGTACAATCCTCTTGGTCACTCCTCAATCTAACATTAAATCAAAGATTTTATAAGGGGATCTTACTTTAGATTTTATAATGGTGATATGATGTTTATTCACTATTTAATTGGAGGTTAGTTACCTAGATTAGTTAATGCAGGGGTCATGATAGGCACACACCTACTTTACCCCTCATGGCAGATTCAGTACCCCTGAGTTAGGACATATTCCATTTGATGATTGGGTACCTTATTTGTGGGTTATGCCATATAAAAGTGGTCAATCCATCATACCTTTATCTCTCTATGTATTAGAGTTGGTTACTTGTGCTTGTCAAGGAGACATGGTATCCAATGATTAGTTCCAAGTTCTAACCATACTTCTTTTATGTCTCAATCAAGATGTTCTCAGACCTTTTATATAGACTTCTATAGAAGTGACACTGGTGGCTTGTGGTTAGCCTAGATTTGTGAGGCATTTTTTCTTTCACCAGGCTTTTTCAGGGCTCTAAAAATTCTGACACCGCTAAGAGATTGGAAAATTTGATATTTTCCATGTGGCACTTTCTCATTTTTTGATCTCTCTTGGTTTTATAAGGCAATTTTTCATTCACCAGGCTCTTTCGGGGCTCTAAAATTTTTGACACCCCTAAGAGATTGGAAAATTTGATATTTTCCATGTGGCACTTTCGTAGTTTTTGATCTCTGTTGGTGTTTTTATAGTTTTGACACCCCATTATACTAACAAGTCTAATAGGTTCCATGTGGTGATTTCTCATTGTTTGGACTCTCTTTGTATCTAAAAAAATTGACACCCCTAGGAGACTGGCAAGTTTGATAGGTTCCATGTGGCACTTTCTCGTTCACTGAGATATCTTGGGGATCTGACAATTTTGACACCCCTAGAATAATGAAGTCTAATAGGTTCCACATGGTACTTTATCATTCATCAAGATCTCTTAAAATATTTTTGAAAAGTGACTAAGTTAAATAAAAGACCACATAATCAATTGAAATCTTACCTACTTACCAATGAAGCTTCATGACATGTCAATTAGGACTCTAGGATGATGTTCTCTTGATAAACCCTATATATTATTAAATATATGAAATAATTTATTTAGCACAAAATATTATAAGTATGAGGAATATTTAATTTTACAACATAGAATGGTTATGTCATTATTAACAGAGGAAACAAAAGGATCTCGATGGACACTACTTGGTTATGATAAATATTGCAAAACATGTAATTGATCGAGGTGAAATAGGGGTTGATATATTTGCATAATTTGAGACCAAGCATGAGAAGGTTAGATCTCTAAGAGACTTCTAAGTTGAGATATTTTATAGGGTCCCATTTTTGTTTAGTGTAAAAATGGGGTCATTTTAACCATTAAAAATGGTGACTTTGTGGGGAAAATGCTACCCCAATGTTTAAAATCTAGACTATAGGCCTCTATTATTGAACTGTGAGATAAATAACTAAATCTCCTTTTAGATGAACTTATATGAAATGAGAGTGATAAATTCTAATTCAAAAAATATATACTAGGCCCTCAATTATTTTAAAGGGATCATTCTATGCAAAGAGTGATTATTTTGTTATCTCAAATGAATTGAACAAGCTTAAACACTCATTAGGTATTCCTAGTTTCTTGAAAGGTGATTTATTTTTAAAATTTGGCTAAGGAAAGGAAGGTTTGGGCATTGTTCTACTTCTACCTAGGTATTTAGAGCCCCCAAAAATATGCCTTTGGTCCCACTCAAGGTCTTGATCCATTTCCAACTAGGCATGAAAGCTTGTGATGAAGATTGCCCAAATCACACTTTCTTAGGAAAAACTTACATTTTCAAGAGATTCAAACTTACTTTAATTTTATATTTATTTATTCAATCTAGGATAATTGGGGACTAGTATAGCTAAGGTGTCAGGATGATTCAATAAACTATTTGTACGAATAAGATCTTTTGATTATTCAATGATTTTGATGTGATAGATATGTTCATTTTAAGTTCTACGATGACCTTCATTAAAACAGGGATTTTATTAATTCACTTGATCAATTCTTAATTAGTGATTCATAATCCCTTCAATATCTTAAGATGATTTCCTTTACTTATCACTTTATTCAATAATGGGGGTCTTCCTTCCATCTTTCAATTCTAAGACTACATTTTAAATGCTTTGTCAACTTTGAAGTGATCAAACTCAGGGACATGGAGGCGATAATTTAGATGAAACTCTATCTTATCATAATGGGCTTGGATACTTCTTAATCTAAATTAGGGGAATAGAGAAATATTGCTACAAGTTTATCAAGGGTGAGAAAAGGGTGAACAAGAGAAAGCCCTAGAGTGAACAAATGCACACCAAAAAAAATATAAAGAAAGAGACAAGAAAGAAAACTCACAAAGAAACAGTAACAAACAAAATAAAAAAACTAGTTACTCTAATTTAATATATACATCACCAATCACTTAACCAAAGGGATACTCTAATATTTCATTAGAAGGGACAATTGAGAAGTAGTGTTTTAATAACTATTCATTTATAGGGAATGCGAGATCATTTCCTTCTAAGTCCTTAAGGAAAAAATCATTTCATCCTTGTAGTCTAGAGATTTGGTATGGGCCAATCCATAGTGGATCAAACTTGTAGTGATACCCCTTCTGATAAGATTTATCCCATAGTAGGACTATATCAAAGATTATGAAAGATTTGACCTTATATCTCATGTCAAACCATCTTTTAATAGTACCCTGGTGCTTATTAAAGTTTTGAAAGGCTTCCTCCTAGGCATCTTCTAGTTGGACAATATCCGATAACCTCGATTCTACCTTCTCATTAATTTCCATTTACTATTTCATGAACTTGTATGTAGGAAATTTAAGGGTAATTGGGAAGATAGGCTATAGTCTATATACAATAATAATGGCAAGATTTTGAGAGATTATTTTTACCAGATGAGATCAACCTAGAGGGCATACTTCTATAGTGAGTACCATTCTTGAGGTTTCTTTTTTTTAGAATTATTGATCACATCAATCAAGTTTTTATTTATTGACTCTACTGACCCATCCCCTTATATGTAGTAGCTGGATGAGAATCTCAAAATGATTTTGTGTTCATATTCCCACTCGGTAAACTCTATAGATTTAAACTCAAGTCTATTATCATAGACCAGTGATAATGGTGTGCCACATTAGGTGGTTATGTATTACTCTAGAAATTTGATTACCTCCTTGATAGTTTTATTCTTTATTACTACTGCTTCAATCTACCTTGTGTAATAGTTACTATCCATGAGCATGAAATTATAGCTAACTGAGGAGTTTGGATTGATAATCCTTATGAAGTCAAGTCCCCACAGGGAAAATGGTCTTCCATCAATAATATGTTGCAAAGGAATTACAACATGAACTTTATTAGCATTAGTGATATGAGTGCACATGAGCATAAACATACCTAAATATGGTGGGCCAATAATAAGTTGCTTATAGGATTTTGCATGTAGTTGCATTCCTAGAAGGGTAACCACTACTTAGATTCTCATGAAAACTAATCACAACTTATTTGAACTCTTCTTTTGATAGACATCTTAGGTAGATTCCCTCATAGTTATTATTATACAAAACCCCTTTATTTAGAATGTAATTGGTTGATTTCATCCTAGGGCCCTTTTCTGCATCTATGTTAGCAAGGGAGGCAGACTCTTATAGAGAAGGTAATGAATGATTGGAGTGTACCAGTCTTAGTGTGGTAATTTTGATTGGTCTATTTGGTATACAATAATATTGAGGTCAATATCAAAGATTAATTGAGTGAGACCCTAGGATTAAAATAGCTTAAAACCCCATGATCCCCAAATCACATTCTTACAATTTGGCCATCTAGTGGCCTATGCATTCTCCCAATTCATTTTGCCCTAGCATGAACTTTAGTACTGGGTCCAAGACAATAGTGTGCACTTTATTCCTGAGAATGTATTGTATGAACTTCTTCACTACTTTGACCAAGGTGTAGGCATGTTTATCTAGAGTAGAGTATTTAAGATCAATATCTTTCAAGTTCATGTTAATGAAGGTGATTAGATGTTATTCTCCTTTCAACTTCTAGGTAAGCACTGTATCTCTAGTATGGTTAGAAGAGAAAGAGTAGAGGTAGAAGTCTTTGGTGTAATTTAGGCTTGTTAGGATTGGTGCCTACATGATGACATTTTTAATGTCCTATGAGGCTTTCTTGGATTCAGAGTTCCATTCTAATTTTGATTCCTATTTTAACATTGTATTTAGAGGTTTAACAATCTTAATAAAGCCTAAAAAAAATTTACGCACAAAGTTAATTTTTACAAACAAGAATTTTAGTTCTTTCTTACTATTGGGGAGAGGTAATCTAGATATAACATTAACACATTAAGGGTCAATAGAGATACCTTATGTTATGATGACATGACCAATAATATTACCTTTAGTAACACTGAGCACACTTTTCTTTGGGTTTAGGGATATACCATATCTCATGCATCTCTCAAATATCCTATGTGGGTGGTGAAAGTGATTAGGTTTGTATTTTGAGAAAATAATTAAGTCATCCATGTAAATATTAATGCACTTTATAATTAAACATTCTAAGGTGAAATCCATAGCTCTATAAATTTGTACCTTTATTGAATAATTTGAATGGTATTATTTTATAATAAAAATTTCCCCCACATCATCATGAACACAGACTTAGTTTTATCTTCTACGTTTACCATTATTTGATTATTTCCCAAGAATTTATCTAGGAAAGACATAATCTAGGATCTACTTACCATTTAGATTACTTCATCTAGGGAGGGCAATAGATAGTTATCTTTATCAAAAGACCTATTTAGGTTTCAAAAATCTACACATAGCTAGATTTCCCCACTCTTATTTTGAAAGGGAACTAAGTTAACTACCTAGGTAGAATGGTGAATGAGGATGATAATCCCAGTTAAAAGGATCTTTTGAACTTAATTATGTATGAGGGGTTCTAAGATTAGGTTCATAGGGCATCTACCTTAATCTAAAAGGCTTTTGGTTTGGATTGGGGGGTATGATATGAGTTATTATACTCACATCAAAGAATTTGAGGTATCCATAGGCCCATGCAATAACATGCTTATATTTAAATAACAACCTAATGAGTTGTTCAATCTCATCTAGTGTATAGTCTAGGCCAACATTGAAGGTTTGGGGTTGATATTGGACTTATGTTTGATACATATTGGATTTTTGAGAAGGTTCATTGGTTTATCTAGGTCAAACATCCACTCAAAGGAGATCATTACCTTTGGGAATTAGTTCTCTCTAAGGTTCATAACACCATTTTAGTCATAATCCTCATCTTTAAGATCTTCCTTTTCAGCCTTATCTATGACTTGGGATTCAAATACTCTAGACTTATTGAGAAATTCCAAAATGTTTTGGTCATCATCAAAGACCTATAAGTTTATGACATTACATAAGATAGATGGACATAGGATTATCTTAAAAAAAAATATTGTAACCCTGAGTCATCTAGGGGCTAGAATTGTAGCTGCACCTGATAGTGAATCAACAACCTAGTTTTAATCTCTAGGAATGAGAATGATATTAAATACAATAAACATTTCTATTAAATCTAATTCCTAGTGCTTGTAACTCATAAGGTAGGATAGTTCGCATTAAAATTTGTTTTGATTTGGTTTAGAATCCCTAAATACATTTAGTTCCTTAATTTTTTTGTTTCAAGGCAAATTTTAGTCTAAGAATTGGGGCATCATATTCTACCAAGTTTTTAGTATAAGGGAATTAATGTCTATAGGTAGTTAAGTGTCATTTTACCTATAGGTTGATCAAAATGACTCCTACCCTAGAACCTTGCTTAGAACGGGCCCCATCAAAGTATGGGGATCATAATCTAGGTGATTGAGGTTTGTATTTAGTAAGATTGGTGGACATGGTATAGACTCATATGTCAAAGGATACTAGTAATCTTACCTTTTCATTCATTTCATTATACTTCATGATCATGTGTTTCATCTTAGGTTCTCTATCTACTCATATTTGATTGGCCACAACTCTCCAAGGCAACTACATATGCAAAAAGTTAGTGGACATGTATCTATTTAGATTTTTACACTAGTCCCAATTGAGGAACATCCCATAGGCTTTGGTTATTTCCACACCTTAGATATCTATGAATTATTGGATCCTAGGCTCAGATTCCAACTACATGTGAATATTCAACATATCCCCAACCACTTTAACCTCAAATTTATCTATCTAGACTAATAACTTATTTTACATAATAGGTGTATGAAATAAAAAATGCATCATGTCTATGAATCAATCCTAATTCAGAGAAGATATATCACACTTACACTTTTGATTGGGGATACATTAGATAATCAAGAGCATGACTAATATGGGGATCTTCTAGACCCAATTAATGGATCTCTTACTATAATAAATGATGCTAGGGAGAGTTCCAAAGCCTCTATTCAAGCACAATCATGTAATAACCCTAGTTAGGACCTATGTTTTAATATCTCACTAAACTAATAACAAGTAAATTATAATATAGTGTTCACCAAAGCTTTTGGCACAATATAGGGGTTATTAAACAAAAAAAACATGCATAAGAGAATCTCAATTAAGCTATGTATGAGTAAGACCCTAATACATGAAGAAAAGTAATATTATTCAAAGCCAATACTTATGCTACTTTTATCTACTAAAGAGAGGATCAAAGTTAGAGAATACTTACATGAAAGATGAACCCATCAAGACTCAATCTCTCCCTTGGATAAAGGGGATTTAAAAGAGGTTTTTTTGGTTTATAAGGATCACTAAGAAAGTCTAAATCATTTAAGACTTCTCCACAAGACTAGATTCTCTAAATAGAAACCCTACGCTAAGACTCCTCAAGTAAAATGGTGGAAGACATGATTGTAAAGAAACACAAGTGAATAATAACTCTTGTTCATTGGTAAATAATGAATAAATGATGTTGTATATAGAGGTATATTTAACCCTAAACCCATTCAAAAGTTTTAGTTGACAGGGTTGACCTAGTCGACCTAGTATAATTAAGGACAAAAATTCACTAGGTCATGGGATAGGTCAACCAAGAGTTGACCTAGACCCTAAGTGAATTTTAACTAAAATAGTATAGGTTCGACCCAGTCGACCTAGTACAATAGAATATCAAAAGGGGTTTAAGGTGAGGAAAAGAGGGATGGGAAGTGGGAAAATATTGGAGGAGTGTGAAAAGGAGGAGTAATAGCTTAGGGGAATGTTTTAGGATCTAGTTGGATTGGTAATAAGTGGAAATAAGGGATAACAATCCTATGAAGCACTAATGGTATTCCCACCCCTTTATCGATGCACCATTTAAGGTGTTTACTTAGAGAGATTGAGTCTCTATGGGTTATTACAAGATAGAAAGCATCATTATTTGATAAAAGTTGAAAATATTATTGTATACAATAGGGACCAAACCTAACTTATCACAAATTCCTATGGGCATCACATTAGTTGAGGCTCCTAATTCAATGAAAAAAATATGTAAGTTCTTCTCAAATAGCTAGAACATGAGGAAAAAAGGGGGAACTTCTATTTTATTTTTGTGGATAACCACATTGGTGTGGGTAGTCTTTTTCTTTAGCTAGATCAATTTTTTTATGAGGGCATTTAACATAAGGTCTCACTATTTAGTGATTTGAGAAAGCTCATGAAGTGTGATATTAGCCTTAATTATATCTTCCTATAGTTATTTTTCCTAGGGTTGATGAGGTATCTATGGGTACCTTAGGCTCATTAGGCTTTATAAAAGGTGGGTCATTATTTTCTCTGGGATTAGGAGGGGTTGCACTATTATTCAAAGGTGTAGAGGTAGTTATTGCATATATTCCTAGGGTATAGTTACTCCTTTGTAATTACTGGAAGATATGGACGTCACTTATGGCCTCTTTTGGCTCATTGTCCTCTTAACTCAAAACTCCATAGTTTATAACACCATAGTTATGCTTGGGGTATAGTAGCATTAGGGGCCTTTAGGTGGTATGGGACCACCTCATATTCATCTATTTCTATCTAGAATATGTCAAAAGCATTATAAAACTATAATATACAATTGAGCTCCACATACTGGTTGTGTTGTATAACCAACACTAGTTTGGGAGGTCTATCTCATAAATATTAATCTCAGGTAGTTTTTTAGGTGAGGGTTATAGTTGGTTGGTAGGGTGATTATAGGACCTGATATGTATCTAGTAGGTAAAATTATTGTTATATATTTCACCACTAGAATTCCCCATTTGTTTTTGAAGACCCAAGAAGTCATTACTTAGACTTTGCACCATACACTAGAGGAAATACAACTTGTTATTGGTGGAATCTTAAGGGTATGCTTTGGATGTTTTTCATAATAAGAATCAGTGTTTGAATATGAGCTTAAGAACTTACTTCATTACACACTAGGGTAAGAAAACCTAGGTGTTGGTTGGGTGTAACATAGAGCTGACTTGTCATCAACATGAGTTGGAGTAGTGGGACATTTTGGTTTACATTAGGAATAAGGATCAAGGCATGGATATTTGGCAAGGTGTTTGGTATGGGTTCCAACATTTGACATTGGGGGTAATATTCACATTCACCTTAATGGTTCAACATAAGACAATGGTAGATCCACTATTAGAGGATCCCTCCTTAGAAACATGGTAGTCTAAGGGTCTAAATATTTCTTATACATTTCAAGTGGTAGTTGGACATCTAGTCAATAAAGCATGGTGACCCAACTATACATATTTTAGAAACTAGCATTAAAATTTCTTATAGGATCATTGAGTTACCTTTTAATGCAAGTGAACTATTGGTATAACACACTTAGGTTGATGACTTACCCAAACTGGATGATGAACATGCTATTGAATTGGACCTAACTCATGATAAAATATTTAGGGAGGTTAAGAAACCAATCATAAGGTAAATGCATCAAGATGAATGGGAATAGCCTATAGGTGACATCTTCATGTTCTATATTTAAGAGTCTAATGGTAGTCTTATATGAAGTCACATGTTACTCAGTCGTCCATCCCACACTAGGTGTGAATCATGAGAGGTACCTTTCTAGGTTTAGTGGAAGATAATGAATAAATTTAGGTATTTTAATGGCATAACTAACTAACCAAGCCATGGGAGTTACCAATGGTATTGGTCAATTTAGGGTAGATTCAGAGGATAAATAGATGGGGTTAGCTATGGGTCTAGGTCTTCCTCTACCAAACTAGCATTTTCTATGAAATAATAAGGGTGAGATGATCAATATCCCCTATATGGATCTAGATCTAGTGATATGTGAAGTATGCTACAAGTTTCTCAAGGGTATATAAGTGGATTAAAATTTATCTTGTTAGGAATTCCCTCCTTCTAGCACCATCTATTATCATTCCCAAAATTGGATCCCATGGATCACCTATGAGATTAGGTATTCGAAAGAGGCATGGGTAATAATAAGGAAATTTCATCCTCCCATTTTGGGATTGATATAAAAGAAATTAAAGGTATAGGCTATAATTATTGGGCTCCATGATGTAGCTTACTTGAAATATATCTTTGAGAGATGCAACACTACCACTAGGGATTCAGTACTTAGTTTGATGGAATAGGTCTTAGCTCATGGTATTATTTTAGTTGTAGAGTGTGGGTTTCAATTCAAAAACTTTATAAAGGATGGTAAATGGTAGTTTAGTTTCAAAATAAACATAAAAGAGGGTATTTTGAGGCATAAAATATGCCAATGCTTCAAGAATGAGTGTGTGTCCAGCCATAGTTTTACCACCATGCACCAAGTTTCATGAGTAAATTGAGCTTATAATCACATAGGGATGGAGTATAAGGAGGTATGTGAATGCTTGATTTATAAACTCTTCACTAAATATAAACACATAAAAGGATCTTGCATCTAATTACACACATGGAATTCAAAGTTATTTTGTAGTATCAAGTACATAAACTAATGAGTGTTCCTAAGGAAATAAAAAGAGTTCATAAATGAATTAGAATAACAAGGCAAATTCTAACTACTACATTCATCATATCAATAAAAGCACACTATCAATTATTTAACACTAGAATTCACTCTCAGAAATGAGAATTAGTGGATAACATCTATTAAGATAGACACATCACTAAGAAAAGTAGTAAAACTTGCATTAATTTCAATATAGTTTTTGTTACATCCCAAAAAATGTCAACCCATATACAATAAATTCGACTAATATATAAAGAAAGATGGGATTCACCTCTTATTAGAATGAGGTTTCCATCATTGGCCATGATGGCCCCAAGAGTTAGCTATAACAACACTCAATAAAATATTCTTATCCTTCTCCCAAAAATATATTCCTAGACCCACTAAAATAAATCAATAAAGGGCTATAGGAGGACCAATTCCAAATTGCCTAGGGTGTGCCTCCTCAACTACTATGGAAACTACCACTAAATGGAATTCTTGATCTAGATTGACAAGATTCATAGGTGGCTCCTAGAAGTTCATCTCAACCTAGCCTAGAAATCATTAGTGGGCTTGGAGTGGGGTCTCTATGAAAAATTTTACCTCTAAGACCTGACTGATGTTAGTCTTGGATTGGGTTTCCAACTCGAGAATCACTTTGGTCCCAACTGAGTTGGATTTTTCCACCATTTTTTGCATGCTTGGTTGAATTGGGCCAAGTCAACCTTGAATTATTACCTATCTAATAGGGTATCATATGGGTGAAATAAGACAATGATGTTGAATTATTTGAAATAGGTCAACAATTACCCCTTGCCTTCTCTAAAGGCTCAATTTTTGTCTACATTATGGCAAACCATTTATAAATTAAAACCCTCATGTTCCAAAAATAATTTTGGTAGAGGTTTAAATCTACCAAAGGCATGAGTTTAAGATTTGGGAACATGCCTTTGTGAATAACCACAATAAGTTTTTGCACTTACTATCCACATGAGTCACTCTTTCCAAGCATGATTGAATATGGTGGAGGTGATATATGCTCAAGGAAAGGGCCTAAGACACCCTTCCAAGGGATGTAAATAATTGTGCTAAGGCATCCATGACTATCCTAATTAGTCCCATGAATAAAGTGCTCCTCACATGTGATCTAAGCATGTGAATCTTCTCCTAAATATCTTTTATGAGTTTCTTAGTGAGGTCATTAGTAACCCAAAAAACTAACATTCGGTCTTTGACTACTTTATCTTCTCTATTGAGTTTCCTCATTTTGGTGAGGGAGAAGAGATATTTATTAGTTCTCTAGACCATAGGGTTTCCCTCCTAAGTGAAGGTCTGTGTGAGGACCCTTTTCATGCTACTTGATGATTTATCAAATTACCATTAGACATTTAGGTCTCTATGAGAGATCATATTTAGTATTTGTGTACTTGATGATTTAATGAGATTGATCCAAATTGGTCCCATAAATGTCCTCAAGTTATTGGAAGGTGGAATGAGAGGGGTGATAGTAACTATAGTGGAAGGTAGAGGTCTGAGGGGGAGGGAGAGATGGAGTAGATGGAAAGATTGAGTAAAGGAGTGGAAGAGGGGGCATGGGAGTGAAAGGAGGGAATATGAGTGAGCATCCCCAAAGGAATAATTGGGTAGACCATTGGTCCTAGGTTATATTAACTTATGGACTAATGACACATAGGAGTGGGGTGTTCAATATGAATAAGGATATCAACTGGTTAAATCCAAATAATTGGGCCCTCAAGATAATAGAAAATAAATACTGGGGAAACATAGGAGGGGCAAGATGAAAAGAGGGATGAGAAGGAACAATCAAAATTTGAATAGGTGGATATGAAGGAGTTAACTTTGGATTCTTCTTAGGCCTCTTGCCTAGATCAGTTAGTACTATAACTATAGTTGGAGAAACTAAGGTAGAAACTAGAACTTGGGGATCCTAAGGAATTGGAGAAGTGATCATAGGGGTAAAAAAGGTTAGGGTCACCTAAATTATGCACATGGGTGTACTTATTATTAAAGTGTCCATTAAAACTATTGAGGTGGAAACTATGGTATACACTGGCATTGTGAAACTAGGAGTCATTAGGATATGAGTATCCCACAAGACTATATAAATGAATCATACTAAAACAAATATTATATTGGATGAGGGCCATGCAACCAAGGTGCCTAGAGACTTGAGGGGGGATATGAGGACTCTAGTGTACTTAACAAGTTGAATGAGGGGAAATTAGGAAGTGAGGATGTTAAATATAGAAGGAATTAAAAGAACTTAAAGGAATTAGGGAACATATGTAATATGGATAAGGGGAGGCCTCTTTGGGGTAGGCATGATGGGAACAAGTAATATTAGAGGTGATTTTATGATTTATTGAGGGATAGTGGTAATAGGTGCATGGATATCTAATATCACCTACTTTTAGTCCATTTACAATATCACCTTAGGGTTACTATCAACATTAAAGTGTATCACCTATGCCACCTATGATTGAGTGACCTACAATTATGGAGGTGGTGACATTAGGGTGGAAACTAGGGGAATTTAAGGCCTTAAAGGTGAAGGTGGAAATAACATGTATATGATCCTCCTAGAGATATGGGGTAGGTTACCTAAACATCTCCTCCTTATTATGTTAGTGTATAGCCTGGGGCTGGTTGTGGTAGAGGTGGATGCATTTAAGGAGCTTATGGAGGTGATGTAGGCCTATACTTGGTGACTAACCTATATTGAACCTCATTCCATTTCTTCTTATTCTTCACCTTGACTAGTCCTAGAACTTCATTATCATCAGTTGGGTTGAGATGAAATTCATCATCCTTGTGGGGCTCATGATGGTAAGTGATATTGAGATAGGCCGTGTGTTTCACCACATGGGTGTGGATAATCCATTGAATATACCATTCTCTATTCTCTACCCTTCCTAAGGCATAATAATTTATATTGGTTTTCATCTTCTATAGCGAGGGTATGTTCCTATACTCATGGTGGTAAATGATGATTTGGAAGTTCAGATGCACTTTGAACCACTGATAAGCTAAGAACCCCATGACTCTCTTGACCAATTTATGAGTAATTTATTATTCGATTAGGTGATCTAGGACTTGGTAGGGTAATAGAAGAGGGTTATACCATATTCCCTCCAACTGAATGATGGTGCGATCCTTCTAATACCAATAGGCCCATATGGGAAAGAGCATCCTCTTTCTCTCCTTATAAATTCATGGCATAGGCTTTTCATTGATGGATTGATAGACCAAAGTGTAGAAATGCTCATAGATGTCCTAGATGTGATTCTAATAGTGGTGAACATATAGCTTGTATAAAATGATGTGAAATATAGAGCCCATTGGAACCCACGGTGGGAACACCATGATTTTAAATTAGAGGGTGGCACAAGTTGCATCTAAAATGTATGACAACATGTAAAAATTAACTCCAAATCAAGCCTCAAAAATATCTTGATGAGGTTGAAGTTCATCACATTTCTCAAGTCTAGGACCTCTCTCCTTTAATGAAAACACTTAGTAGGTGCACCCATAATATGTTTAAATGGTGTTGCTAGTTCTAAATAAGTACTTCAAGAGGAGCATCCCAACATGAACTCATTATTAGAAGAGATAGATGGTGTGAGCATCAAGGTTTTCCTTATTGGTGCACTGATCTTGGTCAACAACCCAATCCTTGAGAACCACATATATCACATGTCCTTTTTTCCATGAATATATCATACTTTAATTTGATGTGATGGTATAGTTTGAAAGGTTGTAATAATACTTAAAATCAGCCCCTATGATGTTTTCAATTATATTCATAGAGTCAATTGAGCAGACTAGGTCCTGAGATTCTCACTGAATGCACACTAAAGTCTACAATTTATTATCAATGAGGCCTATTCAAGGGAACACTTTAAGATTGGCCATGGCCTTATGTAATCCTAATCTCTCCAAGGCTCTGAGTTAATTGAATAAATTAGTCTAATATTCATCATCATCATCAAGGGTGGGCACCTACACACCTTTAATTTTAGGAAGACCTTGTTGCAATGCTTGAGTTGTACCATATTTGGTAAGAAAGTCGTGTCCCAAAGTTTAAGATCTTTCTTAGGGTTAACATATGATTTAGCCATCTATGAGAGTTGTAATATTACCTAGCATGGAATTATGGGTTGAAGAGGAGCACTATAACCCTAAGTGAACACTATAGAGAAGTATTCTTGGGAATTGGGACTAATAACAATAAACTTGATTGTTTTAAGGACTTACAGGGCTCTATAGAGATCTCATGCATTAATTAATTTTGGCAGCCCAACTTGTGTGGATTCAAATTTGAGTTGGTGGAAAAACCCTCTCAATCATTCTTCAATCTAGCCTTAACTCAAAGATTTTAAAAGGGGTTCTTAGTTTAAATTTTGTGATAGTGATTAAATGTTTATCCAATATCTGATCAGAGCCCAGTTACCTAGATTAGTTAATGTAAGGGTATGGTAGGCACATGCCTCTTAACCCCCCATATAACCTCTAATAATCCTGAGTCGAACCATGTGTCATTTTTTGACTAGATAGTTTATTTATGGGTTATGTCATATAAGTATTGCTAGTCTATCATCCCTTTATGTCTATGTGTATTAGAGTTGATTACTTGTGATTGTCAAGGATACATGATGGCCTATGATTAGTTACCAATTCTGACCATAATTCATTTCTAGCTCAATCAAGACATTACCAGACCTTTTATGTAGACTTATATAGAAGTGACATGTTGTGGCATGTGGTTGGTTGGGCTTTCCAAGGGATCTAACAATTATGACACCCCAAAGAGGCTAGAAAATTTGATGGGTTCTACATGACACTTTCTAATTTACTAGGCTCTCCTAGGGCTCTAATAATTATGACATCCCTGGGATACTAGTAAGTCTGATAGGTTTTACATGGCACTTTTTCATTTTCTAGGTTTTCTCAGGGCTCTAATAATTCTAACACCTATTGAGATATTGGCAGTTCGATAGGTTCCACATGGCACTTTCTCATTCATTGAGTTCTCTTACAATATTTATGAAAAGTGACCAAGTGAAATAGATTACCATGTATTCGATTAAAAGCTTACATGTTTTCTACTGAAGCTTCATAAAATTACAAGTAATACTCTAAGATGATGTTATCCTAGGAATCCTACATACTATTAAATTTGTGAAATAATATAGTTAGCACAAAATATTATAAGTATGAGGAAGCTTTCATTTTATGACATAGAATGGATATATCATTAATAACACATGTAACAAAAGGATATCAATGGCCAACACCTACTTACAAAAAATATTATGAAACACTCAGCTGATTGAGGTGAAATAAGGGTTTACGAATTCATGCAATTTAAGGCCAAGGGAAAGAAGATCAAAGCTTTGAGAGACTTCTAAGTTGAGATATTTCAGAGGTGTCCCCATTTTATTCATTACAAAAGGGGCTCATTTTGACCATAACAACATGGATACCCTAAATGGAGTCAGATCCAGTATGAGTGGAGGATTTACTATATTTGGATTATGTGACTACTATATGTTATATTGTGGGGTGTGGTGAGTATATATATATATAGGTCAAATAGAGTGTTGAGGTAGTTTTGTATATGGTATGGTATTTTAGAAGGGCCTCATATATTTACATGATAATATAGGGAGTGGGGATAGTGGGGGATGATAGTAGAGTCAAGTATGACTATTTATAGTTGGACATTTTTATTGGTTATGCCATTTTTTAGGCATCAAGATGTTATTGATGCAGGTGTCATAGATGGTTATAGATCATGGTGGGAGAAAAATCGGTAGTTGAGATTGAATATTCCACAATAAAGTTTTGGAACATTGAGGGAATAGATACATAGGATATTGAGGGTAAAATCTATGAGGATACAATGGCATAGGTTGAGGGGATAAATATCCAAGCTAATTAGTGGTGATGTAGGAGGTGATGGAAGGTAGATTGGAGATGTATGTGTTATTGATATAAATAGTGATGGATATGTCATAAACCTAAAAAAATACAACTACAAAAAAATTGAGTTCTAGTGATATGAGTCTTGAATTCCAACATTCAATCATTTTCACCAAAGGTAGTTCTAATAGTTATGAGAACTAGGCACATGGTTGATCTATGGTGGCATTATAAGGGTCAAGTAGAATCAACTAGACATACCTTACTTAGTATTCTGTATCTACCAATTCTCACTTAATAATTATTGTGCTTAATAGGTCCACCACACTGATACACTATCCATAACCTAATTAACTTATTTTGTTATCAAATATTAACAAACCTGATGTATTCAAATCATAAGTTAGAATAAGTAAACTTGTCATAGCCTTTATATCATTTAGGAACTAATATATTTGACTCCAATTTTCAATCAATAACATTTACATGATATACAAGTAATGAATACATGAGCTAATACTTTCAATGGCTCAAAAAAGTATAATTATTATATCTAAACAAATAAGTGTGAGAATCTACTAACTAACCAATACATATGATTTCAAGGGATTAAGGCATCATCAAGCTTCCTACTAATATGCTTGCTTTCAAAATCCATTACACACTTAGTATAAGGAATAATCCATTTAATAAATGTAACAAATTTCTTTGCTAACATCAATTCTAATGAAGGTTTGATGAATGAAATATAGTTCTGAGGGAGACCAATAATCCACATGCACTTTAAAGAATAACATTTAATCCACCTTGGACCATATAACACAATGACATTTGGACTAGGAAAGTCGTTCATTGTAATGTGACATTAAATGTCTTCCAAATAACCATATAACATAACAACAACATATAAATTAATTTCAATCTCATAGGTAAGGCCTAATAACCATTTGAAATTTGGTTCCTCAACCTTCCGTTGTCATTGATTGTTAATTTCCACACTAGATTCACAATAATAAAACATATGCTTGTAAATATAATGTTACAAATCAATAATTAACAAATTTATGTAACTTTAACCTTTTTAATAAAATCAAGTGAGATATAATTTCTCAAATAAGCACTATATTAATCTCAATTTACACTATTCCTTCTTTTAGGGGCTTTTATAATAATAGGATTAAATAGGGTTTATGTAATCCATTTTCCACCTAGGAGATGTAAGTTTACATTTGTCCTAATAATATATATGCATGAGAATAGTTAATGAAGTATAGTTTACTTGATGGTATAATGCTAATGTAAATATTCCAACACAAGTTCATAACCATTTAACTGCTCAGCTATAACCCATTCAAGTTACCTAGTAAACATAACAAGAAGCTCAAAATCATAGTGATGAATAGTAATAAAATAGATAATTTTAAATTGCATCAAAAAATTTAACCATGATAAATATTAATCCTCATTTATTAATTATTCACAATAAAATTAAACAACTGTGTCTAAAATCCTACACTACAACTCAATACAATCAACTAATGATGTTCATAATGACATGCTTAGATTCCCAAAAGGACACAACTAAATATACTATATTGGGAAACTATTCAAGCAACATATCAAGTGATTAAACACACAACCAAATTAACTCAAAAATTAATGCCAATTTAAAATATGAAGAATAAAGTTTAACACAGTCGATTAAAGAATACACATCTTATTTGATTGACTTATCATTTTCATACAATCTCATTGATCAATTAAATGAAACAAAATTTATAGTTTATCTAAATCAAAATGATGCTATTACCTATAATAAATCCCCAATATGCATCTATAACTAGTTAAAATGAGAGCCTTAATTGAATACTAAGTGTCTAGCTAATAAAGAATACCTAATAAATACATATTCAAAATTAAGCTTTGATAAAGCCACGAGTCTATCACTATTTAAGTAAAATACATTAAAACATAGTAAATTATAGTTGTATCCGAACAACAATTATTTTTTCATGAATTTCATATCAAATATCTTCTTTGTGCCTCCTCAATTCATTAACACAATTCAAAAGAAGATTAATTATCCCTAAAAAACTTTCTACATGTGAAAATAATTAAAACTAGAGAATCTAATGACCCAAATAATCCCAACCACGAGGTAGGAAAGATCCCTATCCACCCCAACCATAATTATGAGGCTACAAGGAGTCCTCTAAAAGTCACACACAAAACATACAAGAAACAAAATGCAAGGAATGTAAGAGCAAGACCAAATCCAACACATAATACTCAAGGAAAAATAACCCATCACAACAAGGTAACATAATGAACACATCTACACATAGATCCAAACAAATCAATGACTAATATTTGAACTTGTCTATATGTCATATTCGTGTGAGATGAGTTTTAACAACCCTTCACAATGTGGAAAAGATTTCCACAAGTAATGCATTTCCATTTAACTAAAAATCCATTACATATTTATACCATAAATAGACACTTATAATCTAGTATTAGAGCTTCATACCTGTGCATGAAAAATGCAAATATTTGAAGACCCAACATAGTTTAGGGTCCCTATTTTTATAAAAATCAAATGAAAATAAAATGGAAGATTAAAAAAGAGGATCTACATGCCCAATGCCATTTTTTCACAAGAATTAAAATAAAAATAACCAAGGAGAGAGACTATAAGGGAGTCTAGTAACATACATCATTTACCATCACTCCACCATAAAAACTTTCCTAATTTCTTCTCTCTCATTCCCCTTTTATTTCCATTCCATTTCTAACATTTTCCTCCCTTTTCCTCACATCCATTCTTCTCCCCACATTCCATTACCATCCCCATGTTTCCACCACTTATTACCACTACCATCACTTTCCAAAAATAACCAGATGTATTCAAACAATGGTAGCCTAGGCATGGTACCATCAAACCCCAATTATATATTCTATCATTTTCCAATAATTCTACACCTTTTCCTATACAAGGCTTCAAAAGGTGCCATTTTTATAATATAATGGTAGGTTTTATTGTATGAAAATTCAACCAAATAGAGGTAGTCATCCCATTTAGACTATTGATCCATTACGTAAATTCTTATCATGTCTTCCACTACATGATTAAACATTAACACACTAAAAATCTAGGCATTTTTCCATAAAGGCAACAACATATTTATTCAGTCCAGACTAAAAATAAAATATTTTTAGCTCATGTCATTTTGGTGAGACATGGGTGAACAAAATGAGGTTTTGAATCTACTTCATTCATGATTTAATCTCTTAAATTTGTATAATTTATAACAAAAATATTAAATTTGTGACTTAAAATTCTATCTAATTTCAAGGAATAATTCATTATAGCCTTAACCTTAGCTTTATTGGCTAGTTTAATAACAATCTTGCTAAATTCACGGTCTATTTTTGTCATGTCCCCTTTTCAATTGACATGTTCTGAGTTCATGGTTAGCCTATTATGCGACCTTCGTAGGCTAATAAGATGGATAGAGGGTCATAATGGAGCTTGGCTCGACTTTGATTCACAGAATTTCTACATTTGATTTTCATTCAGGGTATTTTAGACACATTTGGCCTGAGCTCCTACTTTTTAGGGATATTTGATATGCAGTGGAGCGCCTTTATTGTGGTATGGTTATGTGCAGAATCACTCCCTGATTCACTAGCTTCGATCGGTTCGTGGATCCGACATGTATTGAGGGAGATATTAATATTTGATTGATTTAATCAAATATTAATTATTTAGCCTATTTTTAATTAGAAACCCTAATTCTAATTTAAGAAACCCTAATTAGGGCAAGCATATCTTTTGAGGGTATAAGGGTTTCTCATGGAGGCCATTGTTGATTATGCTATTGAATATTGATATTGATTTTGAGAATTTCTTCTGTGAAGACTGAGCCTAGGGTTCAAGGATTCCATTTGCATTGGAGAACGTTCCCTCTTCAGTGTGTGGAATTAAGAGGCTGTGGAATATCAGCTGATCTATTGCCAAAGTGAGAGATAGCTTCATCCAGAAGTTATCACAGAATTTCAGGGTTTAGAGATAACTTCACACAGAAGTTATCACAGATATTCCAAGTATTTATTACTTTATGTTTTGATTCAATAAATTATACAGCTAGAGATCTACTGTGCTAGAGACATATATTTCAGATCAGGGGTTGAAAACAGGGAAGTGGTGCTTAATTTGCGGCCGTACAGAATCCGTACGGGTTCATACAGATCAGTGAAGGAACCGACATCGGCAGACAGAGGGTTTCAGTGACCGCCATCGGTCGACTGAAGACCGACATCGGCAGAAATCCGACCGGCAGAGACCGACGTCGGCGAGATATCGACCGACGACGGTGACTGTGTGTCGACACAGAAGGGCCGAGACTTCCCAGAACTCAATTTGCACTTCCAGATTTTCAAAGCCAGGGTTTTCAAGACTGTATTTCATACTTATATGCATATTAGAGGACTGAAATTGTAATAATTTACAAGGACAAGTGATACAATCTGTAATTTGTTATTAAAAGTCTATATTATTGTGATCTTTCTGAATTTATTCAACAGCGATTATATCTTGGTTCAAATTTTTTGGGTTGCTATATTCCCTGTTTGGAAGGGGATATTACAGTGGTATCAGAGCTTTGGTCTTTGGTATCAGAGTTTTTGTGCAGATAAGAGAGCCCCTAAGTACGGGACATCAATCCTACCAGCCTGAGGGTCTATAGATCTTATGCAGCCACAAGAGTTGGGACCACACAGGTATAACACACGCAGCCGAGCATTGCTTGAAGGTATCCAGTTGTTAGATCAGAGACCGATCATCATGAGTGACAGACGTGAGGGCAGCCCACCCAGGGGCCACAGGTATGATGCTGATCAGGCCACCAGAGAGTTTCAGCGTGTTATGATTACAAGCCAACAGCAGATGGCTCAGACACTACAGGGACTTATGACCATGATAGAGAGAATGAATGCACCTGATGGACAGAACAGGGACCAAAGAGATGATAGGAGTGCTACGGTTAATCAGAGACCACAACAGATTTACTCCAGAATAGCTGATAGACCTACACGCCCTTCATTTATTCAAGAAGAACTAGAGGTACCAGCAGATGAGGAGGTAGGGAATTCTCCATTTGTAGATGTTTACATGGCTGAAAATGATGAGTGGGACTTATTACCTCCTCATATCTAGGAGAGAATAACCTTTGATCATTTTTTCAATTTGAGGAGAGAGCACTATAGATTGGCTAGACAGGACAGGAGACCTAGAGTCCAATTCAGTGAGTTACAGAAGGCTACTGGTAAGCTTTCTTTGACTACTTTTGACGGCAGCGGTAAGATGACAGCTCAAGCTTGGGTTCATAAGCTTGATACCTTTTTGGCGTTGAGACCAATGTCAGAGATAGATGCCATCAAATACGCCACTTTGCACTTAGATGGAGTAGCACATGATTGGTGGTACCATGGTATGGTAACACTTCAGCATAATCAGGTAACAGAGTACCAGGACTTTGTGGATAGATTGGTTGAGCGGTTTGACAGGAGAGACCCCAAGGTTTACTTCCGAGATCTGGCACAGTTGAGACAAACGGGTAGCTTGGAGTCCTTCATTGGTGAGTTTCAGAGATTAGCAGTCATGGTACCCAATATTTCAGAGCGTAGATTGGTAGTTCTCTTCATAGAGGGATTGACAGAGCCATTGAGGGGTTGGATCAAAGATTTTGATCCTCCTTCATTACAGGTAGCTATGAGGAAGGCACGTGATATGGAGATGGCAGCCCCATCCAATAAATTTAACACCAAAGGTACTTCTTCTTCTAGAGACCATAAGCACTCCCACGGGGATACGGAGAGACCGGATTTTAACATAGATAAATCCGGAGTTAAAAATGATTCAAAGGCTAATCCAGCAGCACCACCTTTGGATCGTGAGGCGCTTAATGATCTACGCAAGAAGAAGCTTTGCTTCTACTGCAAAGGACCATATGATATCCATCACGATTGTCCTTTGAGGCCTAAGGGCAAGGCGAATCGTATGATGTGGATATATTATGAGGAGTCAGATTCTGAGGATTTTGAACAGCATAACAGTGCTGAGGGGGTAGAGGCAGAGGCTTCAGGGCCTAATGCAGAGGCAGAGTTAGAGCTTCACCTACAGGAGGCCCGCATATCCAGCATACAGTCGGATGAGTCATTCAGACTCCGTGGAGTTTTGGCAGGGCAGAAGGTTATCACCCTTCTTGATACAGGAGCCACTCACAATTTCATAGATGCTAGATTTGTGGAGAAGCGTGGACTCACTACAGAAGGTTTTGAGGGCATCAGAGTTAAGGTAGCCGATGGTCACACTCTTAAGTGTGAGCGTATGATTAGAGACCTCCCATTGCGCTTGAACAACTATGAGTTCAATGCTGATTATTATGTGGTAAACATGGGGGATATAGACTTAGTCTTGGGTATGAAGTGGCTTCATTCATTTGAGGAAGTCACTCTTCGTCTCAAGGACATGGAGGTTCTCTTTAATGTTGATGGGATGACACATATTCTTAAGGCAATACGGGGCAGCAGCTTCAGATATATGTTTTTTCATCGGATGGAGGTACCTATACCACATAACATGATAGAGGGTGATGACAAGAGCACATTGGCACCAGTACAGGAGAGGTACGAGGACGAGCTTGGTCTTGAGGTGAGTTCAGTTCAGGAGTTGTCACATGTGGTGAGGACTCAACTTTCTGTTACAGTCGGGTCACAGGTTGATGATGATATGACTATGTCTAGCCTTCACAATCCAGTTTTAGATATTATTCAGGTACGGAGTTTGCTTGCTGATTGTCATTTATGGATTGGATGTTATCTTAGTACTAGAGATGATGTGACGCCATCACATGAGAGTTGGAATGGACATGGCATGGGGTTCGTGTTAATTGACAGTGGTGGAGATCCTAACTACATTTGGGATCCAGGTGGATTGATTTTTCATTCAGTGATTGCTTGAGGGCAAGCAATTTCAAGAGGGGCGGATTGTCATGTCCCCTTTTCAATTGACATGTTCTGAGTTCATGGTTAGCCTATTATGCGACCTTCGTAGGCTAATAAGATGGATAGAGGGTCATAATGGAGCTTGGCTCGACTTTGATTCACAAGATTTCTACATTTGATTTTCATTTAGGGTATTTCAGACACATTTGGCCTGAGCTCCTACTTTTTAGGGATATTTGATATGCAGTGGAGCGCCTTTATTGTGGTATGGTTATGTGCAGAATCACTCCCTGATTCACTAGCTTCGATCGGTTTGTGGATCCGACATGTATTGAGGGAGATATTAATATTTGATTGATTTAATCAAATATTAATTATTTAGCCTATTTTTAATTAGAAACCCTAATTCTAATTTAAGAAACCCTAATTAGGGCAAGCATATCTTTTGAGGGTATAAGGGTTTCTCATGGAGGCCATTGTTGATTATGCTATTGAATATTGATATTGATTTTGAGAATTTCTTCTATGAAGACTGAGCCTAGGGTTCAAGGATTCCATTTGCATTGGAGAACGTTCCCTCTTCAGTGTGTGCAATTAAGAGGCTGTGGAATATCAGCTGATCTATTGCCAAAGTGAGAGATAGCTTCATCCAGAAGTTATCACAGAATTTCAGGGTTGAGAGATAACTTCACACAGAAGTTATCACAGATATTCCAGGTATTTATTACTTTATGTTTTGATTCAATAAATTATACAGCTAGAGATCTACTGTGCTAGAGACATATATTTCAGATCAGGGGTTGAAAATAGGGAAGTGGTGCTTAATTTACGGCCGTACAGAATCTGTACGGGTTCGTACAGATCAGTGAAGGAACTGACATCAGCAGATAGAGGGTTTTAGTGACCGCCATCGGTCGACTGAAGACCGACGTCGGTAGAAATCTGACCGGCAGAGACCGACGTCGGCGAGATATCGACCGACGACGGCGACTGTGTGTCGACACAAAAGGGCCGAGACTTCCCAGAACTCAATTTGCACTTCCAGATTTTCAAAGCCAGGGTTTTCAAGACTGTATTTCATACTTATATGCATATTAGAGGACTGAAATTGTAATAATTTACAAGGACAAGTGATACAATCTGTAATTTGTTATTAAAAGTCTATATTATTGTGATCTTTCTGAATTTATTCAACAGCGATTATATCTTGGTTTAGATTTTTTGGGTTGCTATATTCCCTGTTTGGAAGGGGATATTACAGTGGTATCAGAGCTTTGGTCTTTGGTATCAGAGTTTTTGTGCAGATAAGAGAGCCCCTAAGTACGGGACATCACAATTTTTTGTTGTTCTAATACAATAGTATTAAAATGATCAACAACTCTATTTTACTTGCCCTTGACATATGTAATGTCAGTATCAAAGTTGTTGATAAATTCCAACCACCTTCACTATTTAGAATTCAAATCATTTTGGGAAAATAAATCTATAAGGTTGCGGTGATTAGATTTCACCTTGAAGTGCTCTCCTAGTAGGGAATGCTTTCATTGATTGATCTCTTGCACCACAACATCCAATTCCAAATCTTAAGTCAAATAGTTATGCTCATGGAATTTGAGCTTACATGATGGATAGATAAAAACCTTGCCATCTTGAGTTAAAATGGCTCCAATGCCCACTTTGCAAGCATCAACCTAAATCTCAAACTTCCTATTTAGATATGATATAAAAATAATTAGAGGTAAATAAATCTTTCAACTTCATGATGGCTTCATCACATCGAGAATACCACACAAATTTCTTCCCTTTTTTTTAATGAATTGATGGGGTTATAGACTCTAGAAAATTTATCAATAAACCTTCTATAATAACTTGTTCATGAATCTAACTTCATGCACACTTTTAGGAGTTGACCACTCCCTTATGGCTTTTATTTTTTCAAGGTCCACTAAGAAACCTTATCTTCAGATGATGTGTCCCAAGTAATGGATCTTAATTTGGTAAAATGAGCTTTTTGACAGCTTTCCAAACAACTTATGCTACATTAGTCTTTCTAAGACTAAACATGGTATCGTTCATGTTCTTTATCATTCTTGGAATAAACCATAACATCATCCATGAACACTAGAATAAATTGGTCAATAAAATCATTGAACACATTATTGATTAGATTTATAAAGGAAATAAGAGTATTGGTTAGACCAAATGGCATAATCATGAACTTGTAATGACCATACCTTGTTTTAAAGGTCATCTTATACACATCCTCATCCTTGAATCAAATTTGATGATACCCTAATTGAAGATCAATTTATAGAACAAAGTAAACCCTTTCATTTGATTAAAGAGGTTATCAGTTCTTGGAATGGGATATTTATTCTTCATAGTAACCTTGTTCAACATTTGATTGTTAATGCAAAGCCTTAAGGTACCATATTTCTTCTTATTGAAGACTACTAGGGATTCCAAGGTGAGACACTTGGCCTAATAATCCCTTTTTATAGTGACTCTTGTAACTAGATTTAAGATCCCTTAGATTGACCACATTCATATGATATGGAACTTTTGATGTAGGTGCTAATCTTGAAACTATATCAATAGAGAAATAAAACTCCCTCTATGGAGGCAAGCCCAAAAGTTGTTTGAGAAATACATCCTTGAACTCCCTTAGTACCAGATAGTATTTTAATATAGGCTCCTTTTCCTTATAAATCTAATTTAATTATACCATGTATAATTTAAAACCCTTTCTAACAGCTCTTTTTAGCTACAAGGCTAATATAATATTTTTGGTCACATGCTTCATTATGCCTTGTAAGTTCATTAGGTTGCCCTAATCATTAAGACATCTTCTTGATGAAGCAATTAAGCTTTGATTGATATTTTTGTAACTAATCCATGCCTAAAATTAGGTCATGGGATCTAAGATTTGATATAAATATATTTACTTGAGCTTTAAAGACCCCTAAATTTAGTTTAACTTGTTCCAAGTAATGTAGAACAACTACCTTCTTACCAAATCCAAACTCTACCTCCCATCCTTCTCTTAGTTCATAATCTTTTTTTGCATTTATTAGAAACTGAAGAAGAAATGAAGCTATAAGTAACTCTAGAATCTATGAGAATATCCAATCAAAAACTGAAAATTATACCTTTGGTCTTAATAGTCATGGTCTATAAATCAACATTTTTCTTGTCCATCATAGCATACACATGATAATTAGCAGGCTGATTAACTTTAGCTATGAAAAATCCTTCCTATAGTGATTATAACTGTATTCCCAACATTACACCACTATTCATAGAGGAAAAGGGACAAAACTTACTCTAGTGGTAGGGCCATAAGAGTTGGTTTGGTATCAATTTTGATTTCTATCAAGTTGCCTTGCAAAATTTTGTGGTTTAGAACCCTAATTAAAAGTTACAAAAATTATAGAATTGATACTTAATTGGAAAAACCTTTTTTAGGGTTAGTTTTCTCAAAATTTCTATCATTTAGAGGAACATTAGATGACAACCTATTATTTTGTTACTCTTATCTTACCTTTTCGTGAGAATTCTCTTTCTCTTTTGCATGATATGAATATTATATGGAAACAACTAAGGTGCAAAGATTTTCATGTTGACATCATGCATAAATAGTTAATTTAGGCATAGTTTTAACTTAGCTACCTTTGTTTATTTATCATGCATATAATTCACATAACATAAGAGATTAAGGAACTTGTTCTCATATTTAAAACAATCATTGTTCCTTGCTTGAGTAGCTAAAATTTAGTAATATTTTTATCCTTTTAGTTTCAATTAAAGAAATTTTTTCTAATTGATTCTTAAATGTATCCCAGGAGAGTGTCATGGGGTCATACCCTTTAAGGGCTCACAAGTGGTTTGACCACAAGTCTACATCACTTACCAGATGGTAAGCTCATAATGGGCCTTAATGTGAGATCCCATATTATTCAAAGTGAAGTAACTTTTAAAGTTCACCATCCATGCTTCAACATCATCATGAGTTTCCCCACTGAGATAAATAGGTGGAGGAATTTTCTTAAGCTCTTTTATGATGGGATTTACCACATAATTCTACCTAAAATTTTCTTCCCTTTCCACCACTTCCGGTTCATCCCCTCCTTGCACATTTTCTAAGTTAGCCAACCTTTGACCAAAGGATTGAATTTATACCTAGATGTTATGAATCACACCCATAATATCATTCAAGACAACATTCTATCTTGAATTTACTTCTACATTATTATTGTCTTGATATAATTATTTCTAATGTCCATATTTACATCTCGATTGGAAACATGATGATCAATATTGATACAATCCACATTTTTACCAATAATTTCATTCCAAAATCTATTATTAATATTAACACTATTTTATCATTTCCTCACCATCCTAAGACACACCAACAAAATTTTAGTTGCATGCTTCTTAGAGATCCCTAGTGTAATAACTAGGCTATGATACCACTATCACAAACCCCAAAACCCCCCAAAAAAAAATGAGTTCCAAGGTTATGATTCTTGAATTATAAAATTCAAACATTTTCACCAAAGGTAGTTCCAACAATTGTGCAAGTTAGGCACATGGTTGATGCATCATGGTATTTTGAGGGTCAAGTAGAATCAACTAGATGTACCTTACTTGGTAGTTTTCATCTACCTATTCTCACTTAGGAATTATTGTGATTATGAGAGCCATAATATTTATACACTTGTCCATAACCATAACCTAATTAGGTTATTTTTTTGTCAAATATTAGCAAAATTAATGTATTCAAATCATAAGTTAATATAAGTAAATAGGGTTGTCATAGCCTTTATAAAATTTAAGAACCAATGTATTTAACTATAACTTTATATCAATAACCTTTGCATGATAAAAAAGTAATGAATACATGAGCTAATACTTTCAATGGCTCACAAAAATATAATTACTATATCTAGATAGATAAGTGTGAGAATATTCTTACTAACCAATACATATCATTTCAACTTATTTAATCATCATTAAGATTCTTACTAATATTCTTACTTTCCATATCCATTACACACTTAGTATAGGGAATGATAAATTTAATAAATGTAACAACCTTCCTTGCTAACATCAACTTCAATGAAAGTGTGATGAATGAAATATAGTTCCAAAGGAGACTAATAATCCATATTCACTTTAAAGAACAACATTCACTCCACCTTGGACTATCTAATGCAGTTGCATTTGGACTAGGAAAGTGGTTCACTGTAATGCAAATTTAAATGTCTTTCAAATAACCATATATCATAAAAAAAACATATAAATTAATTTAAATCTCATGGGTAAGGCCTAGTAACCACATGAAATTTGGTTCCTCGACCTTCCATTTTCATTTATTGCTAATTTCCACATTAGATTTAAAAAAATAAAACATATAATTGTAAAAATAATGATACAAACCAATAATTAAAAAAATTATGTCTAATAAAATCATGTTATATTTAATTTCTCAAAGAATCACTATATTAATCTTAATTACCACTATGCCACCTTTTATAGACTTTTGCAATAATAGGACTAACTTTGGTTTATGCAATCCATTTGCTACCAAAGAGGTGAAATTTTACCTTTACCTTAATATGATATATGCATGAGTAAATTTAAAGAATTGTATTTTAATTAATGATCCATTGCTATTGTAAATATTCCAACATAAGTTTATAATCATTTAACTACTCAGTTATAACCCATTTGATTTTCCTAATCAACATAACAAGAAGCTTATAATCATAATGAGGCATCATAATCAAACAAGATGATTTTAAATTTCATTAAAATATTTAACCATGATAAATATTAATCCTCATTCATTAATTATTCATAATAAAATAAAATAGCTACATCTAAAAGCCTCTGCTATAACTGGGTATAATCAACTAATGATATTCATAATGACATGACAGATTCCCAAAATGACACAACTAAATGTACTATGTTGGAAACTATTCAAGAAAAAATTAAATTTATTCAATACACAACCAAAGTAAATCAATAAATAACACCAATTAAAAATATGAAGAACAAATTTTAACATAGTCTATTAAAGAATACACATCTTATTTGACCGACTAGTCATTTGCATACAAGATCATTGATCAATAAAATGAAACATAATATATACACTTATTAAAATAAAAATTATGATATCACACATATTATATAACTTTTTATTCATAAAAAACACTAGAGGAACTAAAT
Source organism: Torreya grandis (assembly GCA_037957365.1). Classification (NCBI taxonomy): domain Eukaryota; kingdom Viridiplantae; phylum Streptophyta; class Pinopsida; order Cupressales; family Taxaceae; genus Torreya; species Torreya grandis. The sequence continues at coordinate 3,152,470 of JARHVA010000828.1, forward strand.
AATTATATTTTTTAGGTTCTGTGTAGGTTTGTGGTAGGATAAAGTCATCACCAATGATTAGAAAAGTGTCTATGAGTGTTTAGATTTAGAAACAAAGTGTCTATGTGATTATATAAAATTTTAAACTTCTTAGATGCATACTAAATGAAACAATATATTATATGGTGAAATTATCCTACATACCTATGCTAATTATAGATGGCTGTGCTAGTTATGATTTTGACTAATGAGGATTATTGTGCATGTAGATGTCTTCGATCCTGCATGAGTATATGTATCATCTATCTATTTGATTCAAAACCTAATTATGCACTAAAGGATCACTATAAAACCAAGAAAATAGGTGAAAGGGATGGTTCAACTAACCTTAGACACCCATATGACTAAGTGATGCTTATATATCTAATACTATGAAAGGGAAGTCAAGTTAAATGTAGTTATCTCCCCTTGTTGAGTGTGTGCAACCCTATGTAATATTAGCATGTAATACAATCATATTTATAGATTTAAACACTTTAAAACCTATAAATTTACCTTGAAAATGGTATTTATACTTATTTGTGGGATTTATCCTTTGAGGGATTTCATAATTGGAAACTTAAGGATATTTCCTCTCAATATCCAGAGTGATTTCTAGTGATAGATATATAAGTGTTAGATATAAAAAGGCTTAGGATCATTATGTGTATATAGATAAATCTGTGGGTATTTTCATCCAAAATGAAATTAAATATGTTTATATTGACCAATATGAACATTTTTAATTTGGGAAATTAGCCATTTAAGGGTGTGTAAATAAGTCTGACCTAATTTGATAGGTTAGTGGAGACAAAACTATCTAGAGAAGTGTAGACCCATCCATAGAACAAGAATAATAATATGAGATTAGTATATAGTATAAAAATTATATTAAGTTATTTGTGTAGAGAATAATAAGGTCCTATTTAATAGTAATAATAATTTTAAAGATTCAGGATCATATATGAGTTAATGGCTATGAGCAGATGTAAACAAAAGTCATGTATGTAAGCATAAGTAAAGTGTGTTAGATATTGGTAAAATTACATAATGTCAAGTGTATAATACCAAATATGAGTGTTTTCATAACCATATAGTAAAAAATACTTAAAAAAAATAATGACAATATGCTTTCACCTAAATATTATGACCCATTTCAAGTCTTGCATAAGATTGGTAGTGCATCATACAATTTGGAGTTAACTCACTCAAAAAATAAGTAGTTTCCATATTTATTACTTGAATAAGGTCATTAGACAAAAAGAATAATCCCAAATAGAGTTACCAGATATTGATGAAGAGGTAAGAATCATTTTGGAACCTAAGGGAATAATTCAAACATGTACTAAGAGGTTAAAAATGAGGGTGATTAGAAAGTATATATTAAAGTGGAAGAATATGTAGTGAGGATGGGACATGAGAGGATGAAGCATTCCTATATAAGCATCCAATAATTATCAACACTAAAGACAAAATTGGTTTAAAGGGGAGGGGCATGCTACACCCTTAGCCTATAGAATGTATTGGGATACATGTAACCAACTTGTGGCTATCATAACCTTTAACTAATTCATATGATAATTTCTATAGTTTCATGTTAGTAGGAGAGTCAACTTAGGTTGTTTCCTTAGCATAATTAGGGTATATAAGACTTATTGGTTAGTATTTTAACATCATGTTGTGAATTTTATTTTTATTTTATGGTTGTGGAGGTTTCCCCTCTAACTGGATCATCATTTTATTCAAATATTCTAATATATTTCAATCATATTTTGATATATTATTATGATTCTAATTTATTTATGAAGTAATTTCATTAAACTATGTGCCTTTTGTATACACACAACATTTTGAAACTTTATCATTTACTGATACTTTCTCTCTTGTAGGAAGTTGTTGAGTTTTGATCTCTCTGAGTGCATGCTTTAAAGGATGCACTGAGAAAGGGGTGGGCAGATCATTGGTGCTTTAAAATATTTTTAGCCGACTCTATCATTACCTAAACATATTACAAACCCTACTTATCTAATTCTTTAAGTAAACAAAACCCCATTTACACATTTAACTAAGCATTTCTACTTTCAAATAACCCCTGATTAATAAATTACCCTCTTTTCATAATAAGTTAGCAAGGTTGATCTTGTTATAAAATATTAAGTGCACATTATAGAACTAAGTTGGTCTAGCCGACTTAATTCGATGCTTAATGGGAAATTTTTATAATTAACTACATCAAGGTGGCTTATCTTATCAACTAAAATTATATAAGGGTTAAATATTATCCTTTACTATAAATACAAGTCTCATTTCAATCCAATAGAGATGAACATTCATTTTTTCATCATTAAAGTTCATAATTCTGATAAATGAACATTTTAAAGAGCCATTGCTTAGGGTTTTACTTGGAGAGAAATTTACTTATCTTATGGGATGTCTTGGATGCAAAGTAGGATCATTTTAGCCTAAAGGTGATTTATATAGTGTGATACTTATAAATCCACAACAACCTCATACAAAACACCATTGGCAAAGGCAATGATTGAGACTCAATAGGTTTTCCCAAGTTAAGTATTCCTAACTCTTGCTATTTCATTTGATAGAGAGATATTATATAAGTAATATGTGTTGTAAATTTTTAGATCCTTGTTTATATTAATTTTATGATTTAAATTAATATAGATATATAGTTTTATTTGATTGCAAGCTTTAATTTTAAGTGATCTACGCCCCCATTTACCTACCATGATCTCTTGTTTATTTTTTATGTTTAATCATCCCCCTTTGCATCATAAAATTTGGTTATCAATAGATTAGTTTCATTTTAAATAATTAGACCTATCTAGGGTTACCACATAGTGTCATTTGACTAGAGGATTTGGAACCCTCTCTTTGGTGATATGTGGATCCCTTGGTTAGGATTAACAAATTCAATTTGGTCATGCTCTTGATATAAACATGTATTGAATGGATGTTAGTTGATTACCTTATATGATCTTGGATTTTCTAAGATAAACTATAGATCTATCTTAATTTGTTGCATACATGATACACCTTCCTCCCTTGATATTGTGACTTGTCTTTTGCTTCTTCAAGGTTTGACATCTATGTTATTTTTTTGGTTTGTATTGGTATTATTTTATCCCCTTAGTTTACATTTTTTATTGTGTTGTTCAAGCCCTTGCCCCTTGATTTTGATCCCATTACAAACACTTGTGTGGACTTACCAATGATGGAAACACAAATATATTGAGGTATTATACCCTAACATGTAATAATTTATTTAAGGAAGTTTCATGTTATTAGCAATCCTCCTCTTCTTCCTTTTTTTAGATTTTCACCACTAGGTTCCTTCCTTTTTTCCTTTTTTCCTATTGATTTTACATTTTGGCTTCTTTCTTGATTGATTGATATCACCTATTTATTCTTTCTTACACTCATTGACTTCATCATTGTGTGATATCCTTATATAAAATCATAAAAATTTAAAAATATTAATAACATAAAAATAAAAATATTCTTAGGATTTATCCTTTTTGATGGATACATATCATGATTATCTACCTATGCAATAGGTTTACATATACATGTTACACACATAATTCTTATGATATTATTTGAGTGGGTGAGATTAAATATGTATAGGCTACATATGATCATGGATTTATAGATGCTATGAATCTTCATTACACCCACATCTGGGAGTATTCTCACATTAGAGCAATGCCTATACTAGGGAATATTTTCATGGGATCCTAGGTTATAAATTTCCTATTTTATATTGGACATATAGATATATTTATATTTAATACACATATATTTATCTAGCTTATATATTCTATGTTACATGGATACATTGTGTGTTCTCTTATGTAACCATATGCTTTCGTGATTTCATGCATGTGCATGATTATACTTGTGTGGGATTATATGTGGTTTTGGTTGATGTTTTGTCTAGTGTTATCTATAGAGGGTCCTATAGTCATCATTTCATGCCATTTATTACTTATGGGCCATATTTGTTTCTTGACAATTACATCTATTCCATGCATAGTTACATGACTATGTCTAATTACATTTCCTATATGATGTGATATCCAATGCTTGGTACCATGATATATATCATGCATGCTATTACTTGTGGTATAGTATTCTTGTTTCATATGATTCTATGGTGTCTATCATGCATATATTGAGTATTACTTCCACTATTATGTGTGTGCCCAATTACTATATTTATCCCTCCTATGGGCATATTATTACATTGGGGACTATCCTTTATCCCTATCCTTAATGATCCTATGACCTATAAATTTCCATTGTGGGTATCATACATAAACCTATCACATAAGCTTAATTGATCATATCTATACATTTCCATTTGGGGCATCCTACCCACACATCTCTAGGCTTTTAACACCTAAATATTTCCATTGGGGAATGATGTATCCATGTGTCTATTGATCATACATTTTTTTATATCAAGACATCAAATTTTTCTCCATACACATAGTCACATTGGGGTATTGTATATAACTATTGGGTAATTTTATTTCCATATATTACAATATTAGGGGATATCCCTTCTCCCTCTTCACCATGTTACATCATGGTATGCCACTTGTCCTCATCCATACTATTTTCACCCTCACACATGTCATACATTCCTATTTCATCCTCATTTGGATCACGTATTCCTATAAACCTATACATGATGATATTTTTCTATAGTTACATACCTATGTTACAAATGTACTTTCAAAGATTAAAATAGCTAATCTTAACTTATAGGTTACACATGGTACATTTAATCTTTTTCCTCTGAGACAAATGATTTTAAAGACCATCCTTCACATCAAAATAGGTCATCTATCCAAATATTATATTTATATATTTTGGGACTTGGAAATACCAAGAGTCATAAAATATCTACTTCTTTAATAAAGAGGTGTAATTTTTTCCCATGTGTAGCTGATTCCCAAATTTTGATTTTAGTTTTCATTTTTAGCACCAGAGTTCCTAAGAGTGATAATATGGTTTTTATACCACTAGGTGTATTCATCCCTATGATTATTTTTTAGTTTATTATTTCATTTTGATATATTCATACCTTTTTATTGAGTTAGTGATCTACTTGCATGCATTCACATTTTCTAGTACGTACACCATATTTTTTGACATTAGAATGTGAATGATCCTATCCCAAGAATATAAAGTCTTCAACCTTCCATTCCTACAAAGTAATGTCATATATATGCTTTATTTATATTTTAATTTGATATGTATACATGCATTCAAACACACACACATTAAATTGGGAAATTATGCAGACAACTAATTTTGGTACAAGACCCATTTCCATTGCATTGTTATCATGTTTTGTCACACTTGGCCTAAAATAGTTTATCCAAAATTCTTTAGGATTGATAATTTATGGGTTTGAGAAAATAGTAGCACATTGGGTACCAATATGATAAAATTCATTCCTGTATATTGATTGGAGTAAAGTAAGGCAAACTCAATCACTTTAATTTACTTTAATTAAAATAAGGTTTTAAAATATTTAATTTAAAGATTTATCCTATAAATAGGATCCAAAAGGACTAAGGATTATGCTAAGGCTAGGGTTAAACATAACAACCCTATACTTTTTTCAAGAATAATTTAGATAATATGTATCAAGATAAGTTTAAAAATTCCTAAGATTTGATGTTAAGAGAAATGGGTTCATATATATATAAACCATATCTATTATCTTATTATCATGTTCAATCAAAATTTTCAACAAATGATAATATCCCATTTAATATCAATCATTTTACTATGACCTAACGATTTATATTCAAGGAAAATCAGAATGAGAATGAGTTAGCATCAACATATAATAAATAAAAATTCAAACATACATGAATTAATAATAATAAGGTGAATGTTCTTGCATAGTGGATTAAAATTTGACATAAATAAGTATAACTACTTCATCACTTATAATTCCAATTCCATAGAATAAAAATACCCAATCTACAATATCAAAATCTTAATTATGCTTAAAAGAAATAGAATTAGTGGTTTTCCATATAAATCAAGTTTCCAAATAATTTTTTTTCTAATTAATAGCATAAAAAATAGTGTGCTAAAATTAAAATCAACTATTGAGTTATTTTGAATTGTCAAGATGAATTCATTTCAATCTAAACCCTAGTGTGCCATTTTTTATTAATACAAATTTTCCCCTATAAAATTTAAAGTAAATACAAGGCTAATATATTTTAAGTCAAGGGAAGATTGTTATAGTATTAGATAATTCTTATTTACCAATTTAATGAAATGAATTTCATACTAATTATCAAAGTAAAGGTTCAAATACAAACATATATTCCTCATTAATTTCTTGCATAACTTTACTCATATTATATAGTAAAACCTAGTTTAATTATAACCCTTTACAAGTATATCATCATTATTTCATTGATATAATAGAAATAAAAGTAACATTTATAAGGTAAGATATGTGTAAAACATATACTATTTATTTAACCCTAAGACAAATTTTATAAGCATTTTAGGTAAGGAGTCAACAATAACTCTAACATTCACTTAATTTTCAAGAGAGAATTAAAAACTATAATTAATTGAAATCAAATACACAAAGTATTTATTCTAATAGAAATATATCATTCATGTAATTTATACAACTAAATAGTATTCCATGAGTACACAAAGCACTCGAATTTATAATGCATAAAGTGTCATAAATTTTGCTGAATTAGATCAAGAAACACTTACCACTTCCACATATATTTCACAAGTTAGAAATTCAATTAACTAATAAATGATAACAAAGTTTGCTAAAAATAGAGTAGTCATAGTTCTAATAAAACTCAAAAATTACCTAAACAGAAAAACATGTTGAGTTTAAGGATGGAGATACCACACAATTATTAATTAAAATTATTTATATTTTAAAAATTACTCTAGCATAATTGAGTACACAAGGACATCAATAAACTTAATATATCAGTACTCAAATTCACATAGTGTCCTAGTTCCAAGTATACTAGGATACTAGTTTAGGAGAGGACATTGTATGCCTTAGTACATATATCCCTTCATTTTTGGTGGCACAAGTTATAAAATTTTCATATTTTATTTATTCATTAAAATAAAATCATTCCTTTGAGGTACATTCATCCATGTAATTAGAATAGTAAGCATACCAAAATGAATAAACATAATCCTAAAATGTAGAGTACACAATTTTTATTGTCATGCATGAAATTCATCTGAAATCCTCATTCTACTATAGTTAATAAGGTGTATTTAACACTCAACTATTAGGGTATATACGTAGGTCCTCATGCCACTAGATGCAAATATCAAATACAAGTAAAACATAACTAATGAAAAATAAATAAACATTCAGGTACCATTATCTTAGTCATAGTAAGTATAAAATATATACCAAGATTAAAACTAGAAGAAACATTAAAATTTATTCATTTATAAGTGCATTTCCCAGAACCTTCAAAAAATAAATATGTTAAGAATAACTATATTATGTCTTCATAAATACTATTTAGGTAAGGTGAAGTAGGGTAATCCATATGCTATTTCCACTTAAATGAGAAAATTGATAGGTTATTTGTGAATAATTTTATGATGATAATATATTTAAAGAGTGAGAAAATAACAAAAATCAGTAAACCATATTTCAAAAATGAAACAAATCAAATTCTCAATAACGCACAAACCCATCAACTATCCATTCTTTAAAAAAAACTATGCTCATATAGATAGGTATGATAATAATTACACAAATAGAGCATCATAGCTATGATTAAAGGTAAATGGTGAATTTATCCTCTAATACCTACTACAACCAAGTAATTGATCACAATATAAAGTAGGTACAGATCTATATGCTACTCAAAAAATATAAAATCTCTAGATTGTAGTCAATAGTGAAATATATACTTCAAGATAGCCAACCAATATCAAAAAAATTAATATGAAATTATTAAATACAAATGGGAAGTGAGTAAGATTATCCCTCCATTAGTTTCCCTTACCACCCCCAACCATCAACCTAAACATAAAATAATACCCCAAAGAGAAGGATCACACCATAAAAGCATATATAGGTACAATGAAATGAGAGAGTCTACATTTTTATAGTTACACCATCAAAATGAATAAAAATGTTTCCAAAAAAATGAAAAGGATAAAAAATTAACACAATGTAAAAACTAAAAAACATCAATGATCTCATAATGATCTTAGACATGCAAACCATAAGTAATGGAAGCCATATATGAGTAATCCATATTTTAAAACTTTCAATCATATTAGGGTAGTAGGAAAGTGCAATCCATAACCATTTTTAATAACAAATGGGAAAAATAACTAGGATTTTCATTCAAAAACTCAATTCCAAATAACATACACTACATATCAATCCAAAGAAATCATCAATGCAGAGAGTGAAGTAAGGATACCTAAATTTGATATAGGGGATCATTTGGAGAATAAGTAGGTGAAATTTAGGATCATGAAATACTTTAAATATATGTAAGGATACCCATTTCAACCTTCTCCACTTGATGCTATATAATTATAGTGATTTCACCATGGCATCCAATAATAGTAGAAAACAAGAATGAGAAAGTGAAAAAATAAAAAAGAAAATAACTTACTTTTAGATTCAAGGGCTACTTTTAAGTCCAAATGTTTAAAAAAATAACTCTTGACCCTTTTTTTCCTCTTAAATTTTTATTTTACCTCATTTCCCTTTTGTAAATATTCCAAATCTACTAAATATTCAATAGAAATCCTTGTTAATAATAATTCCATTGAATTAGAGATAGGGGAATTAGGGAGCTCAAAATATTAATTGTCACCATGACCTAATGATTTCACTCATAGTTCACACAGTAAGGATCAAAACACTTCTTAATCCTTTCCATTTTATTTTCCTTCCACTTAATTTATCTTATTCTATCTAACCTAAGGTCAATGCCCAAAATAATCATGATAAAGACTTTTTAAAATATTGTTAATAATAATTGTGATTTCTAAGGTGAAAGACCATGATTGTGGTAATCACTTTATATACTAAAAAATAAAAGTGTTTATATCAAAATGGAAAAGAATAAACCAAGTAATAAAATCTTAAAACCAAGTGGTGCCTAATAAATCACAATATCAAGTTGATGCTCATAATAGGTCTACATTACCAAATGCATACAAAAACACAAACATTAAATATCCAGTGAACACTAACTGTTGAAATCTTTACATCTCTTCCTTATTTATTTCCAAGACTTGGGGCAAGTATCTTATAAAAAATATTTTCTAGTGACCCCAAATGTACAAGAGGTGCATCTAAAATTTCCTTCAAACTTAAAATCACAAGTGACATTATGCCAATCATAATTGATAAAATATAATTATTTATCAAATTGAAACCACACTATTATAGGGTAATGATAGAAAATAAAAACAATAAGATACACATATCATGGGTATTAAACATCAAAAAATATAATAGGGTAATGGTGTAAAATGTTTCCCTCTCATTCATTACACTTGCATAAAATTTTATGTCATTACATCATATATCTACCAAAATCTTCTCACTCAATCCTAGATCATTTTGATTAGATGATACTACTTAAAAATAAGAAACAAACATAAAAAAACCTAAACAAAAAATATGAAATAAAATTATTATACTGAATGAATAATTGAAGTAATTAAATGCATTAATTGAATCATTAAATTTAAGTAACTAAAAACTCATTAAATATAAGTAAGCATGTAAAACATGGTACTAAAATATCAAGTCCAACTCATAAAAAAATTAAATATGTATTATTTAAATGGTTTTACAAGAACATTATTCAAAGGCCAAAAATGTGATATGACATCCATGCTTCCTTAAAAGAGGTGTCATCTATGTCATACACAAATAAGTGAGGTTAGTGCTGATGAAAAAAACATCATTTTCCTATTTTAAACTTCTCTAAGGAAGTTGATCTCATTAGACTAACACCTATTAAATGTCCCAGTTTCATAGTCTAATACTACATTGAGATAAGATGTTGATTGGGTCTAACTGAATTATATCCTCTTTTTTCTACTTGAAAATTATTCCAATCCATAATATGAGATGGATGCAATACATATTTTATTAACAAGAAAAAATGAAAAACATCATGTATCCTAAAAAGAGTAGGAAGAAGATATAAATGATAAGAAATAGGGAAAATTATTTCCAAAATGTCAAATGGACTATAAAAGTGTGGATCCAGTTTGGATACCTTACTAGAATTAATAGATTTTTTTATAATTTCTAACTCTCATAAAAATGACATTCCACAATTCAAATTCTCTAGGGGATATTTTTAAATTTACATAACTTTTGTGCCTATCAGAGGAAAAATTAATCCTTAGGTAAATAAGAGACATCTAAGTTTCATAAATATGTAGGGTTTCAAGTCCTTGATTAGATATATATTCCAAACCATCCCAACCAAGGGATTTTAACACTTATATACATACAAAGCTTCAAAATAAATAATCTTAATAAAAAAATGATAAATGTTATTGTAAAAAAAAACTTAGCTAATTAGAGATAATATTTCCACTTGTTTTTCTGATCCATTACATATATTATTAATATATTTGATTTAACATTTCAATTTAAAAATCTATTTCAAGATGGTATGTAGAATTGAAATTCAAACATGTCTCAAAAGAAATAGTGAAAGTCTGCCAAAATATTTAAGTGAAAAAATTATCTTTATCATAGATGATAACTTCATGAACTCCATGAAGGTAAAAAAATCCTTAAAAAAATATTTTTTAAGAGTATGGGACTAATTATTAATATTTATTGCATTAAAATGGGTAACCTTAGTGAATTTATTAATCACCATAAAAATATTATCATGTCAACCTTGAGACTTAAACAAAGCTAATATGAAATCCATAGAAATTACAACCCATTTATATTTTGGTAAAGAATGAGGATAGATCCACGTAAATGAAAATGCTAAAATTTCACAAACTATAATATAAATCATTTTTATACAAAATAAACCACGTCCTTATTTGATCTAGGCCAAAAATTGAACTTTTTGAGTTAATGTGTCATTTTGGTAACACCCATATAAGAAAAAGGAGATGTAATATGTGCTTCATCCAAAACTTTTTATCTTAACTTACCATAATTATGAACATAAATTATTAATTCATGAATATGAGGACCATATTAATTCATTTAATATTCATAAAAACCCTTACACATGGGCTCTTTATCTAATTTTACAAAAAATAATGCTTATGAATACCATTAGTTAAATTTTAGTCCAACATAAAATTTCTAAAATTAGATTTTAAAAGGAAAAAGTGCAAAAAGATAATTAAATCTGATAAGTGCATGGGAAACACAATTTTACTTACCTTTAACATAAGAAATATACATATCAAAATTGTTAATAAATTCCAATCATATTCACTGCCTTGCATTTAAATCATCTTGTGAATACAAGTTCTCAAGGTTGTGATGATCTGATTTCACTTTGAAATATTTCCCAAGTATAAAATTATTCATGACTTGAGTGCATGTACTACTTTTGCTAATTTTATATCATGATTTGGATTATTATTTTCATTTTCTTTGATTTTTCAATACTCATAAGTAACCATTCAATCATATTGAGTCAAAATAATTCTAAAAACATTAATTGATGTATCAATATAAAAATCAATATTACCATTAGGATCTAGAATAATAAGGATAGGTGTAGAAGTTAATAACCCCTTGATATTTTTAAAATATTCCTCACACTGAGGAGTCTAAACAAACTTATTTCCTTTATGATTCAAAAAAGTAATGGGGTTAGCCACTCTATAAAATATTTCAACAAACCTATAGTCGCATCTAGACAATTCCATGAAGCTTTGCACTTCATGAACATATATAGGATTAGGCTACTCCTTGAAGGATTTAATCTTATGAGGATAAAAAAAAATCCACATCTTAAAATAATATTCCCAAATTAATGAATTTTATCTTGATGAAATTAAAATTTATAAAGATTACCATAGAGCTTGTGCTACCCTAGTATTTTCAAGACTAAGATATGTTGCTCATGTTTAACTTCATGTTTGGAATAGAATTGAATATCATCCAAAAAAAAAAAATAACACAAACTAATCCAATAAATATTTGAATACACCATTCATTAAGTTAATGAACATTTTAGGTGCAATGGCTAAGCCAAAGGGTATGGTAATGAAAGCATAGTGGCCATATTAAGTCCTAAAAGAATTATTATATAAATATTATTCCTTAATTATAAGTTGGTGAAACCTTGTTTGAAGATAAATATTAGAGAAAATTGTAGCATCTCTCATCTGATCAAAGTGATAATCTATCCTTGGCAAAGGATACTTTTTCTTGATTGTGAATTCGCACAACACCTTATAATTGATGCAAAGTACTAATGCTATGTCCTTCTTATTGATGAATAAAATAGGAGCATACCATGATGAAAAACTTACCATTATCATTATTTTATTCATGAGAGATTGAAATTTAACCTTGAGATCTTGTAGATATATCACATTCATTATATATGGTGCTTTATATGTGTGTTGACATAAATTATACAACTTGGTCACAAATATTTATGTGGTTCAATATGACATTAATTAGAGATAATGTTATGCATAGGATAGTATTAGGGTTAATCCTTAGTTAATGTGTATAATTCATATTATTTCATACACATAATACATGGCACATATATATTTCCTAATCTAACTCTATTTATTCATATATATAAGTATAAAACATCTGTTACATTCCATATATTTACTTACTATATACCTCTATACTCTTTATCACTATACTCTTTATCTTAATTTATATTCCACCTTATTCCTCTTATGAATCTCTTTTTGTTATTATATTCTTATCTTATTATTATTATCTCATCTTCTTCTTATTATTTTATCTTCCATTCCATGTCACATCATTATCTAACCTTTAAAATCCAAAGGTTACATCTCTTCACTAATAGTTACTTTTGGTAACCATTCATTTACTTTTATTTGCCTTCCTAACTACTAATAAGATGATATTTACATAAATACAATACTATATGTTAATTCTAATTAGATTAAGTATTATAAATTATTCATCCATGTTTCTAGAACATGATGTGAATCTCCTTACAATATTGTTCTTATATGTTGTATGGTTGTAGATTTTGTGGTGTAATTCCATAAGATTTTGGCCTTAGCATTGTATGCTTATGATCTTATAAAATAATCCTACCAACATTTAATTGATGTTTATAAATTTGTATAATAATTGAGACATCTCTAAGTAATCCTAGTAAAAAAATCAAAAAACGTGTATATTAAAAAGTAAACTAATCAAATTTGATTGTGTATGACTTGAATGATTTTTTAATTCATATAGTTCATAAAAAGAGGTCATTGTGAAGAAGATCAACATAGTAGGGGATATTGAGCTAAAATATACTTCCTTTGAAAAAATTAAGGTATTTAATGTGCATATGTTTATTTATTTCAAAATTGGTTTATAGACATCGACTAATTTTAAAAATGTAAATGACTTAATGATCTAATAGTGATTTAAATTTTAAGGATTTATGAAATATAAAACCGTAGTTTACTAAATTGCTAGAACAATAAATCAGGGGATATATATGTAATAATTATAGCCCTTGATTTATACAATAATTAAATTTTATTATTATTATTTAAATAATAAATAAAATATAAAATATGTACTTAGTAAGAAACTGATTGAGATAGATGAGTGATAGGCTAGAATTTGGTATTAGAGCTATAGAGAGTGTCATGAACTAGAAAAATAAGTCAAAACCCCTATTAGATAGTAGTGTTATCCTCTAGATAGTAATTTACTATGTTAGTTTCCTCTAGGGTAAGGTATTTTCCTTCTAAAACTAGGGATAATGAAAATTTGGGTGTGACTTCACCTAGTTCTAGGGATTTTGTGCCTGTGTGCATGGATTCTAGTTTGTTGTCTATTCCCTATTTTGATTGATTTTAATGCCATACCCTAGTCCTCCACATTTATTAGGGTATTTTAAGACACAAATATAAAAGAGTGGCATTATTAAGGTAGGCTAGATGTGACCTCAACACCCCATGAGCTGAGCATTGACTACATAGTAATACCTCAAAAGGGGAACAAGCCCAGTGTAGTTCTCCCAATCAAAGTACTAGTGAAAATGCAAGTGAATACTAGTATGAGTACTGATTTGAGTGATTTAAGTGTTAATTGAGGTTATAAATATAAGTAATCTAAGATTTGGGATATTGTAGATTGGTTTATGTAAAATTAGATTAGAATAGAGATTAATGACCTTGATTTGCACAACCATTTTTTAATTTGTTTATGAGTATTTGCATCTAATTTATATCTAGTGGATAAGTTAATGAAAGTGGTATATATATAGAGTTTTTGTTCTTATCAAGATGTGAAATAGGTCTAGGATGACTCTAGGAGTGCTTTGGGTAATGAATAGATATCTATTGAAGGATTAAGGAGCTAAGGGACACTAACATGGTCCCTAGGTCAATAACACAATGCACTAGTGTCCAAAGGGCCACACTAATGTATAGTTGTCATAATATGGTGAATAAGGGGATTGAGTGCCTATACAATGGCTTAATTATGATGTTGGTATATCTAGGAGTGAGTTAGACCCACATAAAATATAGAAAAAGGATCAAAAGAGACCCTAAGATAGGTTTAGGGATAAACTAGGATAAAGTGGTCTCAAGTGAAACTCATTACACTAAAATGAAATTTTATATGACTACAGCCCCCTTTATTGTAGAAATAAAACAAAGTGAAATGACTAGGATAAAGGAAAATAAATTTACCTAGACTTACCTAAGAGGCAAAGCCCATGAATTTAGGTCTGAGTCTATGAAGCATGCTCCATTATGTGTATTTTAAATGAAACATGAGGAAATCAATAATTAATTAATAAAAATCAAAATCAAAGACAAAAATGAGTAAAGATATGAGATAAAGAAGAAAGTAATGAATACACCTCATTGGGTACTTGAACCAATGCTAAAACCTAGTGACATCCTATGTGTGTATGTAGATGGTGATAAAATGATGAATAACTTAGATTGAACTAATGAATTATTCAATCCTCATGTGTGGGTGGCTCAATAAATCAATCTAGCCTTGACTCCATCATTACCCACCCTTACTTGGTAGATTATAATAGGTAAATAACTTGATTGGACTGATGGCTTGTCTAACCCTCCTATGTAGGTTACTCAAGAACTCAAGTAGGTTATGACTCCATCATTACCTACCTATGTGTAGTAGATGCATCTAAAATTGAAACTACATAATGTAATTGAAGTTTTGTGATGTAACTAAAACTATATAGGTTACCTCTAGGGCCACTCAGAAACTACAAAATGTAAAATGTCTTAGGGGCCACTAGGGCACTCAAGAATGTAGCTAAGGGGTTACTCAGTAATTCCAACCATTACAAATGAAATAAGGCATCAATATAGAATAAAACTACTTAAAATGGTGTCTGGAGTAATAACATTGAGAATGACATGGGGCTTCCCTTCCATCTAAGAGTATTGGTGTCAAGCTAAACATATGGGAACAATGTGCCATACACATACCCCCAAATCTAATATTTGTGCATATGGATTCTGGATTGAGTCATTATAATCTATGTCTAAGTATCTAAAACTGAAATAGGAGTGATCATGTCATGCATGATTCCCCAAATATGAGCAAACCTATATAATTCATTTTAAACTAAACACATCTGACAATATGTGACTGATACTATCTAAACCTAAACTATAACTATTATACCTTTTTGTAAATTCTATAATTTTTCATTTTTAGGGATATTGGATAATAACAAGGTCCCTTAGATAATAGTGTACTATGCTAGTGTCCTCTATGCTATGCTATTGACCAACTATTTTATTTCTATGTAAAACTAAGATTGATCTATATGTGATTATTTTTCACTTTGTTTTCCTAAATCTAAGCTTTGTATTCTATATCAATGTGCTAAAACAATGTTCTAAGTTCATTAGGATGGCTTGATCCTTGTGACAAACCCCTATGAATGGCCCCTATTTTTATGGGAGTTGTTAAACCTATGCAATAATTATTCTCCAAATAAAATTTATGCATCATGTGTGTTAGATTGAAAATGTATGATATCTACATGATAAACTAATATAATGTATATACATGATATCAGAATGTAAAAATAAATTGAGCATAAGTTGGTAATGTATGATGTATGTTAAAAATAACATTCATAAGGTTGTCAAGATAGATAAAATAATGTAAGCATGTATATGCACAAAAAATCTAAGTATAATTTGAGTAAGTACCTAAGGGGATGGGGATTAATGTCCATCAAGGAACCCAAGGAGGAAAGGGAGATGTATGAGGTCCCTCATGGCATTACAAAATAGATGTGTATGTAACAAGAAAGAGATAAGTGTCATGGCCATGACACATATATGAAAGCATACATACAAACACATGAGGCACATAAAGTAGGCCAAGGGGCCACAATAAAAGAGACATGGGCACATATCACTAAGTATGAGAAAGAGTAAACATACAAAGACATGTTCAAATGTCCACATATGCATAAAAAAAGTAACGTTGGCTTAGATCCACATTGAAGGACATGTTTAAATGTCTACATACACAATCAAGAAGGTACACATAATGACATGGGAACATTTTCAAAGCATACACATAATGAAAGGAACTTGGTGTAGAGCCATATAACAATGGCATATTTAAATGACCTCAAATATATGTAGAAGCAGAGACATATAATTAAACATAAACTAGTAAATCTATAAATGAAAGTACACATGAACATGTGGTACAAATCCATATAAGAGCAAAGATATACATAAGCCAAGTCTATAGTAGTGGTAGTCGATAAAAAATTTAGTAGTATAGGATGATCAATATCAAGATATCAACAATGCAAAATCTATGATATAGTGTATAGAAAGATATAACCTAGTAAATTGAAATATGTGTAGTATTATGCCCCCAATGGGTGAATGTATCAATGCCAAATTTGTGTATTTGTGTATGTGACCCCAATGGGTAGATAGTGGCAAATATAGATCTATGTAGAGGACCTAGGTCCTATAATGATCTGAAAACACTTTGAAGAGAAAAAGTGAATTATGTATGTATGATAAAACTAACTATACTAGAATAGATAGCATATGTAGTACCTAGAAAATATAAGGAATGTAAACATGAAAATGCATACAATCTAAAATTTGTATTTTCTAAGAAAATAATTGAATATTTTGTGTTTTTTAATATACTATATTATTTTTGTATTTTTTGAGCATAATATATATACAAGAAACATGAAAATGAAACTATATACAAGGAGAAAGGTAAGATAAACTATAAACAAGTAGAGAGGAACATGTTAATCAATGAGTCTCACAAGAGACTCACTATCAAGGTGTCCTGTATAAAATAAAGGAAGATTAACCACATGTGTTATGTGAGGTGGTATCTGAGATCTAGAAACTAAATGTGTTGAGTAATCTATAATTTAAACTATCTATGGAGAAGGGTTATGTATATGTGGAGCTTCATGAATAGGCAAGTGATCTGTGGGGTTCTCAGGGACTCATCTAGTAGAAGAAGTTATGGTCATCATGGGTGCTCTATGATGTAACACTGATCTAGATAGAAATGGGGTAGAGAGAGGTTATCTAGAATCTATAACCTATCTTTGACATAGGGGTCTCTCTAATATAGGTCTCTATGGGAGAGTATGTGTACATGGTAATACTAAAGGAGTAGACCTCACCTACACTGGTAACTCAACTAATATTGGAGGTGTGATAATAGAAGATATGTGAAGAACTATAACTAATGTCTATTATGTAAATAATTATGGAATAGGTAAGGGATACTCATATGGAAGGCCCTCAACTATAACCACTTAATTAACATGTATATATTTAAGACATCTGTGTATGGTGGATGGAATGGATCAAAGTCATTGTATCTAAGGCCTACCCAATAACATGTCAAATGTGATAACATTAGGAACCACTAATAATGTGGTGTATATGTGTGTAGGACCAACCTTTAATAGAATTACTATCTCCCCAATGGAGCTTTGAACATGGCCATTGAAGCCACAAATAATTGTATTTATTTGAGAAATATCATGCTTTAAATAACCCAAGTGTTGTACAAGTGTAATAGTACACATATTAATTTTTGACTCATTATCAACCATGACATTCTAAATATGATGATGATCAATGTAAGATAATACAAAGAGTGCATATAAATCTGAGTTATCATTGATGATCTACTACTCTAAGAAAAGGATGAGTGGTTTAGTTGGCACTGTAGTATGATACACACCAATGATATTATTTAGAGGGTGTGTGTCCATCTTATGAGTATGGTAAGATGATAGTGGTAGATGTGATAGATAAGTTATTATCAAAAAGCATTGTGACTTGATGGGTTCTTGTAAGATAGAAAGCATCAATAATTGATAAAGTTTGAAAATATTGTGTATACATATGCCCCACTCAAATCTCATCATGTGTCACTTAGGTGTAATAAGGGATGATTCTTTGAGAAAAGAACATAGCAACACACAATGTCAAAGCTAAAAAAATTAGTATTTTAAAAAAATAACTAAAATTAAATAGATAAATAGGAAATAAATGATAAAGTAAATATATGTGTACCTTGATTTACCTTTTAACTGGGTGGTTGTTTACTATATTTTTATTTTTGATCATGGAGGGCACAGAGACTACTTTTGACAAACCCAAGGATACAAAACTAAAGAGCAAAAATAAACAAACACAAGAAAGCCAAGATAATTGATGCTATGTAGATGAGATGTACTTGAAAATTTGGCAAGATGGAGTGACTAGTGCTATGTTAGAACAAATGACCAAGTCAAAATTTAGAGAAAATCAAATAACCAAAAATCCAAGGCTACTAAATACCAAAAAATTCAAACAAGTAAAGATTAAGTAAGAAAGGCAAATTCCCCAAGCTAAACCAAGGATACATGTCAAAAATGGTGGTAATCAAACATCAATATGAAATTAGTAATAATCCTTACCTAAATAAATATGGGCAAGCAAAAATGGTAAAAAAATATTTATGAGTGAGCAGTAACAATCCTTACTCAATCATTAATATAAAAAGTGCATAAAAGGGAAAACAACATTGGTGAGTGAGAAGTAACAAACCAACCTCACTGAATAATGGAAAAAGTATAGGAAAGTATAAATAAAATTAGGTGTCCACAAAAAAAAGGTATTATAATAATGGAAAATGTTTAAAAAAAGCAAGGCACATCTAGAGATGTAGAGCCATGGTATAAAGAAAACAATCCATAGTCACTCAAACGTATTGTTTTATTCTAAGGGTAGATAAAACTGAAACAAAATAGTGCTAGCATGTTTTTAAGATGTGAAGAATAGGGAACATAGAATAATGGAAAACATTTTTAGAATCACACTTTCCTATAAATGGGGGAAATGAAATAGGTGGAAGGGAGAATGAAGGAAAAACCAAGGTAGAGGAACTTTTTATCAAAATTAAGACACTCAAATTAGGTTTGTCAAAATAAGATGAATTTTGACCTTAAGGACTCTGAAGAACTTCTCCTAGCCATACAAGTATTAGATAAAAAAATTCAATTATGTAGATCATCCCATGAAGGCTATATGCATAAAAAGTAAAATGGACCTGCCTTCCCACAACATGTTCCCCACTCCTCAAGACCCCTTATAGAGCCTTCAGTCTACTGCAAAGATTAGGTACTTGCATGAGAAAGTAGGTATCACCATAGAGTTTGTTTAATTATCTTATTTCAATCAACTATCCTACTACACCCCAATGGACCTAAAATCTAAGGCTAATTATGGAGTTTAAACTTTGATTAGAGATAGGAAATGTGCTTTTAATTACATATTTTGTTGTGATTTTGACTTTTGAAATGTGTATGTTGCCTTTTATATATCTTTTCCTTTAGTTTCAAATTATTTAGATTTTAAATTTATTAATGGATTTTTATATTCCTCCTCCATATAAATTTGAAAAATAATAAACATGGGTGATAAAGATGACTTTCATTTGAGTACTTGGGACTTGGTTGCTAAGAGAGATAACTTAGACAGCATGGTGTCTAAGATTCATTGTTAATTTAGGTGAAATAAAAGTGATATCTTGACTTCAACCATGTTGTATCCAATGTGGAGTCAAAGGAAAGGAAATCAAGAGGAATGGAACATAACATAATTTGAATTACTTAAATCACAAAAAATGTGACAAAATGATAAAAAAATGGATACAATGATAGTGAATTATGATTCCTTATAATAATAATGAGGGAAGTGTAGGAAAACATGCTAACATAGGTTATTGTGCAAATGTTATCTACAAAATAAGTAAAATCTTATATCTGAGAGTAAAGAATCAAACACTTGTAACCATTGTGAAAATTCTAGATAAGGGAAACTAAATTAAGTAAAGATGGTGATTTTATGAGGAAGGCCAAGTCCTATCCATGATCTTACATTGTAATTCATAAAAGAGAAACCCAAGAGGGTACACAAAGCATGTAAAATAAAAAGGAAGATATATGTGAGGAAGGCTAGATCCTATCCATGGTCTTACACTAAAACTCATAAAGGAAAAACCCATGAGGCTACCAAAAAATTTTGTAAAGAAATAAAATAATGAGACTAAAAGGAAATCATGAGGAAGATCATTTCTTCTCTATAGTTTTAAAATGCAAATCATGATAAAAGGGAAACCAAAGGACCAAAAGGAAGGACTAAGGTTTATATAAAGAGATAACTATTGTAGAGAGTGAGACCTATGTAAGTAACCTACAAAAAATGTTAGACAGATAAAATATAAAAAGCATGATAAGAAGGGGGAGACTTAGGCAAAATATTTTTTTAGGAATTATGAATTGGTGGGATCTTTGAAAATATGGCCTTCATTAGTTTGAAGGCAGTAGGTGATTGGACCAAGGTTATCTTTGAATAAATAAGGGCCTCACCATTTTGGGTGTATTTACCTTCTTTGTCATGAGTGTAGTCTAATTTAGGGAGAAGATCACCAACATTAAAAGTGTGAACTTTAGCTTATTTGTTATGTTGTTTGGCAATATAGGCCTTGTATTGACAATTGTGTTGTAAATAAAAAAGATGATGTTCATCAAAGAAATAAAGATCATGAAGGTGACTTCATGTAATTATTCATTGGGTATGATACCATGAAGAGATATACAAAGAGAGGGAATCTCAAATTCTAATGGGAGGACTGATTCAAAACCATAGAATAAATAAAATGACATTGCCTTAGTGGTAGTGCGTATGCTAGTGCAATAGGCCCAAAGATTAGGATAGAGATGAAGATGCCAATCTATGAGGGTATCATGAATTATCTTTTAGATAATTTTATTAAGAATTTTATTATTGGCCTTGACTTTTCTATTACATTATTGATGGTAGGATGTGGAAAATATGTGATTTATTTTAAATTTAGCATAAATTTATTTGACGTCTTTATTTTTGAAGTTACCACAATTGTCTAAAATGATAGTATGAGGGACACTAAAGTGGAAAATTATTTTATTAAAGATGAATTTGGAAATGGTGGTAGTGGTGACATTAATGCGGGGCATAACCTTGACCCATTTGGTAAAATATTCTATGGCTATGATTATAAAGACATGCCCATCTTGAGATCAAGGTAATTTACCTATGAGATCTAATCCCCACATAGAGAATGGATAGGGAGACTCCATAGTTTGAAGCTCAACTAGAGGTACATGAATCAAATCATCATGAAGCTATCAAGGAGCACATTTTTTAGCAAATTTGATGGCATACTTTTCAAGAGTGGGCCAAAAACATCCCATATGTAAGCATTTTTGGGTTGTAACATGTCCTCTACAGTTTCCACCGAAAATGCCTTTATGTTCTTGTTCAATAAGAGGAAGAACCTCTTATTTCATAACATAATGGAGAAAGGCACCTTTAGCATTATGATAATATAATATGTTATATCAAAATAAATAATTGAAAACTTGTTTGTAAATTCCATTCATTTCATAGGAATCAATGTTTGGAGGATAGGTTTGGTGTTCAAAAAATTAAATAATATCTTTATAAGATAGGATTTATTGAATGGTGATAGCCTTGATGTGATAGATGAGTGAATATGGTGGATAGATATAAGATGGGGATTTTCTCATTTGGATAAGAAAAGTGGGATTGATAATAACTTAGGTGGATAAAAAGAGATGCTAAAGAAGCAAACAAAATATTTGGCAAGGGTAGTTAAAATTTGATGATAATAAATGATATTTTCACTTTTGCATTGATAATCACCATTGACTTGGTATAAAATGAGTTGGGAGTCTCCTAAATCATAAAAATATCTAATATCTAGATCAAGGGATACTCTCATGCCTAGGATTAAGGATTTGTACTCTGCCATGTTATTAGTGACATCAAATGTGAGGTGAAATTCCAAAGCTATAATTTTACTAAGAGGAATCATAAGTATATAACCTGCCCCAACTCCCTGAAGACATTTAACATCATGAAAATGAAAGGTCCAAGTATCTTCATGTAAATTGATAGTAATTTTAGGAAGTTCTTAAATAACTACTTTTTATTTAGTAGTGTAAGGGAAGATAGAGGAATCTTATAGATTACTTGATTCAAGGTTAACAGTGAATTTATGGAAGTAATATTTAAGAGATATGGCTTAGTTGAGACCTTCAATATAGATAATATTCTCATCAAAAAGATTATCTTAAAGGTGGTCAGTAGCTGAGATTGGAGCTATGGAAAATTGATCAATAATGATTTATCCTTTGACATATTTTTATGTAATAATTCAAAGATCAAATTCCATGATAAGGACCATCAACTTGTCAATTCTATCAATAGGAAGAAAGGCTTTGGAGAAGAGGTGATGAAGGGGATCATAATGAACAACAACATAAGTGGTTTGATAAATCATGTAATGTCAGATATTTTTAGTAGTAAAATATATGGCAAGGCAATCATGTTTGAATTTTATATAATGTTTATCATAGTTTATGAGGCCCTAAATGATATAATAGATGGCATAGTCCCTCCCAGTATCATATTATTGGGCAAGCATTGCCCCAACTGATATGGGTGTGGAAGAGGTATATAAGATTAATGAACAATCATTCGAATGTGGATGAAGAGTAGGTGGGTGAGGCAAGAATTATTTCATATTATCAAATGATTTTTGACAAATATCCATCCATTATAGGGTATTTCATTTCTTAAGAAGAGAATTGATAGAATAGATACAATAATCCATTTCAGGGACAAACCATCTAATTACCCCAAGTTTACTAAGGTAAGTATGAATATATAGAATGGAATGAGTGATGGAAAATTTAAAATAGTAGTAATCTTGGTAGGAACAACATCAATTTTATGAATATAGACTAAGAATCCTAATAATTTTCTTGATGTAACATCAAAAACACACTTGTAAGGATTTAGTCTAACTTTATATTTGATGAGGCCACTAAAGATGACAACAAGATCAGAGAGATGAGTCTTGTGGATTTTGGATTTGGAAATTAATTCATACACATAGGTCTCTACAATATTTTGAATAATATCATGAAACATGTGAGTCATCTCCCATTGATAGGTAGCTCGAGCATTATTGAGACTGAATGGCATTTTAATGTAGTGATAAGTGCCCCATTCCATGGTAAAAGTGGTCTTATGTTGGTCTTCAAGGGTAATGTGGATTTGGTTATAACATGAGAAACCATCCATAAGGTACAACATTTCATAACCACTAGTGGAATAAATGATGGCATCTATGGAAGGTAGAGGGAAATTATCCTTGAGACAAATACTATTAAGATTATGGAAATCAATGTAGATACGAATAACCATGGTGACTTTCTTCTAAACAAGGACAATTTTAGAGACCCATTATGAAAAGTCAATGGGATTGATAAAATTAGCATTGAGAAGATTGATAATTAATTTATGGCATAAAGATAAAACTTCTAGTATAAATTTCCATTACTTTTGTTATATAGGTTTGGCATCAGGGTAAGTCATGATATTTTACACCACATTTTTAGAATCAATACAAGGCATGTCCTCATAGGACCAAGAAAAAGTCTCACAATATTTATCAAATAATAAGCTAAAGTTATCATGTTTAGTTGGTGTGAGTTTATGAGAGATGATAATCAGTTGAGATTATGATGGTGTACCATATTCAATTTAAGTATTTTTTTCAATAAGCATAGAATTGTCATCTTGAAAATGATATGGTGCATTAGGTGAAGAGTAAATGGGATTTTATTTAGGGTCTATGATAGAAATGAATTTGTTGAAATAAGGGGATTTATTTTTTAAATTATTGAGATTATGATGCTACTGAAGGAGTTGAGGTTCTCATGCATAGAGAAATTCAAGAATGGCTTCATCACTAGGTAGAGAGGGAAGAGGACCATAATAATCGACATCTACTTCAAGGTCAAGAATTTTTTTACCATGGAATTCATATTTATAATGTATATGATGTACATTTATGCCTTGGAATATAATGTAATATTAGGAGTAGGGGAAGTAGGGGAATAAGGTTGATCAGATTTGATTGGTTTGTCATTAACATCACTGACAGGGGCATAATTAGATTCAAGGATTAAATCTATAAGTTGTATAGAATATGTAAGAATTATCAGAAGTTTGGATGGTAGGACTTGTTATACCACCTAAGGAGTATCAATAAGTGTATAATTGATAGGATGTACATGAACTTTAGGAGTTAACTTAAAAACAGTGGAAATGGTATGAACATCATGGTTGAAAGCATGTATTTGGGATAAAGTTTTTTGACAATGTTTAACATCCAAGTCTCAAGATTGAGCTTGGGACATGATGTAGTTATCATCATAGGTTGGATAAATTATACATGATTGATATTTAGGAGGAGTTTCAGAAGGGGAAATACTTAGATCATTGAATTTATGTAGATACATGATTAAAGGATCTTGGAATAATTTGGCCACTCCATAAACATTTCCTATAAAGGTGAGATGAATCTTAAGTATTACATGGAGGGGGGAAATCAATGATGTCATCAATGAGAGGGTTGTTATGATCATGAGGTAATAAATAAAGAGGAAGACACTCTGATATGTAAGAAGATAGCTTAGTAGTGTTGTAAGTCTGTTACATGTCATTAGGTTCATCATCATCTAAATCAATAAGAGTGACATGTAAGTTTGAATTGATGTTGATAAATTTAGGTAAGGGATCACTATTGATTATTGGAATGGTAAGAATGAAATATTGATATTTAGGATTGAGAAGTTGAATACTCCAAGGGTTGGGATCAACTTCATGTTTATACCTTTTTTTGTTATGCAGGAAATTGATACATTGGCTACCAAAAGAGGTGATATCCCCCATTCTATGAGTCCATGGTCATCTTAGGAGGATGTTGTAAGATAGGAGTAAATCAAGGACCATAAGCTTAGTTTGAACAGTCTTAGGTCTGATTGTAAGGGGAAGCCAAATATAACCAAGTGGTTTTTGATTAGTTTTATCAAATCCATGATAGGTTAAGTGGGTTTAATTGAGGTGATATTTACTATATCCAAGTTATTATATGATCCATAAAGATGTCACATTAATACCAAACCCTTCATTGACTAAAAATTTAAAAATAAGGGTGGTATTAATGGATATTTTAATTAATAGGGGTGGATTATTGGCATAAAAGAAGATCTCATTGTTAATCATGTCTTCTTAAAGGAATTCAATATAAGGTTTAAAAGAACGATAGGTATATTTAATGGTATGCACATTGGTAGGTTGAGGCTCAGGAGAGGGTGGTTATTCTTCTAAATAATATGGGTCTTCAATTTCTTGTAATTATTACATGAGGAACTTGTGATAATAAGGGGAGGTTCAAACTAATTCCAAAAGAGGGATCTTTCAAGGCAAGGAGTTGAGATCTTCAAATAAGTTCCAATAGGATTTAGAAGAAGAACTAGTATGAGGTTTAAAAGGTAAGGTGGTCTTTGAAAGAATGGAATTGGTTGGTGGTTTGGAAGAAGGAGATGGTTTCTCATTAGCTTTAGAATCTAAATGAGTGTCTATAGTATATTTGAGAAGTTGTTCTTATAAATATGGCTTATTAGGTTTAGTGATAGGATATTTGTGAGTGAATATACATCAATAATTGACCTTAGATTCATTAACATATTGAGAATTATTTTAATATTGGTCATAGTCTAAATCAATGACACAAACATCCTTGGTAGGATGTTGAGCATAAATGTGGAAAAAGACTTTTGGTTATGATAAGAAGAATATTTTGGATCTTATCATTATTGAGAAGTGGTGTTATACTCTTGATGATGGATTTGGATCATGGATTCATGATTGAACAAATACCCAAGCATATAGGAGACAAAAAATTTGGTAAGCCCTCTATAGGTTTCATGGGACTAACCAATGTCAGTGTGGAACAATCAAAATTGATTAGGGTCATACTAGTTAGGAGGATTATTGGGATAAGTAAATGGTTTAGAGGGTGCTAAGAATTATTTCATTTACTACATAGTTAATGGTATATGAGAAGATGCATGATTGTTATCCTTGGTATCACCTAGTTTATTTTGAGGAGTACTACTAGTGATTGCATTGGTAGAAGTTTGAAAAGATCCCTTAAGGAATTCAGTATAATTGTTTCATTTTTAAGTCTTGATGCTTGGCTTGGTCAAGAGCTTAGTTAAGCATTTGAGGGGAAAATGTTTGAACCTTATATTGAAGAGAAGGAGTTAAATAAGTTATAAAGAGTTTAAATAGGTTATAATTAGACATGTTATGGTTGGTATTGTGGCACAAATATTTCCATCATTTGATAAAGTTATGAGTTGATTCAGTGGTAGATCACTTAGCATTGATGAAATGGCTAAGGCAATTTTTATAAAGATCATTGTGTTGAAATTATTAACTAAAAGATTGACTAAATCCTCTAATTTCTAAATGGAATGTTGGGGAAGTTGGTTGTACCATTCTAATACATCATCAGTGAAGGTTTTAACTAGAAGTTTAGTGGTGGAAAAAGTATTAGTTTGGATCCACTCTTTGTAAAGGTTGTCAAATGCTTTAAGAAAATATGTAGGGTATTTAGTCCCAACATACTTGCTAGTTGGAGATATATTACCAATATCAATGGAAATAATGAGAGGAGCTAAAGGCTCATTTTAGATGTTTTGAAGCATCTTGTTATTCATGATAGGTTGGGGAATAACATTTCCTATGGCATATTTAAGAGGTGGAGGAATAAATTTTTGATTATTTTGAGGGACTAGAATTAGAGGTTGATTAGCCATATTGATCAAATGATGTTGTAATTGCATCATTTAAGAGGTGTTAGATGTTTTCATTATGTTCATTTATTACATGACTTGTGCAAAAAGTTGGGTTAAATCAATTGGAGGGTTAGCATTTGTAGGTAGATTCCCCAAATTGTTATTAGGGGGGTTATGAGGAGGTGGATTACTAGTGGTGTTGTTAGATAAAATTGTCAATTGATCCCATATTGTGTTGAGATGATTGAAGATGGAAATTGTATTGATAAGTAAAAAAAGGATCTAATCCACCTATGTCATATTGAGGTGTGATTTGAACAATGTTACAATACACATATGGAGGGGAATAAGTTATCCAAGAGTGAGGGTTCTCTTGGGAGGTAAATAAAGGGAGAAAAGAATTCCCCATATAGTGTCTAAATGGATTCAGGTTATCCAAGAATTTTTTGATAGGGGATTTCATGATACTTTAAAAAAAGAATAGGATTTTAAGCAAGAAGAAAGGGAGATCAGGGACATAGTCATCCAAATAAATAACTAAGTTGATTAGACATAAGAGCAAGGTCAGTCAACATGTATAGAGTCAAGTGGATCAACAGAGTACTATGAAGACATAGGCTAAGAAGAGTATAAAGTCATATGGGTCAATTGTGTACTATTGGACAAAGGGTAGAATAAAAAGATAAGAGACAAAATCATGCCAATCAAATGTGTAATATAGGCAAGAAGAAATATATAGTCTATAAGATACTGTATTGATCATAATAACAATGTTCTAAAATATGGGAAAAGGTTTTGCAAGATAATTTTGAATCAATAAATTAAAACAAACACTCAAGTAATTGGATCAATATGATTGATCTAATTGGGGCATACAACATAAAACCTTACACGAATGCTAGCCAATGCAAGTTTTTGTAATAAAACATGCAATGATCAGAGAGAAATCAATAAAATAAAAATTAAATGCTAAATAAGTGGTCATATTAAGTGTTATTAGATTATTAAAAAGTGTTGATTTAAATGTGATAGGAGAGTTGGCTAAAATAGGGAACTAGAAAGACAATTTAAAGTTGGTTTCAGGACATTTGGATTGAAAGGGATCTATGTTGGAAATGGTACTAGATTGGTATTGGGCCCTACCCCCTCACTTCATAATTCCAAAATGATGAGGGTGTTAGGTGCTTTTCCAATATATACCATTAACCACGTATCTATACTTGGATAGAAAACTAAGTCATCTTCCCCCTTGGTGATGAAATCTAAGCAGGTGGGCCTTGGGAAGACAAATGTTTAAATATATTTTGAATGTTATGTGATTTGGTAGTGTGTGAAAAAGAGTAAAATAGTGTAAGTATAATGGTAATTTTGAAAAACCACCTATTTAGACTATGTGAGTTACTCTACGCATGTAAATAGTTGAAAATGAAATGTGAATTAATTACTAGCAAATAGTTGTTAATTCCTTGATCTAGAATATTACAGAGTTAGTTCAAGTGACACTATATGCAAATAATACATACAAAATTTTACTAGGTCACTACTATTATTTATAATCAAGGTCTTTAAGAATAGAGTCAAACAGGTCGACTATGTCTCTCAAATAGAAGGTAGACTACAAAACTAAGTCAACCTAGTTAGCTAAAGGGTTGTAGTTTTTAAAGACTGCTAACTTGTGAAAGATAAAACTAAAAAAAGTACTGAAATGATAGAGGAAAGAGAGGAACCTTTGTGAGATTGAATATGGTTAATATTCCAAATTTTATGCTAAAATGCCTTAACTGCTACTTTCAAATTCTAAAAACTAGGTCAACTAGTTCAACCAAGTTTTACAAAACCCTATATGTTGAAGAAGAATAAGGAATAAGGTTGACCTGTTCAACAATGTTTGTTGATCTATATGATACCAAAAATAATTAGAATATAAATTCAACCTATTTGATACTGTATGTTAATATGGAATTGAATAAAAGTACTATGTCGACTTGTTTGATCCAATAACCTATAGGTGATGAAGACCTGTATAAATAAAACATAGTCATTTTGAAGTGACTGTGTTATAAACTTACACATATTGAGTTAGAACTATATTGACTAGTTTGATATAGTACTTCAAATATGTAAAAATATAATAAAATGATAAAAATGATGGCATGAAAGAAAACCTATAAGGGTTAGATTCATGTAGGGTTCACTATAATGTATGTAAAGGGAAAGGCAACTAATCTATAAATCAATCCTAGCTTGGAGAAGATAAATCTTATTTACACTTCTAATTATTGATCATTAGATATTTGAGATCATGACTAATATGGATCCACTAGACCTAGGCAAGGGATATCTTACTACAATAATATCATTAGGGAGGGTTCCAAAGCCTATAGTCAATAAAAATTATGTAATAACCCTAACTAGGTCCTATATTTTCATATTCACTAAACTAATAACAAGTAAAACAAAATGTAATATAGTTCTCACAAAATCTTATGGCACAAAGTGGGGGTAATAAACATGAAAATCAAGCATGCATAAGAAAATATTATTTAAGCTATATATAGGTAAAAACCTAATTTATGGAGAGTGCAATATATTCAAAAGCCATTACTTATGCTACCTATATCTACTAAAGAGAGGAGCAAAGTTAGAGATACTTACCTTGAAGATGAACCTATCAAGTATTAATCTCTCCCTTGGCCAAAGGTGCTTTGCAAGAGGTTGTTATGGTTTGTAAGGATCACTAAAAAAGGCTAAAGCATCCAAGACTTATCCACAAACCAAGATTATTCTCCAAGTAAAAACCCTAATCTAAGACTCCTCAAGTAGAATGGTGGAAGAACATATTATAAATAGGTAGAAATGAATAATTAACTCTTATTGTCTCCCTAATAATGGTGAAATAGATATGTTTATATAGGTGGATCTAACGCTAGTCCTTTCTAAAAGTTTAGGCTGACAAAGTTAATCCAATTAAACTTGTATCATTATTGACAAAAATAAATTAAGTCTCAATCTAGGTCGGCCAAGGACCAAACTAAACCCTAAATAAGTTTTATCAATTAAAATACAAGGTTGATGGGGCTAAAAGTATAACATAAATCATTAAAAAGGATTTTAGGCTAGGGAAGGGCTAATGAAGGTGGGAAATGACTAGAGGAGGGTGAAAAATAGGAGGCAAAGCTTAGAGGAATGTTTTTAGGAGATTGTTGGATTGATAACAAGTGGTAGTATAAGGACAACAATCTTGTGAAGCACTAATGGTTTACGCACCCCTTTCCTGATTCACCCATTAAAGAATGCATTTAAAGAGATTTAGACTCGTCAGGTTCTCATAAGATAGAAAGAATCAATAATTGATAAAGTTTGAAAGTATTATTTGTATACACCCTCAACTAGGTTTTATAAGTGACTATTAGGATTTGGGTCCATTTATAGGATTTATAATTTTAATTTTTTATTAGAAATACATTTTATTTAATTTTATCATGCACATAATTTTACCTTCATAGGAAGAAGAAGAATTAGGGTATAAGAGCTTACACTTGTCAAATACTAGTTTGTATAAGGTATTTTAAGGTTTTAAGGAGACAATCTAAACTAAAAAGTTACCGCTACTATCTGGAGTCCCAAACTAAGGATAAAAATGTATTATTATTTATATTTTTATCTTCAACTTCAACATTTCTCATAAAACACTACTTGATCCAAGGGGTAGATTGATGTACCAAAAATTCAACCTAAGGTAAGAATTCCTATCCCTATACTCTTTTTTTGTTTACTTTTGTTGATATATATGCATGTGTATGATATATTGGTATGTTTTTGTCTTCAATAATTATTTTAGTATATGTTTTCTAGTTTATATTATATTTTCATTCCTTTTACTTTGCTTACACCTTATTTTTACAATCCCTAGATAAATACCTCTTAGTTATAAACATTAGTTTAGATAGATCTTGGTTACCACCTAATGGAATTTATGTCACTTTAGCTTACATGTTTTACATCTCAGATATAGGTGAGATTTTTTTCATTAGTCCCTTACATATAATTCATAATTTTATCCATGATATCTTTATTATAAAAAACACTTTATTACAACACTAACTCATTTTATGGTGCAACATCTTGTATGTATGCTAGATCTAGTGTGATCTTCTAATATTATATTAGAGGATATTTATATTTTAAATGTATTTTACCTACTTAAATTCTAATGAATCTGATGTGAATCTTTCCCCACCATTATGTTGGGTGATATTTGCATTTTTTTCCTAGTTTCTTAGTATTATCCATTATTTTCAATGGTGTATCCTCTTGAAGTGAGGATCAACCCATTTCGACTAAATATGGGTATTTCTTCTATCCTTCCCATATGAAATATTGAAGGAAAAACCTAATGGTGTAAATTTAATCAATATCAATCTTGATCTATCTAAGGAAATATGGTTTCACTCTTTTTAGATAGTGATTGAAAATACTAACAAGCATATCAACGATATTGATTTAAACATTGTTTTCGCTCATTACAAAGATAAAAGCCTTAAAAACCTTAAAAATTTTACATCACTATCTAGATAATCAGCTTACATTCCTAATTTCAACAAAAATATTTGCAATCATTCTCATAAAAATCCCCCTCCTCTAAACATTTCTAGAAGTAACTCTAAAACAAATCCTTCTAATGATAGTACACAAGTTATTGCTAAGATTCTATACTAAATATTTCTTATGCAAGCTACTAAAAATAATCAAATAATACAAATTATAAATATAATTTTATAAATGGCTAATCAATATTAAAAAATTATTTGGGGTCAACCTAATTTTTACTCCCTTCCTCCATTTATCAATTCTAATGAGAATTCCATGCACCATCCTCCAATTTATAAAATGAATTCTTCAATCATTACAAAATTAAAATTTTAGTTCCCTATATTATTTCAATGGGAATTTAAAATATCTATCCAACCATTATATATGACAAGACTTCTAATTCTACATTAAATCTTATATCATTTAGAAACCTCTACAAAAAATGGATTAAAACTAAGACTTATGCAACCACCATTTTTCTATAAAAAAAAAACTTAGAGATTCATTAGAATGGTAAAAATAACTTTGAACTCATTTAATTAGATAGTTATAAGATCTAGTGAATGCTCTAGTCAAAGAATTCAAATATCATGATCTCCCCAAAAATAGCCTTCATAATTTTATCAATGCTAAGAAATAATTTGATGAATCAACCCATGATTTTATCAAATTATGGAAGTGTTTTGCATATAAATCATATTACATGAGCAAGGAAAATATTTTGAAACTATTCATTTTTTATATAAAATATTTACTTCAATACAAAGTAATGTACTCTCCCAAGACATTAGAATAAACCTTAAATCAAGCTAAATATTTTATAAAAAAATGGAGATTAAGAGAATATTAATCTAATTAAAAAATGTTGAGTAAATTAGAATGGATAAAATATACATTAAATACACATGACTAATTTGGAACTTACTATTTTTAAGAACATAATAAAATTTCAAAGTATTAATAAATGGATGAATTAGATGGAACTTGGGTCTGCATGACTATAACAATGACTATGAAATTAACTTTAGGGTTGTGTGATGGTGTTTTAAATCAGGAATAGGGATTCATGATGGTTTGTGTAAAGCCTCATTGTTTGGACTTAGCCAACCTAAATTGTCATCTATAGGGTGTGATGGTGTCCCTAACCTCCTCGGTGTGAATTTTTTCAGCTATATCTTCACATGTAAGTTTTGTGTGTATGACAAAATTTATTTGATATGATGCAAGAGCCATTGTGTTCATTCTTATTCACTTTAAACCCTAGATCAATGATAAGGAGGAATTAAATAGAGTAAAATATGAGAGTAAAGTAATAGGATGAGGTTGTGTTTAACTTGAACACCCCATGTGTTGAGCACTACCTACATACAAATTATATAAAGAGGGATAAAAATCCATGCATTTATACCATGCTAAAGTTTTGTGTGTGAAATACATGTGAAATGCTATATGTTGGTGAAATCTTGGTGTACTTATGTGATTAAACAATGACTTGTGACCTTTTCATTGTATTAAAACCTATATTAGGGCTACTTGGATTGTATATACTCAATAATGGGAATAATAAGTGTTTTCCTCTCAATGTGTAATTAGATAATTCTAAAATTTGTAATAGTAGTAGCCTCTTTCCATCTAGTGAACAAATTGATAGAAAATGTTCTTATATATTGGTATTTTTGGAACTTATTCAAACTAGGATTATAAATTTTTTGGGATGACTCATTATGATGGATTTGAATTTTGGAATTTATCCATTAATTTTTTGGCGAAAAAACTGGTAGATTCAAACACTACTAGCTAGTAATATTGTATGAAAAGAGTGGTTTTAGTTGAGGAGTAAAGATAAATAAATTAGAGTTGTGAATCAATAAAATAGTGAGTCCAAGCTATTTGGAATGAGGAATATGAACATTCAATGTCATATTTATCTAAGGAAAGAGGGTTATCCTTATAAAAGTAGATGAATAATCATTTAAAATTGTGGAATTGAGAATATGTTAAATGTTCATAATAAATTTTCATAAGTACATTATTTTTGAATTAAATGTTAGTTATAGTGCCCGCATTTCCCCCTATTTTATTATATTAATGTATAAAAGTGAAATTTTTAGATTAAAAGGAGGAGAGTTATACTTGAGCCTACTTTTTTTTAGGAGGCTTGGATGTAGATCACATGTTGAATTATGCTTCATGCAAACCTGTAATGAAACATGTATAAATTGATCCTTAGTCAGAATAAAATATGAAATTAAATACAATAAAGTTATAGATCAAATAATAAGAAATAGATACACCTTTTCATGTACATGAACCATTGTGTTTTATGGTGAAAAATCAGTGACTACAGAGGGTTGAACCCCTAGGGATTTATTCATTGAAACACTTGGATTAGAATGTGCATACCCCAATCCTCAATTTTAATAAAATTCATGCTTAAAAATCAATATGGATTTGAATTAATCATCTCACAACTCAAGATACTATAGTATCTTAGATTCCTTGTATGAATTAGAATAGATCATTATCATGAAAAACTTATGCAAAAATATGCATCAACCACTGTAGGCAAAACAATATTTATTTTGGTGAAAAACTTGTGAAATACATGGTACAAAACTAGTACAAAAAATGATATGAAATTAGTATGGTGTATAAAACATAGAGAATCACATGAATTAATTCTCCAAAAAATACTACATAAAAGAGCAAGGAAGTGATCACGTTCCACACACATACCCTTAATTTGATATTTGAATTATGGATGATTATAACTAAGTAAAAAATTGTGTAGCATTTTTGAAGACATGTAACACATTACTCCCCAAATATCATATTTTTTTAAATAAACATGTGTAAATATTTGACATTGTTTCTGGGTAAAAACTAAAAACCATTATTTAAACTAAGTATGATCTTTAGAATTTTGGAAAATACCATTTATGATTTCTAGGATGAAATTACACTTATTTTTATAACCAAGACCTAAGGTATTATCCAAATAATGAACTGTTGTCTGAATGAAATCTATATGTAAAAAATGAGTATTCATTATGATCAACTGAGTAATTATTTTTATTTTCTATCTATGCATTGGAATATTTAAGCTTAGTATCTAATGCAAGCCATGTATGCCCCCTATTTTGAGGTGAGGTGTAAATCCTACACAATAAATTAGCTCAAAATATTTCTTTTTTGAAAATGATATTATATAAATATTGAAATGTAGATCCATAATGATAACATTGGATATCATGGCATCATATTGATAATATGAGAAAAATAGTAATGTATAATACATGTAGAACCAAGCATATGTAGTGTCATGTCTATATATATGTTATCAATTAGGGAAGCAATGAATAATAAGTGATTGTATACTAAGTATTTAAAATTGATATAGAACTAATCAATAAAAATACATGATATTGATCATGGTATCATAAAATTAGGAGATGTATTATATATATCATGGCAAAGCAAGTAATGACAAAAATAAATAATAAGGCCAAGGGGACACACACAAGGGACATGATAAAATGTCATTCAAACACACATAAAAACATAATAAGTCTTAGAGCCACAAACAAGGACATGTTCAAATGTCCATAGTCTAGATAAATGAATACATATAAAACATGAATAAAAGAATCAAACATGATAAACATGCATGAATAAGTGAAATTGTTCTATATAAGAAATTTGTAACATTAGTGTATTCAACAACTCAAGTGTCTAGTAAGATATAAATGTGAAAGTAAGTGATAAAATATGGAAATATGATTGCAACATATTATATTTTAGTACTAACAAAAGGGATAGTTATAGAGTTATGAAATTTGAGTAAAATATTCCCCCAATGAACTTTTTGTGGTGGTCATAAGCTATATAAGGTCTATAAATATTTTGGATATAATAAATTAGAGCTTGTGTTCACTGCGATAGGTATATTAGAGTGGGATAAGAATGTAGTGTGTTACTCTATGGATTAGTTCTATTTTGTCTATGTATAATTTCTAGGCCTGAGACAATATCACCACCTAAAACTATATCTAAAAGTGACATCCTCTATATTATATAATAATTTCAAGTACATTTTTGAAGCATATTTGATATAAATATGGATATAGATAAGTACTAAATATAATGAAGCACAAATCAACTAATGTAAATGAAATAAACATATCATGCATAGGTCATGATTTTTATAATTTTCGTAATAATATAATTTTTGTATTTTCAAATAAATATAAATGAAAAAGGTATTGTGCACCAATTTTATGATTCAAGAAATATTATTACATGACAATATGCACCCAGAATCAATGACACCAATAGGAATTGATAGAGAAAGTAAATAAAAATAGATAGAGCTTGCTCACCATCACTTTTACCTTCTCACAACTCCATTCCAAGACTTGAACTTGTGTGATTGACCTTAAAATCTTGATTATTGGATTTCTTAGAGATGTTTGAAAATGGCTTCCAAGAGACTATGGATGTGAATAATGGCTTGATAAGTGATTGAATGGTTTTCTTGGGATTAACTTGATCATACATTCACACATTCCTTCATTAGTCTTGAGCAAAGGGAGGTGGTTTTGTTATATAAGCTTATGGGAGGAAGATCTATGGTCCAAATTTAAATTTGGGCCATCAAGATCTTTGGTGAAAGAATTTCCATGTAATTTTTAATTCCATGGAATCCTCTAGAATAGAAAATTATAGAGGGAAAAGGGGATAAATTTGAGATATTTCTAGAATTATCCAATTCTAGAAATATCCCTATAGGGTTTTAGGGGTTCAGGGAAGGCTAGTGTAGGGTGGTGGGTGGGTAGTTGGGACTTTCTTGAATTTAAAATTGGTTAGTAGGATTAGGGGGTAGGTTAGTAGGTAATGAGTCTTATTACAGGTTAAATGGTAGGATTAATTATTCTTAGGATAGGATAAAGTATGTATGGGATATAGGAATGGGTATGTGAATTAGGCCAAGGGTCAATATGATTAAGAAATAGGGTAATTAGGCTAAATTAGAAAGAATTATTAAAATTAGTGGGGTAAGCATATTTTAATGCATACATTTTACCCCTCTTTAAAATGGTGTTGTGAGAGGGGCAAAACAACAATCTTTAAAAGAAAAACTAAAGTATGGATAATGTTAGTTGTTAGTAGGATATAATGTTGATGCCCCCTCGAGGGAGCATGTGGGGAGACAAACTAACCTGGATGGTCACTTGATTAAAAATCTTTGGGTGAGGTAAGATGATAATTTTTATGGGGGATGGGATATCCTTAAGTGGATCACATAAATGCCCCAATATGGATAACCAAGTGGCTCAAATGATGGATCTAGACAATAGACAATTTGACTAGAAAATGATTTTGTGATAAAATATGTGGTCTAAAATATGATAGGTTTGAGAAAATCATGGGTCCAATAGCAAGGACATATGATACATAAGGATTGAAAAGAGAGAATAGGGGTTGCAAGTGATTGGTGATAATAATGAGCCACTTTCTGTAAAATGTGAGATTTCTAAAATCATGATCCAGAAATCTACTTACGACATGGTGATAAGGGTAAATTGATTTTTGGGAGGCTGATAATGGGGCTATGGACATTTTTGAAGGTCAAACAGGGATCCAAGCCATGAACAGGGGGGAGGAAGGGGGTCATAAATGATAAAGGGGTTATTGGTTCGCTCATTTTCACCCTTGGCTAATAGAGATCTAGAGCTCGAGAGAGAAAAATGGAAAGAATTCCTTAAGCTTCTCATTACGGTGAGAGAGTACGGGAGCACTAGAAGGAGCTAGAGGTGGGACCATCAGTAAGTAACAATCCTTTTCTTTATATTTTATGGTTTTTTAAAGATCTCTAGATGAATTTTTGGCTAGATTTTAGGAAGGAAAAACACTATCTATCATGGCATTGCAATCTCATGGCTAGGGCCTTTGACCACAGTCACGAGATTATGAAAAAAAAAGGTGAGATCACCAAAAGTATGGTGAGATTAGAGGGGAAAAAAGTGAGATCATAATACCACTAGTGGGGAATAGTGAGATCACAATCCTACTATTAGGGGAGTGGGGAGGGGTAAGATTATGATCCCATAAGTGAGGACTACTGAGATTGCAATCTCATGATTGGTAGTTGTGGGATTGTCAATCCCATTAATAAGGGTCTTAGTATTGTGATCTTGTGAGTTAGAAGTCATAAGATGGAAATTACAATAATAAGGAGTAGCAAGATTGTGAGGATTATAGAAGGATTATGAGATAAGATAGGAATGGTGAAGGTTTGGGTTATGGCATAGGGGAATTAGACACTAGTTGGGATAAGGAATTTTTAGGGGTCAAGGGGGAGGTCTAATTAGTCGAGATTCATTTTTGAGGTTTTAAAAGGATTTTGTGGTATGCTCTTAACATTTGACATGTCTTGGGATATGTGTAACCAACTTGTGGCTTACATACCTATTTTATATTCTTATTACACTTCTCTATGTTCTTAGTTAGGTCAGCCTATAGAATAACCATGGCTAAGTGGACTATATATAGGAGGTAGTGGTTAGTCTTTGATCATCATGTTAAGTATTCTTCTCTTAGTGTATTATTGTGGAGGTTTCCCCCTTGAAGTGGCTTTTCTATATCATCTAGTATTCTAATCTTTTATCAATTATTGATGTGTGATCTCTCATATTTTCTTATTCTATGTGATATAAAATCATTCTATGTAAACATCTAAGTAATTTCATTACAAGTGGTATCAGAAATTTGATTTGGGTAAGCTTTCTATGGTGTTGTTTTTTTAGATTGAGTGAGGCATGACTTCTGTGAGGGGAAGGAGCAAAAGAAATAACTTATAATCTGGGAAGAATTTTTTTTTATATCAACGTAGTATTATTCAAAACGCTTTTTTGAAAAAAAATTTAAAAAAAAAGTCTGGAATTTTTTTTTGCCTTACACAATTGTAGTCGTTGGCTAGTACAATTTTTTGTGCTATAAATTTTTACCCTAGTAAGAAAATTTAGTCATTGGATTCATATTGGCAAGGTGATCACAATGGTACCATCCCTTGGTACATTTTCTTTGGGGAAAAAACCCTCATAGGGTTTGTACATGGCTGGTCCTTCTACACGAGGATGAAAGGGGGACAAGAAACTCCTAAGACTCTTTATGTCATTGACATGGAATTTGGAACTTCAGATTCATTTATTTCTCAACTTTAGGTGGACATAAAAGGATTAGTGTATCATGATGAATTTTTTGTAGTTTGAAATGATGGTTCATGGATGTGTAGAGAGATTAATGGGGTTCACAATCAATTGAATCAGATTACTACTTTATTGGTTGCTCTTTCATCTTAGTTACAGTCAAATAACCCTCCACTTCAACATTCAGGTCCTCCTCTCAACACTAACAACTCCAATTCTAGTGTGAAATTGATGTCACCCAAAGTGGACATGCATAAGTTTGATGGTAAGGATCCTCTCACTTGGATTACCCAACTTGAGAATTTATTTGATTTGCATCAAACTCCTAGTTCTTAGAAGGTGATCGTGGCATCTCTTTATTTGGAACTTGAGTAGTTCATTTGGTATCACTGGTTATGTGCTCAAAATAAAAAGAATGGTGCTCCTATTACATGGTCTATTTTCACTAATGAGTTATTCACTCATTATCAGAATAATGTCTCTAAGAACTACTTCAGCCAGTTAGCCAAAATGTGGCAAATGGGAACTGTGAAGGATTATATTCATCAGTTTCAAAATCTATCCTTAGAAGTGGAAGACATCACTAAGGAAAATTTGATTGATTTATTTTTGGGTGGTCTCAAAGATAGCATCCAGTTGGAGGTTTGAATGTTTAACACAACATATATATTATAATATATCCCATGGGCACGCATGATAGAGGAGAAAGAGATGGCCAAATAGAAAACATTCACTATTGGTCATGATCATACCTTTCCAGCACCATCATATCCTCAACTCACTAGACTAATACCTCAACAAATTGAGGAGAAGTGAGCCAAAGGGTTGTGTTATGGTTGTGATAGAAAATGAAGTAAAGACCATCATTATGTTGAAAAGAAGTTATTTTACATAAAAGGTGTCGATGAAGATCATGATGATAAGGAGACACTTGGCAAGGATGAAGAAGGTCCTAAGGAGGATTCTAAAGACTCTTAGCCTACTATTTCCTATCATACCATTTTAGGTATTAGTACTCCCCAATCTCTTAAGGTGATGGGTTTCCTAAAAAAATAGGTCATTATTCTGATTGATTCTAGGAGCACACACAACTTCATCAATAATAAGCTGGCTACTCGCTTGAATTGTTTCATTTATCCTACTCCAAAATTTTAGGTCATGATTGTAGATGGTGGTATTATTAGCTATTTAAGAAAATACCATAGTATTAAGCTAGCCATGGGAGACTACTTGTTGGATTCTCCTATGTTTGCCATTCCTATGGGGGAGCTGACATTGTTCTAGGAGTATAGTGTCTCACCACTTTAGGCACTATTGAGATGAATTTTTAAGAATTATTCATGCATTTTCATTTTGAGGGAAGGACATTTGAGCTAAAGGGATTAAGTTCTAAATCTACACAACTTGTTAGCTCCCATCAAATGATAAAGATTCTCCAAAAGGGTGCTGAAGGATTTGTAGCTCGCTTATTTTCCATGGAAGTTCATCCAACTCAGCCATCTACACCTCTTGATCTATAATAAGTGATTAATTCCCATTCAGTTATTTTTGGTGGCATGCCAAAATGACTTCCACCTAGATGTATGAATGATCATGCTATCAAACTTATTCCTAGTAGTACACCACCCAATATCAGGGCATATAGGTATCCCTATGCTCAAAAAAGTGAAATTAAAAATATGGTACAAGAAATGTTGGATGTAGGAATCATTCACCATAGCCAAAGTGAATATTTTTCACTAGTTTTCATGGTGTGAAAGAAAGATGGAGGATGTGCTCTGACTACATAGAACTCAACAAGTACACTATCAAAGATCATTTTCCTATTCCTATCATTGATGCTTTGATAGATAATTAAATGGTTCTCTTTATTTTACCAAGTTAGATCTATGTTTTGGGTATCATCAAATATAGATTCGTGATGAATACATACCCAAAACTACTTTCAAGACTCATGAGGGCCATTATGAATTTTTGGTTATGCCTTTTGGGCTAATGGATGCACCATATACCTTTCAAAGTTTGATGAATACTATTTTTAGGCAAATTTTGAGGTAATTTGTTCTGGTATTTTTTGATGATATCCTCATTTATAGTAAAAATTGGGAAGACCGTTTGCACCATGTGAAATAGGTACTCTCAATTTTATAACAACATCAATGATATGCCAAACCTTCTAAATGTACTTTTGGAGCTTATGATGTTAAGTATTTTGGTCATCTAGTTTCACATACAGGAGTAAAAGTGGATCTTAAAAAAATCCAAACAATAGTGGACTGGCCGATTCCTAAGACACTCAAGCAACTAAGAGGATTTTAGGGCTCACTAGTTACTATCATAGGTTTGTCAAAAATTATGGTAGAATTACATCCCCACTCATATCTTTGTTGAAAAAACACTCTTTTTAGTGGACTGATACAGCTACCAGGGCATTTGAACAATTGAAATTGGCTATGTGCACCACTCTAGTGTTGACTACTCCTAATTTTTCCAAGACTTTTGTGGTTGAATGTGATGCATCTGGGTATGGTATGGGTGTTGTACTCATGCAAGAAGGCAAGATACTTTCATTTGAAATTCATCAACTGAAGGGTAAAAATCAGCACAAACCCATTTATGAGAAGGAAATGATGGCCATTTTACATGCAGTCAAACAATGGAGGCCTTATTTAATGGGTCATAACTTTTAGGTAAAGACTGATCATGATAAATCAAATATTTTTTGGAACAAAGGTTATCATCTAAAAAATAATATAAATGGGTAACTAAGATGTTAGGCTATGATTTTGAAATAGTTTACAAGAAAGTCAAGGATAATGTAGTGGTAGATGCCTTATCTAGGAAGGATGAATTAGTTGAGGCCTTGATATATGCTATGACCATTCTATAGGTAGATTGGCTGGAGGAATCATGATCAGAATAGGACAAGGATAGTGTTACCCATGATTTGATTCAGAATATTTAGCAAAGTTTGGGTGGATTTAAAAAATTCACATGGAAGAGTGATGCATTATGGTATAAATATAGATTATACCTATGTAATAATTCTCTTAAACAAACAATCCTTCAAGAACTTCATGCAACTCCAATTGGGGGTCATTCAAGATTTTTGAAAACCTATCATAAAATCAAGTAGGATTTTTTTGGGAAGGACTCAAGGGGGATGTCCAAAAATATGTGGTTGAATGTATGATCTATCAAAAAAATAAAGGAGAAACCATCAAAATCCCAAGTATTTTACAACCTTTATCCATCCCAAGCCAACATTAGGAAGAGGTGTCTATGGATTTCATTAAAAGA
This sequence comes from Torreya grandis, assembly GCA_037957365.1. NCBI lineage: Eukaryota > Viridiplantae > Streptophyta > Pinopsida > Cupressales > Taxaceae > Torreya > Torreya grandis. The sequence goes on from JARHVA010000828.1 coordinate 3,195,113, forward strand.
TTATTGAGATATGATGGTCAAAATGTTATTATGGTTGTGGTAGATCATCTCAGTAAGTATACTCATTTATTTTCTTTATAATATCCATTTGTTGCTAGTATAGTAGCTTCTGCTTTTTTCAATACAATTTAAAAATTACATGGTACCCCTAAGATCATTGTCAGTGATTGAGATCCCGTCTTCACTAGTAATTTTTGGACTGAGTTATTTGCATGTTTGGGCACCTAGTTGGCTCATATTTCCTCATATCATCCTCAATATGATGGAGAAACTAAGGTATTCAACAAATGTCTAGAAGGATATCTCTGTTGTTTTGTTTTTGACAAATAGGAGAAATGGATTCATTGGTTTCCACTTGCTGAATGTTGGTATAATACTTCTGTTCATAGTTCTTCCAAAATGTCTCCTTTTTTGGCACTATACGGATACTCCCCACCATTCATCACTTCAACCTTGAATGTCCATCCTAATGTTCATGTAGTTGAAGAAAATATTCACCATCAATAGGAGGTCCTTACTAGTTTGTGTGAAAATTTAGCCACGGCCCAGAATCACATGAAACAATAGATATATTAATATAAGAGTGAGAGGCACTTTGACATTGGTGATTAGGTTTTTGTTTGCTTATAGCCATATAAGTAGATGTCCTTGAAATAATATAAAAAGGATAAAAATTTATCCCCTAATTATTATGGGCCTTATCAGATCTTGTAAAAAATTGGTAGTGTGGCCTACAAGTTAGAGTTTCCTTGCTCTACTCACATACATCTAGTATTTCATGTATCTTGCCTGAAGAAAGTCATTGGACACAAAGTGGCTACCCAAACTAATTTACCAAAATTAGATGAGGAAGGAAGAGCTATTCTTGATCCTGAGGTGATCTTTAAAATGTGCACTAAGTAGTTACGGTCTGGAGTGATTAAGGAGTTCCTGATCAAATGGAATAATTTTCCCTATGAAGATACTTCTTGGGAGGATGAATCTTTTGTGCGGTAACATCTAGAGTTGACTCAACATTGAGGAAAATGTTGTTTTGAAGGGGAGGGGCATGATATGCCCTTAACCTTTGGCATGTCTTGGTATATGTGTAGTCAACTTGTGGCTTAAAAAACTCTTTTATATTCTTGTTACATTTCTCTATGTTCTTAGTTAGGTTAGCCTATGGAATAACCATGGATAAGTAGACTATATATAGGAGGTTGTGGTTAGTCTTTGATCATCATGTTAAGTATTATTCTCTTAGTGCATTATTATGGAGTTTTCCCCCTTGAAATGGCTTTTCTATATCATCTAATATTCTACTCTGCTATTAATTATTGTTGTGTGATCTCTCATATTTTATTATTTTGTGTGATATAAAATCATTTTGTGTAAACATCTAAGTAATTTCATTATATTTTGGGTTGGCAATAGTGGGATAGGAGGATAGGTGGATCTCAGTTTCAAGGATAGGCTATATGGTAGGGTTAGTTATTGAATCAATGGGGCATGGGTAAGGATTGGGTAAATGATAGGATAATGATACAAGGGATAATGGTGATAGCAAGTTATTGATTTTTTTTGGTGTAGGAGCATTTGGGCATTTTGGCATCATAGTTGTGACATTTTGATATTTTACATGAGATGTGGTGGTTGACACCAGAAGAGTATAATGTCCTAGAGTTAGTGGGATTACATTACATGGTGATGATGCCACCAATCTAGATAGATTGAACTCTTATTATAACATTGGTAGAGATATGACACTCAAAGATGATTACCTTCCATTCCATGATAGGGGAGATGATGGTTACTTTGGAGGATGTTTATAGGATATTCCATCTACCCATAAGGGGTGTAAGGATTTACTAGAGATCTTAGACATTGATGCAAACATTTCAATGACTGGGTGATAACCTACAGATAGGGGTGCAAGATCACTGCATTGATTTGGATCAATGTTGGTGGGAGGGGACCATAGACCATTTGACATTAGTGATGATGGATCTTATGTCCAATATCCTATTACTAGACAAGAGTGGTAGATGGTTCCATTTAGGTTTAGGGGATGTAGTTATAGATATGGTACATGATCATAGAGTGTTTACTTGGGGCCTAGTAGTTTTGGCACATTTGTCCAGAGAGCTTCACCTAGGCACATATAGGGGAGCACATAGTTTTGTCCCATCACTACTATTAAAGATATGAAGTTGGGAGTATATTATTATTTAGCATCCATTAGGGACTCTAACAGGTTTGGAGCTAGGGGAGGCTATGGTATTTAGGTGGTGAGTGATTTTGGGGGTATCTCTAGGTCATGTTGGGGTCATGATGTATTACAGGGAGGCCTTTGACACTCTACAACCTAATCACATCACATGGATGCCTTAATGGGGGATTATATTTGGATGGGAGGATGAGGCATAGACATAATTAATGTTCACTCCTCATTATATTATTGGTAGAAAGGATTACATCATAGAGAGATACATGCATGATCAAGTACAGTGCCAGTTTAGGTTCATATAGGATGTGCCTTCCCTTAGGCATATATTTGCACATAGTGAGTGTGAGAGACCTGATTGGGGGAGGCCTATGATTAGACTATATGTGACCTTTGATTATGATATATTAACCCTATAAAAGTAGGATTTTTACACATTGGTACCTAATCTTAGGGTGACAGTAGCATTCTTGGCATGGTGGCCTTATTTATTTTTAGGATGGGATATGGAGAGGGGGATGGAGTGGACTCTTGAGTGTTGCATATTTTTATGGTATTAATATAATGGTAGGAGATACTATGATAATCAATGTAATTGGATGAGGATACCTGACCTTGGTCCCATTGTGGCCTTGGATTCCTTTTCTCATATTTTGGAAGAGGATCCTTGTAGATACCTAGCTGTTTGTTTCTTGATTGATTGGAGTGGGATCTCCTTCCAACTCTATTTCTCCATTTTTGATCAAGTCTTAGACATAGTGCTTTAACTGCATATAATGCTTAGTGTCATGAACTTTTACCCTATGGTATTTATAATATACATCCTCATGATACCAATCTAGCTTAGGTTGGTGATTATCCATAGGCTAGATCTCTAGCAAAGTAATCATGTCAACAGTAACTAACTATTCTAAGATAGTTTCTAATGGGATCCCTAGGCTTGTAAGAGGCCTCTTGCCTATACGAGGCCTTGGATTGCCTCATGGAACCTTGATAGAAGAGACATGAGGATGTTGTGGAGGCCCTTTTATTTATATGCTTTGGACATGTTGCGCTTGTTGTTTTGAGTCCATCACCTCATCACCTATGATATTCTTGTTTTTTTTAAATACCTTGGGCTTATTTTAAAATGATTTCTTAGTATTTGTCATGTGCTCATTATGAAAAAATAATTTGATGGTTTTTTTCTCTATAAGGGCCTTTTCAATTTGCATACCTTTTTCTATAATATTATCAAAGTATTTGCCAACTATAAATTTAGCTGGTATTTCAATTCTACATTGAGGTTGTCTACAAAGATTTTAGCTAATTTATTTTTAGGCACACTACACCTCAATCAACTTGTCAATCATTTCCATCGTTACAAAAAGTAAACAAGGCTTTCCTTGTTCCTTTGTTTTGTGTTATAGAAATCAATAATAGATATGTCATGTTCTATGTTAAAGGAGAAATGTCTAATGAATTGGTCATTTAATTCACCAAAAATTGAGATTAACCCCTTTGGTAAATGCATAAACCATTCCAATGCTGGTCCTATTAGAATTTTGGGGAATAGTCTCAATAAATAGGCATCCTCATATGCAACTTTGTGGAAGGAAACATAGAACTCATATACATGGTCCCTTGGATCACCCTTTCCCTGATATTTTTTGAATTTTGGAACCTCAAAGTGTGAGTGGAAGGGGATTTATAGAATGATGATGTCTAAAGGTGATGAAAAAAATCCTCGTATCTATATTTGAGGGCTTAGGACTGAGGATCCACCTGTTGGAGGGTTTCTTTCATCATCTTCCATTCTTTGGCAAAGTTGAGATCTCCAAGAGGATTAGTGGTTTGGTTATGACTATCTTGTGAAATGTAGGTATGGTGATTATTGTTGGGAACATTATTGGTATGGCTAAGGTTATTGGTATTATTGTTGGCATGATTAGAATTTTGGACATTGTTGATAGTATTGTTGTTGTTGTGTTGGGATGATGGTGGTTATTGGTTACAAAGGAGGAGGTTAATTTGTTGTGTGAATTGATCCAAATGGTGCTCAATAGCAGCCTGCCTCCTATTAGCCTTAGTATGATGGTTGATTAGAGGGGGTTGTTGTTCTTCTTCCTTTATGAACCCATGGTCTATTTCTATTTCTTATTAAGGATTGGGAGGGATATGTTGGTGTGGGGATTTTGGTCTTGATTAATGGATGATATTATTCAAAAGAGTATGGTCAAATGTAGGTGGTAAAGTGCTCCCAATTTCTATGGTTCATGCTAGTACTTCATCATAGTTTTCATATAAATATCAGTCAATGAGATTGCAAACATATTCATTATGGAGGAGATTATTTATCTCATTCTATATCTATGGGGTGTGCATATCACTATGATAGTCTTCATATTCTTGATTGGGGTTCATTATTTGTCCCCTAGTATTGTTATCTTTACTAGAGCCTTGTCTCAAGTGGATTTGAGTTTAGGTTTGGATGACCATGGTGAAGGAAAGATTAAATGAGATGAGGTGTGTTTGAGGGGATTTTAAATATTGGATGACCATAGTGTTTGATGGGTGTCTAGGGGATAAAGATACCTGATAGAGATAAAATATAGTGATGGGTGCTAGATCAATACCTTAGGAGGGTATGTTTAATGATAATTTCAAGCCAAGATAGAATTATGATTAATGATTTGAAAGAGATGAGTGACCACCAAATTTTTTTTCCTTAGTATGAAAACTAATATCTAAAAGTATAATGGGGTAGTGGATGATAATGAGAAGTGTTATGGAAGAGGCTAGACCAAAAGCTACTCAATATAGATAAAGAGGGTAAATGAGGTGGTATATAGGTAAATGGGGTAAAATAGGTGTAAGAGATGGATTAGGTGGATAAGATAACCAAAATTTCTATATATGGTGGGGATATGAATGGGATGGAGAACAAACAAAATATAGACTAAAAGATGTGTTGTCTTAAGGATGAAATGGGATGAAGGGGTAAATATGTATGTGGGTAATAGAAGTGATAATGAAAATAGGTGGATTGAATACAAATTATGGGATGAAAATGAGAGGATGATCATTATGAGAAATGGATTAGGGGAGATGAAAAATATTTACAAAAGGATTATGGTATGGAAATGATTACCAAAGGATGGATGATATAGACTTTATGGGTAGGATGTCTTAAAAAGAGGGTTAATCAAAGAGGAATGATGTGGAGATGGTATGTATGAGGTTAGGATATATGGATGATGATGGAATATAATGTGATGAAGGTATGGGTAGGATGGATATCTAGGCAAAGAATAATAGTGTGTATATATAATGAAAAAGGATAAATAGATGGCATAGGTGGAGTGATAAGGTATTTACTAGATAAGATGGGGATAAGGGGAACAATGTAAGGACCAATAGATGAATTATGAAGATAAAAGGAAAGGTGGGATTTATGATTATATGATGTGGGGGATGGGACTATGGCTGTGAGGTACAAAGGAATGTAAATATGGGATGTAAATGAAAGACTGGGAGAAATATGTATAGACTCTATAATGGTCAAGAAAATATGAATGGGTGATTATGGAAATCAAAAAGAGGATCAATGATATGAGGTATATGAGGTGTGATTTAAAATGGAAAATAATATAGTATGGATAAGATGTGAGATGGGATATGTGGATAGATGAATGGTATGAGGTAATGAAAGGGTCAAGAAAATATGAATAAGTGGAATATGGAAAGCAAAGAGGAATCAAGGACATGAGATTAATGAGGTGTGATTGAAATGGACAAGGATATGAGATGGACAAGATATGAGTATAAATTTAAAGAAGATGAGGTGTGATTTTGAAATGGACAAGAGTATAGAAAGGATAAGTTGTGGGTGATACGTGGTAGATAGAATGTGGATAAATGTGATAGACTATATAAAGAAGTGAGATGGGCTATGTGGATAGACAAGGATTAGGTATGAATGGATAGAGAAGTGGATGCAAAAGGGGGATAAAATATGGATGTCAAAAGAACAATGGGGTGGATATGAAAGAATATATGGGATGATGAAGATATAGATGTAAGGCCCAATGTGGAAAGAAATAGACCCAATGGGGGTGTGAATAAGACCAAGAGGTGATAATGATATGAACATAAGAAGGTTTGGAATAAAAGGAATGACAATGGAATGACTAAGATAATATGGTACTAGGTATGATGTAAGGAGTGATGTGAGATGGTCCAAATGAAAAGATGAGTATGATGAGTGGATATAAGTAACTATATAAGGATCTCTAAGGTATGCACAAAAAAATTAAAGGGTGTGGCCAACTCGAATAATAAATAAAATGGGTCTCATCACAACACATAAACAATGACTGACAAATATAATCCTACATTAGTAAACTATATAGGAGTGTAACATGATTTCCACACCATCTAATAGCTACACAAGTAAGGCTTTAGGCCAGTGACCCATTACAGAATCAACTGAACCCTCTTGACCTTGCTTGCACTTGATGGTCACTTGGGAACTATTACAAACAAAATGGGTCTTGTCACAACACATAAACAATCACTCACAAATACAATCTTACATTAGTAAACTGTATAGGAGTGTAACGTGATGTCCACACCATCTAACAGCTACAAAAGTGATACTTTAGTCCAATGACCCATTATGGAATCAAATGAACCCTCTTGACCTTGCTTGCACTTGATGGTCACTTGGGCACTATTACTGACACTGGTAGTGGAACACTTGTTATGGTTGTAGTCCCCTACTCTATGGTTTATGAAAGGCTCTAAGGGAGTCCCCTATATACATGATGGTATATTGGGGGCCAAGTCTATGTAAAAGGCTATCTAACTACCTTGGGTATATGGACTTGATCATCCCTTACTCTATGAATCCATGTAAGAGGAATTCCACTGAGGCCATAATGATAACTCTCCTAATTGTTATACTTTATCAAAACATGGAGTGTGGTTAGAGTGTGGTGGTAAAATCCATGACACTAACCCCTAAAGACTAAGTTACATGCATGGTGATAAAATACATGTCACGTGTTATCTTAAGGGAAGGCTTAAAAAACATATGCAAGCACATGATATAATTAATTAACTATTCTAATTACCTATGTGAGCTTCACATGATACAACAAATTATGTATACACCAAAGACACACATACAACAATCAAATATTTACAAGTAATAGTAAAGAAGATAATGATTTATTTAATCTAATAATTTAAAAATTATGATATAATGTAAAGAAAACTAATCAAAGTGGCACCCCTCCTTACAAACACCAAGGTTAGATATCTAATAGGGGTGCCAAAAAGTCCTCAAATTCCTACAAAAAAGATTAGTTATTTCAAATCTGCAATCCTGCTAGTACACAGGTCAATCTCACAACCAAAATACACAATCTTACTAGTCAAATGCAATATCATGAGAAAATAATGGTGGGATTGTTAGCTGACCATCATGGTCAGAAAACATCTCTACTCTAGCCTGTGACCTTACTATAGAAGAAAAGATCCAAATAGTGATATTTCAAGTCTTAGACTAATTATGTAAGTTTGACCTAAACTGATGACAATCTATAAAAACCTATAAGATAATAAAATAATTATAGGGACTTATTTTTAATACAACTAATAATGATCACACTATTATAAGAGCTTGAAACTAACCCTAAATTTTCTAAATTTCAATATCATGACTTTGAGTAATAACCCTGCTTTTCATAGGGAAATCTCACAACTATAACAGTAGTGATATTGCAAGATATGACTAGGTCAATAAGATGAAGTGTTAATAGCTTCCCTTATGTTTTAAAAACCCTTAAAGATAGAATATCCTTATAAGTGGACCTTCAGATATCAAATTGATACCAAATGAACTATGGTAGGAAATGTTTGCAAGGAAAGTTGTTGATAAAAAATGGAATGCTTTGAAAACTTACATCCCTTAGTAATTTAATTCTCTACTAGACAAAGCTTAAATGCCTAATAAGTAGTAAAGAAAATGTGGTAAGGGAGGGATTTTACCAATTTTTTGATATATACGTAATATCATGACTTAGGGCAACTATCCCGCTAGTCATGGGGTAATATCGCTACTTTATGAGTCACAGGGTTATCAAAGATATGCAAAACCTTGCCTCTTTTCCATCATATGCCCCCTTCTAACTTGCACATAGTTTTAATAGTAGAGGGAAAAAAACCTATAGAGGCACAGATTAACCCAAAAAAAATATAATGTAGACCCGACTACTAATTTTAACAAAATCACTACTAGGATCTATGTTACCGCTAATAACAGGGCAATACTGTTACTTGCAGAATGGTAGGATAGTTTGGAATGTCTGAACAACTTGTCTTGTGGAGAAATATCACCTTATACTACACACAACAAACAACACCCCTATGGACAAGTATAAAGTTAGTCTAATAGATCTAAAAAATGTAAGATTTTTAACAAAAACTACAATACCACCATTGGAATCAATAATATCATGAGTTACAGGGAAATCATGTGACTATCAGAGTCACGATATTGTCGGTCCTAAATCCCTACTTCTAAAACCCTTAAACACTAATGGCCTAACCCATAATATCATGACTCAAATTAATAATATGATTACTTGCAGTGCAATCCCATGACTTTCCTAAAACACATGAAAACAAAAAATCTAGGCTTGATTCCACTTCCAGTTGGTCCTAAAATCACCTAAAATGCTTCCAATAAGAGTGTTAGCCTAAATAAAGGAGGTTTATCCCATTTTGGTCATAAAAATGTGCACCAAGTTTAGGATTCATTAAATATTATCACATGACAATATGCACCCAAAATCAATAACACTAATATGAATAGATAGAGCTTACTCACCATCACTTTTACCTTCTCATAGCCCCATTCCAAGACTTGAAATTGTGTGATTGACCTTGAAATATTTATTATTGGATTGCTTAGAGATGCTTGAAAATGGCTTCTAAGAGACTATGGATGTGAATAATGGATTGATAAGTGCTTGAATGGTTTACTTTGGATTCACTTGCTCATACATTCACACGTTCCTTCATTAGTCTTGAGCAAAGGGAGGTGGTTTTGTTTTATAGGCTTATGGGAGGAATCCAAATTTAAATTTGGGCCATCAAGTTATATGGTGGAGGAATTTACATAGAATTTTTAATTCCATGGAATCCTCTAGAATATAAAAAAGGGGGAAAGGGGGCTATATTGTAGAGATTTCTAGAATTTTCTAATTCTAAAAATATCCCTATAGGGTTTTAGGGAAGGCTAGTATAGGGTGGTGGGTGGGTAGTTGGGACTTTCTTGAATTTAATATTGGTTAGTAGGATTAGGGGGTAGGTTAGGAGGTAATGAGTCTTATTAAGGGTTAAATGTTAGGATTAATTATTCTTAGGATAGGATAAAGGTTGTATGGGATATAGGTATGGGTATGAATTAAGCCAAGGGTTAGTATAACTAGGAAATAGGGTAATTAGGCTAAATTAGAGATAATTATTAAAATTTGTAGGGAAAGCATATTTTAATGCATATAGGTACTACTAATAAATGAATCCCATAAGAGTCTCATAATAAATAGGTCCTATATCAAACATAGGAAGGATGACCTCTATATAATTGAAGGTATCATGCCATTATTAAATAAATAGTGTGAACTCAAAATCTAAAAATTGATATGGTTGTGTAACATAAGTGTCATTATCATGATGATAATGTATAGTATTATATGTATATTTTTAAAATATAGTGAGATTTAAGACTCTTTGGAGCCCATCATGTAGTATAATAACTTTGTGTTGGTGTTATTTTTGGAACACTCTTAATGTCATGTAATAATGATGTAGGATGTACTAGAGGAATAAGTGTGATTAAGTGGATTTTCAAGGTAAATTCTCCTTATAGAGTTGGTAATCTTATTTTGAATGCTATCAATAGGTTGAACCTTTTCAGGTTTCTCAAATAATGTTTATTATTTAGGAATGATAACATTTTATTAGAGGAGGTATTTATATGGAATATCATGAAATTTGATAACCTCATTAGCAAAAAATTATTTGAAACATATGGGTGCTATATAAGGTACTCCACTATGCCACTAAATCAAAATATGTCCCAATAACATAGCAAATAATTACACACTAGGTACTACTATAAAGTTTTTACCCACATGTGCTAGACAAAATTGTAGTGGTAATGTGATCTCACCAATAGAACTCTAGACATGCCCATCAAATCCATTGATTATTATTGTTGTGTTATTTTAGGAAGTATATATATCTTTATCTATGTATCCAAAATAAGAGAGAAGTGTGCTAGTGCACATATTCACACTTGAACCATTATTAACCATGACATTATGTATAGGTTAATGATTAATTTAAGCTCAAACAAATATATAGTTCAAATAAAATTCATCATATACTAACTCATGTTCTAGGAATGTGATAAGTGGTTTAGATGGCACTGCAACATGATATGTACCAATAATTCCATTTAAAGGATATTGTTCCTCTATGTAAGGATGATAATAATTTGGTGGAGGGTGTCCATTATATGTGTAACACACTTATAATTTATCTAATATTTCTTGACTTGCATGTTTAGGAAAAGGATCACTAGATATATTCATTGTTATACTCTCACTTGGTTATGTAATTTTACTAGTAGTATATGTATCCACATTAATGATGTTCTCATCTATCAAATATTGTATCTTATATTTCAAATTGGTGCATCTATTAGTAATATGCCCTAGTGTTATATTAAAAAATTATAATTTTGATCGAATACTTTTAGAAAATATTTACTCACATAAACATATTTAATAGGAGAGAGTGATATCAGGTGACATTACAAAAAAATTGTAACATCTTGTAGGGAACTTTTGGAAAGTTGGTAATTTCTCTCCTTAAAGAGTGGATAAAAAAATATGTAGAGTAGGATTTGAAGCTTCATTCACTATTATATTTTGATCACTCTTATTTTTACTTAGATTCACCTTGTATGGTGGATTAATTAGATTATTTGTATTATAATTAGAAAGTGGGATGGTTACATACTTTATCTTATTCATTGCCAATAACTTAACCTCTCTTTCCTTAACTACGTGACATAAATCAATGAATAATATAAACTTCCTAAACATAATAGATTCATGTAGAGGTGGAATAAAACTCTATTTTAGTATGTATTTAAATTATTTATTTTTCATAGAATTTTTAATCTTAGATAACAAGTTTTAATACCATAATAAATAATCTATGATAGGTTCATTGGATTCTTTTTTGAGTTGAGCTATCTTAGCATATGAAATATTTTCACTTATGATGTAGGAACATTAATATTTAGTTGTTTATTTTTGAAAATTTAAGATTAGAATAGGTTTAATAAGTATTTTTTATTCATTTATAAGGTTTTCAAGACTTTACAATTCTAAAATTTGGTCATTTGAGCCTTATAATGATTTTCCTGCCAAAACTATCTTTTTAAAAATTAACATTTGTAGATAATATTTGAAAGGTTTTTATCATATCCTAGTGAAACCAAAGGCCATGATCTTTTATTATATGTTTAAATTAAGTTATTATATATATTTTGGAATGGTTATAAGGTCTTATTTTGTAATTTATCATTTAAAAATTAAGGTTAAGTCTTATTTTGAGTCTTCTAAGGTAGACAGTTTGAGAAAGTTTAGAAGATTGGAGAGAAGAAGGGAGAAGGAGATAAGGAAGAAATTGGAGGAACATGTGATAATTATGAGATAAAATAAAATATACTAATAAACTCCAATATTTAGAGAAAATAATGAGAAAGTTCTTAAAACTAGGGTTTTTGATAAGGCTATGTAATCCTTTTGCATCAAAAACAATGAAAGAATGACACTTTTAATTCTAATATTAAATTTAAATATTATAATAGTGTGTAAGTGAATTTATAATTTACTTTAAATAATTTTTATTATATTTTAAAAGTGTTTATTCATGTTGCAGGTGAGAAAACATAGTAAAGGTTACTATAGCTAGAAAAATAACACTCAAGTAAGGTAGTCTTCTATTACTTTTTAAGATTGGTTAAGAGTAAATTTATTTGGAAAGGCAAGATAAATGTGTGGGAAGAGTTTAAAATTTTTAATTTTTTAAAAATTGATCTAAAATATTGATTTTACATTAAATTTTAACTCACTGCCTATATACAGTCAAGAAATGTGCATTTACAACCAAGAAAAGGTTATTTTCATGATGTTTTGTGATTGATCAAGGTCCAAAATTTATTGGATGAGTATGAGATATATGGGAAGAAAATTTATAATTTTAATATTTCATAAATTTAAATTTTTACCTGATTGAGTTCTCTTGGCCTGCATACAGGTTTCCATACCCTAAACTAGGGTTTTGAAGACAAAAATCCTTATAAAACAAAAACTAACCCTTCAAAATTCTTGAAAATTTATATAAATGTTAAAGAGAATAATTATGAAGTTTTAAATTGTTTTTAATAATTTATACCATATGTTTAAATATTTATTGAAGATTCTCAATTATACAGGCCTAATTGTAAGGCTAAAAACCTTGTTTTAGTGTTTTATTTTATTTTCAAGATTGGTTCAAGGTAAAAATTAATATACTGAGTCCAAAAAACATCATGTGAATGTAAAAAATTATTTTTAATATAAATATTCTTCCTTTTTTTTATTATTTTCATTCAATAAATATTTTAGGCCTAATCATATCTCTCATATATAGGTTATAAGTTGATCTTCATTTACCCTTCCCATCATTTTTATTATCAAAGCATGGTTTAGTTATACTTCAAGGTGACCTAAGGAGAAATATTTCATTAAGAAGAGTGAATATAAGGTTTTTAAAAATAAAATTATAATAAATTGTAAGAATGACATTTAGAAGAATAGTTAGAGGTGGTATTAGAGTAGATCCAAGAATACAACCAAGAAATGTATTGCTAGAGGATATAAGAAAGTTGTAAGCACATTTGGATGCAATAAAAATTGATCAAAGAAGATGTGTTTTTATAGGTTATGTGAATGAATGAGAGGAATAACCACAAGAAGAAGTTGTAGAAGTAGAAGAGGAAGAGATAATGGAAGAAGGAATCTTGAAAGTAGTCATAGGAATAGGTTCCAAACCTGAATTGGAGGTTCAAATATATGGAGGTAGCCTAAATTTTGAAAAATTGGTAGATTAGGTAGATGAAATGGATAATTATTTTTACTTTGAATGAATAAACAAAGATGATAAGGTAAATTTTTATTATATAAGGTTGAAAGGACATGCATCTCTTTAGTGGGATAGTGTTCAAGAAGAAAAAAAGAAAAGAGATAAAGATAAAATCAAATCATAAGACAAAATGGTAGAAAAACTCAAGTTAAAATTCATTCCTATAGAATATAAAAAAACTTGTTAAATAAACTCCAAAACTTTAATCATAAATATATGAGTGTAAAATATTACATTGAATAATTCTACAACATTACAATTAGAGCTAGTCATGTAGAAGAGGATGTTGAGAAAATAACAAGGAATAAAAATGGTTTGAGGTTCAATATCTAGGATGAGATCAGTTTTTTGTCACCAAAATTAGTATAAGAGGCTTATCAATTTTCTCTCAAGGACTAAGAGAATATATATAGAAGACAAACTGAACAATCAATAGGAGGAGGCAATAATTTTAGAGCTACAGGACATCAAAGTGGTAGAAGTCAATTGTAGGTTTATAATGAAGAAGCAAGTAGATCTCAAGGTCAAGAAAACATTATAAGAGGAATATATTCATATAAATGAAGAATTACATATACAAGAGGGAGAGGATAAGGCTTTTGGGAAAAATATTTCAAATGTAACATGTATGCTAGCCATAGGGTATATGAATGTCATGAGAATCCATAAAAAAATCATACAAGAACTGAAGGAAGCAATAAAGTTTTTAAAGTTGAGTAATAAAGTATAGGGTCACCATAACATGTGGAATAACCTAAATTAGGAGAGTCCTTATTGATAAATAGAGTATTGCTAAAGCCAAATACGGAATTGAAAGAACTAGCCCAAAGGAAGACCTTGTTTAGGACTACATGCAAATCAAAAGGTAAGTGTTGTAATATTATCACTAATAGTGGTAGTACAAATAACCTGGTTTCAATAAAAATGGTTGAAAAACTAAGATTGAAAATATCAAAACATCCTACACCATACAAAGTATCTTGGATATAAAAAGAACATCAAGTACTAATTAATGATCAATGTAAGGTTGATTTTAAGATTGGTAGCTATAAGGATGAAGTACTTTGTGAAATTATGTCTATGAATGTTTTCCATGTTTTGTTGGTAAGATCTTGGTAGTTTGATAGGAGGGATATACATGATGGAAGGAGTAACACATATACATTGGAGAAAGATGGAAAGAAGCATACCTTGAAACCATTGAAATATGAAAATGAAACAATTTAAAATAATACTAAAGTTTTGATAGTAGATGGAAAATAATTATTGAAATTGATATATAAAGAAAAGGTTAGTTGTGCATTGATATCCAAACCCAAAATAGTCATTATATCCACTAAATTTATTGATTTACCATTGTAAAATTATAAATTGTTAAATGAGTATGTGGATACAATGGTTAATAAGTTGCCTAATAATTTTCCACCAATGAAGAACATAACCCATCATATGGACCTCATTTCAGGAGCTAGCTTGTCTAAAAAATAAGCCTATGTAATGACACTAAAAGATAATGAAGAGATCAAAAGGAAAGTACAAGAGAAAGAAAGTTGTGAGCAGCCCATTAGAAATAAGTTCTCATTAAGGAGAATATAGATGTGATACAATTGGATAAAAAATATGACAATTATGTAGAGTTACAGATAAAAGAAGAGGGCATCTAAGTAGAGTTGTATGTTTCCATGGTGTAAGCATTGGATGTAGAGGTTGTGCAGGAAAGTGCAAAAAAGGAGATAATTGAGAAGGTTTAATTATGAAAAGGATCTAAAATAAAAGGTGTGATTGAGAAGAAGATAGCCTTGGATATGGATGATATGGAGCTTTTGAGAGCTCATTGTGAGGGTGAAAATCATGAGAAGCATTCTAACATTGGAGAGTAGTTGGAAAACATGACTTTAAATCATGATTAATTGGTTGTTGATGTTAGTGATGTAAATATTATTTTCCCTAATATGTTTTTGCATTGTGCAATTCCATCTATATAACAAGAAGATAAGAAGAGGATAAAGTGTGGAGCAGTTCAACAGGTTCATTAGTATGATAGATAAAGTGAAGAAACTAACCAAATGATGAATATAGTAGTAGTGATTGGATATATGGTTGGTGTTGTTATTCTAAGAAATGTGGAGTATTTTCATATCAACATGGAGACAAAATAGAGTGATCAAATGATGGTAAAAGAATGTTTTCAAGAGGATATATAAGAGGGAATTAATTTACAAAAACTAGAGGTGGGAAAAAAGACTCTCACAAGGAAAAATTGGAAAATATATATCATTACAAAGGAGAAGAATGCATATAAAAATCACTTGAAAATGTTGATGAATAGGTTAGTGATTGGGAGCAACATTGAAGACCTCATGAGCAGGAGATCATGAATGCTTTTGTACTCAGGGAGCTTGATCTAGGAGCATTAGGATTTAGTTTTTTATTTTTGTAAATTCTAGATTAGAATAGGTTTATGAAGTAATTTTTAGTCATTTATAATATTTTAAAGTCTTTATAATTCCAAAATTTGGTCATTTGAGCCTTGTAATGATTTTCTCACCAAAACTATCTTTTTGAAAATTTGAAATTATAAATGATATTTGAAAGTTTTTTTCTCATATCCTAGTGAAACAAAAGGTAATTATACTTTATTGGATGGTTCAAGTAAGGTATTATATATATTTTTGAATATTTATAAGGTCTTAGTTTATAATTAATCATGTAAAATTCCACTAAGGTTAAGGCTTCTAAGTTTGTTAGATAGTATAAGAAAGTTTAGGAGATTGGAACAAAGAAGGGAGAGTGAGGAGAGAATTAATATAGTGGGGTGCCACATGATAAAGAGGAGATCTAATAAAAAATACCAATAAAATCTAATATTTGGAGGAAAAAATAAGGAAGTTTTGAATACCAAGTTTTTTTATAAGGTTGTGTAATACTTTAGCATCAAAAATAATGAAAGAATGACACTTTGAATTACAATATTAAATTTAAAGATCATAATGGTGTATAAGTGAATTTATTTTTTCATTTAATTCATTTTTATCACTTCATAATAGTGTTTATTCATGTTGTAAGTGAGAAAACATAGTATAGGTTGCTACAATAAAAAAATAGGGTAATAACAGTCAAGTAAGGCAGTCTTCTATTACTTTTTATTATTGGTCAAGAGATAAATTAAGTGTAAGGGAAATATATGTGTGGGAATAATTTTAAAATTTAAAATATTTAAATCTTGATCTTAAATATTGAGTTTTCATTGACTTTTAACTCACTACCTATATATAGTCAAGAAATGCGCATTTACAACCAAGAAAAGGTTATTTTTATTATGTTTTGTGATTGATCAAGGTGAAAAATTGATTGGATTAGTATAATATATATGGATATAACCTTTAAAAGTTTAATATTTCAAAAATATATGATAAACTTTAAATTTTCCTTGATTGAGTGCTCTCGACCTACAACAGGTTTTCATACCTTAAACTTGGGTTTGAAGATAAAAATCATTATAAAATAAAAACTAACTCTTTAAAATTCATAAAAAATTTTAGAAAGGTGAAAGAGGATGTTTATTAAATTTTTAAATTTTTTTAAAGATTTTTTACCATTTTTTGAAAGAGTTATTGAATATTCTCAGTTCTATAGGCCTAATTGTAAGTCTAAAATCCCTGTTTTGGTATTTTATTGCAATATCAAGATTTGATAAAGGTAAAAATGAATATAATGAGTTGAGAAAATATAAATTGAATGTTTAAAATTATTTTATATTAAAAATAATTCTAGTTTTATTAAGATTAGTAGTTAATAAGGCTTATAGACCTAATCATATATCTCATATACAAGTTACAAGTTGATCTTCATTTACCCTTCCCATGAACTTATTTTAATTGATAAATGTGAAAGGAACACATATGATATATGATTAAATAAATTAACTAAAAAATATGGTAAATCATAAAACCATCTTGGATCATACTCTTTTAAACTCCTAAGAAATAACTTGGTCAACAACATCTTGTTGGATGCTTAGTCCAAACTTGCTACATGAAATGCTCTCAATTTTTGTTCAGGTGCCACCTTTCCCATCACATAATATAATATTAGGTTCCAAAAAATTATATGGTAAAATATAATCTATAATATGTTTAGCCAATGTAGCATGTAATAAATTTTGGGAGTCAAGTGCCTAATTAGGTACCTTATTCCAAATGTAACACCTTTGTCTACAAAGCTATAATGTTTTGCATAAGGGATTGTACATTAGATATAAAAATATAGATAAAAAATGTGGTACAAAGAGGGTTTGAGTATATATTTTCATATTGATATGATGAAACCCTTGGGTTTCCCCATAGTAGATGTAACAAGTGATGTAGAGATAGATAATGAACCCATATTAATAGATATATCAAAGGATTGGATTTTATATGCTTTATTTATTTCCTCTCTAACAATATATATGAACTCATCTTTCATATCTCAATTCTTTGAAAGATACTATATTAATTATATTTTTTCATAATCATAAAATATATTAATTGATTATACCATTGTGTTGTTATAAACTAAAACATGAGAATGTTGAATTGAGTAACACTTAGTCTAAAACTATTTTTTTAAACTTAGATAGAAATAATTTTCTTATATTGAAAGATACAAAAAATGGAAATTTTAAATATTTTTGTTAACAAATAATTTACCAAATCTAAAAACTTAATACAATAATTAGAGAAAATAAAAAGAATGAAAGAAACCCTAGTAACATACATGATTAGGGTCTTGTAATATTCAATAATAAATAGATTCACCAATATGTTTTAATATATTATTAATCATAAGGTTATATTTTTTTATGCATTTCAAGTTCATCAATATGTTTTATAAAAATTTGGATATTAAGAGATTATTAAATAATTAATACAAACTGCCAAGTAAATCATAATGCAAAAATATATACAATAAATACACATGAATGATTTGGAACTTACTATTTTGGGGAATATTATAAAAGGTGAAAGTATTAAGAAATGAATAACTTAGCTAGATCTTGGGTCTGCATGATTGCAACAATGATTATGAAACTGACTATAGGGTTGAGTGATGGTGTTGTGAATTAAGAATAGGGATTTGTGTTATTTTAGGACAAGGTCATGCTATTTCGAATAGGCTAACCTATGATAGTATATGTAAGGTTCATTGGCGTCATTTAGGGTTTTTTTACCTCTATGTTAATTCCATCAAATGCACCTTCTCCTATAGGTCATGTGTGTATGTTCAGATTCTTTTAATTCACTAAGGGAGATACTATGTGCCTTCTTCTTCACTCAAAACCCCATCTCAATAATAAGGAGGAAATAATGAATCAAAATAGGAGAGTGGATAATAATATGGGGTTTTGGTTGACCTCAACACCCCATATCTTGAGAAATACCTACATATTAATAATCTGAAGGGGATCAAACTCCATGTAGTTCTCCCATGATATGATGGTGTGTGTGAAATACTGGTGAAATGATATATGATGGTGAAATCTTGATGTAATTATGTGTTTGAAAAATGAAGTGTGACATTGTTTTTGTATTCATACCAAGATTAGGGCTTCTTGGATTGTATAAAATTAGAATTATGAAGAATAGGATTTTCCTCTCAATGTGCATTTAGATAATTTTGAATTTTGAAATAGTGGTAGTCTCTTCCATCTAGTGATCAAATGGATAAAAAATGTTCTTATATAATGGTATATTTGGGATTTCCTCAAATTGGGATTGAGAAACATGTGGGATGACCCATTGTGATGAATTTTAATTTAGGAAATTATCTATTAATTGGTGGGAGGATAAAATTGATGTATTCAAACATTATTAGCCAATGATATTATCCTAAAAGAGTGGTTTCATTTAAATAAAAAAGACATATAAAATAGAAGTGTGAATTAGTCCAATAGTGATTCTAGGATATTTGTAATGAGGAATATGAACATTCAATATCATAGTTGTATAAGGATAAAGCGTCATCCACATATATGTATAATAATAGCAGTTTAAAAATATGGAATTGAGCATAGGTTAGTGTGCATAAATATTGGTCACAATTACTTTTTTTAGTATTAAATGTTAATTTTAGTGACCAGATTAAATGAAAAATATGTCCTTGTGAGCTCATTTGAACATTTTCAAAAATTTAGTTAGGATTTTTTAAGAAAATGTAATCAACTCTAATACATCTCAAAGTAAACCTCCCCAATAATCAAAATTAGGGGTATCATTTTCAAACAACCCAAAAAATAATCAATGCCCATGCTTTCCTCTCTTGAGTCTCCAAGATATCAAGAAAATGATGTGACGTTTTAGTCCTACAGCTTTTACCGAACCAAGCCTTTACCAACATGGTAAAACACTGATAAGTTTTGCTAGTGGAATGCTAATTTTGGTCATTCTCATGAAATTTATAGTAAACTAAATAAACACACTTATGACCTCATTTTAGGTGAAAAATTAAACAAAAAAGATATCATGAAAGATTTTTATACATAATATTTCAAATATTCTAAATATCAATCTAACCACTCAAATGTAGCTAGTAAATCTTATCGATCAAATCAATAACAATATCAACATTGACATCAAAATTATATAAAAAATGTTAAAATATCAATAGTGATCCCATGAACAACATTTTAGGTTTTATCGATGCTAATTATGTTCAATATTACATCACCTCTCAATATCTTAATGTGTCAAATTTTAATCACTAATTTAAGCTTGCTCATAAATATCATGTTACCAAACATGATAAACATTACCAAGAAGACATGTTTCTCAAATATATAACTTATAATAAAACTACTAACACACCATCTAATGATTCATCCACTCCACCTACAAGGTCTCAATAAAATGATCAATTTCTTCCTATTATAAAATGAACAAAAGAAAACCCTAATTACCAACCTAAATATCATTATGTTTCTTAGAAAAAATCAATTCAATGTAATTTTTAAGAATAAATTAACACTTTTCCTTACAATATTCCTTTAATGGAACTCATGAGAACATCATGCTACCATATATAAATTCTCATAAAATAATTTAAATATATATAATAACCAATTTCACCAAGTGAAATAAATCCTTATAATTAATCTTTTAAAAATACAACCCCTAATAAATTACATGCCATTAAAACCATATCTCACCCTTAACTAACAAAAAAAATTATGTAGAGTTCACTGAAGATGATATGATGAAAGATGAATTTCTATTCTAAGTTGATGACCCACTTATATTTATTAATGTCATGATCAATTATATTCAAGTCAGGAAAATACTTGTGGATGAATGTTATGACATTAATGTCACTTCCTTAGAGATAATAAGATATTGAGTTATTTCCATCAAAGATATTAAAAAATAAAGTCTCATTTTTTGTAGATTTGATATAAAAATTGATCATTTAAAAAGGCATTGGACTTATAAAGGTTATTTGAACTTATATCTCATAAACATCCTAATTTCAAATAAATGAAACCCATTAATTTCTTCTCCAATAACTAATTATATTTCAGATAAATTGGACTCATTGAAAATAAATGGAATTAATTAATTACAAATTCATGTTAATTTATATTTTTAGAATTTATATCATGACTAATTATTAAATTTAATTAATTGATTACTATGTTTATTTTTTATAAATATATATTACAATAAAAACTATTTATATTATCAATTACTATTTTTAAATTGATTAATTAACATGTTCTTTTTTATTATTCTTTTTGTTCTTTCAAATGATAATTTGAAACTAATGTGGCTGAAGCAATGGCCACATTATAGGGCATTCATCTTTCTTCTAGACTTAATGTGGCTAGATTGGTTATTAAGGGGGACTCGCTTAACATTATCAATGATTTTATAGGAAAATCCACTCCTTCCCATACTATAAAAACTATAATTGATGATGCTGGTGGTTCTTAACTTCTCTTGGTGAGGCATTTATCCAATGGGTTTTTTGTGAAGGTAACTCAGCTGTGGATTTCTTGGAAAAGTTTGGTGTTGAAGCCTCTACATTGGTTACATGGGAAGGAGCCCATAGTCTCCTAGACCTTTTATTAGATTTGATAAATAATGATTCAAACAACACATCATCATAGCTCTGAGAGTTGGTCACACATGAGAAGTTCATACTTGGGTGTGCAAAGAATTCACCCCTTCTTTCGTAATGATTATAATGTCATGTCCCCTTTTTTGTGGACATTGACAGACTTGATGGTTAGCCTATTATACGACCTTCGTAGGCTAATAGGATGGATAGAGGGTCATAATGGAGCTTGGCTTGACTTTGATTCGCAAAATTTCTACATTTGGTTTTCATTCAGGTTATTTCAGATGCATTGGCACTAAGCTCCTACTTTTTAGGGATATTTGATATGCAGCGGAGCACCTTTATTTTGGTATGGTCATGTGCGGAATCACTCCCTGATTCACCTGCTTTGATCGGTTTGAGGATCTGACGTATATTGAGGGAGATATTAATATTTGATTGATTTAATCAAATATTAATTATTTGGTCTCATTAATAATTAATTATTAATTATTAATTATTTGGTCTAATTTTAAATTAGAAACCCTAATGCTAATTTAAGAAAAACCCTAATTAGGGCAAGCATATCTTTTGAGGGTATAAGGGTTTCACATGGAGGCCATTATTGGGGATGCATATGATTATTGATTTTTGATTTTTGAAGAATTCTTCTGTGAAGACTGAGCCTAGGGTTCCAGGATTCCATTTGCATTGGAGAACGTTCCCTCTTCAGTGTGTGCAATTAAGAGGCTGTGGAATATCAGCTGATCTATTGCCAAATTGAGAGATAGCTTCATCCAGAAGTTATCACAGAATTTACAGGGTTGAGAGATAACTTCACACAAAAGTTATTACAGATATTCCAGGTATTTATTTCTTTATGTTTTGATTCAATAAATTATACAGCTAGAGATTTTCTGTGCTAGAAGCATATATTTTCAGATCAGGGGTTGAAAATAGGGAAGTTGTGCTTAATTGGCAGCCGTACGAAGTCCGTACAGGTCCGTACAAATCCACACAGGCACCAACATCGGCTGACAGAGAGCTTCCAGATACCGACATCGGCTGACTGGAGACCGACGTCGGCAGATAAGGACCTACAGTGACCGACGTCGGCAGTATATCGACCGACGCCAGCGACTGTGTGTTCGACACAGCAGGCTGAGACCTTCCAGAATTCAATTTGCACTTCCAAATTTGCAAAACCAAGGTTTTCAAGACTGTATTTCATATTTATATGCATAATAAAGGACTATAATTGTAATAGTTTAGAAGGACAGGTGATAAGATCTGTGATTTACTATTGAAAGACTATATTATTGTTATCATTTTGAATTTTATTCAACAGAAATTATATCTTTGTTCAGAATTTTTTGTGTTGCTATATTTCCTGTTTAGAGGGGATATTACAGTGGTATCAGAGCCAAATTCCTGCCATCCTGTTGGGCACACCAGAGCCAATGTCTTGCCATCCTGTTGGGTAGCTTGTGTATCAGTATGGCTTTAACAGGTGTCAAAGATTTGGAAGAAAGAATGCACAATGCAAAGAAGAAGTTAGATAATCCATTTCAGCAAGTAGATGACATTCTAAAAACTTTGGAGGAGTTAGAAACTTATTTGAGCAAGGTGGAGCAATCAAATACTTATGATATGCAAAGAGCGTTATCTCCAGCATTTAATTCATTGGTGAAGCCCCGATTATTGAGACATCATGATGAGGTGGTAAGACTTGCAGCTCTCTCTTGCATTAGTGAAATCATGAGGATCATAGCTGGCTTTGATTTTAATGATGATTAGATTATGAGAGAGGTACTTTATGCCATGGTAAAAAGCTTCGAAAAGTTGGATAACATTAGAGACCCTCATTTCTCAAGGAGGGCAAGATTACTTGAAACATTTGCAAGGTATGGGTTTGAAAACATTATGATGTTAGTAGGTTGTATTGGTGAAATTCACATGATGTTTAAAATATTTTGGAATATTTTAGATGAGTTTCATTCTAGCAATATATTGGCATCAATGCACTCTATTATGTTCACAATCTTGTTTGAGGAGGAGGATAAAATTTCTAAACTTTTGGCAGAAGATTTATGGTATGTCTGGACAAAAGGGAGAAATGTCTCACCTAGAGCTTGTATGTGGTTAAAGAATTTAATTAATAGGCCCAAGGATCGTAGTGCTTTCCCTATGACATGCAGCCACTTGCATGATGAGTTAGACAGTCATGCTAATCCAGTACAGGGAGATATTAACACATCTTCAGGTAATGATTTATCTGCATTATCTTCATAGGCAGGAGTAGTTGAGGATGTTGTTGATGAGCTTTGTCTTAAGGTGAGTCTAACTCAGGAGTTAGACAGTGAGGATGAGTCTGATGCTTGCATTTAGAGTGTGGAGGTGTACTCAGATGTTAGTACACTGAGTGTTGGTGATGAGTATGTTTCTATAGCTGCTTATGAGGAGCATGTGGTTGAGGCTCACACACATATTCAAGACTTGGGAGTACCTGATTCTGAGGAGTTTGGGATACCAGTGGAGTTGAGTCTCCAGATTGATTCTTCTCACACATTTGATAGTGTGGTACAATTGGTTGTGCCACAATTACAGAGGGATCAGTTATGGGATGGATTAACACCATCTTTTGTAGATGGAATTTGCAGTTGCCAATTACACAGCCTACAGTATCGACACATCTAGGGCAATTGTGATTTCAGAGATTGGTTGAGTTGTGTTCGCCAATGTGATTATGGGTTCCTCTTTGTTTTACTTCTGATGATATTGCAGGTACTCACATTGATTCACAGCAGTGCAGAGCATAACTACATTTGGGATCCAGGTGGATCGAGTAGTTCATTGTTCTGAGATTGCTTGGGGACAAGCAATTTCTAGAGGGGCTGATTGTCATGTCCCCTTTTTCGTGGACATTGACAGACTTGATGGTTAGCCTATTATACGACCTTCGTAGGCTAATAGGATGGATAGAGGGTCATAATGGAGCTTGGCTTGACTTTGATTCACAGAATTTCTACATTTGGTTTTCATTCAGGTTATTTCAAATGCATTGGCACTAAGCTCCTACTTTTTAGGGATATTTGATATGCAGCGGAGCACCTTTATTTTGGTATGGTCATGTGCGTAATCACTCCTTGATTCACCTGCTTTGATCGGTTTGAGGATCCGACGTATATTGAGGGAGATATTAATATTTGATTGATTTAATCAAATATTAATTATTTGGTCTCATTAATAATTAATTATTAATTATTAATTATTTGGTCTAATTTTAAATTAGAAACCCTAATACTAATTTAATAAAAACCCTAATTAGGGCAAGCATATCTTTTGAGGGTATAAGGGTTTCACATGGAGGCCATTATTGGGGATGCATATGATTATTGATTTTTGATTTCTGAAGAATTCTTCTGTGAAGACTGAGCCTAGGGTTCCAGGATTCCATTTACATTGGAGAACGTTCCCTCTTTAGTGTGTGCAATTAAGAGGTTGTGGAATATCAGCTGATCTATTGCCAAATTGAGAGATAGCTTCATCCAGAAGTTATCACAGAATTTACAGGGTTGAGAGATAACTTCACATAGAAGTTATTACAGATATTCCAAGTATTTATTTCTTTATGTTTTGATTCAATAAATTATACATCTAGAGATCTTCTATGCTAGAAGCATATATTTTTAGATCAGGGGTTGAAAACAGGGAAGTTGTGCTTAATTGGTGGCCGTACGAAGTCCGTACAGGTCCGTACAGATCCACACAGGCACCAACATCGGCTGACAGAGAGCTTCCAGATACCGACATCGGCCGACTGGAGACCGACGTTGGTAGATAAGGACCTATAGTGACCGACGTCGGTAGTATATCGACCGACGCCGGTGACTGTGTGTTTGACACAATAGACCGAGACCTTCCAGAATTCAATTTGCACTTCCAGATTTGCAAAGCCAGGGTTTTCAAGACTATATTTCATATTTATATGCATAATAGAGGACTGCAATTGTAATAGTTTAGAAGGACAGGTGATAAGATCTGTGATTTACTATTGAAAGACTATATTATTGTTATCATTCTGAATTTTATTCAACAGAAATTATATCTTTGTTCAGAATTTTTTGTGTTGCTATATTTCCTGTTTGGAGGGGATATTACATTAAAAGTGGTATATGACAATAAAAATAAGTCATCATCAAAAGCCTAAGTATGAGAAGAAGAAGATAGGAAATTTTACACAGGATGTGAAAAACTCAATCAAGGAGAAAATGGGAGGTGACAAATACCGATTAGAACCTCTCTATTACACGAAGGTCCAGGGAAAAAAGGGTCTATAAAAAAATATGTAAGGGAGGACTAGTGGAGTTTATGAAATTAATTTTAGGGCATGATGAAAAGTTATCAAAGGAGTTTGCACTAGCATGGAATTAAAAGGATGGATAGAATGAGAGGCATCAATATTATAGTGACAAAAGAATGAATTAGGGAGATAATTAGGATGAGTTATGATGGAATGAAAGATTTCAAAGACAAAAGACATAAATTAGAGTTGATGTAAAAGTATATTGGCACCAATAAAACTATGAAGACTAAAAATAAGGGGCTTTTAAGGTAGGACCTTCCTTGCCATTGGCTAGAAATATGTTTAAAAATAATGAAGTACTTGACTTTAGAAGGTAAGTTTACCCTCACATTCTCCCATCATTTTTTCTTTCTTAATCACTTTCAAGGGAAAAAAATTAGTTTACCTAACTACCTTTTTAAATCATTGGAAATAATGACCTAGCTTATCAGATGGGTAATGATAATGATATTATTCATCAAGGATTAATCTTCCTAATTTTCCAAAATGGAGAACCCCATCATGACAAACCCATTCCTGACATCCCTTTGAAATACCCATTTGAGGATTTTGGGCTTCTATAAATGAAGGAAGTCCCCCCTTCCCATGTTATTACCCTTCCCATCTCCCCTTTGCTGGAAATATTATCATTCATGTCAAAGGTCTAACATTATTGGTGATAAAGGCCCCATAGCATTTATTATCTAAATGTGTTTTTAATGTTCGTATTTTGGTTAAAGTGTGTTTATATTTATTTAATATTAAGAAATATATTTGTGGTTGCATAAAGTCAAAAGAGGGCCCATGAAGAAGTCAAAGAGTCATGAGGTAAATACAAAAGAGGGAAAGGACACATTTTCCCATGAAGGGTCATCTTGAGGAATTTTAAAGAGTCACACCAAGTGAAAACAAAAGAGGAAGGTCACATTTTCTCATGAAGGGTCATCACGCCTTAAGGAATCTGAAAAGTCACCAAGATAAAGACAAAAGGGGAAAGGATGCATTTTCTCTTGAAGGGTCACCATGTGACTTTCTAAATGAAAGGATTCGAAGGGTCATCCAAATATGGTTCCACTTTTCATGAGGATTGAAGGGTCATAAATGGTGAATGCCCAAAGGTTATTTGGAAAGATATAAAAGGAGGCTTGGGAAGCCATTTGTAATATGCAAGAGAGTGTATTGTTTGTAATTATTTTATATAATAAAAAAAGAGGAGAGAAGAGAAAGAGATTATAGTAGAGTTCTATCATTTTTTTAAGAAACCAACATTGAGAGGTAGTTGTGGTTATACATAAGAGAGGTTGTTGCTCTTGTGGGTTCGTTGCTCACAAATAGTTGTTGTGTTGGTGCTCTTGCAAGTTTGGGTGCTTGAAAATTTTTTAAATTTGAGTTGGTTATCATTTCATATATTTGAGATTGTTATCCACGATTTTTTTCCACATTGAGTTTCCATGCAAAAATCTTCTCTCTCCTCTCTCTCCTCTCTCTCCTCCTCTCTCTCTCTCCCTCCTCTCTCTCATCTCTCTCTCTCTCTCTCTCTCTCTCTCTCTCTCCTCTCTATCTCTCTCTCTCTCTCTCTCTCTCTCTTCTCTCTCTCTCTCTCTCTCTCTTCGTCTCTCTCTCATGTGGTGCATGTTACTATTTTAGTTTTATTGCATATCTTGAATATATGATTAAGTGGTTAAAGAAAATAAATCAGATTAAGTAAAAGATTTAAAATATATATGATATATTGATTCACCCCCCTCTCTTAGTATATCATGTGCTTAACAATTGGTATCAGAGCATATTCTTTTGAAAAGAGTTTAATAGCTTGATGATAGATCGGGGAAAGCACGATGGCTGGATCACATGAAGGTTTTGATACAGATAAATCACCTTTGTTTTATGGGAAAAAGTATGCCATTTACAGCATAAGGATGAGAAACTTACTTGATGGCCCTTGCATTTGACATTTGGAAAGCAGTGATGGAGAAATACGAAGAGCTATAGACACTTGTAATTACTCCTATGGAAAAGAAGACAAGTGAAAATAATGATAAATATTTAAATGTTATTTTATGTGGTTTATATGAATTAGAATTTGTTAAAGTTATGTAATGCAAATCTATTCATGAGACTTGGGTAAAGCTTGAGAATATTAAAAAAGGTGATGGAAAGGTTCAACAAGGTAAGCTATAGACTTTTAGAGGATAGTTTGAAAGTTTGAAGATGGAAGAGGAAGAAAATGTAGAAAGTTATATTTTATGGGTTGATCAAATAGTTAATCAAATTCAAGGTCTTGGAGAAAAGTTAGAAGAGTAAGTAGTGGTACAAAAGGTTTTGAGATCTCTACCATTAAGATATGATGTAAATGTTTCTACAATTGAGGAGATAAAGGATATAGCCAAGCTTAAGATGGATGAACTATATGGTATTCTAATGACATATGAGATGCAGACTGAACAAGAGAAAACCTCAAAGAGGGAAGCTAATTTCAAGACATCGAATAAAGACAAGGATAAGATTCAAGAATCAAGTGACAACTCTAGCAATGAGGAAGATGACAATGAAGCTCTATTCATCTGCAAGCCTAAAAAGGGCATAGGTAAATATCAAGGAAAGTTACCATTTATATGTTTTAAATGTGGTAAGATTGGACATTTTATAGCTAAGTGCACTGATAATAATAATGGTGATAATGAATAAGGAAAGCCTACATATAATAAGAACTTCAAAGGCAAATTCAAGAAGGGATTTGAGAAGAATAATTTATATTCTGAAGATCCTAGCTCAGCCAAAGATAGTAGAGTCAGTGACTCAGATGAAGAAGAGATTTTATTCATGACCATACATGAAGATGCCTCTACAAGAAAAAGTATAGATGATCAAGAAGAGGAACATGATGAAGCTGAGGTGAATATAGAAGAAGAACTCATTTGTGCCTTAGAAGAATTAAAATATTTTGAGAAGAAGAATTAAAGATTGAAGCTCCATATCAAGAAAAATGAAAAGGAGTCAAAGGAAATAATTGAAGATCTACAAGCACACATTGAAGAAGCCAAAAAGACCGAAGAAGATCTAATAGCTCAATTACAAAAAGTAAGTGAAGAATATGAAAAGTATGTTGTTGAAATTACCTCTTTAAAAGAAGATATTTAGAAAATAAATACAATAGTTAATGATAAAGCTGACAATGATTCAAAATTTGAAAATAACACTAACATGTTGAATAAGATATTATAAAGTTAAAAATCATTATTAGATAAGATAGGTATCATATTTGAAAAGAAAAAGAGATATGTTAAAGCCCTTACAAAAGAGGAAATAAAAAGGGAAGAAGTTAAGAATGCAGAGGACAACTCAAAAAAAGAAGGCTAGAAGGAACAAAGATACAAAAGATAACTAGGTTAAAGATACACAAATTAGAATAGGTTCTATTTTCATGGTTATTTACTTATTGTAATGGTTATGGTCATAAGAAAATATACTATTGGAAAAGAGCTAATAATTTTAGAAACAAAGAGAAAGAAACTCATGTAGAGTCAAGTAGAAGCCACAACTCTTTTGCTCCTCTATCAGGGTCTGATAAAGAGGCCATAACATGTTACAAGTGCAATAATTTTAGACATATAGCCTGATATTGTAGAAGCATGTTTGAGTCAATCAAGAAGGACCAAAGTTTCAAGGCTTCATTCATCAAGAAGAAAGTTCAGATAGGTTCATGGTAGAAGAAACAATATAAAAATTCTATGTACGTCCAACTTGCAAATAGATTCCACAAATTCATAGTTCAAGACCTTCATCAACTTCCCTCAACTCCTTTGCTCTCCACACAAACCCTCCAAGAAGATGTGAGCATTTGAACCTGTACCTATCAAGCTCCTTCCTCCATTCCAACAATCCTAAATTGTCTTAAGGTCCAAAAATGGCTTCCTTTGTGGTTTTTTTTGTATTCCAATGGTTCATACACTTCTATAGTGACCCTAAGAACATGCCCAAATGCATTTGAATGCTCTGCCAAGGCTGAAAAAGAAGTTGGTATCTTGTTTGGATTTAGGCCTAAATCTTGCCTAGTAGGCCTAAGTTGTCCTTGAAGCCCAAAATGGCTCCTCATGGCTTCCCCTAAAAAATAGATGCTTGAACACCTTTCTTATGGTCCCATAAAAATTTTCCAATAGGTTTTGATGTATATATGAGGCTAAAAGTGTGAATGACCTCCTCTTTGGACACTAGGCCTAACCATCCCTCATACACCTAACTGCAACCCTTATGGTTTGGACCATTCCATTAAGTTCCACCCTTTATTGTTTGGTTATTCATGATGTCCTAGATGTATCCTAGCTCCACATAACTCCTTGAAAGGTTTTATCAACTTTTGAAGAGTCCTTTTGAATCATTTCTCAAAACTGGTTTATGCATGAGGGGAAGTACTCCCTATCTAAGACAAAATAGGGGGTACATCCCCTATTCTCTCAGACAAAATGAACATTGGAGGGATTTATTCAAGTGGTGAGGACCTCCCACACCAAAATTTAGGCCTATTTCATATCATTTGACCACTCAAACTTGCAAAACCAAAACAGGTTCCTAGGGAAAGAACTGTATGCAGGGTTTTGCTCATGTTGACTATGTTTTGTGTGATAAGAACTCTTTGTCTATTGTTACTTTATATTATAAAGGACTATAAAGACTCTCATGGTCCTTATGGAGGTGTCCCATCATCTATTATTTACTTCAACCTTCCATTTTACTTCCCCCTACAAATGTCTAGTCAGGGCTGAGTGTCCTTTTTCACTGTGTTCTGCCTTTCCACTCAAAATTGACCCCTGTAGGTAACCATGCCTAGTTGGACCTCAAAAATGATGCTCCAAGACCTCTTCAGAAGGTTTCCATACTAATTGGTTCCTCACATTAATTTTATTCCATCTCATGAGTACTACCATCCTATTCTAATCCACAGCAATCAACTGACTGTGTTTCTTGCTTTTTAGACCCTGCCTGTAAGTATATATGCATGTTTAGGTCTTGGAAATAGTTGATACAAGACCCTCCTTGGGTTTTCTTTCTCATCCTCCCATTTTTATTTCATACTCACCCCATATACCTACAATTCCAACTCAAGAGTATCAACTCTTTGCTCACTGTTTGCTTAGTCACAGCTGTAGGTGAGTATTTTGACCAAAAGACCCTGTGAGTAATGATTCCACCCTGGAAGTTGTGTCATGTTCCTTTGGAAAATATTCTGATGGCCCATGAAATCATCTCCCATTATCCCAAATTGGTGTCTTCATACTTACATCCACTTCAATGGGTGATGTGAATCTTTTGACCCCTGGCTGTAGGTGGCTAACCAGCCCTGTGTACAGACTGAAAGTAGTCTAGGAAGTGAAACACAATGCATATCCTCTTTAAGATAGTCTCTTAGATCATGGTTACACATTTCAACTATTGGAAACATTCAAAAATGGTGCATAGGCCATTGTTCATACCATGGATGAAAAAAATTCCTTCTAGACTCAGTATTGTAGATGATAATGCCTAAATTTAGTGTTTTACAGGCAATTTTAGGCCTCAAAATTACCATCCTCCACTGCTCATATTCTCCTCAAACCTTCCAAGGTCATTGTATATGCTAGGGGATACAAGATGAACATAATAGGATGCATGAGAAGTTTTTATAGCCCTATCATATTATATTCTCAAAACCTTCATGGAGCTCTATTTTGACATTTTAGGGAAAACTTTCCTAAACTCAATCTCTCCCTATTAGAAGGTGATTTCAACTTGGTCAAGGCATCAAACACTTTCCAATTTGCATATTAGGATGATTTTCATATCTTAGGTGTTTAGGATGAGTTTTTCCACCTGTCTAGCATCTCAAGAAGGTTCCTTAACCCCTACCAAACCCCTTGTAGGTGTGGATTTTCAGTGCATACAAGCAATGGGCAGAAAATGGGCCATATGCATTGATTTAGGCCTCTCATGAATTATATATCCATCTCAAAACATCAAATGTATTCCTCACACCTAAAATAACTTGAAGCTACTATAAAAGATTTCATCATGTCATGACATCATCAATGAATGCTTTAAGTGCATGGTGAATAGTATACACGTAGGGAGCATGAGACAGTCCATGTATTAAAGGAAATGCCTAAAATAGTAAATAATTCTCCCATAAATGGTGTTTCTATGAAACTTCAGGATGAGTCAAACTCAAGACATACTCTACACTTCCCTTTCAACATTGAGAAACCTCCATGAAAGCACCTGTAGGTGTATTTTCCTGTCACATGATAGTATGACACTCAAAAACTATGTTTTCATGGAGATTTTACCTTAGAGAATTAAATTGAAGGAGGAGGGGATGGGACCAATAAGACATTGAATACATTGAAAAAAATCTATCACAACCTTGGAATCATGATCAAAACATGAAGATTCTGCAACTAGAGGAAAATCTGCCTGCAACACAATGGTGTTTCTCTTGCAACTTTGAGCTATTTGACTCATCCAAACACCTTAAAACATGAAAAAAATAATGGGTAACATTATGTAAGGAATATAACATCCTTTGGATTCAACATCACCAACTAGTTCGTACGGACTTGCCCAAAATAGAGCAAAACCCATAAGGTACATGAAACAACAGGCAAAAAAGTATAGTCTACTTCATGAGGATGGTTCATGAAGCACAAGCCACCATTATTCAAAATATTTATATTTAAATTAATGCCTATAAGTTTAATTCAACCTCCCAAAATTATTTGATCTAAAATCTCCTCTACTAGCCGTACCAAGTACAAATCTGAAGACTACTTTTGCTTGCCAAGAAGGGTGAAAAGGGAGTAGAAAATTTATGGGCCAAAAATGGTATTTATATCATGTTTAAAACATTGAGATGGATATAAGGAAGCTTAAGATTCATATTCAAACATTTTTCCATGTGGCACACTTCCCAATGAGCTGTACAAGTGCCAAACTCTTCTTTTTTTCAAGAAAACTATCTATTTTCTAAAAACCTACCAAATTTTAGTTATGTAGATTTATTAAGACATGTTGGGACAAATTTTATGTGACATAATATTTTGGAACCTTCACACTTCACAAAAAATCCATACAAGTCATTAAATGCACTGTTTTGGACCTCAAAATGACACAAAATGACTAAAAGGATTAAAATGACTAAGGACCAAGGATAGTAAAACATTAAATGACATTAATTAACCTATAAAACACCTTGTGACATATGTATTAGACCCATAAAACATCTAAAAGTCAAGTTTTTACCTAGGGGTGCCCCAATTTATCCTAAAAGTCAAATTTGGTCAACAAATTGGTGACTCATAGGGGTAGTATACCTACTATACTAACTAGACTTTAAAATTGGTGACTCATAGGGGTAGTATTCCTCTTATTGGTCCCCTTTTAATTTTTACTATAGCAAATTAGAAAATATTTTAATGTATTTTATTTGGGCTGACTCTGAGGGACATAAAGGCTTCCAGAAAGTTGCTTGGAAAATTTGTTGCCACCCCAAGGAAGCTCGGAGATTGGGTCTCTTTAAGATTAAAATCCAAGGACTTGTTCTTGGGGCTAAATATATTATCAAATTCCTTTCTAGGGATGAAGCCTAGAATATTCTTCTCTATCATTGTATTTCTTAGGGACTCCTATATGGCAGGAAGGCCTGGGGCTTCACTCCTTACTTATCATTCCAATGCCTATCAAAATTAAGTGTTCCTTTATAATTCAAAGTTTATGAAAGGCTTGGGAGAATCTTAAGCCTCACCTTAGCTAGGTTTTTTAACGTTTTAGAAATGGCCTTTCCATTAACTCTCAATCCCTTTGGTGGTCGCCTTGCCTAAATTTTCACAATGTTCCCTTTGCCTTAGTCCTCTAGATTAAATGGCTACACCTTTTTATAAAATGTGTGAAGGTTATCAGTAATCTCTTTTGTAATTAAAGTAGGGTTTGGCTCACTTGGCAACAACTTCAAAATAAATATCATTTAATAAATTTAGATGCATAGACTATTGCCAAAATTCAAGGATTCATACATGATGAATATTTGCATAAAATTGGAGTTAATTATCTTGTTCTTTGATGGAAGGATTGGCATTGTCCTAAAACCACCCCCTTCACCTAATATTTTCCAAGGATGGGATATCATTTACTTACTCCTCAACATATTCTATTTGATATTCTCAATATCAGATAGAATCTTCATTCCTGTGATGAGATCTAGGCCCAACATTTTAGCATAGTGTGGTTTGATACTATTGAGCCCCAAAAAGCTCATTTTTTATGGTGCCTTATTTATTAGGGTCTACCTATGGGCAATTGAATCAAGCATCTAGGTGTGCCTAGCCTCATCTACCTAGCTTGTTGATAACTAGAGATTGTTAAGCATCTTTTATGGTTTTACCCACATGCTCAGTCTATGTGGCACTAGATTCACTCCCTTTTTCATCTTTTTGTCTTAAATTATTCACATGGAATATGGCTCTCTTTGGGGACTCAACTTTATTTCCTACAAAATATGATCAATTTTGGGATATCTTTTGAGCTAACATTTTGTTTCAAATATGAAAAGCTAAGAATTATACTTGTTTTAATCATGAAGAGCTAGAATGTATTTTTTCTATTTCTAACAAAATTACTGCTCTCTAATGTCACTCTTCACATTCAAATCCAAATAGACAAGGTCTATCTAAAGCTCAACCAGCTCCACCATTTTCTTGATCATTAGGGAAATGCTTCATGTGCGATCAGTTAAGAACCTCCTAAACCCCCACAGTATCCTTCACCCCCTCAAGGATGGGGATGTGGGCTAAGATGGTAGTGATCCAAACCTAGATGTATAAGTTACTCTCCACGATGGTCACCACCTTACTGGCCTTCTCCTCATCATAGTGGCTTGAGTGGTTCCTCTTAATCTGGAAGTGATGGTTGGGGTTGGGGATCTCCTCCCCCATCCGAAGATGGTGATAATATAGGTTGGGGTCTGCCTCCCCAAGGTAACTTATCATGCCTAGCTCTAGTTATTTCCCTTAAAATAAATCAAAATGAGACTTTATAATATCATTAAAACACTATTTGGGAGCCCTTACCTATTGACGAGGATCCTCCTATCATAAGAGGATGGAATGATAAGCCTCCAGGTCTTCCATATCCTCCACCTCCCTATCTTTGCTCTTGGGGTGTGACTTTTCCACCCTTTTTTAATATGATTAGTGTTTTACCATATCTTATTTTATATTAATATATAGGTATCTCTCAATCAAAAAAAACTCATGTAAATAAATAACAAAACATTGTGGTTTAGTATTTACCAATTAAGTTAAATGATTCTCAAGATGGATGAACCCACTGGTTACAATGGACACCTTCCCTTGTATTAATTATAAATAGGGTTTTGCCCCTATTATTATTCATGGGACACATTCAGTAAACTCATTAACATGGTGAATACATTATGTGATTTGATATTTGCATGTGTAAAATATATTGTAAAGGTTATGTGGAAAAGGTTTATCAAAGAGGAAGTGAGAAGAAGAAGGTTAGATATTGGGGTTAATTATTTCTCATATATATGAATATCACCATTTGTAAGTTTTTACTTCTTAGAGGTTTTCCCATGTAAATTTTAGTGTAGTATATTATTTTCATTTTATTATTTTTTTAGGTTTATT
The DNA here is from genome assembly GCA_037957365.1 of Torreya grandis. Taxonomy (NCBI): domain Eukaryota; kingdom Viridiplantae; phylum Streptophyta; class Pinopsida; order Cupressales; family Taxaceae; genus Torreya; species Torreya grandis. Next base: position 3,230,661 of record JARHVA010000828.1, read on the forward strand.
CTACACACATGGATTTATCCTACACTTGTGAGATTGGCTTGCTTAGGTTTATTTACACATAGGTAGTTACTCTTGCCCATCATCATTGGTTAATGGATGTTATTCCATTATAAGAGCTACATGCCTATTCTAAGCCTTTTATGGTTATTCATGGATGAGTTACTTACCTAACTCTCCTATTTGTACATCTTGTATTAGTGAGCTATTCAATGGAGTGTTGGAGCAACTTATGTTTACTTTCTTTTGTAATTATCTCATTTGTGTGATTTTAGTTACTTTTAATTTATGTATGCTCATCCTATTTTGCTTTTGATCAATTTAAGTCTCACATCACTCATAGAATTCATGCATTCATTGAACTAGTGATCTTGGCATTATCCCCGATAGTAAATTTTGGTGTCATTAGTTTACTGATCTAGTTATGTATACTTTGCTAATTCATTTACATTCTAAATTCTAAATGTGTATGTTCATTACATGTATTGCTTCTTGAATTATATTATAATGAAATTCCTAGGTGGATTTGATTGATAAGAGCTTTGAGGAATGATTAAGAGTATATTTGTTTATACAGTCTCTTTGAATTCAAGTTTGGACACATATACACAAAGGCCAACCATAAAGAATAGTGATAACTAGCAATCAAAGCATGGGGAATGCACCTAATATGGAAAGGAATGGAAAAAAGAAGAGGATCAAAATCAACAGACCATTGATTGTGACCCAATAGAATTGACAAATTACTAATTGTGACCCAATAGGAAAAAAGGCTCAAAATAAAGATTAAGTTGAGTAGAGGATGAATGAAAGGAATCTTAGTGTTGAAAATTGACATATCTAAGGTGCTTAAAGAGGAAATATAGATGAGGCAAGGCTATGAAGGATCTAATGTGGATCTGTACTATCAAAAAAGAGCCAAATGTACACAAATATTCCAAGTGTGACAAAACATGGCAAAAGTGTAATGGAAAAGGGTCTTGTACAAAAAATATGTGTCTACAATCGCTAATCAAAATTAGGTGTATCATTTTTAGTCCTCCTTTATTGATTTTAGTATGTTATTGATTGTTTAGATACTTATACACATGCAATGTATTTTTCAAATCTATAGGAGTGTTGGGGTTGCTACAAGATTGTTTGAGATGATACACGAGTCTTGGAATTTATGTAGGAGCTTCAAGAGTGAAAAATATTTATTATAACCCCATTTCTTTTTTTCCTTTGATATGTATGCACAGACACACATGCCAATTTTGATCAGTATGTAGATGCTTAATTTTGGTAATGGGATGTTTATTAGTTGTAGATATGCATTATGATGGGCCACTTATGTGTTTGTTGATCATTGATTTGTATTAGACTTCTATCGACATGTTTTCCTCATGTGTTTGGATGTTTCCCCACCTTATTTTCCCCTATTTATATCACTATTTTCTTTAAATATCCTCCCCTCCTTATTTCTTTAGGCTTCATGGATTTTTCTTAAAACTATACATTGCATGATTTTAGGGCCCCCAAAATTATGTAGTGTAAGATTATGAGGCAAACCCTTTGAAACCCTTATTTTAGTCTCTCATGCTTTATGTTCTTGATTTGTCAACCTTTCCAACTTGTTGTGTGTTGATGTGCACATCAATAGGGCCTAAATTTGAATTTAAAAAGTAAATAAATATACAGATCCATTAGTGTACATAGCAATGAATCCACCCATCTAGAGATCAATCGTCTAAGTGCAAAAGTAGTTAATTAAAGAAAATATAAAGCATTTATTTCTCCACCATGCATTCATTCTAATAAGAAAATTGATATAAGACTATGTCATACATTCAATGGACTATATAATGTTTAACATGCATTATACTTGATATGTTATTTGTAAAAAATTGTGTAAGCATTCTAAGGGCTTCATAATAATTTAGGGAGAACATAGGTCCTAGAATACATCCCCTATTTTTTCCCATGATTTTCTAGATGTTGCATTGCTATTAGGGTTTTGAATAAGGAGATTAGTTTCCCAAAGATTCACATAGAATTTTAGAAAGCAAGCGAGGTTTTCTGAGCCTTGAAGTTAATTAACATGATGGTCAAATAATATTTCACATTTTTTTATAGTTGCTAGAAACATAACTTGATGGTTCAAAAAGAGTGCATTGATAGTACTATAAGAGTGCATTAATGGTCATGGAAAGCAATATATTTGCTTTGATTTTTTGGATTATGTTTTGCCTATTATCTAAATTACTTTACATTATTTGTTTCTGAGGACTATTTCTTATTTATATAAAAAAAATAGTCCTCTAAAACCTCATTTTTAAATCATTTATTACTCTTTTATCTTTGATTATTACATCAAAATATTAATTTATATAATTAAATATAATTTTAATATTTTAAATATAATTAAAATTATTTAAATTATTTACAAATAATTTTCGTATTACTCATTAATATAAAATTTACATTACAATAAAATAAAATTTTACATCTCGATTCCTCACTAAGCAAACTATTTGATTATTTGTGGATATTTATAGTTGACAAATTTGATTTGGGTTATTTTTTACTAAGCTTTGAGATATATGCTATTATGAGACAATTGGGTATTTCTTAGATTATATGACTACATTGTTATGAGTTAGTTGTAGTGTATATGTTTACATTATGATCATGTTAGTTTGTTATTTCACTTATATTTTATGATGTATGTATATCATGATGTTATGATCTAAATCCCTGCTTATTGTGAGGTTGACACAAGAGAACTCATCCCTCAGAGCATGATGGAGGGAGAGCATCATCAGAGAGGGTGATGTACATCGAGATGTCGGAGGATGGTAGAGAAATCAAATAAAACCCTGCACACACCACATTAGCTAGCACATGTTAAAATGCATAATAAAATGGTTAGCATAGTGTATTTATTACTGCTTACATTAGATAGTTGTTTGTTCATGATTTGCTAGCATAGTTTAATGGTTTTATAGAACTTGTTTTGCATGATTAGCATGTGTGATCATTAAATATTAGTATAAATGTGATTTGCTTAGTTAAATTAAATCTAGGTTATTGATTTATGAAATTATCATTAACTTGTTATGGCATTTGGAGATGCTAATTAAATTAGTGAATTTACTAATTTTTATAATTAATGTTAAAATAAATAAAAAATTTAAACTTTTAATTGAGAGGGAAAATGGAAAAAAGAAAAAGAAAATAATAAATAATAAATAAATAAAAATAAATAGAATGGTCTAAATTTAAGAAGAAGAAAAAATGCATACACACACACACACACACACACACACACATATATATATATATATATATATATATATATATATATATATATATATATAATGATAAAAACAAAGAAAAACAATATCGAAAGGAAAAATCTTAGAAAGTGATGCCCTATTCATCTTAATATAGAATATGAAAGAAGATCATAAAAGATATTCAAAGAGAAAAGGAGGCATAGCACACAGAGAAGGAGAAAGAAAGGACGTAGTGAGAGAAGAAAGATAAGTAATCCAATAGAAGAATAGTGGGAAATTCTAGGTAGGCAATGTATTTAGATTATGTATATTTATCTAAATTGTATTCATAGGTGTCTGCATGAATTTGTAATTATATATAGGTTGTATATGTATATACATAGGTTTAGGAGTTGTATAAAGGAATATCTAAATATTGATATATATACCAATGTAAATTGAGAATCAAACCAATTGTATTTTTACATGGTATAAAGTGTGTTGACTTGCGTATTTATATAATAGGAATAGCATACACAGTGATTCTATACAAACATGTATTTAGCAAACCAAGAGAAGGTGTAGACAATAATTTAGATGTAACAATCATGATTGTTTAAGTGGGATGATTTATATACTAGTCTATATGTTTTATTTCATATTGTTATAACAACCTAGGCATTCCAAATAAAACATCAGTAAATGCTAATTTAGGCAATTTCAAACTCTGTGTGTGTGTGTGTGTGTGTGTGTATATATATATATATATATATATATATTAGTAGGGGCATCAATCTGCATACTTACATAGGATCGATCTGTATATTGATTTGCCTTCAGTAGTTGGAATGACTTGTATTGAGTTGCATCTACATAAAGGTATAGACTTTTATATGGGAGTTAAGTTAAATATTCTTATCACCTTATACAACTGCATAGTAGTAAAAATAGTGACCAAAGAATAGATGTGGCACTATTAGAACCTTGTGGCCCATGTAAATAAAACATACAATGATCATATATTATATGAATATAATATATATATATAAACCATTGATAGCCTATACTTTAACCTAGCTACTACTGTGTATTTTTACCTTAAATTGATTGACTTATACATTTAGGAAAAAGGTGTTATGGTTGTATACAGCTTATGGGGTGATCTGATGTTATATGAACTGTGCCATGTTTTGTTATTTTTAAAAGCAAATTAATTATACATAGGATCGATTTGTATATTGATTTGCCTTCAGTAGTTAGAATGACTTGTATTGAGTTGCATCTACATAAAGGTATAGATTTTTATATGGGAGTTAAGTTAAATATTCTTATCACCTTATACAACTGCATAGTAGTAAAAATAGCGACCAAAGAATAGATGTGGCACTATTAGAACCTTGTGGCCCATGTAAATAAAACATACAATGATCATATAATATATATATATAAACCATTAATAGCCTATACTTTAACCTAGCTACTACTGTATATTTTTACTTTAAATTGATTGACTTATACATTTAGGAAAAAGGTGTTATGGTTGTATACAGCGTATGGGGTGATCTGATGTTATATGAACTGTGCCATGTTTTGTTATTTTTAAAAGCAAATTAATTATACGTATATATACATATACACATATGTATATGTATATATACATATACACATATGTATATGTATATATATGCATATACATATACATACATATATATGTGTGTGTGTGTGTATGTGTATACATATACATATGTGTATATGTGTATATATATATATATATATATATATATATATATACATATACACATATGTATATGTATACACATATATATATATACACATATACATATACATATATATATATATAGATAACTTGTAAATGTATTTAGGATATATGTTCATATGGATGGACTTATACATAAGTTTATATTTAAATATAAATAGAGTTCATACAAAAGGGATCGATGAAAATAGATCTTATTATAATATGTGGAATGGTAGGCTTAACCAGATTTAAGAAACTACGAATGTCGGTAGTCATAGACAAATGACAAATATGATTAGCGAAATATATATAAAACCTCAATTTGATTTAGATGGTTGTATATTATATTTTCCAATATTAAAATTGATAGTTGATTTATTCTAACAAAGGATTTTTGAAAACCTTATTTGGAATGTAAAATACTATAGGCATCTATTTTTAATTATAATAAATCAAAATCCCAAAATAATTTTAATATAAAGAGCTCAATGTAGTCTTTCATTATCTTGTGATAGATTTATGATATGCATGAGGTTACTTATCATATTTAGTAAGTGAAACAAAAACTGTTGAATGGATATAACACTCTAATAAGCTACATATTTATGAATAATGGTATGTTAAACTTGAATATAGGTATACATGAGCCTATTAACATATACATGTACATTGGGTGTGTTATTTTAACTATAGTTCCATTGGTAGTTTAAAACTATATTATGTATAATAGAACCTTGTGTATACATGCATACAACCCTTGAGAATATAACAAATGCTAGAATAGAATATTATATGCTCTTTGATTTGACTAATTTTTTGAATAAGAGATTATGTTTCTATGGATTTATGACTACTTTATTTGATTGGTTGTGGTACTTAGTAGTTATGCTTAAAAACACTAGACTGTGATAATATGGGTTATCATAGGGTGTAGTATATTTTTAAAATACTTATAATAATTATAAATTATAGTTAAATGTGTATTTTACCCAAGTGGTATAAACTATAGTCATTATTTTTATTATGGGATAGATAATAATATGAGATTCATTCATACGTTTGATGGAATAAATATATGTTTTTAGATTATTGTGCTTAGTATGTTATATGTTACTAGTAGGATGTATTCTATGTGAATCTATTGGTTATATTATATTAACTAAATCTCACATTGTTGATACTAATTAAGAAGTGAGATGGACTTCACTAGCTTACTAGCATCATAGTGTTAGATGAGGGTAATCTGATCAAGTGGTGTGTATGAATTTTGACTGATCCATAAATAATTATTTTATTAAAAACTTTAGCCAAATTAATGTTTAGTGATACATTATCATTTCATGAGTATGATTTACATGTTTGTGTGATATATTGCAATAGAATGGATTTTTTATGATACACCACATATTTAATTTTAGAAATCATACTGAACACGGGTACTAGTTTGTCTCTTTATATTCCCATACCATCACTATCTACTCATCCATGAAGGGAGGGCCATTCCCTAATGGGATTAGTATGTGGGATCATTGGTCCATGGTTGGTGTGGAAAAATATTCTAATGATGCTCTCCCTCCCCACAACAGTATTATTTTTGAGACAACACTTGAGATTGTCGTAGATACTAGAGTATAGGGAACTTGTGCTCTATAGAGCCATGTTTATTAGATATGTAAATTATATTGTATAGTATTTATTATTGGAACATTATAATTACTTATTTATTATACATTGACAATAGTGATTGTTGGAATGTATCAGTCGTGGTTGGTTATTTATAATTACTTTCTATATTTATATTATGATGTGTTATCATGATAATAGAGATCAGCGATATATGATGTAATATACTTCATTTACAGTTATCACATTTGGAGTATTTTATATGATATATGATTATATTCTTATGGTGTAATCTATTTAAAGTATATGTGTTTAAAATAAGAAAAAAAAACACATATTTATGGTTAGATCCCAGTAGAAATGTTACATGTGGTATCAGAGCTACGGCTCAAACTCTAGGACCTAATGATTCCATTAATATTTTCATATCTTTTTTTTATTTAAAGAATGATGGTGAAAGTTAGAGTTTTCTAAGAGAGTCCATCGCATGCCAATGAGAGTAACCCTTCATTTGATCTTAGTTGATTTGTCACTAAGTAATCAATAAAGATGGATCATATTCTCATAGTTATGAATGATACCAAGGATTGGATTACATCTCTAGAGAAATTAGTTCATGGCCATGAATGTTAGGGTGTGGAGCTAAAAGCTTCACCTAAGGCAAATAGGAGGAGGAGGTTTCTGAGCTTGACAGTCGCCAACGTCGGCAGGCCACAATCGACATCGGTCAGGGGAGCGCATAAGGAAACCGGCATCAACAGGAGATCGGCCGGCGTCGATCACCTCCAGTCAGGCATGGACCGATGTCGATCACCTGTGGTAGTCAAAATTGCTGTTGACGAATAGTCAATTAAGTGAATGCGTTGTTTGCATGATGAAGACCAGTTCGAGTCTTTGAGCCACCCGTCTAAATTAAGTGTATGCATGAGATCTATTTAATAGACTCATGGGCTGTATTGTTAAGTGTATAACTTGTAGAACCCAAGTCTGAAGCTTGGAGAGTTCTTCCCATGGTGGAATCAAGTAGGATTCCCCATGTATGTAAGATCAGGTTTGATATGCAAGGAGTTGCAGCGTCATGGAGGAGATCTACATGTGATAAGTAAGATCAGGTTGGTCTACAGGGAGATGTGTGAATGCAAGGGTCAGACAGAGATTGGCGGGTTGGCCAGGATCCAAGGTGACAATAATACATCAGGAGTAAGATCATGGTAAGATCTACTTGGAGTACCGATTCATACTCAGTTGTACGGATGTACAATGAGGTGAACAACAGCTTGTGTTAGCTGTGTGTTGTGACCTATGAGAGAAGATTACTCAGATGGGAAGATTACTTGGATCCCTTGAGGTGTGGAAGGCCTTATAGAGGTGGAAGAAAAGTGTGATCTCTTTATTGTAATTTCCTTTGTAATGAGTTGAATACAATTGTGTGTTGCCTCTCATATTCTGTGTTATTTCTCATTGATAGTTATTTGTTCTTCTGGGTATTTTCGCATGTTTAAGTTGCTTATACATTGGTAATCATGTGTGCTCTTAAATCTGACAAGTTGTGTCAAAACTTTGGGAAACTTTGGTCCTATCAAATGGTATCAGAGCCTTGGTTGTAGGTTTTTGAGCTTGATATCCATCAAATGGTATCAGAGCGAGGTTGGATGTTCTTAGAGCGAGCTTGACTAACAGGTGGTTTAGATCTGTTAAGTGTTGTTGATTACAGGTTACTCACAGGGGTTGCTATTTGAGTGGGAGTATAGCAAGGCAGAAGAATGGAGAAATTTAGGCACAGGTGTAGCACCACAGGGTGTGTGGTGGGTTGTCTTCGAGTGGGAGCTTGAAGAGGAATACAAGCCAGGATGTAAATTAGACAGAGTACTGGTATGGGTACAGGCGTAGCTCTTTATTTCCAAGTGGGAGATTGTTAGGCTGTGGAGCTAAAAGCTTCACCTAAGGCAAACAAGAGGAGAAGGTTTCTGAGCTTGACAGTCACCGGCGTCGGTAGGCCACAACCGATGTCGATCAGGGGAGCACAGAAGGAAACCAACATCGACAAGAGATCGGCCGGCGTTGGTCACCTCCAGTCAGGTAGGGACTGACGTCGGTCACTTGTGGCAGTCAAAACTACTATTGACGAATAGTTAATTAAGTGAACGCATTGTTTGCATGATGAAGACCAATTTGAGTCTTTGAGCCACCCGTCTAAATTAAGTGTATGCATGAGATCTATATAATAGACTCATGGGCTATATTGTTAAGTGTAGAACTTGTAGAACCCAAGTGTGAAGCTTGGAGAGTTCTTCCCTTGGTGGAATCAAGTAGGATTCCCCATGTATGTAAGATCAGGTTTGATATGCAGGGAGTTGCAGCGTCATGGAGGAGATCTACATGTGATAAGTAAGATCAAGTTGGTCTGTAGGGAGATGTGTGAATGCGAGGTTCAGACAGAGATTGGCAGGTTGGCTAGGATCCAAGGTGATAGCAATACATCAGGAGCAAGATCATGGTAAGATCTACTTGGAGTACCAGTTCGTACTCAGTTGTACGGATGTATAATGAAGTGAACAACAGCTTGTGTTAGTTGTGTGTTGTGACCTATGAGAGAAGATTACTCAGGTGGGAATATTACTTGGAGCCCTTGAGGTGTGGAAGGCCTTGTAGAGGTGGAAGAAGAGTGTGATCTCTTTATTGTAATTTCCTTTGTAATGAGTTGAATACAATTGTGTGTTGCCTCTCATATTCTGTGTTATTTCTCATTGATAGTTATTTGTTCTTCTGGGTATTTCTGCATGTTTAAGTTGCTTATACATTGGTAATCATGTGTGCTCTTAAATCTGACAAGTTGTGTTAGAACTTTGGGAAACTTTGGTCCTATCAATGAAGAGGAAGAATATCAAGATGTACTTAAAGATCATCCTGCTAAGCAATAAAATCCTTGTGATGCTAGAGCTAAAGTAACTATAGAGTTGGCTAGAGACATGAAAAAGATGAACCCATCTAAGTTTGATGGAACTATTTTGGTTGATGGAGCTAAGGGATGGCTAATTAAGATGAAGAAGTATTTCAAGATTTGAAACTACTACAAAGTCACTAAGGTAGTATGGGGAGCATACTAGTTGGTCAGTGAGGCAACTACGTGGTGGGTCAATAAGAGGTTGGAAATGAATCTTAACTCGACCACCACTAATTAGGATCAATTTATGGCATTATTCAGATCATGATAGCTCCCACAACTTTATTTTGATTAGAAGCTCACAGATTTCTAAAATCTAAAGTAAGGTGATTTATTGGTGAATGAGTACTAGGATCAGTTCACCAAAATTTTGAAGTATGTACCTCAGTATCAGGGAGATGAAAGGTTCAAGATCAAAAGTGTATCATGGGATTAAAACCCTAGATTGGTGGAGAGGTGGATGTTCATGGACCAGGTCTTTAAAAAGGCAGTTAAATAGGAACAAAATTTGAAATCTCTTTCATAGGCTAGGGACAAGTTTAAGAAAAAGTTTATAAATTATAAGTCAACCTTCAAGAAGAATAATTGGAAATAGAGGAGTGGACACTCCAAGAAGTAGCTCAAAATTTAGAATTCCAAGTTCAATAATAGTTTAACCAACAAAAAATAGTACAATGGATCCAAATGTGGTTTTAAGGGAAACCAACAGACTGATAAGAAAGGACCACTTGGAGTTTGTTTCATTTTTAGAGATGACCTTTATGCTTGCAATTGCCCTTAGGATAAGTTAAAGGGTAAAGGTTCTAATCCTTAGTAGGGAAATTTTTAGCAGCAAATTCATGTAGTAGATGATAATTGACAAGATAAATTTCAAGCATTACCCATAAAGTTATCAAGTACTTTGTCTAACCATCTAGTTTCCATTTTGATAGATACAGGAGCCACATAATGTTTTATAGCTCTTAAAATGCTTAGTAAGTTAACTAGAAGATATGGAGTAATGGCAAATGCATGTTCAATATAATATGGGAATGAGTCAAAAGTCATGGTTGACAAGTGTTTAGTTGAAACTGAGATTAGGTTGTCTAAATTAACAATAGTTATGGACCTATATGTAGCACCACTAAGGTCATATGATGTGATCTTAGGAGTCAAATAGCTTTCAAAACATAAAGTCAAGGTTGACTGCTACCTAAAGAAGGTTGAGTGTCTAGATGATTTTGGGAATCAGACACAAATTCAGGACGAGAAGAGAGAGTTAAAGCTTAGGTATATTTATGTTATGCAAATCAAGAAGGCTCAAGGAAAAGGGTGCCAAGCATTTATAGTCAAGATAAATGAAATGGAGGAATCTAAGGAAACATCTCTCAAATATTACCCATTTCCTAAAGACTTTCTTGATGTGTTTTCAAAAGAGTTGTCAGGATTGCCTCCTAGACATGAGTTTAATTTATCTATCAACATCATACCTAGTTTAGAACCATAGTCTAAGGCACCATACAAGATGACAACCAATGAATTGGTTAAATTGAAAGCTCAACTCCAAGAATTATTGTCTAAAGGGTTGATTAGGCCAAGTGTGTCACCATGGGATGCACTAGTTATTTTTGTTAGGAAGAAGGATGGTACCCTTTGACTTTACATTGATTACAAAATGTTGAACAAAATAACTATCAAAAATAAGTATTTTTTACCTCGTACAGATGATGTTTTTGATCAAATATGAGGAGAAACGGTCTTTTATAATATTGATTTTAGAGTAGGATACTATCAATTAAGGATATAGGATGAGGATATTTCAAAGATAGTGTTCAGAACTCGTTATGGGCACTATGAGTTTATAGTGTTACTATTTGGGCTAACTAATGCTTCAGCAACATTCATGAATCTCATGAACAGCATGTTCACATATTACCTTGATCACTTTGTTTTGGTTTTTTTGGATGACATTTTTATCTACTCAAAGAATGAAGAGGATCACATTTAGAATTTGGACCTAGTTTTGTAATGATTGCAGAAGCACAAGTTGTTTAAGTGTGCATTTTTTTGGGAAAGAGTCTAATATTTGGGACATATTATCTCTATAGGCGGTATCTCAATAGATCTAGGAAAGATAAGAGTCATTATGGAATGGCTGAAATCAAAGAATGTATATGAGGTAAGAAGTTTCATGGGGTTAGTAGGATATTACAAGAAGTTCGCTCTAAATGATTCTAAGATAACTAATCCAATTACTTATTTACAACAAAAGAACCATAGTTTGTTTGGTCAAAGAAGTGCGAATTAGCTTTTTAAAAATTGAAAATAAGGCTTACATTAGCACCAGTGTTAAGATTTCCTAACCTCAATGGTCAATTTTCAATGATCAAAAATGCATCAAAGGATGGACTAGGAGTCCTTATGTAGGATGGTGTAGTGGTAGCTTATGAGTCACAGAAGCTAAAGCCTTATGAGGTGAAATATGCCCTTTATGATCTAGAACTTGAAAAAATAGTGCATGCTTTGTAAGTGTGGTGACATTACTTGTTGGTAAAACTTTTTGAGCTCAAGATGGATAACTTGGGACTCAAGTACATTTCCACCCAACTGAATTTGAATACTCATCAGAGACATTGGATTGAGTTCATGTCTGATTATGATTTCAACATCAACTATTTCAAAGGTAAGGAAAATAGAGTATTTGATGCCTTAAGTCATAGAAGGTACATATTAGCTATAGCTACTATCAGGAGTACTTTCAAGGATTGAGTGATTAAATTCTCACTATGAGATGAACTCTATGATCAGGTCAAAAAAACATTATTTAAGAATGCTCAGAATTCTCAATAAAAAGGATTTAGATTGGAGAGTGATGGTATTTTTCATTACAATAGAAGGATGTATGTGTCAGATTGATAGATTTTATCGAGCACAATGTTAAAGGAATTTCACATTGCCCCGTATTTAAGACATCTAGGAGTAACCAAGCTCATGACATAACTTTGGCTATTATATTTATAGAAGGGAATCAAGAAAGATGTAGCAGACTATATGTCACATTGTTTGGAATCTCATCAAGTGAAAGTTAAGCATGTGCATCTAGTTAGATTGTTATATCCACATAATATATCAAAACGAAAATGATAAGTGATCAATATGGATTTTTTTCAAGGTTTACTAATGTCATAGAATAGGCATGATATGATCTTGGTAGTTGTTGATAAACTAACCAAGGTGGCTCATTTTATACCAAGAAATTTGATAGATGATATACTTAACATTGTGAAGAAGTTCATAAAGGAAATGTATAAGTTGCATGGATTTTTAGAGAAGATAATTTTGGATCGTGATCTAAAGATGACTTATAGATTCAACTTTGGATACACAACTAAATTTTAGCACTACATACCACCCAGAGACTGATGGATAGACTGAGAGAGTTAATCAGGTGTTAGAGGATATTCTTTGTATATATTGCATGGATTAATAATACAAATGATAATATCATCTTTCGTTAATTGAGTTTCCCTATAATAACTCATACCAATCAACTTTGAAGATGGCACCATTTCAGGCATTGTATGGAAGAAGATACAAGACACCAATCAGTTGAGACAGGTTAGAGGACAAGGTAGTCTTTGGACCTAAGATGCTTTCAAAAATGAAAGAGCAAGTTAGATTAATCAAGTAGAGATTGGTCAAGGCCAATGATAGGTAGAAGAGTTATGTTGATCTGAAGAGGATAGATAGGCACTTTTTAGTAGGTGACAAAGTGTTCTTATGGGTTAAGCTGCAAAAGAGCTTGATTAAATTTGGGAAGTCAGTGAAACTATCATCAAGATATGTAGGACCCTTAGAGGTGTTATAAGTGGTCAATCCTAAAGTGTATAGGCTTGTTTTTTCACTATCCCTAGCTCTATTACATAATGTCTTCTATGTTTCTTATCTTAAAATGTACATAGTTGATCCTACAATGTGTTGGATTGGAATGCTTTACAGGTTCTGGACCCTAGGGTGGTCAAGGTAAAATTAATCAGGATATTGACACTCACAAACTTTATTTTCATAATAGAGAGATGTCATAGTGCAAGGTTTAGTGGGACCAATACTCTGAGGATAGTGCTACTTGGGAAGATTATGATGACTTATACATGAGATTTCCACATTTATATGTTGATTAGATACTATTATACTATGTTATTTTTCTGTTGAATAATATTTTAATTCAAAACTTATGTTTAATAAGAGCCATCTAGGATGATGACTAGCTTTAGGGGGGAAGGACGTTACATATTGATTCCTCACTAAGTAAACTATTTGATTATTCATGGATATTTATAGTTGAAAATTTTGATTTGGATTATTTGTTACTAAGTTTTGAGATATATGTTGTTATGAGATAGTTGGATATTACTTAGGTTACATGATTACATTGTTATGAGTTAGTTGTAGTGTATATGTTTACATTATGATCATATTAGTTTCTTATTTTAGCTATATTTTATGATGTATGTATATCATGATGTTATGATCTAACTACCTACTTGTTGTGAGGTTGATGTAGGAGAACTCATCCCTCATAGCGTGATGAAGGGAGAGCATCATCGAAGAGGGTGATGCAAATGAAGATGTTAGAAGATGACAAAAAAACTGATTAGAACCCTGCACACACCATATTAGCTAGCACATATTAAAATTCATAATAAAATGGTTAGCAAAGTGTGTTTATTACTACTTGCAATAGATAGTTATTTGCTCATAATTTGCTAGCATATTTGAATGGTTTTATGGAACTCATTTTGTGTGATTAGCATGTGTGATCATTAGATGCTAGTAGAAATGTGATTTGCATAGTTAAATTAAATCTGGGTTATTGATTTATGCATTTATCATTAAGTTGTTATGGCATTTGGAGATGCTAATTAAATTAGTGAATTTACTAATTTTTATCATTAGTATTAAAACAAATAAAATTTAAAAATTTCCAATTGAGAGGAAAAACTGAAAAAAGAAAATAAAAAACAATAATAAATATATAAAAATAAAAAGAAATAAAATGGTCTAAATTTAAGGGAAAAAAGATATTAAAATAATGAGTAAAATAAAGAAAAACAATAGCGAAAGGAAATATCTCAAAAAGCAATGCCCTTTTCATGTTAATATAAAATAAGAAAGAAGATCATAAAAGATATTCAAGGAGAGAAGGAAGCATAACATATAGAGGAGAAGGAGAAAGAAAGGACACAATGAGAGAAGAAGAAAGATAAGCAATCCAACAGAAGAATAGAGAGAAATTCTAGGTAGGCAATGTATTTAGATTCCACATATTTATTTGAATTGTATTCATAGGTTTATGCTCAAAGTTGTAATTACATATAGGTTGGATATGTATATACATAGGTTTAGGAGTTGTATAAAGGAATATCTAAATACTGATATATATATATGAATGCAAATTAAGAATCGAACTAGTTGTATTTTTACACGGTAGAGAGTGTGGTGACTTGCATATTTATATAATAGGAATTACACACATAGAAATTATGTATAAACAGTGTTTAGTGAATCCAGAGAAGGTGTAGATAATAATCTAGATGTAATAGTCAAGATAGTTTAAGTGGGATGATTTATATAATAGTTTATATGTTTCATTTCATACTATTATAACAGCGTAGGCATTCCAAATAAAAGATCAGTATATGTAATTTAGGTGACTTCAAACTATATATATATATATATATATATATATATATATATATATATATATATATATATATATATATATATATATATATATATAATAATCTAGATGTAATAGTCAAGATAGTTTAAGTGGGGTGATTTATATAATAGTTTATATGTTTTATTTCATACTATTATAACAGCGTAGGCATTCCAAATAAAAGATCAGTATATGCTAATTTAGGTGACTTCAAACTATATATATATATATATATATATATATATATATATATATATATATATATATATATATATATAAGTAGGGGCATCGATCTACATACTCATATAGGATCGATCTGTATATCGATTTGCCTTCAGTAGTTAAGCTTTGTTATTTTTTAAAATAATGGATTTTTATTCCTAATTAATAAACAAGTCTGGAGTAAAGTAAATCGATAAATAATGTGCAATAATTAAGCCACTAATTTATGTAAATAGATTGTATTTTTTCCTTTTCTAAAAATAGTAATAAATGAGAGAAATATAACTTAGATTATTATAAGTTGTTTGATATGAGACAGGGTTTGAGAATTTAGGTATAAGACTAGGATAGTGTTACAACTAGGTTCCTAAACTTTGATTTTTGATTGGATAGGAGCACTGAAAGTGGGACACCCTATTGTTTGGCATTTTAGTCATTTTTTGACATTGTTGTCTAGGTGATCTGAGTTTTTTGGTTTTTGCTCGATAGGTCTATGTTACCCTATCAATGAAATATCAAAGCCTGAAAGTCTCTGGAACTCAATGCATCTATTTTAATCTTCAAAAGCCTTATGAACTCTTTGTACTTGAACTTGAAAGGAAAATTTAGGAAAGAGAAAGAAGGGGTTAGAGTGTAAAATTTACACTAGATGCACTTCACACCCCATATGTGGATATGTTACCTACATACCAATACTCTGAAGAGGGATCAAGCTAATGTAATTCTTCCATTGAAGTACTTGGTATAATTGTGTATGAAAATGCAACTAGATGCAAAACTAGGTGTACTTTAGATGGCTCAGGACTGGTGCAAGGGTTTGAATAGGCTTGGAATAATATTGGAAAGTTGTATGTAGATAATAGGGAAAAGTCCTTGACTGTACTTACTTGTATTCTTTATTCTCTCTTGTAAATGAGTTTCAACCCTTCTAAATAGACTTTGAATGGTCTTTTCTAGGGAACCTAATGATCATGAGTTAATGAATTCGCATCAGGATAACATGAATTAAGATAAGGATTCAGGAAAATATGACTATTTAAACTAAATTTACACTTGGAGAAGAAAGCCAAAAACATGACACCTTAGGTTTCAACACTCCTATCCAAGTTGAGTGCTATTATCTAAAGGGAATGAGACCTGGAGGGATAGGTCTATAAGGGTTAAGTCTAGAAGGTTGTGGATGACTAAGAATCAATGAAATAAAATCCTATGAGGGTTGTGCAAGCAAGTAGGAGGACCTATGGATTGGGTGTCATTAGCCACACTCAAGTAACCAAATTTTGCATTTTACATGACTACAGTTACCACCCCTTTATTCTAATGATGCAACAAAGTGAAATAATAAGATAAAGAAAAAAAATAGAAAGAGTACCTGAACTTACCTACAAAGCTGAAGTCCATGAAGCTTGTGTGATATTGTGTAATGATAGATAATGCATAAAGAGCACATTGTGTAAGTGTGAATCTGAAAAATTAACAAATAGTAGATAAGTTATTATTATATGTGATATAAAACAAGAACATACAAAAGCTAAGCAAATAAAAAGGAAGAGAAAGGAATGAATACACCTCATTGGGTACGTGAACCAATACAAAACCTGTTGTGATCTTGAGTAAGGCTGAGTAATGCTGGACTATGCTGGATGATGTTGTATGAAAAGTCATATCACGAATGGATCTAAGTGCTCAATTCCATAGAAAGTGGCTCAATAATATAAAGGCTAGCCCTTTGGCTCCATCATCACCTATTAAGTGAAGCTAGATGATCATGTGTATGATAATCAATGTTTGGATTATGTATCCAATCCTTTTGAATAGGTGGCTTAAGAATGCAAAGGTGGGCCCTTTAGCTTCATCATTTCCCTATGAAGTGAAGCTATGAAGTGATACCGATATATAATAGATGTCATATGAGATGGCTCATAGAGCCCATGGATGCGCTAAAAATTTGACAATGTGGCATGGATAGCCGAATGTATGCTAGAAGCTAGGCCACTCTTAGCCATTTTGAAAGGTGGAGGTTAGGCTTGTATAAAAGCCACTCTAAAACTAATGCAATATGCTTATATGAAAGTCAACTTGATAACTTGAATACTCGAGAAGTTAAACCTGTATGAAAGTTCAACTTGAGAATGACTCCAATCATCTGTAGATGGAGTAAGGCACGTAACTGCTGAGAATTCTTGGGTAATAAATTGAACTTAAAAACAAAAGAAGACCAATATTCCATGCACATTGCCCCCAATCATTAGTGTCTAGAACATGGATTCTAATTTGGAATTTATGTCAACTACCTAATTTGAAAATGGAAGTGAGATCCATCATGTCATGCATGATACCCCCTATATCTAGATTCCCTAAGAAAATTATATTGAAATTATTGATTCTAACTGATTTGGATGTGAAAAAATTATAGCTAAGCTAAACTTTTTACATGTTATTGGAAAACTTGGGTGTTTTTCTACCTAGACAAGAGTGACAAAATGAGGACACCCTTATGTTTAGAACTGTTATCCATTTCTAGTGCTATTGTCCTATGTTGAAACTAGTTATTGATCTAGAATCATCACTATATTTCTATTCTATTTTGACTGGTTTAACCTCTATATTCTAAACTGGGTGATCTGAATGATGTTGTTTTGACTACTAGGAGCTTTCATCTCTATGACAAAAGTCATATTTGTTTCCCCCTCTTCTGAGGGTAGGAATGATTGAACCTGCAATGACTACCCTTAGAAGAAAAGAGTCTTGTAAGTGTGTTATGTTCCGTAGATACATGATATAGCAATAAAATTTGAGAAGATATCTCTAGATATAGCAATGTTTGTATTAAAATATTTGTTAAATCAATAGGGGTATGCTTGGATAGATATAACAATGCAAAAGCATGTGCAATGTACTAAACTAGAACTAGAAATGCTAAATGTTAGTTGTTAGTTATTAGTTGTTAGTTGTTAAGGAGGTATGGAGTATGATGTCCATCATGGCATCTGAGAAAGCAAGGTAAATACATGATATGGATCATGGCATTGCAAACAAGGACAACAAATCAAGCAACAAGAATACAAAGTAAGAAGTAAGAAGCATACAAGGTTGGCCAAGGGGCCACACAAACAAGGGACATGGGCACATGTCACTCAAACTAGAATGTAAGGATACAAGGCATGTTCAAATGACACATACACATATAATTTAAAATAAGCAAAGATTGGCATGAGGGTCATAGGCACATAGAAGATTAAAAATAAGGGACAATGGCAAATGTCTAAAGGTACACACACACAAATAAAAACAAAGGACACTGGTAGATATCCTTAGACACCTAAGAAATAAAATTGGAACTAGAAATGCAATCACATCTAGCTATGCAAAGCAAGAAAGAGAAAACATGTAAAAATTGGAAAGGTAGAATCACATCTAACTAATCAAAACAAGAGTGAAAGTATGCAAGACATATTAGTACAAGACTAAGTATATGTTAAAGAGATATATAAGTGCTAGATACTAGTGAAATGTTGATGTAATACTATGTGTAATCTAGTAAGTAATGTGCATCAGTATGATAACTTGGAGAGTGTAGTGTAGGAATGGCATAACCTAGATGGTGTAGTCATGTAGAAGATGCCCCCATTGGGAAAATGTATGTTGATGTGTGTCTCAAATTTATAAGTAGGATACCCCCTCAATGCATAGAATGAAGCAATCAACGAACTAGAAGTCATTGCACACACTCAAAAAAGATCAAGTGATGCATGGTAATGTAGATAATTGACAAATAATAGCATAGAATAGAAAATATAAGTCTAATATAGTAGTATCAATATAAATCATGGATGATGCATACAATCAAAATGCTTTTGTGTTTTTGGATATATTTAAATTTTTTTGGATTTTGAAATATTACATTGTCTTTGTATTTTTGGAAAAATTTTGATCTATGTACAATCAATCATAGAAAGACTATGTACAAGAAATATTGAGAAACTATGTATAAGGAATTAAAAGTTAGCTATATACAAGTAATTATAAAAAATTATGTACAAGCAAGACTGAGAAGAGATGATGTTAATCAATGAGTCTCATGGGAGACTCCCTATCATGTTGTCCTGTATCAAGAAGAAGGATCATGCATGATTGTAAAACATGATAGAAATGCTAAGATTGTGGCTCTAAAAGCTATATATGTTGTAAATGTTCTAAAATATCTAAAGTGGAAACTGATTGTGGGGTACCTCTATAACTCTAAGAAGTAGATGCAATTGTAGGGCTCTTAGGGACCCATCTGAAAGTAGGAAAAGCTCTCTGAACATGTGTTATATGTGTAGATGCATGAGATCTCAATGAAACTACTCTAGGTGTGATTATTTTAGCTAAAATTTGTCTAAAATATTGAAGTTGTGGAGGTGTATGAACCCTCTATACTAGTGATGGATGCCTCAACTATGTCTGAATCTGAATTGGAGGAAGAATTGTAATAGGTGAAGGAGCTTAAACTAGATGGGAAGGGGTGCTAACCTGAGTGATAAAGCTATAACCATATGTGCAATCAACTTGCTTGTCTTCGTAAACTTGGGTGATAATATGTACCACATAATATACTATAGGCATAGAGCTAGTAATAGGTACGAGATAAAATCTAGATGAACCAAGTTTGAAGAGAGGAGGGATAAATATAACCACTAGTGTTTGACTATGTCTAGTAGTGATAGGGAGATACTTAAAAGTGGCCAAAGAGTTAGATACATCTAAGTAGAAACCATGTATAGCAATATGATTATAAAGAACATTCCACATGATAGATAACAAACAAGGGATAGAAAGCATGGAATTGTGCATTAATGCATAGAAAACTTTGACTTGAATCATGACATTTCTATTGTGTTTAGCATGATAAACTTGAAAAAAAATCCACGTGAGAGATAAAGAGCAAGTGATAGAAAGCATGAATTTTTGCATGAATGTATGAGAAACTTTGGCATGAACTATGACATTTCTAATATGTTTAGCATGATAAGCTTGAAAATTATTCCATATGAGAGAGTGAGACAGATTGTGTATGCAAAAATAATATTGAAATCTTATGCATTTTTGGAAATGAATTTTGTAATATCATCCCTTATTATGAAAATTAAGCATGAAAGGGAAAGAATGAAACTTTGTACTAACATATGATTGACTTCATCATTCATGTACATGATAGGGCCCATTATGGTTTCCTTATTATTTCCAAGAAATGTAAGAAAATTTTGTAAATAAATAAACAACATTTTTGTAATTTAATTATGGATGTAGAGTGATACCTCAAGAAGCAAAGTAGGAGCTAGTATATGCAACTAGGGATTTTGAATAAATTTTTGAATTTAAAATTGATTTTCTAAGTTTGATATGTAATTAAAATTTTGGAAAATGATTGGAAAAGTACTGGAAAATAATTAGGAGCTACTTAATGCAACTAGGGATTATTGAATGAATTTTTAAAATTAGTATGATAATTTTTTAAAATTTGATTTGAATTTATAGAAAATTTGTATAATTTTGCTTTAAAACTTTAGGAAAAATTAGAAAATATTTTTAAAATTAGCAATATATTTTTCCTAGTGTTTGGAATGTTTTTGTATGCAAAAAGGACCTAGTTTATACAAACTAGGGTTTTTATAAAATATATGATAATTTTGAAATTAATTTATAGATTTATGATTTTCAAATATAGTAAAAATTAAGAAATTATGGAAAAAAATCAAAAATAATTTACCCTAGGGTTTCTAGGGTTTTTGTGCAAATTTTGAAGTAAGTCGGGTTCACCAAATGTTTTGTTATCTTTTAAAATAATGGAGTTTTATTATTAATTAATAAACAGGTCTGGAGTAAAGTAAATCAATAAATAATGTGCAATAATTAAGCCACTAATTTATGTAAATAGATTGTATTTTTCCCTTTTCTAAAAATACTAATAAATGAGAGAATATATAACTTGGCTTATTTTGAGTTGTCCAGTCTTAGACAGTGTCTGAGAATTTAGGTATAGGACTAGTACAGTGTCAGAAACGAGTTCTTGAACTTTGTTTTCTAATTGGATAGAAGCACTGAAAGTGGGACACCATGTTGTTTTGTGATGTAGTCCTTTTTTGGCACTATTGTCAAGGTGATCTAAGTTTTCTAGGTTCTATTCAGTAGGTCTGTGTTACCTTGTCAGTGAAATATCAAAGCCCAAAAGTCTACAGAGCTCATTATGTGTTTGTTTTAATCTTAAAAAACCTTATGAGCTCTTTTTCCTTGAACTTGAAAAGAAAATTTGGGAAAGAGAGAGAATGGGTTAGTGTGTAAAGGATATGTTGGATGCACTTCACACCCTATGTGTGGGCATGTTGCCTACATACCAATACTCTGAGGAGGGATTAAGCTAATGTAGTTCTCCCATTGAAATGTTTGATATAATTATGTATGAAAATGCAACTAGATGCAAAATTGAGTGTACTTTATATGGATAAGGACTAGTGCAAGGGTTTAAAGAGGCTTGGAATAATATTGGAAGGTTGTATGCAGAGAATAGGGAAAAGTGATTGAGTGTGCTTTCTTGTATTCTTTCTTCTCTCTTGTAAATGATTGTCAACCCTTCTAAATGGACTTTGAATGGCCTTTTATAGGGAACCTAATGATCATGGGTTGAATGAATTCACATTAGGATGACATGAATAAAGATAAGGATTTAAGAAAATATGACCATTTGAACCAAATTTCCACTTAGACAATAGCACCAGAAATAGGACACCTTGGGTTTCAGTGCTCCTATCCAAGTTGAGTATTATTGTCTAGAGGAAATGAGACCTGGGGGGATGGATTTATGCCTAAAAGAGTTACTTGGTCTATAAGGGTTAAGTTTAGAAGGTTGTAAATGATTGGGAATCAGTGAAACAAAAGCCTATGAGGGTTGTGCAAGCAAGTAGGAGGACCTGTTGATTGGGTGTCATTAGCCACACTCAAGTAACCAAATTTTGCATTTTACATGAATACAAGTTGGAACAACTTGTATTAAGTTACATCTGCATGAAGGCATAGAATTTATATAGGAGTTAAGTTAAATATTCCTATCATGATATACAACTGCATACAAGTAAAAATAATGACCAAGGAATGGAAGTGGCGTTATTAGAACCTTACAACCTATGTAAATAAAACATACAACAATTAGATATTATATGAATATAATATACATAAAATCCATTGACAACCTATACTTTAACTTGGATACTACTGTGTATTTTCACCTTAAATTGGTCAGATTATATATTTAGGGAAAAGGTGTTATGGTTGTATATGGATTATGGGGTGATATGATGCTATACGAACTACACCATGTTTTATTATTCTTAAAAACAAATTAATTATGCATATGCATAAGCAAATCTAAATTGATATTAAATCTAATCAACATGTACATTGATATTTGTAGCTTTTTTTAGAATTTGGTTAAGCATTTGTGAATAAGCACCTTACCTTGATTTGAGTATATAGGCAGATTTACCGAACACATGTTGGAATGGATCCAGAGTAAGTCTTTAATACACTATTCTATCATTTTGTTAACTACATATCGGTTTATGAAAGATATTTCCTAACTCAAACCTACCAATCTGATTTAATACAGCTATTGGTTAGTAAATGAAGCAAATATAGCTTAGCGTAACCTCCATTATATTTTAATAGGTTTTTATGGATAGGTTATAGCTTACCATAACAAACATTTGAAATGCATTGTGTAGTGTAGGAGAATGGTAGTATGCCTTATGATAAATTTAAAAACTCTAGTTTATATGTATAACTTGAAATGTATTTAGAATCTGTGTTCATACAGATGGACTTATACATGAGTTTATATTTATAAATAAATAAATTTCATGCAAAAGGGATCGACGAAAATAGATCTTATTATAATATGTGGGATGGTAGGCTTAATCGGATTTAAGAAACTATGAATGTAGGTAGTCATAGCCAAATGATGAATTTGAGTAAGGAAATATATATATAACCTCAACTTGATCTAGATGGTTGTATATTAATATTCCAATATTAAAATTGATAGTTGATTTATTCTAACAAAGGATTGTTGAAAACCTTATTTGGAATGTAAAATACTGTAGGCATCTATTTTTAGTTATAATATATCAAAATCCCAAAATAGTTTTAATATAAAGAGATCAACATAGTCTTTCATTATCATTTGATAGCTTTATGATATGCATGAGGTTACTTATCATATTTAGTAAGTGAAACAAAAATTGTTGACTGGATATAATACTATAATAAGCTACATATTTATGAATAACGGTATAATAAACATGAATATAGGTATACATGAGCCTATTAAGATATACATGTACGTAGGGGTGTGTTATTCTAACTATAGTTCCTCTGGTGGTTTAAAACTATATTCCGTATAATAGAACCTTGTGTTTGCATGCATACAACCCCTGAGAATATAAAAAAGGCTAGAATGGAATATTGTATGCTCTTTGATATGATTAATTACTTGAATAAGAGATTTTGTTTCCATGGATTTATGACTACTTTATTTGATTAGTTGTGGTACTTAGTAGTTATGCTTAAAAACACTAAACTATGATAATATGAGTTATCATAGGGTGTAGTCTATTTGAAAAATACTTATAGTAATTAGAAACCACTGTTAGATGTGTATTTTACCAAAGTGGTATAAATTATAGTCATTATTTATATTATGGGATAGATAATAATGTGAGATCCATTCATATGTTTGATGGTATAAATGTATGATATTAGATTATCCTATGTTTAGCATGTTATATATTGCTAATAGGATGTAATATGTGTGAATCTATTTGTTATATTATGTTAACTAAATCTCACATTGTTGATACTAAGTAGTGAGATGGACTTTGCTAGCTTACTGTATGTAATTAAAATTGCATGATGTACATGAATTAATCCTGGATCAGATAGGATAGAGCACACCTATAATTCTAATTGGGTATACACTTGTTAAGCAGGATCATGACCAATATGGGGATCCACTAGACCCGATTAGGGGATCATTTGTATCATTTGTCACAATATATCATGCTAGGAAGGGTTTCAAGGCCTACAGTCTAACACAATCATACAAAAACCCTATAAGAGTCCTATGATTTAATATTTCACTTATGCTAACAAACAAGAAAGTAAACTATTCTAATAATAAGAAAAGTAAACTAATCTAGTGCACACCAAAGCTTTTGGCACAAAGTGGGGTTTAGAACAAAACAAATAAATAACAACTAAACTAAACATGCATAGGAGACATATACTCACATTAATGTATATAGAATCCTAATACATGGAAGAGAAGAATACATACTACATTATCTATCTATTCTTACAAAGGAGAAATAAAGTTAGGAATACTTACCTTTGAAGATGAACCTACCAAGCCTCAATATCTCCCTTGGCCAAGGTGCTTCACAAGAGATTGTTGTGGTTTATAAAGATAACTAAGATAAATCAACTCTAGGCTACACAACCTACGTAAGCATCCAAAAGATCTCCACAAGACAAGATCAGAGCTCTAAAGAAAGTAGTAAACCCTAAAGCCTTATTCCTCAAGTAGAATGGTCAATAAATAAATGTTTATTCGCACTTCTTCACTTAATTCTCCTCTCTCTTAAAATGGTGGTAAATGACCTTGTATATATAGTAGTATCTTACCTAAAAAAAATTGAATATGTTAGCTATGCTAGGTTGGCCAAGTCGACCTAACATGTTTTTGGGCTAACTCACTAGGTCTATGCTAACTCATTAGGTCTGTGCTAGGTCGATCGAGAGGCTAACAAACCAAATGAGCTAAAGTGTCCCCAAAACACATTAGGTCGACTAGGTTGACCTAGTTTATTGAATAGATCAAAAGGGTAACAAGGCAAGAAATGAAGGAATAAATCACGACAATAACTAGAATGGATAGAAAAGAGAGAAATAAGACCATGGTTCAAGGTTTTAGGAGAAAGTGTGTAGATAGAAAGTGGAAAAAGAAACAATAATCTTACGAAGCATCGATGGTCTACCTACCCCTTTCCTAGTGTACCCCTTAAGGTATGCACTTAGAGAGATTGAGACTTGACAAGTTTTTACAAGATATGGAGCATCAGTAATCAATAAAATTTTGAAAATATTATGTATATATATGCCCCAACCAAAGCTCATCACGTGTCACATAAGTGTAACATAGGAAGGTGCTTCAGAGATAAAACACGATAACACACAACATTGATGCTAAGTAAAGTGCAGTAAGAATCAAATAAGATAAATGAAAGGATAGAATTAAAAAACAAATTCATTTAACTTACCTTAATGTTGTAGATAAAGAAGAAGACTGCAAGAAAGTAAAGGTGTCCAATGTAAAGCACATTAGGCAAACCTATAGAAGTTAGTGCAAAAAATAGCCAAAAATTGAAATTTTTGGAATATAGGCATATAGTAGTGGAAAGGAATCTCTACATCACCATGAATCCAACACATTTTATGGTTTGCAAAATAGATGAGTAGAAACAAAGATAGGAGCAAAACAAGAAATCTGAAGGAAAATAATTGAATAATTTGAATTGCTAAAAAGTGGTTTTAAATAGGAAAAAGAGAAATCATTTTGTTATTTTGAATTGTGAAAGAAAGGAAAGAGAGCTCTGAGACCAAACAAGGCTAGGATGGTGAGAAGACAACATGTTAGGCGAGGAGTGACAATGGGTACACTATAGGTATGCATCTATGAATTTCAAACCAGTTTTTGAAATTTGTATTGAATTAAGTGAATTTTTAATAAAATTTTATTTTTAAGCATTTATACATGTCAAAATTGAACAAAATTATATTTTAAGTGTGTCAAATATGAAGATGAGAAATGGGTTTGAAGGAAATAGGGAAAAATAAGAAAAATGCATATTTTTAGCAAAATATACTGGGTCAACACACAGAACATACTAGGTCGATAAGGTCAACCTAGTAGATTAAATCAGGGTAACAATCCATATGGTTGACCTAGTAGGTATAGGTTGACTTAGTGTAATCTGCAAGCTAAGACCTAATGAAAAGTGTCCAATTGGTCTATAAGGGCCATAATGGAAACTTAACTCTAAGGAGAAGAAGATAAGAGGAAAAAAAAATTAAGATAAAATAAGACAAAAATAGGGAAATTTTGGTCAGACTAGGTTGACCAAAGAACTAAAAAAACATAGAAAAGCGTGCTGAAAGCTGAAAGAGGGCTAGAATGGCCCAAAATGACTAAAGAAGGGTAAGAGGGATGAAAATAAGATAAAATGAATAAATTATGCTTATTTTTTATTAAAAATAGAATGTATACAGAATGTATTGTGATTATACATGACATGGAGGAACTAATACATCCTTTATTTTTATTTATTGCAAAGATAGTTGTGGTTTTAGAGGTTGCTAGATGTGTCTTGGTTATAAGATTTATTAGATAGGTTGATAGATGGAGATAGAGCTAGACTAGTAGTCATAGGTTTAGGAGGTATATTGGATATGTGTAGGATCCCCCTTAGTGCAGATGTGTTGGTCATGTTCCTTGGTTGTTGGGAATGGCTGACCAACACCTTCAAATGGGAGGTGGATGGGGATGTGATAAAAGTGGCTATCACAATAGAGGATGTCCATGCCATCCTCAGACTGTCCATAATAGAAGCACCAGTGATTGTAGGGATACTAAACATCATAGAGGAGAGGAGATCCTTAGCCATGTGGGCTAAAGGCTCAGAGATGATATTATTAGGGTGGAGAGTGAGTATGGATGATGTGTATATATCACAGATTTTGGATCTTTAGAAGGTGATGATAGGCCTTGTGACATAGTGAGTGTTCTGTCATAAGTCAGATGGCAATGTACTACTATACATGGTAGCCTTAAGCAAGATAATGTTAGAGGAGGGAGTATTATATGATCTAGGATTTATCATCTGGGTCTAGATTTCTCATGATCTATTCAAAATGTAGGTGAAAGGACATAAGACTATAAGACTGATCATACTACTGACAACATGGATATCTGAGAGATTTCCTATGTATGGGCCAGTTGGATTGCCCCATATAATCAATAATAGGTCACCTCAAGTGAGGAGATAAATGGAGGACTAGGTATCATAGTCATGCCCCATGTGCTAGTGCTACAGATAGTGAGATGCATTGACATAGTATGGTGACCATATGAGTAGCTATCGACTACTTGGGAGAGCTGGCACATAGTTAGACCAATTTTAGAGAGGAAAAAGGTGATAGGACACTATACATGATGGAGAGAACCACATCTAGTGGCATGAGTGAAAGGGTAGATGGGTCTACCTCATCTAGCAACATTGATACTCATGCCTAAGTAGTGGACATGATATGTGAGAGAGCCATGAGGGAAGAGGGGACCCACACCACTGATAGTGAGATTGACATTGAGGCCATGCTAGGAGTGACCATGGACTATTCAGGCATGATGAGGGGTAAAGCAGGAGGAGGTGGAGGTGGAGATACTAAATGTACTACCATTAGCTCCATAGAGAGATGAGATATGGTCACCGAGGACATAACATCAATGGAGGTAGGAAGAGAGAGTGGCGACCATCATCATCCTTGGTGAGTTAGTATAGGAGTCAGAGGAGAGACAAATGAGAGATAAATCACTCAAGCATAGGCTAAGATGGACACGAGCCATGACAGTTGGGTTTGAGCCAAAGAGGTAACCTACAGAGGAGGTACTAAGAGGATGTGCATACAAGGAGACTATGTTAGGTGATCATGTGGATGGTGAGACCATAGGAGATGAGACATAGCTAGGTAAGAAAAATATGATTGATTTATTGTTTAAGTTTGGAAATAAATAGATAGATATTATGAGATATGACAGTGATCTAACATCCATCTAGTGTGATTTTATAGGCATACCTAAGGATGAGGAGGAGAGATGGGGGTCCCTAATTAGGGGAGCATTCTATGACATCCTAGATGAGACTCTATAGTTTTATGACCCCATGACACTAGAGGATCTAGGTGTACCATATAACCCAGCTCAGTGGTCTAGTTCAGACTAGTAAGAGAGGCCATGAGGTAGATACAGATGTAGAGAGAGAGGGTGTAGCCACCAGTAAAGATGGGTGTAGGGGAGAGGTAGGCCTAATAGGCCCTAGTCGATGAGAGAGCTATGTACCTAGACATAGTGACATGGATGACATATGCATATATGGTGATGTAGACCTAGATAACACAAGCACATGCAGTGACCTAGACCAAGTTAGTACAGGCACAGGTGTAGATATCACTTCTACAGGGATAGGTAGAGGGATTGAGATCTTAGATTACCTCATTACAACATACCATTTAGAGTATTTATATTGATGCCTCAATAGGCAACATGGCTAAGCCATGAGATAGACATGATGGAGCTCAACCCTAGAGTTGGAGCATTACATATGATTATATATGTTGTATCAAACTCTTGAGATATATATTTGATGTATCATTTTGTCTTTGTGGTGTGATTGTGTATGTTGTCTTTATGATGTTGGTCATGTATGTTGTCTTTATGATGGTTGTGTTTGTGGATGCTTTGGATATATTTCTTTCTAGCACATGTATTTAGCTTTATTGTATATGCTATAGTAAATATATGTGATGTGGTCTATTTTCTAGCATTATGAAAAACACATGCATGGTTAAAAATAAACAAGCGAAAAGACTTGGAAAAATGTAATCAAACAAAAATTCACTACACACTAATTCAAGCAAGGAAATGTGTAATAACATGAAAAAAGACTAAGTATAAAGAATGAAGAAATGGTGAACAAGATGGTGAAAAGGGGTTTTGTTTTCAAACCAAAGTGAAATATTTTTGCACCAAATTAAAACAAATAAAATCATACTAAATATCACATTGGGAAGTATGACAAACAATGTAATAAAATGGAAGGTATGTAAAAGGGCACAAATGGTAATAAAAACAAATCAAAATTAAGTCAATCAATTATACTATTTCATGATGGGAAGTATAAAAGAATAACAAAATTTGCAAAAACTTGGTCTTAAATTTATCATACTAATTCAAGCTAGGAAGTATGAGAAATTCAAGAAATGGTTGTAATCTTACATGCACTCAAAAAATAAGAAAATAAAAGGTGAAAAAAAAAATGAAGTAAGCATAAAACATACTAATTCAAGTTGGAAAGCACGTGAAATGATGTGTAACCTCATAATCAATCAAATCTTATCTCTTACTTGACACATGTAATTTGATGGTGATTTGTTTATTGGAAAATGTTGTGAGAAGGGTCGGGTCCTATCCACGATCTTACACTACAATTCATAAAATAAAAACCCAAGGGGTACCAAATCAAGATTGGTAAGTAGAAGGATAAGTAATGGTAAATCAAGGATGTGTTAGGTTGTGGAGCTAAAAGCTTCAACCCTTTGCAAACTGAGGAACAGATGGTTGTTGAGATCCAGGAACACCGGCGTCGGCAGCAAGACCGACGTCGGTAGAGACCAGTGCAGAAGGCCACCGGCGACGGCAGGAAGTCGGCTGACATCGGTAGAACCAGACCAGCAGGGACCGACGTCGATCGCCTGTGTGTTCCAGAACTGCTCGTTTCACAGACAGTTAGTTAAGTGAACGAAGAGTTTGCATGTTGAGACCAGTTAGAGTCTTGGGCTGCGAGGATAATTGTCTAAATTAAGAGTCTAAGTTATTGTTTGAGTTAGGGATCTATTTATAGACCCATTGGCATGTATTGTTTAATGCATGAGATAGAAAGGAAGAGTTCCTTCTAGTTGTAAGATATGTGAGTTGCAGGTTGTTGCAAGCTCATTGGGGATCTACATGTAAGTTTGGTCTTTGAATTACAGGTTGCAGGTTCATGAGAGATCATCTTGAAGTGTTATAGAGTGCTTGGTGTACCGGCAGGGTTATTACTGACTGGTTGGTGAGGTGAACACCAATTCTGTGTGTGAGTTGGTTGTTGGGACCATTTTTTGTGTAGGAGAGTGTGTGTGAGAAGAATTACTGTACACTTTAGGTGTGGCGAATCTCTGTAAGGTGAAAGAGTGTGGCGGCTCTTTGATGTATTCTTTTCTGTATAGTGTTAATACAAGATAGTGTATTGTCTCTCATATTCTGTGCTATTGGTGAATTCTAGTTACTTGTGTTTCTGGTTATTTCCGCATATTCAATTGCTTATATTTGGTAATCATACTGTGCTCTTTCTGAGGAGCAAGATCCTAACGGGTGGAATTAGAACAGGTGTGTTTGTTCTTGGATTTACCTCCACCCTCCTAACAAGTGGTATCAGAGCTTTTGGTTGGGATACTAATAGATTGGTGTAGATTTGGGTAGTGTGTTTTGATTACAGGTTACTCACAGGGTTTCTGTTTGAGTGGGAGTTGAGTAATGGCAGAAAATAGTCAACTACGAATGGAAAAGTTTAATGGCAAGAACTACCAATTATAGAGGATGCAGATTGAGGACTATCTGTATCAGAAAGATTTGTACTTACCGTTGGGTGGGGTTGCTAGCAAACCCTTGGATATGAAAGATGAAGAATGGGAGGTTCTTGATCGGAAGGCTCTGGGATCTATTAGATTGAGTCTTGAATCATCTGTGATTTCCAGCTTATCACAGTGTAAGACAACGGTGGAGTTGATGAAATCTTTGGCAAATTTGTATGAAAAACCCTCGGCTTCTAATAAGGTATTTCTTATGAAGCGTTTATTTAATTTTCAAATGTTGGAAGGTGGATCTGTTCATAGCCATCTTAGTGATTTCCATGGTTTGGTAAACCAGTTAAGTTCAGTCAATATTGTATTTGATGATGAAATTAGAGCTCTCTTAATCTTGTGTTCATTACCTGAAAGTTGGGAAGGTTTGGTAATGGCAGTTTCTAATACTGTGTCTCCTTCAAAAGTCTTAAAAGTGGATGATGTTGTGAGTGTGATCTTGAATGATGAGATACGCAGGAAAAGCACAGGTGAATCATCTGGAGATGCTTTGAGTGTTGAAGGAAGAGGAAGGCCAAGAGAGAAGACAGAGCGTGGGAGATCAAGGTCGAAAACAGGCAGGAGATCCAAGTCCAGGTATGGCAGAATAACTTGCCGAAAATGTGGAAAGCAAGGGCACTTAAAGAGAGATTGCAGATCGGGTGAAGATCAGCATGAAGAACATGGAGAAGAAGCAGATGTTGCAGGTTACGTTACACAGGATGCTCTGGTATGTTCTTTGGATAAAGTAGAATCTTGGGTATTAGATTCAGGTGCCTCTTTTCATGCATCCCCACATAGGGAATTTTTTCATGAGTATGTCCAGGGAGACTTTGGAGAAATTTGTGTAGGGAATGGTAAGCCTTGTCAGATTGTTGGCAAAGGCAAAGTGAAGCTGAAATTGCAGACAGGTGACACATGGGTGTTAAAGGAGGTCATGCATGTCCCAGATCTAAAGCAGAATCTGATTTCTGTTAGAAGTTTGGGTGAAGAGGGTTGCACAGTAACTCTCATAGCGGACTCTTGGAAGGTTACCAAGGGTACACTTGTTGTAGCTAGAGGTAAGAAAGTAGGTACGCTTTATCTATCTACTTGTTTTACTGATTCTCCTTCTGGGTTATCTACTTCAGCTGTAGATTCAGAGATGTGGCTTAATAGGCTTGGTCACATAGATAAGAAGGAGATGCTGGTTCTTGAGTCAAAGAGTATGCTTTCGGATTTGGAAGGCATGGATCATGGTTTTTGTATGCAGAAAAAGAAGGTTACGTTTCTTGAGGAATCCGATGTTAGTGATAAGAACAGGAAAGCCTTGGTTTTCAAGGAGAAAGTGACGGACAAAGTTTAGCACAAGGTGTAGAGGAATTCTGAGCAGAGCAAGGGTGATTTGGACAAGGGTTTGATCTAAAAAGAGCTCGCGGGAAAAAGTCAGGTCTCACAAGAAAAACATAGAGACCGACGTCGGCAGGAAAACCAGCGTCGGTGTCTAGACAGGGACCGACGTTGGCTATGTGCAGCCCGACGTCGGTGACTCGGGGCAGACAGAGACCGGCGTCGGCCAGGGGAAATCGACATCGGCAGGGAGGCAGTCATAGGGAACCGACATCGGTCAGTTGTAGACTGAGATGTGACTGGCATCGGTTACTGAGATGAATTTTGGGTGGACAGCTAGTTGTCATGGAGTCTCAAGCACCCATATGGAGGACTGAAGGTGTAAGTTCTTAAATTCATCATTTCCCTTCTTTACACTACTTGTTGCTCACTTATGGCATAGGACTAGGAAGTTGTTGAAGAAGCAGAACAGGTAGATCCAGGAAACAGTGGGAGCTTGGCATGGATGAGGATGTGATTCCTTGGAGGAGAACCAAACATGTGTTTTGGGTAGAGTTGCCAGCTGGAAGTAAGCACTGAGAGATGAATGGATGTTCAGGATGAAGAAGAGCGAAAATGGATACGTGAGATGGAAGATCAGGGTATATGATCTTGTATTAGTTGCAGGGCAATGGAGGTTTGATCATTGTGTTTCTCTTTACCAGGTTGGATAATATTAGCTACATTATCCTATTTCTGTATGATGTGCTTGTTGCAGGGTTACATATACAGGTATTGCTGAACTAAAGGTAAAGCTAGTTTAGGTGTGTGTCATGGAGAGTCTGGGAGCAGCAAGATTCTTTGGCATGAGTGTGATCTAGAGACATGGAGGTCTTGTTGACTTTGTTTCAGGATGATTGTGTGAAGCCGGTTAGCACACCGATGGTTAGACAGTTCACAGAACAGGTGTCTTGATTCACATAATGAGGTTGAGTGCATGGTATGTACTAAACCTGAGTTTTCCCAAGCAGTGGGAGTTGTCACAAGTTTGGATTCAATCCGGGAGAGTAATGCTGAAGGGCAGTTCAGTGGGACCAGCAGCAGGTGCACATGCTATGCAGGGTCAAGTTCTTTTTCTACATGGTTGTAGATGCGGATGTGGCAGGTAATTTGGATGACAGATTTTGCACCACAGATTTTGTGGTGGTTGGTCTTCAAGAGTGATTTTGAGGAGGGATACAAAGCCAAGGGAAAAAACTAGATGGAGTACAGGTACAGGTACAGGTTGTAGCTGTTTATCTCCAAGTGGGAGATTGTTAGGTTGTGGAGCTAAAAGCTTCAACCCTTTACAAACTGAGGAACAGATGGTTGCTGAGATCCAGGAGCACCGGCGTCGATAGCAGGACCGACGTCGGTAGAGACCAGTGCAGAAGGCCACCGGCGACGGCAGGAAGTCGGCAGAACCAGACCAGCAGGGACCGATGTCGGTCGCCTGTGTGTTCCAGAACTGCTCGTTTCACGGACAGTTAGTTAAGTGAACGAAGAGTTTGCATGTTGAGACCAGTTAGAGTCTTGGGCTGTGAGGATAATTGTCTAAATTAAGAGTCTAAGTTATTGTTTGAGTTAGGGATCTATTTATAGACCCATTGGCATGTATTGTTTAATGCATGAGATAGAAAGGAAGAGTTCCTTCTAGTTGTAAGATCTGTGAGTTGCAGGTTGTTGCAAGCTCATTGGGGATCTACATGTAAGTTTGGTCTTTGAATTGCAAGTTGCAGGTTCATGAGAGATCATCTTGAAGTGCTATAGAGTGCTTGGTGTACCGGCAGGGTTATTACTGACTGGTTGGTGAGGTGAACACCAATTCTGTGTGTGAGTTGGTTGTTGGGACCATTTTTTGTGTAGGAGAGTGTGTGTGAGAAGAATTATTGTACACTTGAGTTGTGGCGAATCTCTGTAAGGTGAAAGAGTGTGGCGGCTCTTTAATGTATTCTTTTCTGTATAGTGTTAATACAAGATAGTGTATTGTCTCTCATATTCTATGTTATTAGTGAATTATAGTTACTTGTGTTTCTGGTTATTTCCGCATATTCAATTGCTTATATTTGGTAATCATACTGTGCTCTTTCTGAGGAGCAAGATCCTAACAGGTGGAATTAGAACAGGTGTGTTTGTTCTTGGATTTACCTCCACCCTCCTAACAGGATGTGGGTAATATGATGGAAAAGGTGGTAATTTGTGAGGGATGTCAGGTAATATCCATGATCTTACAAAGCAACTCACAAATGAAATCCCATGGGGAGTGATCAGTAATCAAAAAAATATCTCTCAAGAGTAAATATGAGGAAAGGGAATTTAAAAGGGAGTGTAAAAATCAAAGACTTAGGCATCTTATGAGAAAAATTTAGGAGGCAAGAGGCATACTAAGGACATGAGAAGACACTAAGTGACTAGTGGTTATCTATGTACAAAGGAAACATGTTCCCTATAGACACAAAGCTTTGTAGG
Source organism: Torreya grandis (assembly GCA_037957365.1). Classification (NCBI taxonomy): domain Eukaryota; kingdom Viridiplantae; phylum Streptophyta; class Pinopsida; order Cupressales; family Taxaceae; genus Torreya; species Torreya grandis. The sequence goes on from JARHVA010000828.1 coordinate 3,265,505, forward strand.
CAGATAAGTGTGCTACTAAGATCAGCTCATGAAGGTAGATTGGTACAAGGAAAAGTAAAATGGACCTACCTCCCCAAGATGTGTTCCCCGCTCCTTAAGACCCTATATAGAGTCATCAGTCTACTATGAAGATTGGTTACTTGCATGAGAAAGTAGGTAGCACTAGAAGATTTTTTTATTCTCCTCTTTTAATCTACTGGCCTACCACACCCCAAAGTACCTTGGCTCTATCATGAGGCTAACTATATAGTTTGAGCTTTGACTAGAAGGAGATGTGCTTTAAATCACATCTTTTAGTGTGATTTGACTTTTAAGATATTGCATATTTTTGCCTTTTAATATCATTGCCTTTTATTTAAATGATTTGGATTTTAAGTTTCTTTTGAAGGATTTTTTAATATTCCTCCTCTTTATGGACTTGGAATAACCAATCATGAGAGAGATAGTGATACACATGAATGAGTTGTAGGCTAAGGCTAAAGGAAGCTAAGTAACCCAAGACAAAAGATTGACTAAGACATTTAAGCTTGATAATGAACGAGTATGTGATCTCAAGTCTCAACCATATATATGCTTAGTTTACGGAAAATGAAGAAGGAAAAAGGAGATCCAAAGGAGGACCGGTGAAAGGAAATAGTAATGAGAAAGATTATTTGATAATTGATCACATGGTAATATGAGATAATAACCAAAGGGAATAGGGTTTGTATAACCAAGTCACCATGATGATTATCTATGAAAAATAAAGATAAGAAAGCAAACTATCATGAAGATACAAGGGAGGAGTTTTGATAAAAACTCTAAAGGAAATAAAATCAATGATAAGTGAAAAACAGCCATGATAAGGAAAAGACAAGTACATGTGAAATGTAAAACAAAAACATAAGCGAACTATAGTACAGCAAGAAGGAGAAACATGATATAAGATAGAAAACAATTTGACACAATGTCAAATGATATAATCAAGAATATAAATAAGATTGGAGCACATATCCAATCCAAATGGAAAATGAGGAAGCACCATGCATGTGCTCATAAATATTAGTAAATTTGTCCACACACATTATCCAAGACATTGAATAAATCTCTATGAAGCTAAATATGAAGCATTGCTAATGTCTCATCAATCTTTTCTAAATATTGGGCAAATACTTCTTTTCTAATCTCCTCAACTAAAAATGTAGGAATACTCATTGGATCATTTTGAGGAGGGAAGTTGGGCAAAGGATGGTTAGGAGAATGTATGGGAATGGGATCTATGAGAGATGCAGGAATCACTAGTGGAAAAGGATCCATGGGTAAAGGAGGTTTACGGGTGGAGAAGGAACCACAAGTGGAGGTACAGAAGGTGGTGAAGGGACCATAGGAAGCGTAGCTATGGGAGAAGAAGGGGGAGCCTTCTTGCAAGAAAAACCTATGGGAGGAATGGTAGAAGGTCCAGGAATAGCTATAAGATGGTTCTTAAGATGTTGTTGGAGGGTACATTAATGATCAGTGTGATGTGTACCACATTGGTTTCATAGATAATACATCTCACTATACTTACGTATATATTTAGGAAGGATTTTTGGAGGAGGTAAGGTAGTGTTTATTAATGGGGAAGAAGCATGCAAGGTATCAATATATTGTCATGACTTATGACAATGGGTAGAAGAGTGGTTATCTATCCCATGGAAGTAACAAATATGCTTGTGAGTATTTATAGGAAAAATACTCACGAGAGAAGGTAAAACAGGTATGGAAGAAGAAAAATATAAATCATCAGCCCATTTGGTGGGCAAAGGATCCATCTTAGGTAAAGGAAGCAAACCATCACCAAGAGAAGGTGGTGATGAAGTAGGAATGAAACTAGGCATAATAGAAGGAGCACTAGTGGAAGAAGCAAGACTAGGCTCAGCAATAGTGGAAGTAGCAATAATAACTAGTTCTATCATAGGTTCTATTATGGGAGGGGTATGATCAATATAAGGTCTAAGGAGGGTTACACTAACCTCAAGGCTGAACCAATGATAGGAGTTAGGGAACCTAGTAAAATGGTAAGGTCTGATCATAGCACGATCCATGAGCATAGTCCTACGGGGCTCCTTAGAAACTAAAGGTGTTGGTGCCATCTATACTCTATGATAAAGAGGAAAATGCAAAAATTAGGAACTATAAATGTTGGAACATGAGAAGATGCACAAAAAGACTTGAGTAAAGAAGAATGTTAACACACAATCTCAATATTATAGGCTTAGATAAGACTGCCTAATAAAGGATCATCTAAATAATAGCCATCATCATAATCTGGCATATGAAGATCAATGACATAAGTTGGAATAACTTTGTCATTGGAAGAAACATTATGAATAGAATGCCTAGTCTTGGATAAGACTACGAGAATGTCAACGCAAGTAGGTTTATGAGAACAAAGTCGCAAAGAAGCAGGAAGCTACAAGATGAGATCAGGCACGAGATTAGAAGTTTTGATCTTTAAGTTAATCTCATCATGCTCATCATCATTAGAGTCTAAAAGGTTGGGAGGAATGTTACCAATGAGCTCAGGATACCCATTATAACCTCTAGTTGAGTTGACAGGAAAATATAAACATTATGACTCACGGAATGGAATGCTAGACAAAGGCTCAAGAGTAAGAATCTTGAAACCACCATGATCTTGGAAGGGTTAGTATCTTCTTGAATCCTATAAATGGATCCATTATGAAGGAATTTAATGCATTGGCAAGTAGAATAAGTGATAGCTCACATACAATGAGTCCATGGCCTACCAAGCAAGATGTTATAAGAAAGGGAAAAGTTAAAGAGTATCATCTTTACATGAATGGTAATAGGTGGGATAGTAATGGGAAGCCACACACACCCAATAAAAGTCATTTTATTTTTATCATATCCTTGGTAGGTGTTATGTGTAAACTTAAGATGTCATTTTGAATATCCAAGGGTCTTAATGAAATTTTAAAAAACAACATAAGTATCAGAACCCTCATCAATAAATGCTTGTTTAACTTGGATATCACATGTTTGGATGATAATAAATAAGGGAGGATCATATGCATGAAGCAGAATCTCTTTAAGAATCATAGATGTGATGGGAAATTTCAAAGAAAGAGAAGTGTCAATATTTTCATCAACATTGATGGACATCTCTTCACATTGTTGTAAGATATTAACCTTGGAACCAAATAAGGTTGCCTCCCATCCTACTAAGGGAGAATGAGGGATATTCATCTCAAATAATAGTTGCATAAGATGGTTCCAATGATGGGGAGAGGTTCTCATAATCTCAAGAAATGGAATTTGAGATGGGAGATTAGTGAGCTCTGCAATGGGATCCCATTCATCATAACCCATGAGAAGATTGTTAGATATAGGCGTACAATGGTTAAGGAGGTCTTTGGAAGGAGGAGTCGAAGAGCATTGAAATTTGTGTTGATAAGAATAAGAAGGTTTAGAAGAAGGTTGTAAATCATTTGGTGATGAAGAAGTAGTTGGTTTAGATTGATATTTAAGTTTGGAAGAAGTGTTAATAGAAGGTTGATTATCATTGGAAGATTGATTATCATTGGTATTAGAAGATGATGGAAGAATGGTATAAATAAAATGGCATGTGTTATCCAAGGGAGAATCATAAATTGGACTATCATCAAAGGATATAATATCTTCTTGCCCCAACTCATTCAAATGAGTTAGAGAAGAATTTTGGATAACACGGTATGTCTTATGAGAATGAGGCAGGGTGTAGATAGGTTGAGAATCGATGAAAGCCACCACCCTTTGTATATTAGTCATGATAACCACATTCTCTTCAAAAGTTGGTTCAACAATATTTTCTACATTGTTGGTGGAAGGAGTGGGCTTGTCTTGGTTTTATTGAATAGGTTGATGATTAGGTAAAGGATCTTTATAGATATCTAAATGAGCGTTTGCTTGATTCAAGGCTTGAGCTTTATCATGAGTTTTGAAGTCCTTAAGAGAATTTTCATAAGCTTGTTGATGCTTGTGAATTATAAATTCATGATCAAAATTAGGGCCAAGAAGAAATTCCATAGCTAAATTACGAAGTTATCTACAAGTCTCTTGAGAATGACCCCAACTAGCATGAAACTAGCAAAACCTGCTAGGATCATACCAAGTTTTCATAGGATGAGTAGGGTCAACCTCTTAAGGAAGAAGCATAGGTAGACGTGTAATCAATTCATCTAAGGAAAGAGGTTTTGAACATTAATTTTATTTGGTGAAGAGAAATGAGAATTAGTATATTGTTGAGAAGGAATTGCTTTCGAACAAGGGGTAGGAATGACAACTTGAACATTATGAATGGTATCATATGAATTGGTAACTCTATCATTAATAATATAGCAGTTTTTGTTTGTAAGTAATAGATGAGGACCCAAAGAAGGTTGGGGTGGCTTGAATTGATGCATAAGGGAATCTTATCATTTGGATTGGTCAATGTCCCCCTCCAAGGTATGTGGAGAGATGGTGCAGACTTGATATTGTAATTTAGGATAAAGAGCATTAGTAAAGAGATGAAAGAGATTATCATCATCCATGTTATGTTCACACTTGTTTGATAAAGTATTCCATCATTTAACAAAGGCTTGGGCAGTTTCATTTTTGTTTTATTTGCAATTGATGAAATGGGCCAAAGTGTTTTCAAGAAGATCACTAGTTTGGAATTCTTATACTAAAGCATTCACTAAATAAATTAGTAATGGAATGATGTCTAAGTTGATTATACCAATCCAAGGCATCACCTATGAGGGTTTTGGCAAGGAGTTTGGTAGCAGAAAAGGTGTTTAATTTGACCTAATCCTTATAAAGATTTCCAAATGTCTTAAGATGAATGATAGGATCGGTTGATCCATTATAAGAGATTTTAGGTGTTATACCTCTAATGTCAATGTTAGCAATTTGAGTAGTAAGAGGTTCATTTTGTAAATTCTTGATGACTTTGTTAACTAATGGAGGTTGAGGAATAATATTACCTTGAGAATATTGAAGAGGGGGAGGAGGAACACTTTGGTTATATGTGCCCCAAGTCTTTGGTTACAAATTGGATTGAAGATTAAGAAGGTGGTTCTATATTCACATCATTTGATTCGTATTATGAGCTTGGAATGTTTTCATTTGATTGAGAGTTTGTAATAATAGTTTATGAGTTTGATTAGTGTTATTAGAAGTATTATTGGTGTTTTTTTTGGTATTAGTGGCTTGGGTACCACTATTAGTGTTGATATGATCTTGAGAAGAGCTATGAGAAGTTGAGGCACTAGTGGCAAAATTTGCTTGTGAAGCAAAATATGTACTAGTAAATGGTTGAGAGGAAGAAGCACTAGAAGTATGAGTCTTCTAAAAATAATGAACTAGTGGATGGATTAAGGATGGTAGAAAACAATGAACTAGTGGATGGATTAAGGATAGTGGGTCTTATGAGAGGCCCACTAGATGTAGAACCTGTCATGTTAGTTGAGATACTAGGCATGGAGGTAGAAGAAGTTAAGGAAGAAGATGTCATGGGATAAAAAGGAGTCAAGATTGAAGGAAGAGGTTGAGAAGCAAATAAATTTGTACCCCCAAATCCATTTGAGAAAGTGGGAGTATGAGAATGAGGTTCTTCAACTTGATGGCTAATCATGAGGTTATAGATGGTGGAAGGATCCTTCCCTCTATGTTGAGGGAGTTTTGTGATAAACAAAAGAATTTCAAGAGTATACGCTAACCAAATTTGATCCTCTAAAAGAAGAGGAGGGTTTTGTTGTAAAAAGGTATGAGGAGGGGTCCCATAGTCCATCGTGCAAGTTGCAATATGAACATTACTAGCATTCTCTAAAGGAACCCTACTTTGTCTATGAGATACCTTATTAGGATTGGTAAATTCCATCATCTATGTTGATTGAACTTTAGTGTTTTCATGAAACAAATATTCTATGATGAAAAAACAAGAAGCAAGATGAGAAAGCAAAGAATCAAAAAGTGACTAAAATAGAACTAGGTCGACCTGGTTGACCTAGTGCAAAAATAGGGACTTTGAAACTGTACAAGGTCTATAAGATTGACCCAGTATAGGGAAAAAAGACTAAAAAAAAGGGGGGGAAAGCTTGTAAGTAGTGATAGGTCAACCTAGTGCAATGTATAGGCACTAAAAAAGATGTTAGGTTGACAGGTTTGACCTGGTGTGGTAAACAGGAAGTAAAAGAAAGAGTTGAAAATAAGTTTGTGAAATGAAACAAGATAGTTTATAATTGATTTAAGAAAGTAAATGTTGAAATTAAATAGATAGTTAATTGAATTGATGTTGGCCAATCAAATTGATGCACATAAATTAAAACCTTGTACCAATGTTGGCTAATGCAAGTTCTTACACACGCAATTGAGTAAAGAGCAAGCAGACAACTTGGAAAGTAAAGCTGCCTAATTGGTCAACCTAGAATGTTAACTATATTATTAAGAATAATTTTAAATTATAGGGGGTTGGTTGTAATCAAGGTACTAGATATCAATCTATGGATGGTTTCAGGTGAGTTTAGGATGAAATGGACTATAGTGGCAATGATACAGGCTTGGTATTAGGGCCTATCCCCTCACTTCACACACCGTAGCGATAAAGGTGTCACGTGCTTAGACATAATATACCGTTAACCATGATTTATACTTGACTAGAGCATCAAGTCGACTTCCCCCTTGGTGATAAAATCCAAGTAGGTTGGCCTAGGTAGTCAAATGTTAAAATGCTTGTTGATGTTATATGATTTGGACATGTGTGCATAAAATAGAAATAGTGAAACTAAGTGGTTAATTAAAACCTCCTAATTAGAATATGTGAACTATTCTAAACATGTAAAAAACTGAAATAAAACATGTTATTAACATACAAGGTGAATTCTAACTTTGAAACAAGGTATAGTGAAAACACTATATGCACAACATACAGAACTAGGTCGACAAGGTCGAGCTAGTACTGCTAAAGATAGGGTCTAGGAAACCTACTAGGTTGACCAGGTCGAACTAGTTGTTTCAAATATCACACATATCATAGAATTGGGTTGACCAGATTGATTCAATTGGATGTGCAGGGGCTGTTTTGAAAACTAAAAACTTGAAAGGAAAGTATAAAATAAAAAGAGATAGAGAATAAAAGATTGACCTTGACGATTTAGAGATGTAAATAAAGGAGATTGATGATCAAAAACCTTAGATAAAACTGATCCATTCTATATAACTAGTTCAAGTTGGTCCACCAAGCTATATAGAAGCCTACTAAAAAAGTGTTGAAAATACACTAGGTCGACCTAGTTGACCTAGTAGGTTGAATCGGATATTTGAAAAACTAAAACTTGTATTGGGTCAAGATGATTAATCAATTTGTACAAGAACTTACTAAAAAGTGGTTAAAAATGTGCTATGTCAACTTGGTCAACCTAGTAAGTTAAAATAGAAGTCTAAAAAGTGTTGAAAACTTGTACTGGGTCAAGTTGATTGATCCAGTTGCCTATACCTGCACATAGAGAAAAATAATTGGGTCGATAGAATCAAACTAGTATGTCAAAATATATTATAAAAATGATGACAAAAAAATGAAATAAGTGAAATAAATATTGCAATGGTTAATTTCACATCAGGTTCACTAGAATGTATGTAATCAAAATTGCATGATGTACATGAATTAATCTTAGATCGGATAGGATAGAGCACACCTACACTTCTGATTGGGTATAAACTTATTAATCAGGAGCATGACCAATGTGGGGATACACTATACCTTATTAGGGGATAAATTGTATCATTTCTCATAACATATCATGTTAGGAAGGGTTCCAAAGCCTACAATCTAACACAATCGCATAACAAGCCCAAAAGAGTCATATGATTTATTATTTCACTTATGCTAACAAACAAAAATGTAAACTATTCTAATAACAAGAAAAGTAAACTAATATAGTGTGTACCAAAGCTTGTGTCAAGAAGTCAGGGTTAGAACAAAATAAATAAACAACAACAAAACTAAACATGCATAGGAGACATACTCACGTCAATGTATATGGAATTCTAATACATGGAAGAGAAGAATACATATTGCATTATATATCTACTCTTACAAAGGAGAAATAAAGTTAGGAATACTTACCTTTGAAGATGAACCTACTGAGCTTTAATCTCTCCCTTGGCCAAGGTGCTTTGTAAGAGATTGTTGTGGTTTGTAAGGATAACCAAGACAAATTAGCTCTAGGTTGCACAACCTACCTAAACATCCAAAAGACTTCTCCATAAGACAATATTGGAGCTCCAAAGAAAATATTTAACCCTAAAGCTTTATTCCTCAAGTAGAATGGTCAATAAGCAGATGTTCATTCACACTTCTTCGCTTAATTCTCATCTCTCTTGAAATGGTGGTAAATGACCTTGTATATATAGTACTATCTTAAAAAAATTTAGACATGTCAATTGTACTAGGTCGATCGGGTCGACCTAGCATGTTTTCAGGCTAACTCACTAGGTTTGTGATATGTCAATTGGGAGGCTAACAAACCAAAGAGCTAAAGTGTCCCCAAAACACACTAGGTCAACCAAGTTGACCTAGTTTTTTTAAAAAGTCAAAAGGGTAACAAGCCAAGAAATGAAAGAATAAAGCATGACAATGACTAGAATGGATAGGAAAGAGAGAAATAAGCCTAGGGTTCAAGGTTTCAAGATACAAGTGTGTAGATGGCAAGTGGTAAAAGGAACAACAATATTATGAAGGATCGATGGTCTACCTACCCCTTTCTCGATGCACCCCTTAAGGCATGCACTCAGAGAGATTGAGACTCGATAGGTTCCTGCAAGATATGAAATGTCAGTAATCAATAAAAGTTTGAAAATATTATGTCTAGAATGTATGGTTCACTAGAATGTATGCAATTAGAATTGCATGATGTACATGAATTAATCTTGATCGGATAAGATAGAACATGCCTACACTTCTGATTGGTTATACACTTGTTAAGCAGGAACATGACCAATATGGGGATCCATTATACCCAATTAGGGGATCACTTGTCACAACATATCATGCTAGGAAGGGTTCTAAAGCCTACAATCTAACACAATTTCACAACCCTAAAAGAGTCCTATGATTTGATATTTCACTTATGCTAACAAACAAGAAAGTAAACTATTTTAATAACAAGAAAAGTAAACTAATCTAATGCAGACCAAAGCTTGTGGCACAAAGTGGAGATTAAAACAAAACAAATAAATAACTAAACTAAACATGCATATGAGACATATACTCATGTCAATCTATACAAAATCTTAATACATGGAAGAGAAGAATACATACTGCATTATCTATCTACTCTTATAAAGGAGAAATAAAGTTAGGAATGCTTACCTTTAAAGATGAACCTACCAAGCCTCAATCTCTCCCTTGGCTAAGGTGTTTTGCAAGAGATTATTGTGGTTTGTAAGGATAACCAAGATAAATCAGCTTTATGCTACACAACCAACCTAAGCATCCAAAAGACATCTCCACAAGACAAGATCGGAGCTCCAAAGAAAGTATTAAACCCTAAAGTTTTATTCCTCAAGTAGAATGGTCAATAAGCAGATGTCTATTTGCACTTTTTCACTTAATTATCCTCTCTCTTGAAATGGTGGAAAATGACCTTGTGTATATAGTAGTATCTTACCTAAAAACTTTCAAACATGTTGATTGTACTAGGTCGATCGGGTTGACCTAGCATGTTTTTGGGCTAACTCGCTAGGTTTGTGCTAGGTTAGCTAGGAGGCTAACAAACCAAAAGAGCTAAAGTGTCCCAAAACACACTAGGTCAACCAGGTCGACCTCGTTTGTTGAACACAAGGTAAGAAATGAAGGAATAAAGCATGACAATGACTAGAATGGATAGGAAAAAGAGAAATAAGCCTAGGGTTCAAGGTTTTAGGAGACAAGTGTGTAGATGACAAGTGGAAAAAGGAACAACAATCTTATGAAGCATCGATGGTCTACCCACCCCTTCCCTAGTGCACCCCTTAAGGCATGCACTCAGAGAGATTGAGACTCGATAGGTTCCTACAAGATATGAAGTGTCAGTAATCAATAAAAGTTTGAAAATATTAAGTCTAAAATGTATGGTTCACCAGAATGTATGCAATCAAAATTGCATGATGTACATGAATTAATCCTAGATCAGATAAGATAGAGCATGCCTATACTTTTGATTGGGTATATACTTTTTAAATGGTAGCATGACCAATATGGGGATCTACTAGACCATATTAGGGGATCACTTGTATCGCCTATCACAACATATCATGCTAGGAAGGGTTCCAAAGCCTACAATATAACACAAGTGCACAACAACCCTAAAAGAGTCCTATGATTTGATATTTCACTTATGCTAACAAACAAAAAAGTAAATGATTCTAATAACAAGAAAAGTAAACTAATCTAGTGTGCACCAAAGCTTGTGGCACAAAGTGGGGGTTTAAACAAAACAAATAAACAACAACTAAACTAAACATGCATAGGAGGCATATACTCACGTCAATGTATACAAAATCCTAATACATGGAAGATAATAATACATATTGCATTATCTATCTACTCTTATAAAGGAGAAATAAAGTTAGGAATACTTACCTTTGAAGACAAACCTATCAAGCCTCAATCTCTCCCTTGGCCAAGGTGCTTCACAAGATATTATTGTGGTTTGTAAGGATAACCAAGATAAATTAGCTCTAGGATACACAACCTACTTAAGCATCCAAAAGACTTCTCCACAAGATGAGATTGGAGCTCCAAAGAAAGTATGAAACCCTATAACTTTATTCCTCAAGTAGAATGGTCAATAAGTAGATGTTCATTTGCACTTCTTCACTTAATTCTTTGATCTCTCTTGAAATGGTGGTAAATGACCTTAGATATATAGTAGTATCTTACCTAAAAACTTTTGAACATGTTGATTTTACTAGGTCGATCAGGTTGACCTAGCACGTTTTTGAGCTAACTCACTAGGTCTATGTTAGGTCGACCGAGAGGCTAACAAACCAAAAGAGCTAGTGTCCCCAAAACACACTAGGTCAACTAGGTTGACCTTGTTTTTTGAATAGGTCAAAAGGGTAACAAGTCAATAAATGAAGGAATAAATCATGACAATGACTATAATGGATAGGAAAGAGAGAAATAATCCTAGGGTTTAAGGTTTTAGGAGACAAGTGTGTAGATGGAAAGTGGCAAAAGGAACAACAATCTTATAAAGAATTGATGGTCTACCCACCCCTTTCCCAGTGCACCCCTTAAGGCATGCACTTAAAGAGATTGAGACTCGACAGGTTCCTGCAAGATATGAAGTGTCAGTAATCAATAAAAGTTTGAAAATATTATGTGTATACACTTACTACCATCACAATGCTAGATAAGGGTAATCCAATTAAGTGGTGTGTATGAATTTTGATTGGATTAAGTTGTTGAGTAATTGCCCAAGTTATTATAGGGTTTGTGACAAACAACTAAATACTTCAGAACTTTTTCCATATATAATTTTATGAAAGTCTTCCATGTTATGTTGCACACTTATTTTTTTTTTAATTTTATTTTGTAATGTTTGGATATTTATTAACTTATAAAATATTATAATATTTTTTTATAACATTATAATATATATTTTATATTATTAGTAAATTATTATATACATGTAATATAATAGTATATATTATTATATTATTATTTAATCTATATATTTTATTTAAAATATATATATAATATTATATACTAATATATAGATTATTAATTTATATAATAGCTAATTATATATCTTATTATATTGTTATTTAATATGTAACATAATAATTTATTTTATTTAAAATATATATAATATTATATATTAAAATATATATTATAAATTTATATAATAGTTAATTATATATATGGTTTACAATTGGTTTACATCTTGTCCACCTGCATGAGTTTGGGAAGTCGTTCATTGGTAGGTTGTCACATGACCAATAGATCACACATCAACATAGTGCATGTGTGAGGATACCCAATGGCCACATTTATCATTTGACATGTACATGTAATCATCCCTTCCTTATATATAATAATGTGACCAAAAATATTTCACCGCATCATCCATTGAAATAGCAAAGGAAAACATAATAACTCCACATATCGACCAACTGTGAATTTGCATATTTTACAAGAATAGAAGATCAACTCCACAAATTTTGTCGCTCCATGGTGAAAGCACAATAAATAAATACAGTTAGTCTTTATATAGTGTGGCACCAATAATTGAACCCACCCTAATAATCGATTCTTGCCTAAGCTAGTATTATTTCATTCTTGAAAACAGTAACTTACAAGAGCCACCCTACACTCTATTGACAAATATTATGCATTTTCATGGATTTAAAAAAAAATACTAAGAATAAAGAGATGATTTGGTAGCAATATTTAAAAAGGACAATTAAAAATATTGTGTTTTATTCATGATTTCCTTGTAACTCTAGCAGAAATCTCTCAAATAAAATATAATGTGTTTAAAGAATATGGGAACTTGTGATAACATGAGTAATCATTGAAAAAAATTCTTCCAATTCTTAAGAATTTTAGTAATTGTTTCCATAAATTACCTTTTCAAGATCAATTGTTGGAAGAGGAGGGGAAAGACCATTTGAAACACAGTACTCCTTTACTAAGGACCCAACAAGAAAAAAATCATAAACACAAATGAACCAATGTAAAATTATTTGAAGAAGGGTTTTTTCAAAAAACTATGATAAATATTTATTTGCATGTCTTTAATACTAATTGACACTTGTCATCAACCTCCTTCAACTTGTCTCCATTTCTTCCAAGTGTCGATAGCTTTGTGTCATAATATATCATCTTCTCATCAGGACATTTAGTTATTATATTTATGATTATAATATATAAATAATATATTATATTATTATAATATATTACTAAATTAGTACACACACACACACACACACACACATATATGTATATGTATATATATATATATATATATATATATATGTATGTATGTATGTATGTATATGTATATATATATATATATATATATATATATATATATATATATATATGTATATACATATATATGTATATACATATATATATATAATACATATATACATATATATATGTATATATATATATATATATATATATATATATACATATATATATATACATATATATACATATATATATATACATATACATATATATATACATATACATATATATGTGTGTGTGTGTGTGTGTGTGTGTATGTATATGTATATGTATACATATATACATATATATACTATATATATGTATATGTATATATATATGTATATATGTATATGTATATATATATACATATACATATATACATATATATGTATATATATATATATACATGTACATATATACATATACATATACATGTGTGTATGTATATGTATGTAAATATATGTATGTATATGTATGTATATGTATGTATATATATATATATATAATTGTATTATAGTTATTATAATATTTATATAATAAAAGACTAGGGGAGCATCTAATCTAGGTATGTTTGAATAGATTTCTTGTTTCTCCTAGTTGGTTATTGGGCCATAACCTATGTCTTTTTTTCTCATCCAAGAATAGGATCGGACCATAATCCAATTGTGCTTAATATGGCTTTGGGTGCCAAGAAGCTTAAATCCCACTTTCAGTTTGAGAAAATGTGGTTGCTCCATCCTGAGTTAAATGACATAATTAAGGAATGGTGGAAAGCTCCAATCAATGGATCAGCCATGTTCAGACTAGCCAAAAAACTTATAATGTGAGTATTATAGATTAAAAAAAGGAATAGAGAGGTTTTTAGAAACATATTTGAGTAGAAAAGGAAAATCATAGAAGAATTAGATGATTTAGAAAAGGAAGTGGAAATCTCGGGTATGGATCAAAATTTGTACACAAAGGAGAAGCATCTTTTGTATGAGTATCATTCCATTAACACTAAATAAGATATTTTATGGAGGAAAAATTCCAAGGCAGTGTGGCTTAAAGAAGGGGAATATTATACAAAATTCTTTCATTTATGTACTCTTAAGCATATATGCTCTAATAGAATCACTAAAATGTTAAAGGATAATGGGGATTATAGCTCTGATCCTATAGTCATTGAGGAAGAAACTATTTTTTATTCAAAAAATTGTTTACTAAGGAAGATTCTAAAAATGGTAGACAGGGCAATAAACTCTTAAAGATGATCCCTCAAATCATTAAGCCTAAAGATTATAATAATCTTATAAAACTAGTCTCGGTTGAGGAAGTTTAATATGTGGTTTCTTGAATGGAAAGAGATAAGACTCCTAGTCTTGATGATTTTCTAGTAGCTTTATTTTTAGCATTTCTCAAAAATTATGAAATGGGATGTAACTATTGTTATTGATGAATTTCTCTCCTCTAGGAAAATTATTATAGAACTTAATAATACCTTTATTGCTTTCAGTCCTATTTTTTTGAGAGACAAATAATTTGATAACTTTAGACCCATTAGTTTATGTAACACGGTGTATAAAATATTCACTAAGCTTCTAGCTATTAGATTACAACCTTTCATCCCATCCGTCATTTCTTGTCATCAAGGTGGATTTGTGGTTGGAAGATAAATTCAGGATGGGATTATTTTAGTCCATGAAATGATTCACTCTATGGGAAAAGGAAATAAGGAAGGTATGATTTTGAAGATTGGCATGAACAAAGCCTATGATAGAGTTTCATGGGATTTCCTTGACAAAGTTCTAGAAATGTTTGGTTTTAGCCTTAATTTTAGAAGGTTGATAAGTACTTGTATCTTTATGAATATGTTTTCTATCCTCATTAATGGTTATCATGTTGGTTTCTTTCCTAGTGAGTGTGGGATTAGGCGAGGTGATTCATTATCTCATTTTATTTTCATCTTTATTGAGGTGTTTGGTAGATCTCTTTCTTCAGCCATCTCTAACGAAAGGTTAAAAGGGATTAAACCAGCTACCACTATTGAACCTTTATCCCACAAAAAAATTGTGGATGATACAATTATCGTGGCTCAAGCTTCAATTAAAGAGGCCAAGATTCTGAATTTTTTTCTAGAATAATATGAAGTTGATTTAGGCTAAAAAATTAATTTGGATAAGAGTTTATTCTTCTTTGTGAACAATTATTTTGTTAAGCGACATAATATTGTTGAAATTTTGGGATGTAAGGTGAAGGATCTTCCCTCATTCTACCTTAGCATGTTGTTGTTTCTTGATAATATGCCTATGAAAACATGGAACTCTCTCCAAGATAGATTCTAAATAAAATTGGTAGGTTAGAAAGGTACCTTTCTATATTAGGCTTGGAAATTGGTGTTAATTAAAAGTAATATTCAAAATGTTCCTATTTACCTAATGTTCCTTTTTAAGGTTCCAAAAGATATAGGAGTTAAAATTGAGAAGATTCAAAAAATATTTTTGTGGTTTGGCACTAAAGAAAGGAACAAATGTCCTTTGGTTGCATGGGATAAAGTTTGTTGCCCTATAAATCAAGGAGGGCTGTGGATCTGAAAGGTTTGACCTATGAATAGAGATCCAACATCTAAAGTCAGTTGGAGATTCCTTAAAGAGAAAAGTCTATGGACTGAGGTGCTGAAGGCTAAATATTTGAATGGTAGGGACAACTTGGGATGGATTCAGGAGGAGATTCTCCCTTAAGGATCATGTTTATGGAACTGGTTGATCAAATGTAGAAAGATTTTATGGAAAGGTTATAGATGGAAGATATGAAGAGGAAATAAAGTTTAGTGGCTTCTCAAATGACCCCTTAAAATATATCTCTCTAGAATGAAATTTGTGAGGATATTAAAAGGAAATATGGAAGAAAAGTGAAAGATTATACCTTTAATAGTGGGAATGGTAAAGAGTATATTGTATTAAATCTAGAGGAGGTCAATGATGATCATGCCAAGGTCATTTTTGATCTTAACATCCTTCTAAAAAGTTTCTTTCTCAATAGAGCTTATGTGGAAAATGAGCTCATTTGGGAAGAATCCATGGATGCTCACTTTACTATTAAAATGGGTTATAAAGTGGCTATTGAGGTTGTTCTGAATGGTTTCCCATGGAAGAAAATGTGGATTAAGAAGCTAATTCCTAAATTGAACATATTCTTTTGGTTGGCTATCCAAAATAAAATTCTTACTGTTAATAATCTCCAAAAAAGAGGTTTGTATATTCCCAATCGTTGTTTCCTCTATGAGAATAATGTTGGGTCCATTATGCACATTATGTTGGAATGTCCCTTCAAATTTATGGTGATAGATGATATTATTTATAATTTTGGAGTGGATTGGGTGTTAATTGCTTCTCTTTTAGAACTTTGGTATCAATGGAGAACCCCCTTCAATTGTAAAAAGATTAAGACTCTTTGGTCTATGGTTCTTCCCCATATTTTTGGGGGCTTATGGAAAGAAAGGAATTAAAAGATTTTTAAGGGAATAAAAAATAAATTCCAAGTTGTGTCTTTAAATGTGTCTAGTCTTTTGAGAGATAAATTTTTAGTTCTAAAGATAAACGAGGATAACATGGTCAGTGAAATAGAGTTGAAAATTATAGCTAATTGGCATATTACTCTGGATTCAAAACCTTCTTTAGAATTGAAAAACTAGGCTAGAATATTGACCAAGTGGTTATCTCCCTCCCCCAGCTGGGTGAAATTAAAATTTGATAGTTATTCAGAAGGTAATCCTAGGAAAGTAGGAGGGGAGGAGTTTTGAGGGATAATACGGGCAAATTGATTGTGGCTTTTGCTAGAAACTTTGGTATACAAACTAGTCACATTGTTGAAGATATGGAAACTTTATAGGTGGATTAGACTTGCCAAGGAGTTTGGTTCCATTAATATTTGCATAGAAGGTGATTCCCTAAATATAATTAATTGTCTGCTTAAAAATTAAATTCTAATGTAGACTATTAACAACATTCTTCATGAGACCCTCGACATCCTCAACACCTTTCAACAAATTTTAATCAAGCATACATTCAAGGAGGTTAACAGAGTTGTTGATTGTCTCACCAATAGAGGTGTGGACACTTGTGAATCCACTAACTGGTATAATGCTTCTGATTTACCTGGTGAAGTTATTCATATTATTGAAGATGAAAGGGGTAATTCTTAAGGTTTGTGGTTTAAATCTTAATCGTTCCACTAAGCTTTTTATGTGGTGGTTGGTATTTGGTCTTTTTAGGGGGGTTATTTTTAGTATGTCTATATGGGATTTAGATTGCTATTCCTTGGTTTCAAGGAGCAATTATTTTAAGTCTATGGTATTTTCTATCAATGGTCACATAGTATTATTTTCACGGGTGAGGAATGATAGTAGATAATAGAACCATTATTTTTGCACTTGTGTCGTTTATAGCCATAATAAAGATTACACTAATTTCAAGTGTGTTGTCTGTGTTCAAGTGTTTCAAGTGCAGATTATTGATTGCAGTTCTAAGAGTGACACTTCAAGGTGTTTCTATGAGTGCATCTAGTTAAAGGTGAAGATTAAATGGAAAGTTAATTATTTCAAACAGAGCCTTCTACTATGGGGACTATCAAGAAAAATAAGGTGGTTTAGCTTATCATGGAGGATGGGGGTCTGTCAAACTACATGGAGAGGATCTATGGCAATGACACTCATCTCTCTATTAATTTTTGTAAGGGATGGAATTCTAGAATTGTTACTATGAGGGAAGTCACCATTGTCATTTATGAAGAGCTGATTTCCCAAGTTATATAAATGAGTACTCATGGAAGGAAATTCCATATGAACAAACTTGAGAAAAGCGAGGGAATGGAGAAATTCCTTGAATTAGGTGACAAATTGATTCTTTAACAAGGAGATTTTCTTTGTGAATCTCTACCTCGACCTTTACCATGAGGTGGCCAGACAAATCATGAAGTATGTCACTCTTGACAAAAGATATGGAGTTATTTTTTCCTATCATTTTATCCTTTTAATCCACTTTACGCATAACTTTCATGTAAGTTTTTCATTTTATTTGTTAATTTTGTTCTATCATTCCATTATGGAGATACAGTTAGGGAAATATCTCATGCCCCTCTATCAATCCTTGATTTACCTTTTGTATACCAATGCTAAATCCCTTGAGGTAGGGCCACCTACTAATCAAATTGGTTGAGACCTTTGGGAAAGGGAAGGTCAAAACATTTTTTTAAAGGGAAAGGGAAGGGTCCTGCCCAAAAATACATCACCATTAAAATTCATGTGAAGTCCCCTATTGCTACTCCTTCTAAGTCCCTTGAGAATAAGTCATGTGCCTTCATAGTGTTGAATTTTAAAGACGAGGAATTGGAGGAGGAAACTGTGGTGGATGAGAATGAGTTTGAGGTATTGGGTAATAGCCAACATGAGGTGGCCAAGCTAGCTAAGAATTTATAGACTAAGGTACATAAAGATGCTATGGGTGATGAGTCTAAAGGGGCTTATAAGACGAAAGATCGGAGGAGTTTGGCAGTGATGCTAATATCCAAAAGCATATCAAAACGATGGCTATGGGAATTGAGCTCCACAAGAATTTATTGTCATGGATTTTTAATGAAAATAATATGAATATTTATGGTCATGGTAGTCTAGTGCTCCTGATAAGATTTTTTTTTATGAGGGCTAAGATGTGGTCACTGAGATGCAAAAAGTTAGATGTCAAAGTTGAAAATCTGGAAGCTGAGAAGAGCATGATGTAGGGCACCATTCAGAAACTAGTTTGGATGAGCAAGGTCACCATAAGAAATTATGTGTCGAACATCAATGTTCTTAAATAAATTATCAAAATAGGTAAAGAGGAGTAGAGTCAAGGTCGTGCTAGTAAGAGAATCAAGGGACTAAGCAAAGAAAAAATGTGGACCTGGATTATTAAGATGTGGAGGACTTTGAAAAGGTCCTTGATGACTTTGGAAAAGAGTGGATATTGTGTTGAAAGAACTACATATGTAATCCTTTTTATCTAGCTTTTTGTCTTTACTGTGGTTTAGTTCTCTTTGTTGTGAATAGTCAAATGTTTTGCAATTTCCCTATTTAATGTTTTAGATTATTAATTTTTGTTGGCTACTAGCCTGTTTAATGTAACTGGGTTGGGACCCATCCAAAACCCTCTTTTACCCTCAATACAAAAATATTTATATAATAATAATATAAGTATAATTATAATTTATAATATAATTATATATAATTATTTATATATATTACAATTTCTAATATACATATTAGTATAGTTTACTTATTTATAATTTATATATATATATATATATATATAATTATATATTGATATATTATATTGTAACGTATTAGTATTTATATATATATATATTTTTATTTATTTATTTATATTTATATAATATTATTTATTTGAATAATAATAATATAAATATATTTCTAATTTATTGTATAATTATATTGAATATATACTATAATTAATATATTTATATATATATATATATATATATATATATATATATATATATATGTATGTATGTGTATATGTATGTGTATATGTATATGTATATGTATGTGTATATGTATATGTATATATATGTATATATACATATATACATATGTATACATACACATATATGTATATATATATATATATATATGTATATATGTACATATATATATATATATATATATATATACACATATATATGTATATGTATATATGTATATATGTATATGTGTATATATATATATACACACATATATATACATATATATACATATATATACATATATATATATATATATATATCATTAATATATTATTATTAGTGTAGATTTTAATCCTATTTAATGTTTTCCCCTGCACATGTTTAGTTCGCTTACTTAGATGTCTTTTAGGTCATTGTCAAAGATAATCCCATATTCATGAGGAAGTAAAGACATGTTTATCTTTCACCTATATAATGTATCTTCCTAAAACTTTTGTGGCTAATAATGTTAATGCTAATATTGCAATCTTTTGATTGTTAAGCAATTACTTTTTTTGGCTCATATTTGATTTCGCTACTACACACATGTAATTTCTTCATGCATTTGACTTTATCCAATATATACTCAATTATGGCCTATTCTGACATGGTATTAGAGTTTTAGGTACATATGCCATTGTTCTTATTGTGAATTCTTAAGTTTCATCTTATATGTCAGATATATCATTCGTTGACCTAATATATTGTAGATTCACCCTTTCCCATAGTTTGCTCTTCTTTTGGGGTCCTTTGTTGATCCAAATTTAGAAAAATAATAAGAAAAAAATGTTTCCTACTAGTTATATTTCATCTAGTAGGTTTTCATACAAAATAACTTGTGCCATCAAATTCATAAGGTGTCAAAACCCTAGGATCAACTATAAACATGACCTAGTTTCGTGATAGTCATTGTTGTCATTTATAGAGGGTTTTAGGACTTTTTTGATGATTTTGCACAAATACGTATAATATACAGCCTTAAATGGAAAATAATTTCTAGGTTTTTAAATATTTATAGTGGGTCCTTGGTCATTTTTTAAAAGGCATACTCAATTTGGCATTTTTGAAATTGGTAGAGTTTTCGTACCTATGTGCATCCTATGAAAAATTTCAAAATTCTTAGCATTAGAGGACCTGTATCCATCTCTAGTCCCTGTAAGGACCTCTCTTACTTCTGACACTCCAATCCCTGACTGATATAAAGATAAGTTATATTCTTGAGAAAATAATTTGACATTAGAACTATTGATTGCAGGAGCAATCCATAATCTCAGCATTGGGATTATCAACTACTAGAGCAGTTAGAAATCCCTACATTGGGACATTCGACTACCAGAATAGTCCACATCCTTGACATCAAGACTATTGACTATGGGAGAAGTTAGAAACCCTAACAACTACAACAAACCACTGCATCTTCAACATATTTATTTGATTGTAAGAAGTGTCGATAATCCTGACATAAAGACTTTTAGGTGCATGTGCAGTCCTAAACCTCATTGTGAGAACCATGGGAAATTATAACAACTACAAGAGGGCATTGCATCTCTGACATAAAACCTTGAAGTCAGAGATTTTGACTGTAGGGGTAGAAAAAACCCCAACAAGCACAAATATGCCTACGGAGTCTAACAACAACCACATAGATGTCAAATTTAAGCTTGTGAAGGGTGATATTATTCATTTGAAACCAAAATAAGTTTTATCCCCTGGTTATATGGGAGTTAATCCCTTGGTCACTTTCAACCCAAAATTTCTTAACTTTTGCTTTAAGGGGTCATAAGTTTTTTTCATGGGGAAGTTGATTTCAAAAAAAATCACACAAAAAATTTTCAACACAATTTTTCAAATTTAAGCAAGGAACATTTAAACTTTCATAACTTCTAGCCGATAGTTCCGTTTTAGGCACCTTTTTTTTAAAGTATAAGTTTTTTTGAGCTTTACACATTGGTGATATTTTCATGCCTTATAAAATTAAACCTCCTTAGATTCAATGGGGTTGCATATCATTTTCAACACACACAGTTCAACACATACTTCCTTTCTACATCATGGATTTAAGTTTAATTATGATTCTTACACTATTCAACAATCACAAGTGGAAAGTCAAAGTACAAATATTCTTTAAGAACAAAGGCTTACACCGAATCATGATGGGTAAAAAAATAGAACCGACACCTAAAGTAGAGAAGGTGAAGTGGTATAATAGAAGTGACAAAATCTACAGCCTTCTATGCCTGTTTATGTGATCCAAAACTCAGAAGCTTTGGTTGAAAGAAATTCAAGAAACAAGAACAACACAATAACAATAATGTTATCTCTGAGAAGAGATGTCTTATTCATAAAAATTTGCAGATCTAAACATATGCTTATCTCTGAGAAGGGATGTCTAATTTCCATTTCGGGTTACATATTCATTTATACACATTTTGAAGGTAGGATGAGGATGTGGAAGGTCATGAATCTTGAGGGAGATTAAGTGGTTCGACTTCTATGATTTACAACAATACAGAATTCAAGGAATTACTATTTTTAGAAACTTATTATTTTTAGACTGCACTACTAAAATTGAAATTTGGGGAACTTCCATTAGATTTCTAGAGGTCAAAATCCATTGAGCAAAGCTCCAAGCCATCTCATCACGTTCTCCTCATTCTTATATTTCTTACGGTTCAAACAATGAGTTGATTGGAGCTACGGTGTAAAAGTTATGTCTCCCGGAAGTCCTGCCACCAATTGGGGTAGAACCATCACCCGAATTGTCGCCTGAAATGTTGCCCAAATCATTATGTCTCCTTACTTGCTCTTTCATATCAAATCTGCAATAACTCCAAATCAAGTGTGGACCTTAATGGAAAAACTTTTTGGAAAGTAGGATGTCATGAGTTGGAGAATGAGCTCATCAGTTTGAGCCTAGATGATTTTGATACGATAGAAGACTACTTCACAAAGTTTAAATCACTAGGGTTGTAGTTGAAATTGATTATTTCCATCCTTGACAAATTGGGATCCAATAATTCTATCTTCGTTTATACCTTCTATGCCACCAAACATGCCATTGGAGCTACATGGACCATGTCATTCTCAGATGACTTTATTGTTGACTTAACTAGGTATCAAAATAAGCTCATTCAAATGGGTACATTGAATTCATCTAAATCACATGCCTTAATTATGAGTCATGATAAATGGAAGGCTTCCAGTAGCAAGGAGAAGAAATAGAATAAGGACCCAAATCAAATAAAGGGTCAAAAATATGATGCTAAGTCAAAAGCATCAAAAGAGTCCTCCTCTTCAAATGAGAATCTAAGAAAGAATGACTCGCATGTGGCTATTTCAAGAAATTTAGACATGATGAATCCAAAAGCATGAAGAAGCAGATTGACCAACTGATAAAAATGCTCGAGAAGCACAATATTAGTGTCCCTGATTCTTCTAATTAGAGTTCATCAACACAAGAGTCTTCTAAGGCCAAAAGTAGTAAGAAGGGTAAAGATAAGGGCAAAACACTTATTGCATTTGCATCCCAGCCTTCCACATGGGTTTTTAATTTTGGTGCATCACACCACATGGATTCATCACATGACATGTTCTCATCCTTGGAGCCTTGTTTTATGCCTTCCATCTTATTGGGTGATGGTACTTTTGTTGAAATTAGTGGGAGTGGATATATTAAAGTGAACGATGGGATATTTCATGATGTTCTATGCATTCCCTTTTTATCCACCAATATCCTATATATTTATTAGATCACTCACATTGGTTCAGGCAAGAGAGTTGAGTTCACACCCAATTTAGTGGTTATTAGATAAGCAAATAGTGATTCTATTTTTGCATTTAGGAAAGATGATCACTAGTCACGATTGTATACTTTCTCACATTTTGCATCTGATCAACCCTCTACTACATTATTCACTCATTCAGAGGGGGTGAGTAAACTATGGCATGGGCGATTCAACCATCTTAACTATCGCTACCTGGAGCAACTTAGTCATCATGACATGGTTTAAGGGTTGCCACGAGTCAAGTTTTCTGATGGAGTTTTCCAAGGTTGTGTACTTGGTAAGCATCTTGAGGAGAAGTATGACAAGGTCAAATCACAAAGAGTTAAACATATATTAGATATTGTCCACAGTTACGTTATTGGTCCATTTCCAAAACCTTCATTCAATAGGACAAAATACATGCTTACTTTCATCAATGACTTTTCGAGGCATACTTGGGTGTATTTTCTTAAGTAGAAATTTGAGGTCTTTGATCATTTTCAGGAATTCAAAGTGATTGTAAAAAATAGTCAGGTAAAGCCATCAAGATTTTGGTCACCAATAATGGTGGTGAGTATGTCTATAATTATTTTGAGCACTTTTTTACATCACAAGGGATTAAATTACAACACACAATTCCATATAGTCCTTAGGAGAATGGTGTTGTAGAGAACAAGAATAGGTCCTTGAAGGAAATGACCAATTGTATGTTCCACTCCAAGTCTTTTGCACTTCAATATTGGGCCGAGGCCATCAAATATGCATGTTATATCCAAAACTGAGTTCTATATAAAGTATTAAAGGAGTCACTCCTTTTGAATTTTGGAGAGGTCAAAAACCCATAGTGAATCACTTTCAAGTGTTTGGATCCCTTGTTATGGCCCGCATTACAAATAAAAATGTAAGCAAGAGAACCTCAAAGTCAGCCTTGCATCTTCATTGGATATCTTGAGGGTGTTAAGGGATACATGCTTCTCCATCCCACCACTCATGATTTATCCATTGGGAAGAGTGTTTATTTTTAAGAGGATCCTTTGGACTCCACACTTGACACATCTACCCATTCCTTAGGTGCACTGGGATTTGATGACAGTTTTGACAAATTAGATATGCCTAGATAACTTCCTAATGATCTAAATTATTCTTCTAGTTCAAATGATGAGGATTCCCCTCCTCCTCCTAGAATATCTTCATAGGATGAGGGATCTCCTCCTAATTCTCTGACCACTGGTCCTCTTTGGGCTAGATAAACACTACAAAATGTTGGCCAATGGGTTGGAGATCCATTAGACAATAGATGAACATGTTCACATTTCTAGGATGCCCCACATGCTTTCATTGCATTTACTTCTAATCCACAATCATTTAGCAAGGCATCAGACACTCTTGAGTGGGATACTACTATGGAAGAGGAGTATAGTTCTTTACAAAGGAATAACACTTCATATTTAGTCCCTCTTCCTAAGGGAAGATTATTTATTTGATGTAGGTGGATCTACCAAAAAATATTTATGGCAAATGGGTCTGTAGACAAGTTCAAAGCATGTTTGGTAGCAAAGTTTTTTCTTAGGTACTTGGCATTGACTATACCGCTACATTTACCCCTGTTGCCAAAATGAACTCAATTCGACTCACTCTCACTATTGTTGCAACATCTCATTGGAATGTTTGTCAAATGAATGTGAATAGTGCCTTTCTTCATGGTGATCTCAAAGAGAAATATACATGGAGCAACCATAAGGATTTATGGAAGATTCCTCCTTAGTTTACAAACTTCAAAAATCTATTTATGGTCTCAAACAAGATCCTCGAGCTTGATATGCCAAGATGGACTCCTTTCTTCTTTTGGTTGGGTTCACCAGATGTCATTCTAATATGAATGTCTACATTTTGTGGTAGGATGATTCATTGTTGATTTTGGTTCTCTATGTGGATGACCTATTGATCACAAGGGGGTTCTTCATCCACCATTATAGCAGTAAAAATTGCTTTGTCTAACAGGTTCTCAATGACTGACTTGGGCTTGTTACATTACTTCCTCAAGATTAAAAATTTTCAATTTGACTTCGAGATCACTATTACACAATCTAAGTATGCTCTTGATTTGCTTGCACAATTCAACATGGTTGACTGTAAGCTAACTCTAACTCCTTTTCTATCTAGGGTAAATCTTGAGGCTGATTGTCCATCTCTTTTGGTTAATGTTACCTCATATTGACAACTTGTTGGTAGTCTTATCTACCTTACACACACTAAACTTGATATTTTATATGCAGTGGGCATGGTCTTCAGATTTATACAAGAATCACATGAGCTACATTGGAAAGTAACTAAGCATATTCTCCACTACATTTAGGGTAATCATAGTTTTGAGATTCACTATGGAGCAAGCATCAACATCGATTTGATTGGTTATATAGATTCAGATTGGGTTGGTAATATTCAGAATCATTAATCTACTTCAAGCTACAAATTCTCCCTTGGTTCAGGTCCGATTAGTTGGTCAAGTAAGAAGTAGAATGTTATTGCTTTATCTTCTATAGTGGTAGAATATATAGGAGTTGTTAGTGCTGTCACTGAGGCTATTTCGTTTCAGAGGATTCTCATTGAGTTTGACATCCAGTTTCAATGACCAAAAATCATATTATGTGATAACTAAAACACAACCATATTTGTAAGAATCCAGTCATCCGTCAATAAACCAAGCACATTGAGATTCACATTCATTTCATTTAGGAGCTCATCCATGAACAAGTCATTGATCTTCGCTACATCTAGATAATAGAGCAAATTGTTGATATATACACCAAACCCTTCACTAAAAACAAGCATCTTCATTTGCAAATTCTTCTTGGGGTTTATGCAGCTTTGACATACTCCTTTGGGGGGACATTTTATTGTATTTGGGTACCTCATCAGGCCTTTGTGTCGAAACCCAATTCTACTACCCACCATAACTATGCTTAAGGGGGTGTTAGTGTAGGTTTTTATTCCATTTAATAAATTTTTCCTACACATGTTTAGTTGGTTTGCTTAGGCATCTTTTAGGTCATTCTGAAAGATAATCTCACATTCACGAGGAAGTGAGGACATGTTTATCTTTCACCTATATAATGTAGCTTCCTAAAGCTTTTATGGCTAATAATGCTAATGCTAATATTACAATATTTTGATTGTTGAGCAATTACTTCTTCCTGGCTCATGTTTGATTTCACTAATACACAGGTAATTTCTTCATGCATTTGACTCTATCCAATAGATCATCGCTTGTGGGCCACTCCGATAATTATTACTATTATTACTCTATATATATTATTAATTATTATATTAATAATCAATAAATTATTTTTTAAACTAAACTAATTTCTATAGTATCTATTTAATCAATGAGGGGTACCATATCATCACTACCAATACACATCTCACTATGAAAGAAGATTATACACAAAATTGATCAAAGACATAAATATCCTCTCGAGCTATGCCACATAGTTGTGAAAGTACAATCCCTCAAAATAACAAAGTTTAATTATGTGATGTACATGCAATTACCCCAAAGGTATAAGTTACATTGGAAGGGATGACATAATTTTTACTTTTAGCAAAGTAGGATTTTGTAAAGGGAAATAATGTAAATTGGTCGTTTTATCTCACTTGAAACCTATTACCACTGACCCCATCTCACCTTTTGTGCACAATGTTGTATGCAACAATAACCTAATATTTCTGATGGAGGTGGTGCAAAGTTCGATGACATGTCACATATGTCAATGCAATTTATAGCTTCAACCAAACTATTTTAGTGACCAAATACATGATTGAAACATGTGTAATCTAATATTTCTTGGGGAGGTGATGTTGGAAAATGAGGCTTGTTCTTTTATACAACATAATAATGAGTTGTGTGAGGAGGACAAGAACTGTTTCAGGTAAGCTTGAGTAATGACAAAGTGGTGGGGAATTGGGCAAGGCCATAAAAATATAAAAGCTACAAAATATTTATAGGTGATTGCATGGTGATGGCAAGGGGCAATGATAGGGTACTTTAGGGGATGGACTCGAAGAAGTTAGGGGAGATACACATGCAAAGTTTAGTGGCATGTTAAATTTGTTAATGGAATATGTAACTTCCACTAAAGGAGCAAGTGTCAATTTAAACAAGATTAAAAATACACAATATAAGGTACCCTATATTATATTATATTTAGTATAATACATTAGAGGGCTCATATTGTATATTGAAGATGCATTTAGCATAACTATTTGGATTTACATTACCTGTGCCCATAACAAAAGGGTCTGTAGTTTGTAGGCTGGTGGTATTTTTAATTGGACATTTTCTATTATCAAGGGTGGATGAGGACATCATCAGAGCTAATTTCATTGTGACACGACTCCAAATTTGATGTGCAACTCAAATTAGTGTTGTACTATCATTGATGTGGGGATAAGACAATAAGGTCCAAGAGTATATCTTTTAGATTCCATTCATCCGTGTTGCCAATATATTGAAACCTAGAGCAATTACATCCAACTTTAAAATGTACAAAAACACCATACTTAGACCCTTAGAATAAAGGGCAAAGTTATACAAATCATGCAAATATTGAAATATTTCAAGGCGAGTTGCATGATGTTGGTGATGGGCAATGACAAGGTATTTTCGGTGATTTCATACACTGGGGGGGGCATATAACGATATAATACTATATATAATAATGTAATACAATATTAGCATTGATGGGCGTGTTACTATTTGGAAGACAAGAATCTTTCTTCACTGTGACATATGGATAACACTTATCCCATATAATTTACACCTACACATGTGACTAAGTTAAATTTTAAATTGGTACGTCAATGTAGCAGTAGTGCAAAATGATATTTGTCAGTTATAGCAAAGCAAGGTGGTGACATATTTCATTGGTCTTTTTCTATTGTCAAGGGTGGATGAGGATATCAGATATCACAAGAGTCAATTTGATTGTGGCAGGGCATCATGTCTCATGTGTAACTCAAATCAACAATGAATGCAATGCTGTTGATGGTGGGACAAGACAATGAGGTCCCAAAGTCTATTTTGTAGCTTCCATTCATCGATGATGTCAATATATTGACACCTAGAGCAATTACATCGTGCTTAAGAACATACATAAACACCATACTCAGACATTTGGAAGAAAGGGCAAGGCCATACAAAACATGCAAATAATGAAATATTACAATGTCAGATGAACAACGATGGTGAGGGGCAATGACAAGGTATTTTTGGTGATATCATACATAAAGGGGCCCATATCGAACACTAGACCCCGATTTAGGGTAGTTTTTGGATTTACACGACAATCGCCCATTGTAGGGGTATCTGTAGCTTGCACAGTGGCAGCATCTTTGAATGGCTTTTTATTGTCAAGGGTGGACTATGATGTCATGAGAGCTAATTTGATTGGGACATGGCTTCACATCTAATGTGTGGCTCAAATCAATGATGCAATGTCATTGATGTGGGGAAAAGATATTAAGGTCTTAGAGCCCATCTTGTAGCGTTCATTTGTTCATACTACAAATTGCATTGATGGATGCGACATGTCATTGAACTTTAAACGTGTCTTCCCAGGGTTCATCGAGTCAGTCACTTGAAATACCATGTCATCGCCCCTCACTACCATCGCCTAATTCATCTTAAAATCTTTCACCACTTTCATGTTATGTATGTCCTTGCCCTTCCCCGCCATTGCTCAAACTCACTGTAAAACGAAATGTCTCCTTGTTGCACAACACATTGTTATGTCATATGACAAAACACACAACCTCATTTTCCATTGTCACCTCCACCATAAATATTAGATTATTGTTGCACACTACATCGTATATAAAAGGTAAGATGGGGTTAGTAGTTATGGGCTTCAAGTGAGGTACAAATATGGATTTACATTCTTTCCCTACCCTACTTCATCAAAAATGAAAATTACGCCATCTCTTCCAATATAATTTACAACTTTGATGGTAACAACTAATTATAAAATAACACTAACAAATGTTCAAAACCATTTTTAAGCATGAACAAACTTAATCTACATACATAATACTAACTACTATTTATTAAATAGATAAGAATTTAAAAAAAATAAAAATAAAAATAACACAATGGCGATCTTGTCGTAAACTTTATAATATTTGAAATGCTAATTAAAAACTTTAATTAAAAAATATTTTCCAAACTGTAATAGCAAAACGCAATATTAAGGGACGGCGTGTTGATGGATAAGCATAAACAAAACCACACGTTGGAAGAAAGGGACAGTTTGTGAAAAGTAAGAGATGCGTAGGCCCCACCAAATTGTGAAATCCTGTGTTCATACCATCTCTATCCCCACCACGTACTAAATTTATTCCCTTTCCCGCACAGCAATCAGTGCCAGTTGTCTTTACGGAAAGGGTTGGCATGGCGCTTGGAGGCGGATTTCAAAACCCCCTGCTCACATCTCACAACCTCGTTGAATGTTAGTCTGAGGTCCGCTGTTGCAATTCCAAAAGTACAATTATTGCTAGGTTTAATATTGTAAAACCCTACCGTTGATCTTTATTCGTCGAGAATCCAGGTGCGTATTATCTTCCCCTACTTCATTTTTTCATAGGAGATACTGCTCAAATGAGGTACAGTAAACCCCAGGCATTTGTATTTTTTTTCTCTTCTAAAAATTTCTGCCAGTGGAGCATTCAACTCACATTTTGAGCGCAGTTGTAAAAGCAAACAAAATGGCTTACTTTGATATGGAAGACCCCTAAGAGAAACTTAATGGTTTTTCCTTCCATGAAAAAGATTGATTCTGAACTTCTCGAAAGTAGTAACTTTTGCTAGGAATATCAATAGTTGTGGTGTTAAAATGAAATACAATACTATTAAAGTTCATGAGACCAAAAGATCCCAGGCAAAGAGTACAGGAACTGTCAGCTAATTCCCCTGCGTTTGTTATTCTTGTCCTCACCATCAATCGGGCACAAAATACCCAAATTTGCTGTTCCCATTCTTTCTTGTGGTGTTGCCCATGAACCATCTGATGATGTGAGCTAGTTCTAAACTGAGCTATCAGGATATTCGCCTTCGGCTTGATTTTCGATGATGCACAATTTGAGGGGTTGAACCCTGTTCTCTTATCCTTCTAAGTATTTTTGGTCCAGATGATTTGGTTCTTTCGTATTTCTCGTTTTTTGGGGTCAAATTGCGTTGGGATTGGAGATCTTTTTTTGTTATTCTATTTTTTCATGGCCCGATTCGTTTTATGCATGCCACAGGTTACATCAGTTTTTGTAAGGTGTTAGAAGTCTGAAAGAAGGCATCGAGGGTTTTGAACAATCTGGGCATGGCGACCACAAGGATGAGTTTAGCCTCAACAGCTCTATCATCTTGTTTGGTGCCTTCAAACCGGAGCGGATTCTCTAAGAAGAGTGTAGGCGTAGTGCCATTGCCCTTATGTGTATGCACGGTGCCCTTAAATATAAAGATTGTAGCTCAGGAAGGAGGCCTTTCTGCAAAAATGGGTGTTCGCCTGCAGGCTGAGAAAGCCTCATCCTCAGCCCCAACTGTTGAGAAAGAACGGAGCAGATCTGCAGTTGAAGAGAAGGAGACTTTGCTGCTTCTGCCAAGCTCATTCATTTCACGCTATGGGGATGATGAACCAAGGAAAGGAGCAGACATAATTGTAGAATCCCTGGAGCGAGAAGGCATCGAGCATGTGTTTGCGTACCCTGGAGGGGCGTCTATGGAGATTCATCAGGCACTCACTCGATCCAAGGTCATAAAAAATATACTCTGTCGCCATGAGCAGGCAGAAATATTTGCAGCAGAAGGTTATGCTCGATCTACAGGGAAGGTGGGTGTGTGCATTGCAACATCTGGTCCAGGAGCCACCAACTTGGTAAGTGGTCTTGCAGATGCATTGCTTGATAGCGTTCCTTTAGTTGCTATTACTGCTCAGGTGCCTCGCAGAATGATTGGCACGGATGCCTTTCAAGAGACTCCAATTGTGGAGGTCACACGCTCCATTACAAAGCACAATTACCTGATCATGGATGTTGAGGAGATCCCACGTGTGATAAGGGAGGCCTTTTTCCTTGCAGCTTCTGGAAGGCCGGGTCCGGTTTTAGTTGATATCCCAAAGGATGTCCAACAGCAGATGGCAATTCCCAATTGGACCATGCCTATCAAACTTCACGGGTATGTTCAAAGATTGCCAAAGCCTCCTCGGATTTCTCAGTTAGAGCAGATCCTGCGCTTGATATATAATTCAAAGAAACCAGTCCTTTATGTCGGTGGAGGTTGTCTAAATGCAAGCCAAGAACTCAGAGAATTTGTTGATTATACAGGCATTCCAGTGGCTAGCACTTTAATGGGTTTGGGATCTTTTCCATCTTCGGATGATAGAAGCTTGGAGATGCTAGGAATGCATGGTACTGTTTATGCCAATTATGCAGTGGATAAGGCTGATCTGTTACTTGCTCTTGGTGTGCGCTTCGATGATAGAGTAACTGGTAAATTAGAAGCATTTGCAAACCGTGCCAGCATTGTTCATGTTGACATAGATCCTGCAGAAATTGGAAAGAACAAGCAGCCACATGTCTCCATGTGTGCAGATGTACAACTTGCACTGCAAGGTTTAAACTATTTAATGAAAAATAGGGAAGACCGGCCTGATTTCCATTCATGGAGGACAGAAATAAAAGAACAGAAGACAAAGTGGCCTATGACTTATCAGAAATTTGAGGATGGAATTTCTCCTCAACATGCCATTCAGTTGGTTTATGAACTCACGAATGGCAATGCCATTATTGCCACTGGAGTGGGTCAGCATCAGATGTGGGCTGCTCAATGGTTCAAATATGACCGTCCTCGACAGTGGTTGACCTCAGGAGGTCTTGGCGCTATGGGCTTTGGATTGCCTGCAGCATTAGGGGCTGCTGTTGCTAATCCTGGGGTGACTGTTGTTGATATAGACGGGGATGGTAGTTTTCTAATGAATGTTCAGGAATTGGCCACCATCAAAGTGGAGAAATTGCCAGTGAAAATGATGATTTTGAACAATCAACACTTGGGTATGGTTGCCCAGTGGGAAGATCGATTTTACAAAGCAAACAGAGCACATACATACCTTGGAGATCCCTCTCAGGAAACTGAGATCTTTCCAGATCTCTTGAAGATGGCAGAATCGTGCAAGATTCCTGCAGCGCGAGTCACAAATAAAGCAGATCTGAGGGATGCTATTGCTAAAATGCTGGAGACACCCGGGCCATATTTATTGGATGTGATTGTTCCTTATCAAGAGCATGTATTGCCAATGATACCTGCTGGTGGAAGTTTCAAGGATATTATTACAGAAGGTGACAGTACAAGATCATATTAGAGACTTTTATACTGCTCAGTCTATCATACTGTCCTTGGAGCATATGTTTTTGAGTCTTACTGAAAATTTTGCTTGATTCTGATTTATTTTACTTGTATCCCACAGGAAGTTGACTTAAAATTTAAAGATGTTTAAGATATAACCTATTTTAAAACTTCAATGCTAAAGGTTGGGATAAGACACTGAAAGTTGAGGTAGGTTTTGACCCTTGAGTTAGTGGAGATTGTAGTGTATGAACCTTATAAACATCTACCATGGGGAAGAGCTTGACATTTCTATTATTATATTTTCCAACGGAGGAGTTAGATTTATATTTGTGCTACTGCTTAAGACGAGAATGCCTTGTTAGCCACTTTTATGTTTGCATGGCCAAATGCATGATGTACATTTTATACTTTTCCAGATATGTAAGCCATTAAATGCATAATGTACACATTTTATACTTTTCTAGATATGTAAACCATCATTATCTCTATTAAATACTATTAGATCACAAGGATGGTAAAAAGCAGAGTAACATTTCTTATGCATTGTTGGTTGCTTATGGACATCACTTATTGGTAACGCCTGGTACAGCCTTGAATATGGCTGATATAGTGTTGAAAGGAACGTAGTCCTTTTGTTTGTTTTTAATTGTGATCATTGTTTAACTTGAAAGTCCTTATTACATGAGAGACTAAATATGGTTGCTTATTAATTTTATTTACCTTATTTTGCAAAAAGATTGCCTGTTTATCTTTGAAAAAGTCAGTTTTAATATTTTCAGAATTTTATCTGATATTTACCCCACCCTTTTCCCACTTGTTTGAGGTGGAATATCTTAGAGGGTTTTTAAAATCTTTACATGCCTTTTTTCAAGGTATCGACAAGTGGCAGATCCTTGTGGACAACTGACAGCTGGTATTTTAAGAGGGTTTTTTATCCTCTTCTGTCCAAGAACTGATTACTGACACAGTGAAACACAATAAGTCCTTTCTTTGTCAATTAATCCAAATTTATATAATTTTTCAAATTCATCCCATAGATGTTGCTCAATCTTTTCTGACGTCAGTTCTGTCATTGTCTATCAGAACCAATGCATTGCCCCAATTATCTCCTTTTGTGGCAAAATATGAAGAACATTTAGTCAGGAATAAGATCGCAAATCGTATCTAAAGGTCTTTATGGCACCTTATGGCAAGAGCAAATTAATGGGTGTATATTCATCGCTAAGGTTTCATCTCCTTCGGAGTTAATTTACTCTGGTACCGGCATATTAATTTCTGTTGTATGCACCACTTTATGGGAGAAAGTTTATCGGACTGTAGTAAAACTGAGACTAAGCCAGTGATAATACATTTGATGCCAAAATCATTCAGATTATTTGTGGAAACCGGTATATAGAGTCTTTAGAAAACTCTGTTTTATTTATCAAGTCTGTAGAGTTTTTGGAAAATAAATATTAGCTACTACTGATACGAACATTTCTCATCCTATTAAGAGACTTCAAACAGCTAGTCCTAGCATTATCAATGATAGCAATATGAACAATGAAGGAGATCATCTGCTACTGTGCCCTGTTCTTAAGATGGGCGTTTTGATTTGTAGCACTTCTACTTTTGCAGAGTTTGATGATGTCCTTGATTGAATTCAGAGCAACAATTTTGGGCGTGGAGCAAGACTAGAGATCCACTTATCTTCCCATGAGATAACTAATTATATGGGAAATACAAGGTTTTTAATCTATGTTGGTGGCAATCTGTTCGTACGAATCCAGTAGTGCACAAAGTTTAATCCTTACTCAAAATTGCAGATTCGTGTGTTGCTTGCTGTGATGAGGCCACCCGGTCTATCATTGTCATTGATGGGTCCATTTTTGGTGAGATAATGGAACACTATATCCAAACTATGTTCTGTCTCACTACAGATGGAATTCCTAAAGATTTGGATCATGAAACCAACAGATTCAAACAACAGTCCGAGCTTGCATATGGCACCTTGGAGGAATTTTGGAGTGAAACCTTCTCAACTAAGAAAAGAGTTCGTAGTACCAATAAAGAGCTTTTCAATGTAAAAGTTCATGAGCATCCTGTCATGATTTGCCAAGTTCTTGACTTTAATGATAGAGCTGTTTATCCTCATGCAGTAATCCCAGAGACCTCTATTTGCCGTAAGACCCTGAATGTTGTATTCAGTTGGGCCAAGTGGATCACAGGTAGGATGAGAAGATAATTGTAGACTTACAATAGGCTTTAGTGCTTCTCATATCTGTTTGTGTTGAGTTATGCTCTATTATTTTCTAAACAATTTAACGACTCATTGGGTTAACCGGTACCACAATGCCCAGGTGCAAGAATGGAATCCGACGATCTATTATCACGGTGATATGAATAACAATGGCTGAGAAGCTGTTCTTGGCTGGTGATCTGAAATGGATCACTTATAATGTAAATTCATTGTCATGTATGTTGCATCTCTGATGTAAAGGCACTTAGATATGACTTACTAAACTAGTTGAGGGGGGCATACCGTGTGGAAGGGCCTTGAGCACACATCAAAACCATCACCTGCACAGGGGACTCCAAATTACTGAGTCTAAATAATACAAGTGGTTGTTATGCCCTCAAATGTGCCACTTTGCAGAACATGAATACGACTAAAATGTGGGAACCACCTTTAATATGATAGTGTTCAAGCTTATACTAGTACAATAAGGAGGCAGATGACATGGGAAATAGAGCTGCATATCTTGATGCATATATCCTTAAATATTGAACTAATGCAAATATATAATAATCTATACAATTCCGTTCATATTAATGTTTATTAAACAAGCAAAAATGGAAAGTGCACAATTGAATATGATATGAGAAGATATGGGACAAGTGAAGACGACGATCCATGCAAGCTCATTATTATCTACCAGTTTGTCCCAATGGATAAATTGGATTTTCCCAAAATCTATTTCGCCTTCACCGTCGTTAAATTTCTTTCATAGTTCAAAGGTTTCTGCTACCTGCATTTAAGCTGTTTTTTCTGATAATTATGGAATATTGTGCATCATGGCTAGCTCGGCTTGCCTGCAATGTGTAGACTCATTACTGCACCCTGATACCGACATTATGTGGGCTATCATTCACTATCTGGACAGAACAATTGAAGAACTTGAAGTTTGAACCTCTGAAATCCCCCAACAACTTCGGATTAACTGACAAAAGGGATAACCATTATTGAAAATCTGTGTGTACAGGTTGTTGACAAACTTATTTCAGAATAAGAGATGTAAAACAAATGAAGGGAGCCATGGTGTGCAGGGAGATTGCCTGAATCTGACAACCCATTTCTTTTTCAGTTTTTAATGCTTCTCTAGAATGTTTATGAATTATACTTGCCGTTTGTTTATTAAAATTTATCGAGTCATGTTCAGTGCTATAAGTTATAGATGGATGTGTACCTATAATTTACATCATGCAACTGCCATTTCAATCTATATACATCCATATTTTCTCAGCTCCATTCTATCAATGGTTATTTGGAGGAGTGCCAGCTGAACTTGTCGGAATACGAACAGCCTGCACACATTGAAGAACCTGGGATGTAACCAAGTCATTCGGTTCGAATTTCACCGAATGGATAGGGAGAGTCTTTTTCACAAGTCCAAGTGTGTTTATATTTTGATTGTTAATATTATAGATGTTCATATGAGTTTTGGAAATCTCAGTTATACAGTCATTCTGCAATGTATGACATGCCAAAAATTATGTTTAGGTGCAGTAAAATTTGCGCTGCCATCCTATTTATTTAAACAGGTATAGCTGCAGGTGAGCGATTATTGTTGTGAATGTAACAAAAATTTCCCTTTTTTATGGATATGAACAAGAAATCAATAGTGAACATTTCTTAAAGTATTTAATATTCCATCCTTTGATGCGTATCTTTGAGCCTCAGCTTTCAGGCAGGAGATGCAAATAACTGGGTAAGCCTGTAGCTTTGGTAGGGCTACCGCTAATCCATGATTGCCCTTGTTCTTCTGTCTTCGTGGTATCATCTGATGAGAACGTCAGGTATATTCGGTGCCAGATTTGGAGGTTCCCCTTAATAATATGTGTAATGTAGTTTGCTTTTCTATTCTCTTCTTAAAATTCTGTGATTCATAATGGTAAAGACTCAATCCTTATTTTATATCAGGCGATATTACTTACCCTCTCTTTTGGAGATTATCTAATTTTGAATAATTTCAATGCTCACTGGCACCCAACATATGCTACTTCACGACAGGATAGATAATAAACTGCGCCTTTATGAGCTAACTTGGATGACTTTGGACCCCAACAGATGATCAGCTGATGGATAGCTCCGCCGACTCCTCTCAGCCTCAGCCTTTCTCCAAATGGCCTTTCCCCAAATGGCATTATTAGACTCTGCATTGGAAAACTTTATTGAGGTTGATAGCTTTACAGACTCTCCTAGCGCTGAAGAGAACTAAGAATTGATGCTTTATGATCTCAGATTATTCATATAATGCCGCTGGACTTTCGGGTTTACATTTCATTGTCACTTTTGTTTTAGGTGGTTACTCAAGTGCTTTGTTGTAAGAGACGTGTCAGGCACTCCCTTCTGTCCCCATCATATGTGGCCACTCTTTCAAGATCCGATGACCTATTTTGGTCTTTTATGTACAAATATAATTCTCATGTTTTTATATGGTTGATGTTAGATTGCGCTTTGTCCTATGAAAGGATGATATCTTATACCCTTTCTTATAATGGTCCCTCTGATCTCAGATTTGCTTTTCTTTTTGATTCGAAGAACTTAAGTATGTCAAAGTTAAACCTAGCATTGTTTGGCCTTACTAATTTCGGCACATAATGTCTTGGGTTCTCAGACTTTAGCGTGCTCATGTAAAATTGATTCAAAACATCGAGAAAACGGTTTACCTTGTGTTTTTCATATTAGACACGATCTATGTATTAGAGGAAGTCTATAATTTTCTTTTTTGTATCCCCACACACTGTAATTGTAATTGGATCTTATTTGAGATTTTTAAATACAATTCTTCTTCGCAATGATAATGTTCTGTGAGATGATGTCACTTGAAGTATTTGCAAAATCCTTTGCCAATTTTGGTTCCTTTATCCTATGTTGATAGACCCCATATAGAGTATCTCCTAATGAAACTATGTCTAGCGATTTGACCTTTGCTTGATAATTTATGCAGAGTACTTTTGTAGCCTATTCATAATGGCGATCCATCAAATTATCATTGAAAGTGGGAGGCTTTGCCTTTTGAAGTTCCTCCCATAATTCTTCCTTACCTAATCTCATTTTGCCATGCTTTTCTTTGAATGAACACGTCTCTAAGACTCCTTGGGAGGAATCTAGGGAGGAAGCATTATTATTACTTCCTCTTTGTGCTCTTCTATAAGAGCCCGTTTTAAGATCTCAAGAATGACCTCAACTCCATTACGTCTTCTCTTAAATCTTACCTTGCTGTATGTCTAATGGGCCCAGAAATAATTGGTCAATGATTTGAAGTTCCTCCCGTGTAATTGGTCAATGATTTGAAGTTCCTCCCGTAATCCTACCCTACCTAACCTCCTTTCGCCTTGCTCTTCTTTAAGTGACCCAGTCTCTCTATGGGGAGGGATCTAGGGAAAAACTCTCGATGGGCTCTTATATTGACACCTTAAGAATGATTTCAACTTATCTTTTCCATTTTTTCTTATCTTCACTCTGCTGCATGTCTATTGGGACTTGAAGCAACTGGGCAACTGGCCAATGATTTGATTTTGTTCTATCTGCTGCTGTAGAAGTTATTTTTGTTTTCTTGACAAAATTTTTCTTCGTTTTATTCCTCATGAAACAAGTATATGGTATCGCATCAGCCCAGAGATTTGGTCTTCCTGTTTGTATATGATAAATTCACGCTTGCTTACTTTCATTGGCAAGAGCATCCACCTTGTCATTTAGTTCCCCAAAACATGCTTAAATTGTCATGTTTGAAAGAGCAGCAAACAATTCTGTATCTCGTCGAAGTAATTTTTGAAATTAAGTCATGAAGGCTACATTTAGTTCCCCCGTCTTTTTATGCCCGAGATGACTGGCAGGGATACTCGGTCAATTCTAATATAGCACATGCCATATTCTTTAGATAGTTTAATATCTCCAAGGGCCAAGTGACGCTGCTGTGTTATTTGTGGCCTAGTTAATTTCTGAAATTCAATCGTCTGATCCTGCCAAAAATCAATAATCATCCTTCCTGCACATACAATTCTAGGATTAAAAGAAGATTCTTTTTTGCAAAAAGCTGTGTTGGTTATACTGATGGATAAATATGATCAACTCTGTATTTTTCAGAAATATAATTCTAATTTTATGGATCGGAAAAGCCTCAATTCTTTAATTCTAAGATCATCCAAAGATGAGATGTCAAAAATGTAAGTGAGGCGGCGGGGGAGCCTTGAGCAGTAGCTTGATTTGGGCTCTTTTTGTTAATTGCATTCACTAATAACCAAAGTAAGTCACTGGGACTCGAGCATATCAAGGTATTACAATAGCCAAACATGCGTGCTAAAAGAAATTCTTAACAATTAAAATTAAAGTAATATAAAACTAAATCTAGTAATCAATTGAACTAAATAAAAGAAACTCCCAACAATTAAAATATAAATATATAAAACTAGATACTTTAAAACTAAATCTAGTAAAGCAATAGGACTAAATAAAAGGCATAAACAGGAAGATAAATATATGCAAGATAAATATATTCAAAAGCCACTGAAAAAATATATAAAAGCCATTGAATACAAATCAATCTTATGACGGAGGACCAATGACAGATCCGTTATATACAAAAGCCATCGAAAAACATATACAAAATCCATTGAATACAAATCAATGTTATGAATGGGATATGAATGGGAAGTCCTTTCTAAAAGAATGAATGAGAGATCCAATGGTAAGAACCTATGAGAGATCCAACAGTAAGAAGTCAATAGCTCGTTTGCAGACTTGGGATCGAAAGATGAGCAAGGATTCTTGCTGACCATCATGAAAGGACATTATAGAGTTTGATGTTGTTCTCAAGACAATGGCCTAGGCAAATAGGACCAAGATTCACAACCATGGGAGGAAGCATGGTACTTCTAAAGCTAAAGCCTCTCCTAACATCCGCTTTCCATGATCCTTTGTGCACAGAGGAAATTGTTGACATGCATTTGTGTCCGCATATTAGCTGTGAACAAGGGAGGGTGCTGATCCTCTATATTGGTTGTCAGAATAAAATATCTAAAACGGCTATGGTGTTAAGAGCAATTAACGCCAATTTTTTTGAATATTGACAATGTCCCCCTGTTAGGAACCCGTGCCTTACCCTTCTCTTTGCAATATTAGTGTAATAATTGTTATGGACGCATATGCTTTGTAAGTCGTCTCTTAGAGCATATTTGAATTATCCCACATACAAGGGAAGTAGTAGTTGTTAGAATAGAGTTAGTATAGAAGTAAGTGTTGAGGCCCAATGAAGACATCCACAAATTTATTGTATTGAGCTTGCTCAAAGGAGGTTGCCCCCTCGAAGTGGCCTACGATCAATATAAGCTTTCTGTGTTTCTGTTATTCGTAAGAGTTATTTTATTTTCGCATATTTTGATTAAATCTGTTGTAGGAGGTAATCTGCTACAGGTGGTTCTTCTCACCTCCGGTGGTATACTCTCCTATCTCTAACTTGCTGCGATAACATGTTTCAGCGTGTTCTTAAATAACATTTCTATTAATTATCCATACTCTGAGTTCAAGTCAAAATTTGGAAAGATTTTATTAATTATGGATGCTCACTTGAAGTGCATAATCGAGCTGATCCTATCTTGTTGCACATATAAAGTATTGGAATGGTTTTCTGAAGGAAGTGGTCTTATGGAAAGGGGGCTCCTAAATTTTCTCACTGAGTATTGCAGAATGATATCAGGGGCATATGTAACAAATGTGGTCTTATGGTGTAATTTTTTTTAATGTATGTTTCATATTTTTTTTTTAGGAAATAATAGCTGAAATTCTTTTATTTTTATTTACAATAAAATTTTTAATGAAATTTGTGCATTCATAAATTTACATTTCGTAAAATACCTTGCTAAACAATAGAAGCAGAC
Source organism: Torreya grandis (assembly GCA_037957365.1). Taxonomy (NCBI): domain Eukaryota; kingdom Viridiplantae; phylum Streptophyta; class Pinopsida; order Cupressales; family Taxaceae; genus Torreya; species Torreya grandis. Next base: position 3,306,342 of record JARHVA010000828.1, read on the forward strand.
ATGAAAAACTTCCAAGCACCTCCTATTTTTCATCCCCTCAAACTTTCCCCTTAAAAACTTGTTACTCCTTAATTTTAAGAAAAGATTCCAAAATTTCTTGTTTCTCTGTCATTTGTTTTCATGTGGTTACCTACTCATTAAAAATAGGAGCAACAACTCCCTCCATGGGACCCTTACCTAAACATTCTAATCTTAACTAGATAAATATGCTTAAAACAAGATACGTATAACACATAAGACATCACACAAAGTTATACAGAGCATCCATGGATATAAGAGGTTGTAACTATTGTCACTCGGATTTGCACCCTTTGAGGAGATGACAAAGTTCTCTTCATCCAAGTGGCACAATGGAAACACCTCTAGGCTTGTGGGTAGCCTAAAGATGAGTTGAATCTCTAGATAGGGCTAGCTCTTTTGATGTACTACTTTGGATTGCAACTACACCTAAATTTTTGGGGGGGGGGGGAAGGGAGAGATAACTGAAAGTAAATTATCATAAGGGAGGTAATCCACCAAATAGATTGATGACTTCCAACCAACATGTTACATATGAGAACAAAGGACAACCTGAACATACACTTCTCCAATCTACATCTTCTCACATCAATGTTACATTATGAGGTTATGGATGAATGTGCAAAGTTAGGAGGACTAGACAAGAGGCCTATGAGGGCATTAATGAATAGATTAACTCACTCAATCCTTGACATTTCCTAGAACACTTCACATGCCCTGCAAGAAGAAGCTTTTCAACTGCAAATAGGATGCAAGAATGAGACATGTTAAGGAATCCATAGTCTTCACTAAGCAAGATTCAACATTCAAATAAAAACATACTAAGAACAGTCACGAAGAGGTAAAAAGCAGTCGTCTTATTGATCAAATGGTATGCAAATGAGCAGGGCTTTGCCATACTCAGGTAGAGCGTAAGTTACAATGGCCAAAATGACTAGTTCTTATAGAACTTGAGAGAGAGAGAGGAGAAGAGAGAAGTCTAAGGTTCACAAAGACACTTTTCAAGCTGAAAAAATCAGTTACTTGTACACGAGAAGAGGATATGGGACGAACCATGCAAGGTCAGAGAGCACAAGTGTCCATCCAAGTCATCAAACTCTTGCAAAGTGGCATAAAACTCCTCATGTTGGCTCAGAAAAACTGTTATCATGATTGGCTTTGTTTGAATGTCTCATAACTAACTAGGACCAGGGCCAATAATTGGGAAGGGGGTCTCAGGTATGCCTCTCCATGCATTGGTTGCAGGCTTAGTCATCTGGGATCATCCCAAAATGAGCTATCATCATCTGCTGTAAAAAAAACTCCTCTTCCATGCACCCTGCACATTTGGCTTTAGTTGCCTATGCAAATCTGTGGGAGGGAGTGGATGACTCCTGTCAAGACCCTCTATAGCCTTAGAAGCATTCGGGACACCTTAAAATCACTTTCACTTAGAGTTTTCACACTTCTCACTAACTTGTCCAATATCTCAGTTTTGACTGACTGAGATGAAGTTGTTTGTTTGCATACTTAAGAGTTTTTTCTTGGAATGAAATGACCATAGGGAATTAAAACAAGTCCTAAGCTCTCCTCCAAACTTGATTTCATCTTCAGACTCCTCTTGTAGCCTACACAATGCACAAAATTGTCAAGAAAACCCTGTTTTATACTCTGTCTGTACAAGTCCATAAGCTCAAAAGTATGGGAGGGAACATGAGTGAGTCTTCTGAAAGGTTCAATAACTTTCATGAGCAAACTATTCCATTAGAATGCATCTATAGCTTCATTTCTCTAAACTGGTTATTGTAAGGGTTTATCAAGGGTTTTGAGCAGTTTGACCTCTTAAGGTTCATTTATAAAAATCTGACGTCCAACTTGCAAACAGATTCCACAAATTCATAGTTCAAGACCTTCATCAACTTCCCTCAACTCCTTTGCTCTCCACACAAACCCTCCAAGAAGATGTGAGCATTTGAACCTGACCTATCAAGCTCCTTCCTCCATTCCAACAATCCTAAATTGTCTTAAGGTCCAAAAATGGCTTCCTCTGTGGTTTTTTTGTATGGTTCATACACTTCTATAGTGACCCTAAGAACATGCCCAAATGCATTTGAATGCTCCGCCAAGGCTGAAAAAGAAGTTGGTATCTTGTTTGGATTTAGGCCTAAATCTTGCCTAGTAGGCCTGAGTTGTCCTTGAAGCCCAAAATGGCAAATTTATCCTCATGGCTTCCCCTACAAAATAGATGCTTGAACACCTTTGTTATGGTCCCATAAAAATGTTCCAACAGGTTGTGATGCATATATGAGGCTAAAAGTGTGAATGACCTCCTCTTTGGACACTAGGCCTAACCATCCCTCATAGACCTGACTGCAACCCTTATGGTTTGGACCATTCCATTGAGTTTCACCCTTTCTTATTTGGTTATTCATGATGTCCTAGATGTATCCTAGCTCCACATAACTCCTTGCAAGGTTTTATCAACTTTTGAAGAGTCCTTTTGAATCATTTTTCAAAACTGGTTTATGCATGAGGGGAAGTACTCCCTATCTAAGATAAAACAGGGGGTACTTCCCATGTTCTCTCAGACAAAATGAACATTGGATGGATTTTCTCAAGTGGTGAGGACCTCCCACACCAAAATTTAGGCCTAGGTCATATCATTTGACCACTCAAACTTGCAAAACCAAAACAGGTTCCTAGGGAAAGAACTGTATGCAGGGTTTTTCTCATGTTGACTATGTTTTGTGTGATGAGAACTCTTTGTCTACTATTACTTTATATTATCAAGGACTATAAAGACTCTCATGGTCCTTATGGAGGTGTCCCATCATCTATTCTTTACTTCAACCTTCCATTTTACTTCCCCCTACCACTGTCTAGTCAGGGCTGAGTGTCCTTTTTCATTGTGTTTTGCCTTTCCACTCAAAATTGACCCGTGTAGGTAATATTGCCTAGTTGGACCTTGAAAATGATGCTCCAAGACCTCTTCATAAGGTTTCGAGACTAATTGGTTCCTCACGTTCATGTTATTCCATCTCATGAGTACTACCATCCTATTCTAATCCACAACAGTCAACTGACTGTGTTTCTTGCTTTTTAGACCCTGCCTGTAAGTATCTATGCATGTTTAGGTCTTGGAAATAGTTTCTACAAGACCCTCCTTGGGTGTTCTTTCTCATCCTCCCATTTTTATTGCATACTCACCCCATATACCTGCAATGCCAACTCAAGAGTATCAACTCTTTGCTCACTGTTTGCTTAGTCACAGTTGTAGGTGAGTATTTTGACCAAAAGACCCTGTGAGTAATGATTCCACCCTGGAAGTTGTGTCATGTTCCTTTGGAAAATCTTATGATGGTCTATGAAATCATCTCCCATTAGCCCAAATTGGTGTCTTCATACTTACATCCACTTCAATGGGTGATGTGAATCTTTTGACCCCTGGTTGTAGGTGGCTAACCAGATCTGTGTACAGACTGAAAGTAGTCTAGGAAGCAAAACACAATGCATATCCTCTTTAAGATGGTCTCTTAGATCATGGTTACACATTTAAACTGCTGGAAACATTCAAAAATGGTGCATAGGCCATTGTTCATACCATGGATGAAAAAATTTCCTTCTAGACTCAGTACTGTAGATGATAATGCCTAAATTTAGTGTTTTACAGGCAATTTTAGGCCTCAAAATTACCATCCTCCACTGCTCATATTCTCCTCAAACCTTCCAAGGTCATTGTATATGCTAGGGGATACAAGATGAACATAATAGGATGCATGAGAAGTTTTTATAGCCCTATCATATGATATTCTCAAAACCTTCATGGAGCTCTATTTTGACATTTTAGGAAAACTTTCCTAAACTCAGTCTCTCCCTGCTAGAAGGTGATTTCAACTTGGTCAAGGCATCAAGCACTTTCCAATTTTCATATTAGGATGATTTTCATATGTTAGGTGTTTAGGATGAGTTTTTCCACCTGTCTAGCATCTCAAGAAGGTTCCTTAACCCCTACCACACCCCTTGTAGGTGTGGATTTTTAGTGCATACAAGCAGTGGGCAGAACATGGGCCATATGCATTGATTTAGGCCTCTCATGAATTGTATATCCATCTCAAAACATCAAATGTATTCCTCACACCTAAAAGAACTTGAAACTACTATAAAAGCTTTCATCATGTCATGACATCATCAATGAATGCTTTAAGTGCGTGGTGAATAGTATACACGTAGGGAGCATGGGACAGTCCATGTATTAAAGGAAATGCCTAAAACAGTAAATCATTCTCCCATCAATGGTGTTTCCATGAAACTTCAGGATGATTCAAACTCAATGTCAGGATCTTGCTCCACCAAAAGAGCACAATATGATTACCAAACCAAGCAACTTAATATGCGAAAATTAACCAGATTCACCAAGTAACTAGAATTCAGAATAACACATGATATGAGAGACAATACACAAATTGTATTAACACTTTATACAGAAAAAGAATACAATAAAGAAGATGCCACTTCTTCTCCACCACCTTACAGAGGTTTCCCACACCTCAAGTGAATAGTAAATCTTCTCGCCAAAGCTCTCCCTCTCAGGTCCCAACACCCAACTCAAATACAGAGTTGGTGTTCACCTCCTGTGCTCCACGCACACCACAAGTGCTCCACGCACTCCACAAGTACTCCACGTACTCCACAAGTACTCAAGGTACTTCAAGTAGATCTCCCATGAACCTGCAACAACCTGCAATTCAACAGACCATACTTATGGAAGGAACTCCCTTGCCTTCCTCTTTGCTCTATCCGAGTACACACATGTACTCCAATTAGATCCTGCCTGATACTGCTCCCTGTTGTGTTGCTGTCTATATGATCCTGCACACCTGCAAATCAAACCCGGTTCTGCTCACCTGTGAACCTTGACCTTGCACACACATACACCTGCAGATCAACGATCTTACTTACCATGTAGATCACTCTACACCCTGAAGAACCCTTGTCCTTGCCTCACCAAGTCCTTATGATTCTCCAACCAGTACCAAGCTTGGCACTGATAGGGAACTAGGAGGAACACCCTTACTCACTTCACACACAGAAGGAGCAAACTTTGCTCAACTCAAACTAGAACAACTTTTCCAATACAACCATGAGTCTATTATATAGATCTCATCCAAACAATGATTAGACATCTAATTACAATAATTAGATCCGCAGCTCTCAGTCTAAAAATAGCACTAATCATGCAAACACTTGGTTCGTTAGCTAACTGCCCGTAATAAGCTCGCAGTCGAACCACACAGGCGACCGACGTCGGTCCCTGTCTGCCTGGAGGTGACCGACGTCGGCCAACCCATGACCGACGTCGGTTGCTTCTCTTCACTGTCCTGCCGACGTCGGCTGATCAAACCGACGCCGGTTTCTCTGACGCTCAGCAACCTTCAGCAACCCCTCAAATGGCCTTCTCTGTGTCTGCATCAGTGAAGCTTTTAGCTCCACACCCTAATAATCTCCCACTTAGAGATAAACAGCTGCACTGTACCTGTACCTGTACCCCATCTAATATGTTTCCTAGTTTGTATCCCTCTTTAAGATCAATCCTGAAGACAACACACCACACACACTGTGATGTACCTCTTGTCATCCGAGTACCCTGCCACATCCGAACCTACAAACACATGTAGTGAAGTCCTGACCCTGCATAGCATGAATCCCTGCTGCCGGTCCCTCTCAAATACCTGAGAACCCACTTCCCCGAATTGGCTCCTAACTCTCTGACAGCTCCCACTGCATGGGAATACTCAGGTCTATACCAGACCTCATGTGATTTCGGACACTGTACCTATCCAGCCCTTAGTGTGCTCTGCTCTGCATCCTGAACCTCGCCAACACCTGATTCACATCAGCTCCCACTCGAGACAAAATCAACCGGTGATCTCCATGTCTCCCATGTCAAAGAATTCCGCTGCTCCAAACTCCTCATGACATGACACTGAACTAATCTTACCCTTAGCTCAGCGAAACCCTATATGTACAAATCTGCTAGCAAAACATACCATCCACATACAGCAACAGAATGATGTCGCGACTCATCATCCCCCTGGTAAGACAAACCACAGTAGTTACCCTGACATTGACTGAAGCCATGCTTCATCCTCCACCTGTCAAAACCTGTACCACTGTCCTGCAGCTCCTCAAGACCATATACCTGGTCTTCCGTCTCACGTATCTGTTCTCTCTATTTTTCAACTAAAGTATCCGTTCGTCTCTGTGCTTTCATCCACTGGCAACCCTACCAAAACACACCTGTTTGGTTCTCCTCCAAGGAATCACATCCTCATCCATGCCAAGCTCACACCTGTTTCCTGGGTCCTTCCTGCTCTACAATCAGCAACATGTATAAAGAAGAGGAACAACGAATTTGAGGGCGTACTTACGCCTTCAGTCCTCCGTATGGGTGTTTGAGACTCCTTGACAGCATGCTGTCCACCCAAAATCCGTTACAGTGACCGACCTCGGTCACCCCACAGTCTGCATCCGACCGACGTCGGTTCCCATGCGTATGTCCCTGACTATCGACCCTGCGGTGTCCCTGCTGCCGACGTCGGTCCTCTGACCGACATCGATCTTACCTACTGCCGACATCGGTCCTCATGACCGATGTCGGTCTTACCCTACCCGACATCGCCTGCTTCGGTCTGCACATGACCGACATCGGCACCTGTCTGTTCGACGCCGGTTCCTCCTGATCGACATCGGTACTTGTGTTCGCCTGTGAGTGATGACTTTTTACCCGCGAGCTTCTTTGAATCAAAACCCATGTCCAAACTGCCCTGCTCAGAAGTATCCAGCACCATCCACTGGGTTCTGTTCGCCATCTCCTCCATAAACACCAAGGCTTTCCAGTTCTTAAGCCTGTCAAATATATCTGTCTTCCGCTTAAGAACATGCATCTCCTTCCTGCTCATGTGACCAAGCCTACGAAGCCACATCTCCGCAACAGAAGAAGAATCAGTAATATAAACAAGTAGATAAAGGGTACCTGTTTTCTTACCACCAGTTAATTCAAGTGCATCCGCTGTGAGAGTTCTTGTGCATCTCTCATCACCCAATTTTTCTGAAGAAATTAGCCATATCTCCAAACCTGGGACCTGCATGACCTTCATCAAATCCTGTGTGTTGGCCGCCTGCAATTTCAGCTTCACTTCCCCTTTGCCAATTCTTTGGCAAGGCTCACCAGCTCCTCTACCTGGGGCTGCATGGAAAGAGACAACCGAATCTTTTATCCAAGATTCAACTTTATCCAAGAAACCTCCCAGAGCATCCTGTACAACAACACCTGCTACATCTGCTTCTTCAGTTTATTCATGCTGATCTGCTACCAACCAACAATAATCTTTTACCTGCTCTTTCTTTTCATAGGACCGTGAGTAACCATCTGTGCTTTTCAACTCCTCCATTCTTAGCTTACTTTGATCTGCTGTTGCTCTACTCCCACTCAATCAGAAACCCCTGAGAGTGCCCTGTAATCAAAACACACTACCCAGATCTAAACCAATCTGTTAGTATCCCAACCAAAAGCTCTGATACCACTTATCAGTGGTATCAAGCTATGAGCCAACAACCTTGCTCTGATACCACTTGTCAGGATCTTGCTCCACCAAAAGAGCACAATATGATTACCAAACCAAGCAACTTAATATGCGAAAATTAACCAGATTCACCAAGTAACTAAAATTCAGAATAACACATGATATGAGAGACAATACACAAATTGTATTAACACTTTATACAAAAAAGAATACAATAAAGAAGATGCCACTTCTTCTCCACCACCTTACAGAGGTTTCCCACACCTCAAGTGAATAGTAAATCTTCTTCCCAAAGCTCTCCCTCTCAGGTCCCAACACCCAACTCAAATACAGAGTTGGTGTTCACCTCCTGTGCTCCACGCACACCACAAGTGCTCCACGCACTCCACAAGTACTCCACGTACTCCACAAGTACTCAAGGTACTTCAAGTAGATCTTCCATGAACCTGCAACAACTTTCAATTCAACAGACCATACTTATGGAAGGAACTCCCTTGCCTTCCTCTTTGCTCTATCCGAGTACACACATGTACTCCAAGTAGATCCTGCCTGATACTGCTCCCTGTTGTGTTGCTGTCTATATGATCCTGCACACCTGCAAATCAAACCCGGTTCTGCTCACCTGTGAACCTTGACCTTGCACACACATACACCTGCAGATCAACGATCTTACTTACCATGTAGATCACTCTACACCCTGAAGAACCCTTGTCCTTCACTCACCAAGTCCTTATGATTCTCCAACCAGTACCAAGCTTGGCACTGATAGGGAACTAGGAGGAACACCCTTACTCACTTCACACACAGAAGGAGCAAACTTTGCTCAACTCAAACTAGAACAACTTTTCCAATACAACCATGAGTCTATTATATAGATCTCATCCAAACAATGATTAGACATCTAATTACAATAATTAGATCCGCAACTCTCAGTCTAAAAATAGCACTAATCATGCAAACACTTGGTTCGTTAGCTAACTGCCCGTAATAAGCTCGCAGTCGAACCACACAGGTGACCGACGTCGGTTCCTGTCTGCCTGGAGGTGACCGACGCCGGCCGACCCATGACTGACGTCGGTTGCTTCTCTTCACTGTCCTGCCGACGCCGGCTGATCAGACCGACGCCGATTTCTCTGACGCTCAGCAACCTTCAGCAACCCCTCCAATGGCCTTCTCCGTGTCTGCATCAGTGAAGCTTTTAGCTCCACACCCTAACACTCAAGACATACTCTACACTTCCCTTTCAACATTGATAAACCTCCATGAAAGCACCTGTAGGTGTATTTTCCTGTCACATGATAGTATGACACTCAAAAACTGCGTTTTCATGGAGATTTTACCTTAGAGAATGAAATTGAAAGAGGAGGGGACCGATAAGACATTGACTACATTGAAAAAAATCTATCACAACCTTGGAATCATGATCAAAACATGAAGATTCTGCAACTAGAGGAAAATCTGCCTGCAACAAAATGGTGCTTCTCTTGCAACTTTGAGCTATTTGACTCATCCAAACACCTTAAAACATAAAAAAAAGAATGGGTAACATTATGTAAGGAATATAACATCCTTTGGAGTCAACATCACCAACTAGTTCGTACGGACTTGCCCAAAATAGAGCAAAACCCATAGGGTGCATGAAACATCAGGCAAAAAAGTATAGTCTACTTCATGAGGATGGTTCATGAAGCACAAGCCACCATTATTCAAAATATTTATATTTAAATTAAGGATTATAAGTTTAATTCAACCTCCCAAAATTATTTGATCTAAAATCTCCTTTGCTAGCCATACCAAGTACAAATCTGAAGACTACTTTTGCTTGCCAAGAAGGGTGAAAAGGGAGCAAAATATTTTTGGGCCAAAAATGGTATTTATAGCATGTGTCCAACACTGAGATGGATATAAAGAAGCTTAAGAGTCATATTACAACATTTTTCCATGTGGCACACTTCCCAATGAGCTGTACAAGTGCCAAACTCTTCTTTTTTTAAAGAAAATTGTCTTTTTTTCTGAAAAACCTACTACATTTTAGTTATGTAAATTGATTAAGACATCTTGGGACAAATGGGATGTGACATCATATTTTGGAACCTTTACACTTCGTAGAGTAAAATTTTTACTCTAGGTTGCATTCCGATTCTCAGTCGCGCACTACAGTTTTGTTCCCGCATTCCTTGGTCGTGGCGGCAAAAGTTTTGAAATAGAGCGCGGGCTTGTTTCTTTCATTTCATTTTCTGTCTAATTGTCGAAGGGCAGTGGAAGCTTCCAAGTGTCCCTTTTCGAAACACGAAATCGGCCAAGTGGCATCGTCCGAGGCTCCTTTAATGACTTTCAGGAGGGCCGCAAAATGTGCCACGTATTCAATAGCAGTTGAGCAGAATGCACCATGTGTCGACATCTGCATCTCATATCAGCACCCACATTTCATCTAGTTTTTGGTGAAAAGGTTTTCAACAAGCCAAGTAGCAGGAAGAAGCGGAAAGCGCTAGGTGGCAGTTGCGGAAGGCCTTGCACTACTTTTTCAAAGGAAAGCAGAAGTCACCACGTGTCGGCATTCGAGAGACAGTCAGTTCAACCCCTGAGTTCAATGCCTTGGTTCAACATTTTTTGGTTCAATACCTCGATTAACGTGTAAATGGTGCGCAATGTTGAACCATTGAACTATTTTGGTTCATCGGGCAGTTCAAGGGAGTGTCCCAAAAACCAAAGGGGTCAAGTACCTTTTTGGAAGGCACAAAGGCGTCGTTTCATTTTGTTTAAGTGCCGAAGAGTAGTGGAGGCCTCTAAGTGTCACTTTCCGAGCCCCTTTCTACTCCATTCCCGAAAGAAACGAAAGATGCCACATACCCCTAGCAGGAGAAGCAGAAGATGCCACGTATCTTCCCAAGAACAATGGATGCCGCCACGTGTCAACTTTCGAGAGATCATCTTCAAGCTTCATTGTTGAATAAAGATTGTGGTGGGTCCCAGGTGTTATTTCAAAGGTCTGCAAAAGATGCCAAGTGTCACCATCCGTAGGAGCCTAATATGTGCCTCGAATAATTTTACAGCATAGCTAAAGGGATAGCGAAAAGAGCTACGTGTCTTTGATAAACCAGGCGAAAAGTGCGAAGTGTCATTCTCCAGTGCCTTCTAAGTAATAAGAAGATTTTTAGGGAATTGACTAAGTGTCCTCTTTCGTTTCAACATAACAGAGTGTTCTGTGTATCTATTTTAGCAAGCGAGCTAGGGGGAACTCAGCGAGAGTTATTTCTGGTAGGTGGAGTAGTTCACTAAGTAGATTTTTTAGGGCCTGCAAACATTAAAAGGGGTCGTCTGTTTGTCCCCTGTAAGAAGAGGAGAATGGACAGTTATGTGGCTAAGCAGGTGATGGAATGAGGAAATTCAGGCGCAGAAGGAGGTACTAGACATGAATCGACACGTCGCAGTCAGGGTAGCCACCCTGCCCCAACATGGCCCTTCCTAATAAGACCAGGATACATCCAAGGCATTGAATGCGCCGAATGCCGCACTATTTTATCTATAAAATTTGAGGCTATAAAAAAGAAGGGAGAGATGAAAAAAACAAGTTTAGACTTTCTAGAGCTCGTGACTAAGTAATATCATTTGCTTTTGTCTCATTTTCTTGAGTGGTAAAGTTGATGTAACTGTGCATGTTTCTGTGCCTTTTATGTGGCTGAAGGATTAAGAAGATTGAACTCTATGCCTTTGTTGATATTACCTGTGTCATTTGCAAAAGTAGTATATACTGTAGACTTTCTAGAGTTGTGATTAGAAATGTCATTTACTTTTGTCTCGTTTTCTTGAGTCGGAAGGTTTACATAACTGTATGTGTTTCTGTGCCTCTTATGTGATTGGAAGATTCTTATAAGAAGATTGAACCTTATGCCTTTGTTGACATTTTTTGTATCTCAACAAAAGGAGTCTCTGTTGTGAGCCTTTGTTTCTATTATTTCAATCTTTTACATTGATCATGCACTTGTTTGCTCCTAAATGCAAATGAATCCCACATATAGTCTCACTGTGCTCAGGGTTAAGATCAAATTACACTCAGGCACATCTCCATAGTTAGGTTTCATTTCCTGCATTTGCGTTCCTATTTAATTTTCTACCCTTTTTCTCCAACACTTAAAGAAGAGACCAACTTCTCTAAAATCTGGAGGTTGTTTTAAGCCGTAATATCTCACAACTTGAAACTTCCCATTGTTGTTGATTAGAATCAAGAGTAATTTTAAACATCAACACACTTCACAAAAAATCCATACAAGTCATTAAATGCACCTTTTTGGACCTCAAAATGACCAAAAATGACTAAGGACCAAGGCTAGTAAAACATTAAATGACATTAATTAACCTATAAAACACCTTGTGACATATGTATTAGACCCCTAAAACATCTAAAAGTCAAGTTTTTACCTAGGGGTGCCCCAATTTATCCTAAAAGTCAAATTTGGTCAACAAATTGGTGACTCATAGGGGTAGTATACCTACTATACTAACTAGACTGGTAGCCTTATTAGTCCATTAGGCTTAGGGAGTCACATGAAGTTTGAAACAAACAAGGAAACCTTTGACCATTGACCATCAAGACAAGACCATTAATTACCTTAACCACACAAAGCAAATGACACACACAAAACAAGGCAACAAACTAACAAGACACACACACACATGTACTCAAGGCACATAGGGGAATCAGAGAACAAAATATTATACACAACTAGCAACTAAACATACCTCTTTTCCAAGATCAAAATGAAAAACTTCTTGAATCATCCTTTTGATGAGATGGATCATAGTGCCAAGCATGTTTCTCCTTGAATTGGATGATTTGTAGATCAGACCTATTCCTTGGCACTTCACTTGACATGCTCTCAAGTAGATCATCTTCAAATATGTCTCCAATGTAGATATATTCCTTTTTAACATGTCCACATACCTCATACTTTTGCCCACTCTTCATCTCATAGCCAACTTGCATCTTCTTTGTAGGCATGGCTTCAAGAGGATTGGTTTCTTGTTCCTTAGAAGATTGAGGCCAATAGGAGCTTGTTCCATCCTTCAAGAGCTGATGTGTTTCTCCCAACTGATTGAGAGGATGATAACCCATCTTGATGACTTCAAACATTTCATCATGAAATGTATATGCTTCTTGAAAGGACAAATTTGAAAGGTTGCCTTTTCTTTGCATACTTACTTGAGTACCAAGGCTGCCTTCTCCATCTTTGACTAGATCATAGCCTCCTTGAAGAAGAGTATATCCTGCTTCAATGATTGCAAACAAGTCATCCAAATTCTAGTGTGGAGATTCTTCTTGTCCATCCATAATATCTTAAAAAGTGATGGAAGAGTTGATGATCATTTCTTCCTCTTTGGCAAAAGGAGAATATTCTTCTTCATCAACCCAATCAAAAATTTCAACACAAGAGAACACCTCTTCTTCATCATTTAGGACCTATTGAGGTCTCTCAAGTTTCATCTCAAGTTTCACAATAAGACTTTGGTTCTCAAGGGCTGCAAGATCCTCCATTTCTTTCTTCTTCTTTGTGATTCCAAGACTAGGCATTTTGAAGTCATGTGACTTAGTCCAATGAGGTTGTCAAGGAGCTAGACTTTCTTCAAGCAAGAGTTCTGATTTTTTGTCAACCAACTGCCCCTCTTTAGGTTCCCATACCATAGATCCATCAAGGCAAAGGGTGATGGGGTGAGCACATGATGAACTAGTTGGTGGAGGTGGCACATAGAACTCAAAATCAAATTGAGAGTGAAGTGTAGGGGATTATTTTGGAAGCTCTTGAGGAAGGGGAGGCACACCTTGGGATAAAACAACTTGATTTTCTTCCTTCCACTTGAAAATAATTTCATTCACATCTTATTTAGCTTGATCATTCTCTTGAGGGAGGTTAGATGGGGTGTGTTTAGGCATAAGATCTTCTTTTGGGTCTAAACTTTCCACCACATCTTGACTCAACAATCTCATCTTTGACTCTAACTCTTCAATTTGCTTGGCTAGGTTCTCTTGAAAAGGTCTTTCTTGAAGTTCATAGGAATCATCATGAGTATAAGGAAAACAAGAGGGCTGACATGGAATGCAATAATTTTCTTGAGGAAGGGTGGGAGAAATTTGCAAAGGATCAATTTCATTCATAATTTCACACTCTTTATCAACCAAACTTCTATCCTCTTTATTTCCCCATGATTCCACTATCTTATTCCAACTTAGGATGTTAAGATTAGAAGTCTCTTTTTGAGGTGGTGGGGATGCAATTTGAGAGGGAAATGAAGACTTGAATTTCACTTCCTTTTTTGCTAACATGGACTGCTGCATATGCATATTAGCCAACTCAATTTGCCTATCAAGATTAGTTTCAAAAACAAGGTTTCTCCTTTCATCTCTCTCTTCCAATTGATTGGGAAAGGGATGACTTTAATATCCTTGATTGGGCTCATGAGTAGGGATCAAATATCACTAATAGGGAACTTGGGGAAGTGTATATGAATTCTGATAGGTTTGGTAAGGTTTCCTTTCATGAACTCCGAGCCTATCCTTTAAGGAAGAAACTAGGACACTCACATCAAGCATCTCACTTGTGAGCCTTTACCAATTGGCTCTCTCAATAGGTACCCACTCTCTTTTGACCAACTCTAATGCATCTCTCACCTTATGAATAAGATGACTAGGAACCTCTTGACCACATTCCCATAGAGTATCAAGCTCCAACATGTACTTCTCATATCCCAAGAGTGTCTTCTTGAAGGTGGAAATGGATTTAGTTGAAAAGTGTTTAGGTTGACTAGGGGGAGCAAGACATTGAGGAGGCTGACTATAAGACTAGTAAGAATCATGAGAAGGCTGATAATGGCCATGTGGGAGTTGATATGGATCATAACAAGACTGATAAGGATCACGCCAAGGTTGACTAAGAAATTTCTCTTGTTGATAAGGAATGGCACAAGCTTGAAATGTCTCACCAACTTATGTAAAAAGGAACTCAACACCAAAATTAGCAATGAAACCTCATTGAAATCAAGAACACAAAGAAATATATTACCAATAATATTTAAAAGGAAACCTAGGTTGCTTACCCAGCTGATGTATCTTTGGAGTCACCATTGATGCTTTGATAGATGCCTCCAAAGGTTGATTGTTGAAAGACAACACCAAAAATATTTAAACTTCTTGGACCAAGAGTCCCACTGGACATGAAAAAAACTATTGTCACTTGGATTTTCACCCTTTGAGGAGATAGAAAATCTCTCCTCATCCAAGTTGCACAATGAAAACACCTCTAGGCTTGTGGGTAGCCTAAGGATGAGGTGAATCTCTAGATAGGGCTAACTCTTTTGATGTACCACTTTAGATTATAACTACACCTAAAATTTGGTAGGGAAAAGGGAGAGAGATAACTGAAATTAAACTATCATAAGGGAGGTGATACACCAAATATATTGATGACTGCTAACCAACAACATGTTACACATGAGAACAAAGGACAAACTGAACATACACTTCTCCAATCTACATCTTCTCACATCAATGTTACATTATGAGGTTATGGATGAATGTGCAAAGATAGGAGGACTAGACAAGAGGCCTATGAGGGCACTAATGAATATACTAACTCACTAAATCCTTGACATTTACTAGAACACTTCACATGCCCTACAAGAAGAAGCCTTCCAACTGCAAATAAGATGTAAGAATGAGACAACATGCTAAGGAATCCATAGTCTTCACTAAGCAAGATCCAACATTCAAATAAAAACACATTAAGAACAGTCATGAAGAGGTAAAAATTAGTCGTCTTATTGATCAAATGGTATGCAAATGAGTAGGGCTTTTCCATACTCAGGTTGAGCATAAGTTACAATGGCCAAAATGGCTAGTTCTTATAGAACTTGAGAGAGATAGGAGAAGAGAGAAGTCCAAGGGTCACAAAGACACATGTCAAATTGAGAAAATTAGTTACTTGTGCATGAGAAGAGCATATGGGATGAACCATGCAAGGTTAGGTAACACAAGTGTCCATCCAAGTCATCAAACTCTTGCAAAGTGGCATAAAACTCCTCATGTTGGCTCAAAAAAACTATTCTTCATGACTGGCCTTGTTTGAATGCCTCATAACTGACTAGGACTAGGTCCAAAAATTAGAAAGAAGGGGAAGGGTCTAAATCATGTATCTCCATGAATTTTTTTAGGCTTGGTTATCTGGAATCATCCTAAAATGAGCTATCATCATTTGCTATCAAGAAAACTCCTTTTCCATGCACCCTACACACTTGGCCTCAAATTTGGCTTCAATTGCCTATGAAAATTTATGGGAAAGAGTGGATGACACCTTTCAAGACCCTCCATAGACTTAGAAGCATCAGAGACACCTTAAAATCACTTTCACTTAGAGTTTTCACACTTCTCATTAGCTTGTCCAACATGCCAGTTTTGACTGGCTAAGATGAAGCTATTTATTTGCATACTTAGGAGTATTTTATTGGAATGCAATGACCATAAGGAATTTTTAAAATTTATAATCTTCCCTCCAAACTTTATTTCATATTTAGATTCCTCCTATAGCCTGCACAATGCATAAAATTGTCAAGAAAATCCAATTTTGTACCTTATTCGTACAACTCTATAGCTCAAAAGTTTGGGAGGGATCCTGAGTGAGTCCTTTGCACAGTCCAATAACTTTCATGAGCAAATTATTTTATTAGAATGCATCTCCAACTTCATTTCTCCAAATTGGTCCTTGTAAGGGGTTAATAGGAGTTTTATACAGTTTGACCTCTTAAGGTTTATTCATAAAGCTCTAACGTCCAACTTCAAAACAAATTCCACAAATTCATAGTTCAAGACCATCAATATCCCTAAACTCCTCTGGTCTCCATGCAAACCCTCCAAGAAGATGTGAGCACTTGAACCTAACCTATCAAGCTCCCACCTCCATTCCAATAAGATTGAATTGTCTTAAGGTCCAAAACTGGCTTCCTCTGTGGTTTATTTGTATGACAAAGGTTCATAAACTTCTATAGTGACCCTAATAACATGCCCAAATGCATTTTAATGCTCTGCCAAGGCTGAAAATGAAGTTGGTACCTTGTTTGGATTTAGGCCTAAATCTTGACCAGTAGGCCTGAGTTGTCCTTGAAGCCCAAAATGGATCCTCATGGATTCCCATAACAAATATATGCTTGAAAACATTTTCTATGGTCCCAGAAACATGTTCCATGGGGTATTGAAAGTGTGAATGACCTCCTCTTTGGACACTAGGCCTAACCATCCCTCATAGATCTGACTGCAACCCTTATGGTTTGGACCATTACATTGAGTTTCAACCTTTCTTGTTTGGTTATTAATGATTTACTAGATGTTTTATAGCTCCAAATAACTACTTTCAAGGTTTTATCAATTTTTGAAGAGTCCTTTTGAATCATTTCCCAAAATTGGCCAGTTTATGCATGAGGGGAAGTACCCCTTATCTGAGACAAAACATGGGGTAATTCCCCTATTCTCTCAGAAAAAATGAACATTGGAGGTATTTTATAAAGTGTTGAGGACCTACCACACCAAAATTTAGGCCTAGTTCATATCATTTGACCCCTCAAACTTGCAAAACCAAAACAAGTTTCTAGGAAAAGAACTGTATGTAGGGTTTTGCCCATGTGGACTATGTTTTGTGTGATGAGAAATATTTGTATGTTGTTGATTTATATTATAAAATACTATAAATAATATCATGGTCCTTATTTAGGTTTCCCATCATCTATTCCTTAATTCAACCTTCCATTTTACTTCACCTTACAACTGTCTAGTCAGGATTGAGTGTCTGTTCTGCCTTTCCACTCAAAATTGACCCCTGAAGGTGATCCTGCCTAGTTGGACCTTGAAAATGATGCTCAAAGACCTTATTGGAAGGTTTAAAGACTAATTAGTTCCTAAAATTCATGTTATTACACCTCATGAGTACTACCTTCTTCTTCTAATCCACAACAATCAATTGACTGTGTTTCTTGCTTTTTAGACCCTGCATGTAGGTATCTATGCATGTTTAGGTCTTGAAAATAGTTGGTAAAAGACCATCATTGGGTGTTATTGATAATAATACCATTTTTATTTCATACTAACCCCATATACCTACAATTCCAACTCAACAATATCAACTCTTTGCTCACTGTTTGCTTAGTTACAACTGTAGGTGAGTATTTTGACCAAAGGAGCTTGTGAGTAATGATTCCACCCTAAAAGTTGTGTCATATTCCTTTGGAACATATTATGATGGTCCATGGAATCATATCCCATTATAAAAAATTGGTGTCTTCATACTTACATCCACTTCAATGGGTGATGTGAATCTTTTGACCCCTCATTGTAGGTGGCTTATCAGGTCTGTGTACGGATTGAAAGTAGTCTAAAAAGCGAAACACAATGCATATCCTCTTTAAGATGGTATCTTAGATCATAATTACACATTTAAACCATTGGAAACATTAAAAAATAGCTCATATGCCATTGTTCATACCATGGATGAAAAAAGTTCCTTTTGGACCTAGACCTATAGATAATGCCTAAATTCAGTGTTTTATAGGCAATTTTAGGCCTCAAAATTACCATCCTCCACTGCTCATCTTCTCCTAAAACCTTTCAAGGTCATTGTATATGTTAGGGGATAAAATATGATAATAATAGAATGCATGATAAGTTTTTATAGCCCTATCATATGATATTTTCAAAACGTTCATGGAGCTCTATTTTGACATTTTAGGGAAAACTTCCTTAAACTCAGTCTCTCCCTGCTAAAAGGTGATTTCAACTTGGTCAAGGCATTAAGCACTTTCCAATTTGCATATTAGGATTATTTACATATGTTAGGTGTTTAGGATGAGTTTTTTCACCTTTATAAAATTTAAAGAAGGTTCCTTAACCCTTGCTAAACCACCTGTAGGTGTGGATTTTTAGTGCATACAAGCAGTGGGTAAAACATGGGCCATATGCATTGATTTAGGCCTTTCATGAATTTCATATCTATATCAAAACTTTAAATTTATTCCTCACACCTCCAAGAAATTGAAACCACTATAAAGGATTTCATCATGTCATGGCATCATCAATGAAGGTTGTAAGTGCATGGTGAACTGTATACAGGGAGGGAGCATGGGACAGTCCATGTATTAAAGGAAATGCCTAAAATAGTCAATAAATATCCCATAAATGGTGTTAAAATGAAACTTTATGATGATTAAAAATCAATACAGGCTCCTACACTTCCATTTCAATGTTGAGAAACCCCCATGAAAGCACCCGTAGGTGTATTTTCTTGTTACATGAATGTATGACACTTAAAAACTGCATTTTCATGGAGATTTTGCCTTAGAAAATGAAATTGAAAGAGGAGGGGACTAAGAATACATTTAATACATTGAAAAAAAGTTATCACAACCTTGTAATCACGATCAAAACATGAATAATCTATAACTAGAGGAAAAACTGCTTGCAACACAAAATGGTGCTTATCTTGCAACTTTGAGCTTTTTGACTCATCCAAACACCTTGAAATGTGAAATAAAGAATGGATAACATTATAGAAGGAATACACATCCTCTATAGTCAACATCACCAATTGGTTCATACAAACTTGCCAAAAATGGAGCAAGATCCATAGGGTGCATGAAATAATAGGCAAAGAAGTACAATCAACTTCATGAGGATGGTTCATGAAGCATAGACCATCATTATTTAAAATATTTATATGGAAATGAAGGTATCTAAGTTTAATTCATCTTCTCAAAAGTGTTTGATTTGAAACCTCCTTTGTTGGCCGTACTAAGTACAAACCTGAAGATTGCTTTTACTTGCCAAGAAGGGTGAAAAGGGAGTAGAATGGTTTTGGGCCAAAAATGGTACTTACAGAGCATGTCAAGCATTAAGATGGATCTAAATAATCTTAAGAGTCATATTACAACCTTTTCCCATGTGGTACACTTCCTAATGAGTTGTACAAGTACCAAACTCTTCTTTTTTCTCAAGAAAATTACCTTTTCTTCTAAAAAACTACCACCTTTCAGTTATGTCAGTTGATTAAGACCTCTTGGGACACATGGGACATGAAATACTCTTTTGGAACCTTCACACTTCCTAAAAAATCTGTACAAGTCATTAAATGCACCTTTTTTGACCTCAAAATGCCTAAAATGAATAAAATGATTAAGGACCAAGGCTAGTACAACATTAAATGACATTAATTAACTTATAAAACACCTTATGACATATGTATTAGACCCATAAAACACCTAAAAGTCAATTTTTTACCTAGGGGTGCCCCAATTTGACCTAAAATTTAAATTTGGTCAATAGCAATTATAACTGTATTATATCTATGTCATAGCAACATCTACATTATATGTCAAATCATAAGCAACCTAATGAGACAAGTAGAAAATCAATTTCCTATATAATAATCAATCTAGAAAAGTAGCTTCTTTAGTGAGGCAAGTAGATGTATAAATTATCTGTCAATGAGTATAAATGCTTGTAGGATTTCTAGTAAATAGTTGACATGTGTAACATGCAATTTTCCATGTGATCCATGTGAAATGCTAATTCTCAACATAGTCATGGTGAGTGATTTTTCCCTCTCACTCTATTCTTTGAGAGTCAACTTTAGGGCTCATGTTGTTTGATCTCGCTCATCCATTGATGATCGTCCACTAGGACTTAGTTTGTGTCTCATCCACCTCCACCATATGATCTTTTGGTGCTTCTGCCTTGGTCCTCTCCCATCGGTATTTTATCATACTAAAGCAAAATACATTAAAATTTTTTAGGGCCAACATTTCCTCCAATGATATGTATTTTCCTTGTCCTTAGGGAAGTCTTTTGCCATTAATACTTCAGGGGTAGTGATGTATTACTTCACCTCTATATTATTTCACACGTCTCGAGTAATAATTTTTATTATTTTGGTCTCTTTCTTGAACTCGGTGCCAACACAAATCAACCCTTTGTGTATGCATCCTATTGATATCGTAAATGTTTTAATTTCACCCTCTAATGTTGTCTTTTTATCCCTCAAAGGATCCTTCTACTATGCATTGACATAGGGGAGAGGGATATTCTCTTCCAAATTTGTCTCATCCTCAACGGGTTTGGTGGCCACCTCCAATGCATTTTAATCTTCTTTGGTCTTTTCCTTGTCCAATGTAATGAGGAAAAGGAGGCACATATATGCTACTTTTACAATGCAAGTCTCTTTCACAAAGCTCTCATATTCCTTCTCCATGTTCTGCTTGACCTATTATACGCATGCCACCAGATTTGTCCGCAAGCAACAAGTTCTTCACTAGTCGGCCCTAAAAGAGGCATAGTCACCTTAGGTTGAACTATGGTGCATGATTTGTATTTTGACAACCACCTTTCCAATATGTTTTGTATCACCATCTCTTAGCTTTTTATGTCCACAATCAAAATAATTTTGTGATGACCTTTGATAATTTATCAATTTCTTGCTCCTTAGCATTCTTTTCCATTAGTAAGGCCACACACTCATTATGCAAATTTATTACCGTGCCTTGGTACCCAACAACTATCTATTCATAGTTTGTAAAGCTTTCAGAATTTAGTGTCATAATTTGTCGATATGATTATTTTCTTGACACAATCCACATGCCATCTCTTGTTTGATTCAAACCTCCTCTAAGTGTTAAGAGTTGTGGCATTTGAATTGCATTGGATGGGATATCAAATTCAACATTGGATTATTAGATAACCACTTCAAGAACTTGATGTTTTAATCACTTGTGGGCATTAATGATCTAGGGTTTAAATCCTTTCTTGCAAATGAGGAATCTCTAGAAGGGCATATTTTTTTGCCCAAGAATAAAGCACTAAAATGGGTGAAGTCAATAACAAGAGAACAAGTGCTAGTCCAGACTTGGTTCAAGGACACTTGAAACCATTTCATCATCAAATGTTGATGCTTCGACTTTCAACATTATATTATGTGGTGGCCCACATGGTCAATCCACAATAGAAGAGCGAAAGACCCTCAATGAATCAATTCTTAAGCTTCAACATTTTCCTCTTGGCCAACCCACGTGTCATATGAACTTGATCTTTATAAAAGGGGTCTATTTGTGTTGTTGGAGTCATGCCCCTTATTATTTTATGTTAGTTATGCCATCAATATGCTAGGCAATGTTCTATTGAATCATCACTTAATATTGTATTCTCCTATGTTCTAGCCAAAATCTATACTTATTTTTAAGAGGGACTCCTTGAGGGGGATTTTAATTTCAACATTGATCTTATCCTTATTTTGGTTTCACTCTCCCTTTTGTTTGCACTTGTGTTTGTGTTGGTGTAGGTGCCTTGAAAGAGGTATGAATCACCTTTTATGCTTCTTACCCCTGTCTCCCTTTTGTTAGTGTATACACATAGCTTTGATACCACTTGTCAGGACCTTAGAGTACAATTGATTACTTTTGTATAAGCAACTAAACACGGAATTGAAACCAAAAGTAATAAGTAATTAGAAATCAGAAACAACAAATAATAGGAGATACGAGAAACAACCAATCTATATTAAACTCTTCTAGAAGGAAATACAATGAAGAAATCTCTCTCTCCTCATACCTCGAAGATGTACAGTAATTCTCCTTCAAGAGTTCTCTCTCTCTCTCTCAATCAATTACAACCAACTCAATTACTGAGTTGCCCTTGCAGATCTTCTTGATCTTACACCCCCTTGTTACAATACTGCCCCATGGGTCTCTTAAATAGAATTAAAAGCAAACAATAATTAGAAAAATAGACTCAAGACTAATTTTAGTCTTTACATGCAAACTAACTATTCTCTTAAAAATAGAAATGCTGTTTAATTTTGGAAATGAACAGAAGTCGGTGTCAGTCTGAAGATGACTGATGCCGTCTTACCCCTAACTGATGCCAGTTGGTTCTAACTAATTCTGCTGATGCCAGTCGACCCCTAACCGATGTCGGTTGGTCTGACTGATGGCAATTACTGTGTAACCCAACAACCTCTACATAAGCTCATTGGTGAAGCTTTTAGCTCCACAACTCAACAATCTCTCACTTGGAGATAAATAGTTGCACCTGTACCTGTACAACAACATCCTCTAAACACCTCTGACTTGTTTCTCCCTCTTCAAGTTCAATCTTGAAGACCAAAAAAAGTTGAATGAAGATTCAACTTCTTCTTTGTTACCGGCTTTGTTAACATATCAACAGGGTTCTTATCCGTATGGATCTTTTCTAGCTTCAACTGTCCATCCTCCAATACCTGTCTAATGAAGTGGTACCTAAGCTGTATATGTTTGGTTCTTGAATGAAAGGCTAAATTCTTTGCCAAATGAATTGCACTTTGACTATCACTGTATAATCTGCAACTCTCTTGCTCCTTTTCCAACTCTTCCATGAACCAAGTCATCCAAATCATTTCCTTGCTAGCCTCTGTGACTGCAATGTATTCTACCTCTGTAGTAGACAAGGCAACAACCTTCTGCAACTTTGAAATCTAGCTAACCACCATTCCACCAACAGTGAACACATATCCTGTGGTGCTTCTCCTACCATCCAAGTCACCTACCATATCCGAATCTACATACCCATGTAGAGAAGTATTTGACCCTCCATAGCATAAATGCCTACTGTTGGTCCCTCTTAGATATCTGAGAATCCACTGAACTGCTTTCCAGTATTCCTTTCTTAGATTGGCCATAAACTTGCTAACAACTCCCACTACTTGGGCAATATCTGGTCTTTCACATACCATTGCATACATCAAGTTCCCAACTGCTGAAGCATATGGAACTCTACTCATGTACTCAACCTCATCATGTGATTTAAGACACTATTCTTTGCGTAACTTGAAGTGTCCAGCCATAGGTGTGCTTACCAGTTTTGCATCCTGCATATTGAACCTCTCCAACACCAACCTAGCTTTATGTCTCATTTGTCCATTCTCTCCTTCCTTTAACCTGTATACCCATTTGTTTTTTAGTGCTTTCTTTTCGGCTGGCAACTCAACTAAATCCCACGTATGGTTCTCTTCCAAGGAATCAATTTCCTCATTCATGCCATGGTCCCACTATTTCCTAGATTCTACCTGCATTGCCTCATCATTTTTTTTTGGTTCTCCACCATCAGTGAGCAACAAGTAGTATAAATAAGGGTAATAATGAATTAGAGGTTTACTTACCCTTTTAGACCTCCTTATGGGTGTTTGAGACTCATTTCTAGCTTGCTGTCTGCCCAAATTTCCTTCTGATAGTGACCGATCCCGGTCATCTCTGATCGATGTCAGTCTACACCTGACCAATGTTGATACCACCTAACCGACATCGATTTCCACTTGACCGACATTAGTTTCCACCTGATCGACGTTGATTTCCACCTGACCAATGTCGGTCTCTGTGTTTTTTTGTGAGCGATGAATTTTACCCGCGAGCTCATTTTGGATCATAACCTCTTCCAAATCAAGATTGCCCTACTCAAAATTATTCAACCTCTTGAGCTGATCACTTTACATCACCTTCTCATTAAAAACTACATCACGGCTTCTAATAATTTTGTTAGTTTCTAAATTCCACAACCGGAATCCAAAATCTCTAAAACCATAACCAATGAAAGTGCACTGCATAGATTTAGCATCCAGCTTCTTTGTATTTTCTTTATCAATGTGCATAAAAGCTTCAGAACCAAAAACTCTGAGAAATGAAAGATCTACCTTTTTACTGTCCAAGCCTCTTCTAGAATTCCACCATCTAGTGCAGTAGAAGGTCCTCTGTTAATCAGGTAAACCACAATATCTACAGCTTCTGCCCAAAACTGTAAGGGCAAACCAACATGCAACCTCATACTCTGTGCATGCTCCATTATTATTCTATTCATCCTTTCAACAACTCCATTTTGTTGAGGTGTCCTTGGAACCATCCTTTCCCTATGTATTCCACTCATAGAATAATAACTATTGAATTTATTGCTGAAGTACTCACCACCATTGTCAGATCTAAGGCACTTCAATCTCAAACCTGCTTCATTCTCAACCAAAGCTTTCTATTTCTTAAATGTGTCAAAAACATTAGATTTCCTCTTTATGCAATAAACCCATACCTTTCTTGTAGCATCATCAATGAAAGAAACATAATATTGTGATCCTCCAATAGAAGCTACCTGAGCTGGTCCCCACACGTCTGTGTGAACAAGCTCTAACTTGTGCTTCTTCTTTGTTGACCCAATTTTGAGAAACCTCACTTTCTTTTGTTTCCCAAAAATACAATGCTCACAAAAATCTAGATCTATGCTTTTTAAATCTGAAAGCTTACCTTTTGACTTAAGAACATTCATTCCCTTCTCACTCATGTGACCAAGCCTATAGTATCACAACTTTGCATCTACATCTGAAGTAGATAAAACAGAAGGAGAATAATCAGTAATACAAGTAGATAGATAAAGTGTACCTGCTCTCTCACCTCTTGCTAATACAAGTGCACCCTTGGAAACTTTTCAATATTTAGCTGTGAGAGTTACTATGCAACCCTCATCACCCAACTTTCCTATAGAAATCAGATTCCTCTTCAAGATGGGTACATGCATGACATCCTTCAACACCCATGTGTTGCCATTCTGCAATTTTAGCTGCACTTTTCCTTTGCCAACAATTTTACAAGGCTCATCATCCCCTAAATAAACTTTTCCAAAATCTCCATGGACATAATCATTGAAAAATTCTCTATTTGGGGTTGCATGGAAAGAGGCATTAGAATCTAAAACCCATGATTCTACTTTATTATCCAAAGAAAATATAAGAGCATCCTGTGCAACAATACCTGTAAATTTTGCTTCTTTATTACCTTCATGCTGATTTTATTTGTTATCCTTCAACCAACAATCTTTCTTTGCATGCCCTTTCTTTTCACAATTCCAACAAGTGATTCTTCTATTTTTGGATTTGGATCTACTTCCCATCTTTGACCTTGATTTCCCTTGCTTGCCCTTCTTTCTTTGCCTTCCCCTGATTTCAACACTTAAAGCATTACTTGATGTTTCCCCTATGCTTTTTTTGTGAATTTCTTCATTCAAGATTACAGTAACAACATCATCAACTTTCAAGATATTTGAAGCAGATGCAGTATTACTAACTACCATTACCAAACTATGCCAACTTTCAGGTAAAGAGCATAAGATTAAGAGAGCCTTAATTTCATCATCAAAAACTATTTTAACTAAATTTAACTGATTTACTATTGTATGGAAATCATTAAGATGACTAGATACAGATCCACCTTCCTACATTTACAAATTAAATAATTGCTTCATAAGACATACCTTATTTGAAGCTGAGGGTTTTTCATATAAATTTGCCAAAGTATCCATTAACTCTACGGTTGTCTTTGCCTGTGATAAGTTGGAAATCACAAAAGCTGCCAGGCTCAACCTTATAGATCCAAGAGCCTTTCTATCAAGAACATTCCATTCTTCATATTTCATATCTGTGGGCTTCTTTGAAACCCCACCCAACGGTAAATACATATCTTTCTGATACAGATAATCTTTAATCTGCATCCTCCATAATTGATAATTCTTGCCATTGAATTTCTCCATTCTTAGTTTACTTTCTTCTTCCATTTCTTTGCTCCCACTCAATCAGAAACCCCTGTGAGTGAATTTTGTAATCAACAAACACTAACATGCTCTGATATCAGTTGTTAGTGTATACACATAGCTCTGATACCACTTTTTAGGATCTTCTAGTTACTTATTACTTCTGGTTTCAATTTCATGTTTAGTTGCTTATACAAAAGTAATCAATTGTAATGTAAGATCCTGACACCTTTGTCATTTTTTGCTAGCCACAACTTATCATTGATGTTATCCATTTGAATTTTTGATGCTCTTCATGCCTTCATACTTAGTTCTTTTTCCTTTTACACTTACCCTCAAGCCAATCATACTCCATTCTCAACTATTGATATGCTACTTCAAAATAATATCAGTGCCTATTAGTTCTCCACTCAGATGCAAATATTCTACCAAAATTCCTACAAAACAAAGCATATAAACTCCTACTTGGTCACCAAATATTATTAAATTTGTTATTTCTTTACAATTTTTTGTTTTTTTTTGAGCCTTTCCTTGGTTCTGGGTCCAATCCATATTATATACAATTTTCCAAGGTGCCTTAAACACCCTTGGTCATGCAATGGGTTTGTATCTCTTTTTGCCAAAAGTTTGCCCAAACTACACCATTCTATATACATACCTTGTAGTCTCAACCTCCTATTTGCAGATGAATACCTAAATGATGCCATGATGTGCTTTCTTCAAAGACCTTCCCTTATGTCATAAGAGCCTCTATGTACATTGGCACTCCTTGGTCTTCACTTCTTTATTCAATGCTAATCTAGACTTAGTTCCCAAGTCTTGTGCATTTTGATCCTTAGTGCTGAGGTCATCTGGGATGGTCATTTTTGTCTCATAGTCTTCCTTCATGGCATCGTTCACTATGACCACATATTAAATGCCCCCTAAAATATGAAATGGACTAGGGATGACACATGGAGGAATGGGTATTGAATTTACTTTCAATGTGTCCCACTAAACAATTTCAATGCATTTTACTTTGAATATCACAAGCTAAAAAATAAAAGCTCCCTTATATAGCTCATGCTTGCATGTTTCATCCATCAACAAAGCGAGGTAACATATCGTCCCAACTAACTACCTAATGAATTACTATTCACCATTGGGTAGATTCACTTGCCTACGTTTGTTCTTGGTTCTTAATGGAAACCCCCCTCCTTTCACAAAAAGACACATTTCAACTTGGTATGGGCCTCAATTTTTTTTCACCCATATTGTATGTTGTGTGGATATTGCTAGGTATGATTGCTATGGTTGAGGAATTCTCCACAGGGGACTCTTCTTTGTTGAGTAAAAATTATAGTTTTTTCTGTATCATGGTTAATTTGTTTCCAAGTAACACTATTCATTAACATGTTTCTTTAAATTCTATAACCTCAGGTATTAAGCCTTCATATTATTTGCCAGAAAATTTTGAAATGTAGTGTCACTTTCGTATGATGTGGGAAATCATGCTTCGTATGGTCCTCCCTCTCCTTCCCCTTGAACTCAATGCACCATAATCCTTAGCGAGTATCTAGTGTTTATACACAAGTATTTTTTTTCCATTTTCTGTGAGTTATTCTTGTGAAAACCCAACTTCATGACTCACACATCCTCAAACACGTTGTAAAGGTCCACCATAAGCATGCCCCATGAAATGTACATTAAGATCCCCCAATTTTTTTGTAAAAATTTTCTATTCAAATGTTTAAATGTGGAATTTAATTCATTTTTATTTTATTCACAATTAAATGGTTTCTTTGATTGAGTAATTAACTAAGATTCTAATACCTAAAATATGTATGTTTAATTGTTAATCTTACACGCAAATTATGAAAATTTCATAGTAAACCATACACTATAAATATTAAGGTTAAATGAACCCTTAAAACTCTAAATTATCACTTATCATTCTAAAAGCCTAAACCTAAAAATACATCACCCTGAATCCTAAACCTCAAACCATATCCCTTAATACGAATCAATATTATTAAATGTTGTACATCATATTTCAATAAATAAACTCAATTTCTATAAATTAAAACAATATTTTATCCTTAAACATAATTCAGCTTTATCAACAATAATTTATAAAAGTACTCAAGTGATTAAATAAAAGTTTAAAATAAAATGTCAATAATTTTAATATGTAAATTACTAATAATAAAAAATGTGTTAACTTGGTAATTTATAATAGTTATATACAAACATCAATTCACAACCAAGGGAGGTATTTTAAATGATCTTGAATGCATCGATAATGGCTGAAGACAAATACATGCTCCATGGGATGATTATTAGGCATCAAAGATTGAATCAATATTATTAAAATACATGCTCTATGGGTTGTGACAATTTTTTGGATCAAGTAGATCATCCAATTTAGTAGGTAAGATAATTGATTGTCAAATAGGGGTATTCGTGACATGCCAAGTCCTTGAATAGATCTACTTTCTATTGTATGAACTTAAAAACATATATTTTCCATCAAAAGTACATTTTGAATACATATTTGGATTTCTCTTGAAAAATTATGCAATTAAAAAAAATCATGTGATTTTGAGTTCGTATGCAAAATTTATGGCTTCCAAAAGTTAGAAGTCTTTTTATGGTTGCAAAATTGCTGGTCTGCACATTGTGGTAGTTTTGTAATTGCCATGGTGGTTTTTCAAAACTTTGCGATAGTTTTTCAACCATTATTGGTGGTTTTGCAAATGTTGCGGTGGTTTTAGCTTGCATATAGTGGTAATTTTTCAAGCATGGGAAGTTGAAAGGACATGGCAGTGTTTTGGTCTCATATTTTGACTCTTGGGCTTAGTGTTCAAGTTTGAGGGATGTTATTTTGTATGTATATGAACATTTAGATTTCATAAAAGGCAGAGAAAATTCAAGTGAAGTATTCAATCCCAACAAATTCAAGCAAATGCATTTGATGAATTCATTAAGTTATTCCTTTATCAACTCATTATTTTCATGCATGTGATTGAGTTGAAGACTACATAATTGAGATCGTTGAGTTCAATAGTCTTTTTTGATTAAGAGGAAAGTATTCCACTAAACATTATGGAGATCATTATGAGTATAGGATCTTATGAGGTTAGTGTCCTTATAAGCCCCAATAGGTAAAAACTTGTAAACTATAAAACATAGTGGCGATGAGGAAGCATGGGTTCATTCTTGCTAGAGTTTTGTCATATTGAGTTTCTCTAGGGTATGTCTTATGTTATCTCTATTTTTTTACATGTTTATTTAATTTTTTTACATGTTTCCATTCCTTGAAACTTATCTATTACAATAAAAACTTACGAGAGCTCAAGATTCATCTATCACAAACATAATACTTGTTTATAAAGGTTAATGAACTCTATCTTGGTATTGCACTTATATGCAAACATTTCAATTGTAGTCATGTATGGATTAGTAGTATGTTCAGAGTGTGAAGGAATTTATGTCTTGAATTTAACATGTAGATATTGCATGTGAAGGGTTTCATATTCATTTGTATGTTGTAGATGGCAATCATAAGTGCTGGGATACATATTAAAACATAATTTTGGGTGCTGTTATATGGAATAAAATTTGAGGAAAACTCCATGCCTTGAAAGGATATACATTGGTGGAGCCTAAAGTGGAATATCTACCTAATTTATGGATTAGGTTGGATATTAAGAATCAAATATTAAATTGATATGTCCACAACATATGGATTCAATGTGGTTACTAAATATGGGGTAGATGTGCATGTTGGGATGGGATCAATGTGCTTGCTAGAGGTGGGGTCAACATGGATGTTTGAGATGGGTTGATTGATGTCATTATTGGAGGTGGAAAGTGGTGACCATGACTATAAGACTCATTGGGATCTCTGGTGGATGTGAGAGATGTTGAAACCCTTATAGGATCATCCCACATTCCTGCATCATACTTGTGATGAGTCGGAGATAATGCATCCCATGTAAGTAAATGATAAAGTTGTAAATAAATATTTAGAGCCTTTCTATATTTTGTGGCTAAAATTTCAACCTCGACCTAATAAAAATTAAAAATTAATATTAATTTTAAAATAAAAACCAATAAAATAAGAGGTTGAAAAGCTAGGTGGTGATGAGATTAGTGCAAAGGAATATGAGTAAAAATAGAAGTATATGGATGACTTGATGATGAGGAGGATGAAGAGGAGGATGAGTAGGAGGAAGAGGAGGAGGAGGTTGATGATGAAGATGAAGAGACAAAGGAATAACAACACCTTTTTTCACCTAACTAGAACTATAAATAAAAGACACTAGACAATGAAGAAGAGGAGTCTTTGGAAGATGATACACTATTTGGGATATAAGTAGTGAGTAGAATGATGAAAAATTATTGGTAACCATTATTATTCATTATTCAGTAGTTATATTGTGTGTATTGGCTTGTAATTGGTTTTATGGTTAGTCTGTGTATGTTGGCTTGTATAAGTTAATTTATGTTCAAATCCAACAAATGGGAAAATTTCATGTTCTATGCCAAGAAATCTTAAAAAAATAAAATTGAGAGTGGATACATTAAATCAAAAAAATTGTATGTGCCTTACCAATCACTTTGGTTTGGTGTTTTTTAGGTGGACTTACATTTATAGGTTAATTGATCTGAGTTGTAATAACTTTTTTATATAATATAAAAAATGTGTTGGATAGTCATGTGCAATATTTGTATATGAGTCATCCTTTTTTTATAAAAATATATTCAATAAAATAAAAATTCACATTATAAGTCATTAAAATGTGATTATTTTCCAATGCAAAGTATGCTATTATTTTTTTCGTTTATATGCATATATTTTTTATCTTTTAATTTTAAAGTAGTTAGTTTTCTTAGTAAACAAAAACCATATTTTTTCACTTCTTTTTGATTCAATAGTGTTTAATAGGTATAAAACTTTGAAAGATTATTTAGATTTTAATAAATGACATTTAAGGATAAATCTGAATGTAAAGCAAAATAGACAATTGAGATTGATTGACAAGTGGCATATACTAAATATGGTAAGTAAAACTAAAGAGTAAGATACTTAGCATTTTTTAATTTTTAGTTGATCAAGGTGTTTAACAAAGAAAACATGATGAACCATTATTGTGACAACTTAGGTCTGGTAGTAGAGTATTCAACTGTGTTTGGACAAGTTTACGCTCTTTAGACAACTACACAGTGCGGTCTTGTCCATTGACTATGGATATATCCATTATGAAAATAATGAAAATGTGATTATTATTCCACCTACACCTATGTTCACTAAGACTATTGAGATAATATCACATCTAAAATATTGTGAAAATATACCTACAATATATAAGCCTAGTTACTCCATAAACCGATTTGATATCAAATAGGTGGTGTTAGGCAAAAGAGATTGAGTTGGACTGACCCTTAATAACCCATGTTGACTAACCAAACATTGCATTACATTTCCAATACTTCAAGGAGGGCTCAAACTTGAATGTAATTATCCAGCTACTGTGTATGTATACAATTATAAATGCAAGCCTAGATACTCCTCCTATTTTACCATTGGTAAAAGCATGCAACTATATATTCAACGTTTGTAGCTTTCAAGTTTATATTTAACAATTATGTGAATGAGATATGAAATCTTTGACTATCTCTTGATAATGTAGAGTATCATCCTTAAATACATTATATTAGCTTTATATTTATATAGATATTGATTTCAAATTAGGATACCTATTGGCATGTAAAAGCCGACCCACAAAAATCAAACAGGGAAAAAATAAAGACCAAAATGAAATGTCGCCCAAATTAACTTTGTAAGTTACAAATGGAGAATCTCACATTTCACAGATAGGTCCATGGGCCTAGATTTTTTTGGAAACTATGAACTTGTCTAGAAAGCACACAAAAGATAAAAAAGAAAGGAAATAAGGATCCCCGTGACAATATTGAAAGGATGAAAAAAGTGGACAAGTGACAACACAAATGTATGAGATAAAGAGGGAAGACCCAAATAAATGCACCAGTGGATACTTCATTTGTCATTAATAATCTGTGTAAAATTATATGAAAAGGTATTAAAAATAGGTTTGTAATTGCACCATAGGCTTTCCATCTTGGTTGGTAGTGGAGAAAAGCCTTTGAAAGTGACCAAAGGTATCTCTGTCGGGGCTATAAATACATGGATAACAATAGATCAATGCCCACAACACCTTCTCCCTAAGCTAAATTGTAAACTTTTTTCCTTCAACAATTCTAGACTTATGCAAATTTGAATCACTACATGCGATTGTAATGAAAATGAATAAATCATTCGATCACACACATATATATCCTTGGATGGATTTCATCTTAGTATGTCACTTGTTATTATAGAATTTAGTGTACTTGAACTCTGGTTTATTCTGAGTAATTTATTGTAGCTAATGCTTTTTCTTCTTGTGAAATTAGATATTTTGGACTCAAAATAATCAGGAGTATTTCCTAGTAGGATTCATCATTTATTGTTGCTTACACAACACACCCCATTTTTAGACTAAAAATGGGGACCCTCTTTTTTGCTTTGAAGTCTGGTCTTATACCATTCAAGAGTTCATTATGGTTTCTAGTTTAAATTTGCCTTGCTAGGAGTCCATTTTTCTATATGTAAAGATTTGAAATTTGAATGTGAGTTATTGCTTTAACTAAGTATGAATAAAAAAAATGTTCATCATAAGCACTTAGCCTAATTCATTGAAATATCCCAAATATATTTAACTAAAAACACATAAAATCCACTGATCCAAACTACACAGATAAAATTTGTAAAAAATTACACCCTAAATCACCTAGGACATTATAAATTTCAGATTTTTTATTTTATGAGATAAGTTGAAACACAAAAAATTACAACACATAAGGAAGTTATTACATAAATTTCCTCATGAATGCTATGAGACACATACAGATTCACTCACAAGTCCAATGCTTCCTTAATTTAAATGATAGATTGTAATATTAGGCTTGATACAAGCCATGAATAATAAACTAACACAGATATATAATATGACTAACACACTTACAATACAACTCTGAATATCTGCACACTGACAACACTAAAACTCTACTATTGCACTAATCTAGCTAGGGAGGGTCTTTCACCACCAAAATTGGCAATCTTCTGTTGATGCTCCAAGTGTAATTCCTATATGGAATGGCCAACACTAACTAGGATGTGTATTTTGCCATTGAAATTAGTCTAAAATTCCAAGGAAGAATTCTAAGGAAGGGGAGATGAGAACATAAGTTCAAATCTATTTTTGGGGGGTTTGTTTGATTGAAAAAAGATGCATAACAAAGAGAACCATCCCATACTTATAATATTTTACAAAGAGAATTCCAAAGAAGAAAGAATAGAAGAGAGATAGAAAATGGCGTAGTATTCTTCATGGGTGCCCAAATTGTCAAGTATGACAAAGATGGTGTGCTTCCCACTTCATAAGTGTGTCTCCCACTGAAGATAGTGTGACTCCCATTGAAGATAGTGTGCCTCCCACTTCATAATGGCTTCTCCACCTTCATATGTAGTCCAAATAATTGTAGTAATTCTTGTCTCCCATTTTCTTGAGTGCTCACAAGACTCCAAAACATGTCACAACCTCCCCTTCGACTCTTTCACCCACCAACATCATGTAAGCCAAAAATAATTTACTATACTCTCCAAGTGGTGGGAAATAATAAAAAGAATAATGTTATTTTTAATCCAAGTGCTCTATGTGTGATCCAAAACTCAAAAGTTTTGGTTGAAAAGTATTTCAAGAACACAAAAATAACACAGTAACAATGAATTCTCTAAGAAGAGATGTTTTATTACTCAAGATAGCAATACAACTATATGCTTATCTCTGGGAAGAGATGTCTGATTTCCATTTCAAGTTAAATATTCATTTATATAAATTTTTATATTAGGGGGAGGATGTGGAAGGTCACCAATCTCGAGGGAGATCAAGTGGTTTGACTTCCATGATTTAAAACAATATAGAATTTGAGGAATTACTATTTTTAGAAACTTACTATTTTTATACTGCATTACTAAAATTGAAAATTTTGGAACTTCTATTGGATTTTTTAGGGTCAAAATCCATAGAGAAAATATCCATGCCATCTCACTACATTCTCCTCATTCTTAGCTTTCCAACGGTTCAAACGGTGAGTCAATTGGAGCTACGGTGAAAAAATTATGGCTCCCAAAAGTTCTGTCATCAATTGGGGTGAAACCGTCACCCAAATTATTGCCCATATCAGTTTTTGCCTTACTTGCTTTCTTTTGAAAACTTAACCATTAGTTTTTTAATTCAATTTTTTTGATTGTTTCTTTTATATTATGCCTGTAGGTGCCTAATTTTGTCTTGGCACCACATGGCAACATTCTACAACTCCTAGTAACTCTAACCCATCTAATCTCAACACCTAATCAATTTCACAAAAGTTTCCCACAACCATATGGAACCTTTCCACTCTTCAAAATACTTATCTAATTTTATAAAATCTTTCCTGGCACCACGTTTTGAACTCCCAAAAATTCCAACCCATTTGAATTTTTTTTTTGACACTTAGTGAATTCTTTAACTTTGCCCAGAGCCACATGTCACTTTTCTACTTAATGGGATTTAGCCATTTCTCTTCGAAGGTGGCCTGATGCCATGTGTTGATCTCCTAGTGGTCTTGGGCCTATTCAAAATTCTTTTATGACTTAGTAAATTTTATTCAAGTTTCTTGATAGGGCAATGATGTCAATAATGTTCTAAGCTAACGAGTCAGCAAGATGATGCCACATGGCATAATCCTACTGATCCACTATCATAGAGATATATGTACTAGTTAAATACCTCTAGGCTATTAGGTTAATGATATGATTCCATGTGGAATCATCCTATTACTTATTTATCCTAGAGATGTTAGTACCAGAGTAATGCCTTCAAGCTAGTAGGTTAGTGAGATGATGCCATGTGGCATCATCCCACTACTCTACTATCCTAGAGATGTTCATATGGAGCATGAATCCTATAGTCAAATGGGTGAGAAGGATGATGCCACATCATGAAATATCATTGTTTCATTATCCTGGGGTGATCAGTACACCTATGAAGCCGAATGAAACTCTCAAAAAAGTGAGATGATGCCACATGGCAAAATCTCACTCTGCCTAAGAATGAATAATTAACATGCACTAAAAAATTCAATTGAGAAAAATAAGAGTGAGTAGAATCCACATGGCAGGGACCCAATACAAACCAAATACACAGAGCCTAAAGTTGATAGCCCATCTGCCTATCAACATTTTGAAGAGGCTGAAAATATAATGTGCATCTAATATGATTTGTAGAATCAAATCATAGTCCCAATGATTTATGAATAAGATGGGAATCATTAGCATGGACTATACATTAGGATTAATTATGAATAATAAAGGAAAAAATATATACCTTAAATAGGCATGATTATAACTAATAGAACATGGACAATTGATAGTACTAATGTAATCTTAACTGCATTCCCCTGCAGGCATTTATTCTTGATTTGGTCCAACATGGTTCCTGATATTTTCATGATGCAATTATGGTATTCTCCCCCAATGGAACTCAAGTGGGCCATCCATATTTATGATTACTGCAACTAACCCATTAGTGGGTGAATTCAAATTTTAATTTGGTTTCATATTTTGAACTCTTTAGGCCTGTGTGCCTATATAAGATTGACTCTTCAAAGTAGTAAGGGCTAGTTTTTTTTAGGACCAAGAGGATTATGCTTAGGATGGTCCATTTAGGATCAAGGAAGTTATGCTAAGGATGGATCCCTTATAATAGAGTTGTTAGTAGATAAAACATGATCTGATTCTCATAGTTAGTAGATCAAGTATTTTATAACTTTCCTAGCATAGTGTTTTTCTTGTTGTTATGAAGATAAAGTCTGTAAATGGACAACTGTTGTAAATCTTACCATTGATAATAAAAAAGAAACATATTGATACTTAGTTTGTTGTGTATTCAAATGTTTATATCATGTGCATTTTTATGGTGACTATGTCCCTTTTGCTCACAACAACTCCTCCCAGACTTGCACCATCCTCTAGTTGGAATTGTGCTAGGTCTAGCTTAGTTAAGGACTAGTTCCTATGAGATTTTATCAACCAGGTGCTTCAGCTCCATCTCGATGGTAGTAGGGCCTTTTTATTTTTCTCCCTACCCTTATCTCTTTTTTTATTTTTTTATCAGTTTGTTAAATTAGAATAGTTTAGTTTCTGAGTTGTAATCTAAATCTAATGCTTACCTTGATTGCATTCTCTTTTGTCTATTGTGGTTTATGCACTACTGAATCTATGCAATAGATGTGTCTCTTAAAATCATATATTTAATAATAGTTATATCATTCTATTTGTTTTCTAGGTATAAACTCTTCTCATTTAATGCATAAGGAATCACTTGAAATACATACCAAAGACCCTTGACATGGTATGGTCATAATGGGTCGATTGGGTTACCTTGTGTACTAAGACTTGATAACCAAAACCTTGGAAATATTTTCTCACAAAAATATCCTTTCAAGAGAGGGAAGGATTAACAACCCCTATTTGTCATGTCAAAAGACCTCACAATATACAAACACTATAAGGAGGACCTAAACTATTGTATTTCAAACTTATTTTATGGTTTTGAAGAGTTACCTAATTGTTTTCTAGGATTTCAATTTGGAAAACTTTTTATCTGAGTATTCTAATGGCCTTGGCATGGCTATGTGGGTTTAGTTTCCTAGTAAATATCCTAGGAATCATCCATGATCTACCTAAGAATCCCAATTCATTTTACATAATGTACACACATGATGGGATTATGATAGTAGAATAACATAATCAAGCATTCAAGGATTCCATTGTTAAAACTTGCATCAAGTAGATATGGCTTGTCATCTATTCCCTTGTTATTTTGACAAGGATTCATATTATTGGTACATTGGACTATCATATGGGTGTATAACCACATGGGATAATTTTGAAATCTCATTTTTAATCCATTTTAGAGGGCCCATTGATCCTGCTACCCTATACCATGAGTTTGTTACATCCCATAGTGAATCTCTGAGTGCTTTCAATCAACAATTTCATAAACTATATACATGGTTGAAATACCATCTTCTATATACTGAGGCAATATCTATAGATATTTACCTTATAACATTATTTCCCCTCAATTCTATGTTTTTTTGAGGACTCCTTTAGTTCTCATATCCTTGGCATTGACTTATCAATCAACTTGCATCATTTAAGAACAAGCCATGTCTCATGATTAGAATATTGATTTTTCTTACCCACTGAGATAAATGAATGTTCATCCATAAAATGCTTTAATATATTAGCCTAAGAGTCATCCCATCATCCAAATTGTGCCTTATAATGAGACATTACCCCAAGCATTACCTTCGATGTGATATCAAGTGAACTCCCTTGTATTTAATGAAGACCTTGCTTACTCCATTAATGTATAGAATTTTGTTAGTTTAGTATTCAATCAACATGATGTTTTTTTGATTTTAGTAATCATGTGTCTTTTATACTTATACTAATCATGTGCCATTAATTTAGGGGAGTTAATAATAGAAAATACAAGGGCTAATCCCTAGGAGCAGGGATGATGAGTCTGATGATGAGGAAACATATGTTATATTAGGATACCTATTAACACTTGATCAAATTGGAGATAAGTTACCTACCTAGGAGGGTGAATCATAAGTCTCTTACAATCGACCAGAATATAAACTTGATGAGTTGGATATACTAGATGAGGAAGATACATGATATGCATTTGAAGAATTTTTATCCTATCTTTATCCCTCTCCAATTGAAAAGATAATTCAAGATTGTAAACAACTTGATGGTAGTAGTATCTCTCCTAGTCCATCATTGGAGATAAGTCAGCTTGAATAAGAATATGAAGATAAAGCAGGTTGTCCATGTGAAACAATTAGATCGGAAGGAATCAAAATGGAAGATCTCCTAATTCTAGATAGTCTTGCATTTGAACCAATTAGCATCAGCCTGAAGTATGCAATCATGGAGGGAATAATCCAATGAATCTCTGAGTGCTTTCAACCCACACTTTCATTAACTATATATGAGATTGAAAAACCCTTTTTGTAGACTGAGGCAATATCCATAGAGGTTTACCTTAGAAAGTTATTTCCCCTAAATACTATGTTTTTTATGTGACCTCTTTTAGCTCCTATATCCTTGACATTGACTTAAAAAACAACTTGCACCATTGAAGAACAAGCCATGTCTCATAATCAAAATATTGATTTTTTTACCCATTGGGATAAAAAAAATTTCATCCACAAAATCCTTCAATATGCTTGCCTATGAGTCAACCCATTGGCCAAGTTTTTTATTATAATGAGAAATTGACCTAAAAATTACCTCAGATGTGCTATCAAGTGAACTCCCCTATATTCAATGAAGACTCTACTTGCTCATTTAATGTATATAATTTTGTTAGTTTAGTATGCAATCAATAGGATGTTTTAACTGATTTTAGTAGTCAGGCATGTTTTTATACTTATACTAATCATGTGCCATTAATTTTGGGGATTTACTAACAAAAAATGCATGGGATAATCCCTAGGATCAGTGATGAGTTTGATGATGAGGAAACATCTACTATATTGAGTGATCTGGTAACACTTGGTCAAATTGGAGATGAGCTACCTACCCAAGAGGGTTAATCACAAGTATCTTATAATTATCCTGAAGATGAACTTGATGAGTTGGATCCACTAGATGAGAAAGATGAAAGTTATATGTCTGAATAATTGTTATCTTATATTGCTCCCTCTCCAATCAAAAAGTTAATTCAATATTGTAAATATCTCGATGGTAGTAGTATCTCCCCTAGGCTATACATTTGAAGCATTCTTGTCCTATTATTATCCCTTGTTTTTCATTTATGTTGCTTTGGTTTATTTCTCTATTTTATTGTTGGGTTTATCCCAACTATTTTTTCCCAATTGTCCCATTGTTAATCAAATAAATGAAATAAAGGGTTATTTCAAGAGTAACATAGGTGGCACTGAAAGAGCCTGATTGCAATTTTGCTTGAAAAGTCTATGTGAAACTATTGTGATCACATGGTTCATTTACTGAATTATAAAGGTAAATGAATCATAATAGAACCTATGGATTTAGAAAAGTTATTTTATTGTTTGAATCCATCTAATGCACTATATCGAATATCTAAATAAAAATGTAGCATTACTTCATTCTGGTTTGTATTGAGTTGTCATGAACTTGTTGACTTCATTTTATTTTTTGGTTTGGTCCCCAACCATATATGGATGAATTTAAAAATATCCTTTCAAAATATTTGATTTAAAATGTAAAATATAATATTCTCTTTGAAAGGGTAACAATAGTAGCCTCCACCATAGGATTTTTGGCCTGATTGATAGTGGATCAAGGCCTTTGAATGTGACTAGAGGTATCTATTTCAAGGCTATATATGCCTAGATAGTAGCAGATCAATACCCACACCACCTCCCCCCAAAGTTAAATTGTAAAATATTTTTCTTTTAGTAGTTCTGGCCTTATGTAAATCTGAATCACTACATGTGAATGTAAGGAAAATGAATAAATCATTCAATCACACACACCACAGCTTAGTATGTCACTTATTCTTATAGAGTTTAGTGACTTTTAATTATGGTTTATTCTAAGTAATTGCTTATAGATAATTCTTTTTTTTCTTGTGAAATCAAAGACTCTAGTTTTTCAAAATACTCAAGAGTATTTCCTAGTAAGAGTCACCATTTATTGTTTGCACAACACACCCTATTTTCAAACTAAAAATGGGGACCCTATTTTTTAATTTAAAGTCTGGTCTTATACCTTTCAAGAGTTCATTATGGTTTTTAGTTTAAATCTACCTTCCTAGGAGTCTATTTTTCTAGATGTGAAGATTTGAAATCTAAATATGCTTCATTACTTTAACTAAGTTTGAGTAAATCAAATGTTCATCATAATCACTTAGTCTAATTCACATCTAGGTTTCTTTAGCTTTTATGTCTAAATTTGCATGAATCTACTAAATCTTAGTCTATTTGTTTGGTTGTGTTTTGAAACACATTTAACATCTTCTTTTTAGACTATCTCACCTTAGGTTTGTGCAAATTATCTATTTTAGAGTTTTATTGTTCCTTTTCTTAAGTAATTTGATGTATTTCAATTCTCATTTTGATATAAATTACTAAGCATTCATTTAGTTTCATTATTTTATTTAGTTAATTTCCATTTAAAATGGATTAAATTGGCTTATGGATTGATCAAAATGACTAAGTTATTGCACAGTTTCTACCTTATACTTAGTCATTTTTATGTTTTCTTCCTTAATCATTTTCTTTTGAAAACTTAACTATTGGATTTTTGATTCTAAGTTGTTGACTATGCTTTTTATATTATGAATACAAGTGCATACGTTTGTCCTTGTACCACATGGTGACTTCCCCTGGCTCCTCACAACTCTAACCCATCTAAAAAAGACTTTTGACACTTAGTCGATTTTACAAAAGTTACTCGTAGCCATGTGGCACCTTTATGCTTCTTCAAAAGACTTAGCCAATATAAAAAGTGCTTTCCCAATGACACGTGTTGAACTCCTGGTGACTCTAACCTATTTAAAAAAGTGTTTTGACACTTAGTCAATTCTTTAACTTTTTTCAGAGCCACGTGTCACTTTTATGCTTAGCGGGACTTAGCTATTTCTCTTCATAGGTGGTCTAGTGCCATGTGTCAATATTTTTATGGTCTTGAGACTATTCAAAAATATTTTAATACTTAGTCAATTTTATTCAAGGTTTCCTGGTAATAAAATGATGTCAACAAAATTTCAAGCTAGTAGCTCAGTAGGATGATGCCACATGGCATAATCTGATTGCTTCACTATCCTAAAAATGTTTATACCATTATAATGCCTCTAGGCTAACAAGTCATTGAGATGATGCCATGTGGCATTATTTGACTACTTTTATATCCTAAATATGTTTGTACCAGTGTAATGCCTCTAAGCTAGCATATTACTAAGATGATGTCACATGGCATCATCCTACTACTTTTCTATCCTAGAGATGTTTGTACAAAGCATAAAACCTCTAGACAAGAAGTGAGTGGGATAATACCATGTCATAAAATCTTGTTTTTCTAGTATCTTTGGGTAGTTTGTGAAACTTTTAATCCCAACCAAAATCTTAAAAAAGTGAGATGATGTCATGTGGCAAAATCTCACTTTACTAAAAAATGAACAATCAACATGGACTTAAAGCTTCAACTGAGCAAGGAAAGAGTGAGTATAAGCCACATGGAAGGGAACTCATTAGAACTAAATACACGTTAGATAAATATCCAAAAAATCATGATCCTAAAGTTGATGACCCAACTACCCATCAAAATTATCAAGAAGCCAAGAATGGACTATGCATCCAATATGATTTGTAGAATCAAATTACAATCCAACTAAATCATTAATAAGATGGGAATTATTAGTGTGGCCTATGTGTCAAGATTAAACATGAATCACAAAGGAAAAAATATACACCTTAAATAGGCATGGATCTAGCTTCACATGATGTGGGTGGATGATAGTCTTGATGTAATCTCAACTGCATTCCTTTGCAATCATTTGTTCTTGATTTGGTCCAACATGGTTCTTGATATTTTCATGATGGAATTGAGTGGGATTCACATCTAATGGACCTTAAGTGTGCCTACCATAATTATCATTTTTGAATCTACCCCATTAGTGGGTGGATTCAAATTTTAATTTGAATTCTTATTTTGAACTCTTTAGGCCTACATACCTATATAAGATCGACACTTTGAAGTAATAAGGGCTGGTCTTTTTTAGGACTAATAGGATTATACTTAGTCTAGTCCATTTAGGATTGAGTAAGTTATGCTTAGGATAAATCCCTAAGAATATAGTAGTTAGTGGATGAGACGTGTTAGGACTCTCATAATTATTAGACCAAACATTTTTCGTAGTTTCCTAGTGTAGTGTTTTTCTTGTTGTTATGAGAATGAAGTCTGTAGCTAGACAAATGTTATGTATCTTACCATTGATAATAAAAAAGAAACATATTCATACTCAATTTTTTGTGTAGTCAAATGTTCATCTCCTGAACCTTTTTATGGTGGTTATGTCCCTTTTGCTCATAGTAACTCCTCTCAGACTCTTGCATCATATTCTAGCTAGAGTTGTGCTAGGTCTAGCTCACCTAAGGACTGGTTCCTATGAGAACTTCTCAATTGGATGCTTCATTTCCTCTCTATGGTGGTATCCATTTTTTTTGATTTCTCCTTACCCTTCTATTTTTTTCCTTTTTTAATCAGTCTATTAGATTAGATTAGTTTAGTTTCCGAGTTGCAATCTACATCTAATGCTTACCTTGATTGCATGCTCTTTTGTATATTGTGGTTTATGCACTGTTGAATCCAAATAATAGACATGTTTCTTGAAATTAACTATTTATTCATAGCTATATAATTCTACTAGTTCACTAGGTATAAAATCCTCTCATTTAATGCATATTAAATCGCTTTAAATACACACCAAATACCCTTGACATGGTATGGTCATAATGAGTTATTTGTGTTACCTTGCACACCAAGACCTAGTAAATAAGACCTTGGGGATATTTTATTAGACAAATATCCTTATAGGAGAGGGGGAACAACAACCCCTACCTTAGTTGGTGTTTCAAAATACCTCAAAACATATAGATTCATTCAATATTATATATAGGACACTTATGTCCATATCAAATGCCTACATCGATGCAACTATCTAAATCTAACACAAGCATTTGAGGCCAAAGAAAAAATATTCATATAATCTAATAACTACTTTAGGATCCTGATCTAGTCCACTTCCATCCTATTTCAACCTAGATATGCATACATATAGTAAACCAACTAATTACTCTTGTTTCTAATTTATCATAATATCAATCAATAAATATAATTTTTATTTTTAACTTATATCAGTATTTAAATTTATAATATTATTTATGTGAGTTTACAAATTAATTTGCTTGCTCTATATTTATTTATCACCCTTATGTTTAATCTCTTATATATTATTATCTCTATTTACCCTTGTACCATCGATTTAGGGTTAAATATTTGGTAAACCCGACCTTAGTGCTTCTGTAATCAAAATCTAGATTGATCTATAGTTTCCAACCTCCTTGGGTTATATCTTGTGATTTATTTCCATATCTAAAACTTTACCTTAGGGTTTTACCCTCCTATTGTTTCCAAGATTTGTGTTCATACACTTGCAAATTTATTCTTCCTTTATTAGTGTATTTCAATCTCCAAACAAATCCATTTCCAAATTCTTGAAATAGTTTTCATAATCCAGTTGATATAAACAAAAACTTCTTTTTGTTTTCTAAATTATTATATGAATTTTGGGAATTTTTCATTTTACAATTTTTAGTAAATGTAGATCTATAACCCATACACTCTACTTTTTTTCCCCTATTTTTATGGGTTTGTATTATTTTTTATTTTTCCTAAAATAACTATCCGTGATTTCCATAAAATCTAGCCACTATTATGAAATTTATATATCCTTATTATGAAAGATCTCACTAAGTTTTCCTTGAGGTTTTTAGCTTCTAAGATTTCAAATTATAGTAATTATCTAGTGTTGATTTTTCCTATCGTGTTAAAATGCTGGAATTTGTATGTATTGTTGGTTGAATATTTTGATCAGCGTACTGATAAACAAAATAGGTCTGATCAACCAAAGTAGGAAGATTGGTCATCCAAATGTGTAGGTTTACCACATCAAAAGGGGACTAATCTCTCCTCTCATCAAGGGGAGGTTCCCTATGGATATGCTATACATACATACATACATACATACATACATACATACATACATACATACATACATACATACATACATACATACATACATATATATATATATATATATATATATATATATATATAAACATAAAATAATACTCAAGGGTAGGACAAACCATCCATCTCTCTCTTTTTAGAGATGATGCATGCAGATCAAAGGAAAAACTCAAGGGAAATGAAAGAAAACACTCCTCTTCTTTCAGAAGTACTATTCAACAAGCCACAAGAATAATCCTGGTAGTAAAAGTAAAATGTAACCAAAGACGTAGTAACCAGAAAATTGAGATGCAACATAAAGTCTTCACCTAAATTGCTCAAGAGTAAGATACAAAGGACAATGAGGGCACAAAGTCATCCCAAGGTCCTTTACACAGAAATGAAAAATAAAACACACTAAAGG
The DNA here is from genome assembly GCA_037957365.1 of Torreya grandis. Taxonomy (NCBI): domain Eukaryota; kingdom Viridiplantae; phylum Streptophyta; class Pinopsida; order Cupressales; family Taxaceae; genus Torreya; species Torreya grandis. Next base: position 3,350,906 of record JARHVA010000828.1, read on the forward strand.
CAATTATGGGGGCACAAAGTATCTCCACAGTTGACTCTTCATGACATCTTCCTGACTACTTTCACTAATTCTACTTGTTGAATTAAAGGAACAGAAACTATATCAAGGAAAAAGACATAAGAACAGTTTCCCCAACAACAAAGATATTACAGCACAAAGTTTGAAAAGTCACTTTCTTTCTTATTCCAATAACAAAATATGATCAACAATCTAAGCTCAAAGTGTCAATCATGCCTTTCAATTTGGGTAGAGTTTCATTTCTGATTGTCAAAAAGAGATATATTTATAATAAAAGAGAGTCCCTTATATAGCCTCTTTAAGAAGGACTCGAGAATAGTAACACATCATGTTGCATTGAAATTTGTTAAGAAGACAGGCTAGAATTTAGGGGCATCTACCCATTTTATTTTCTCAATGTAGAGAAACAAGTCACACTATTGAAAGTTTGCATCTTTCAATGTCCACCTGGCGATCTGATCCTTCCTCATCATTCCTCCTTTTTTGGTTAATTGAATCGGGTCCTTGATTCAATTTGATACTCTGTTCCTTAATTGATTCCTGCTGATCTTGGCCTTAAAGCCTGTGAATGCATTTGGGTCTGTAGATTATAAGGATCAACAACTATTTTATGAGATTTGAAATTGACATTCACACACCCGTCAATATGCTTTCAACGGCTAGTTCACTGTTCTTGAATTTGACGTCTTCAGGCGCATCACCCCTTGGTCCTTCTTTGGATTTCCTATTTTGCATCCCCCTGAAGGGAAGGTGACCCTTCAACTTTGGGGGAGTGTCCTTTAAGTTGGCAGCTGAGAGTCCCCTGCAAGGGCACCTACCCTTCGGGGTCCTTCGGTGGCCTTTTCTTTGGAGTCTCTCGTGAACATTTCCGTGGACATTCCCTGTGGACATTTTCCCTGGGCTTTCTCCACAGGCATTTTCCCTGGGCTTTTTCTTGCAAACCACTTCTCGAAGACAAAAAGTCTACAGACATTTCCTGCAGACAAAAAGTCTATGGATATTTCCTGTGGACAAAAAGTTTGCAGAATTTGTTCCAATCACTTTGCCTTCAAAAAATCCTTTAGGTTTTCCTCTCGTAGATGCTTTCCTGAATTCCTTTAGAATTTTTGTCTGAAGGAATTCCTTCGAACAAAAAGTATGAAAGAATTATTTCTTAGACTTTTTCAATTGCCTTAAACAAAAATTTGAAAGAATTACCTTTGCGGCTTCCTTGAAAATGACCCTTTCGAAGGGTGCTTTTATTGACCAAGTGCCCTCTGCAAGGGCACTTGTCCTTTGGGAGGCTTGTTTGAAAATTTTCATTTGAACCGCTCCTTTGAACCAAGTCGATGATCCCTTTGATTGAACCAACTGAGTGAACCGTTTGATTGAACCAAAGCATTGAACCGCTTGGTTGAACCAAGCCGATGAACCAAGCTTTGAACCAAAATGGTTCAAGCTGATGGACCAAGATGATGAACCAATTGAATGAACCAAAGCATTAAACCAACCATTGAAACAAGCTTTGGTTCAATGGTTCAAATGAAGCCTTTAAACCAACTGGCGAACCATTTGATTGAACCAAAGTGATGAACTGAGTGGATGAACCAGAGCGTTGAACTGAGTGGATGAACCAACTGAGTGAACCAAATCATTGAACCGCTTGATTGAACCTGTTGAACCTTGAACTTGTTGAATGTTTGAACCAAAGTGGTTCAATAGTTCAATGGTTCAATCCTTCTTTGCTTAGCTAAATGCTTGCCGATGGATATTTTTGATTGAACCAAGGCGCTAAACCAATCCTAAAAATGAATAAGTGTTGGAAATTGATTCTTTTGATTGAACCCACTTGTAAAAGCCTTTGAACCTATAGAAATGAACCTACCTGCAGAGTCTGTAGAAACCAAGTCTATAGAAATCAACCTGTAAAGCCCATTAAACTTGGCCTACAGAGTCCGTAGATTTCTAAGAAGCTTGAAAAATGAGGAATTTGAATGCCCAGGACAAATTTTAGAAAAGGAAGAGACAATTTTGGTATGTAGGACCAAAATAGTTTAAATGTTGTCCCAAAAATATCTAACAACTTGCTCCAGTTGGGGAACTTCTATCAATTGCAAAAAGAATTGAAGGGAGTAGAATCCAGAATCTCTAGTGTCTTCATGTGTATCATTGGGCTACGAAGTCATGCTACCCATAAATGGAAGGCATCAAAAAAGGAAACAAACAAAACAAAATAGAATAAAAAACTATACAAATATACATATGTACAGATGCAATGATTTGATACTTCAAGAATTGAAGTATTTCAGATGCTGTTTCTTGAGAGAGTGAAAATAGTGCTCTATCTTGGTAAACCAATAGGAAACCATTTTTCCCCCAAAAATGGTGACGAGTGAATGGAGCTCTCCACCAGGAAACCAATTTTTTGTGTCTTCCTCTTGGCTTTTTCTTCTTCTTTCCCCATGGTAGGATGTGGTCTTCAATTTGAAAGCCATAACTCCTTGCTTCCTTGGTGAAGGGTTCCTTTGCCTGATTTTGATTTGCAACAGCATGGTCCATTATCGTAATTAGTTATTCTTCTGGTTCAGTCCAACACATGATTGGATTGTCCACATCAAACTCCTGACAAACTATCAGCTTAGCATCTCCTTTGATGTGAAGGAGTTTGATTTCTTCATCTTGAGCAATCTTAAATCCGAGCAACAAAGATTTGCATCCAGCTATGGAAGAATTGCTGCCATTAGATTTTAAGATCTAAGCATCATCAGATACTGATCTCCTATCAGATTTCTCTTCATTAGAGATGGAAGATCCTTCCTTATTTGTACTGTGCCCTACCAATTCTCCTAAAGTCTTGTTTAGATCAATTCCTGGATTGTCAACTATAGGACTTTTATCTATAGAAACATGAACATCCTCTATGGTAAAGAAATAATTACCCCTGCCTGAAGACTCAAACAGAATTTGTGCTACAGGGGATGATGTTTGGGTGACCATGTATTTTGCCTCCTTTTTAGGGAGCAATCTCTTCATTGCACCTTGTACATGGATCCTTGCTTCAGATAGGTCCATCCTTAGTTCTCCTCCCACGTCCTTATAAAAATTTCATCCAAGCAAAATGCCATAGGATGCTAGGATGTTAGCCACCAAGACAATCATCTTGATTCTCTTATCTGGAAAGGCTGCCAATGCAAATTGGGCATCTTTGATTTGCCCCAACAATGGTACTTGCTTGTTTTCCATGGAGAAACATCTCCCAAATGTCTTGCTCAGTGTGAGGCCCAGAGACTCAACTACTTTAGTAGGCATAACATTGTCAGATGCCCTAAAATCAATGATGTAATTGTTAAGTTGATAACCATTTATTAATAAGGAAACATAGAAAGGTTCTATTTTCCCAAGGGCAGTTGGAGGAGTAGTGACAAGATTATTTGGAATGGGCATGTTCTTTGGGGAATCAAGAATTATTTTCTTAATCTCTTGTCTTGCAGGGATGGTTTAGTTCTTGACACATTGGACCAACCTATCCAATTGATCAAGATTGGACTACAAATATTTAAATTTAGACATTTGAATTTTGGTCTTCTTGACATGATCAATTATTTCAAATGACTGAGTTGGACTAGGAATAGAGGAAATCATTTCAACCATTTGGGTTTTAGGAGGGATGGGAGGAGGGCTAGTTTTCAAAATTGAAGTAGAAGGTGAAGGTGAAATTGATGTACTTACATTCTGGGTGATCACCGGATCCTTTGACTGGAAAGGCAGAATGGTTCCATGCTTAACAATTGTAATTGCTGATTGAGGTTGCTCCTATGTCTTCTTTTTATCATCTTGTTGGATAGATTGGTTTTTGGACCTGGTAAACACTACATATGATCCATCAATAGCTTCTCCTTTACTTCTGGGTTCATCTTAATAGTTCAGGAAACCAATGTGGGAGTCGCCAGCTAATTCTTCTTGATCCTCCATGAAGAGATCAACATTATTTTCTTGCTCAAACTCAGGTTGGAAAGAGAAAGCATGTTCTGTTTCCAAATATCCAACTGATGAGTTTGTTGGAGGAGCTTCAAGGGCAAGTTTCCCTTGTGGGGGAGGAAGATGATCTGGCTGCCCTTGATTCTTGGTGGCATTGACTTGATATGACTGATTTGGAAATGTCCTTCTTGGCATATCTCTATATGAAGGAGAATAAGACATTCCTTGTGCCATTTGTCTTTTCAAGGCTTGCAGTTCATTTTATAGCTTTTGCACCATTGGATCAGTGGTGTCTGTAGATGAATATTTAGAAGATGATGAGGATCTATTTCTATTTGGATTTCTTCTTATCTTTCTTGCTAAGATGAGATCATCTTCTACCTCAGTGGCCAAAAGTTGAGCTGTAGCAAGATCTATTTGACCAACACGTCTCAAAATAAAACTGACTTCAAGCTAAGAATCTTAATTATTTCTAAGAATTAATGAAGAAACATTTAAGATTCTCAGCTATAGGTCGAGTAATTACATGAATTCTTTTCCTTAGTTTGTCAAATTTGGCTATGAAGTCTCTCATTGGTTCATGAGGCTCTTTCTTCATCTGTGTAAGTTGAGCCAAAAGTGCATGTGCATCTTTTGCAAGTTTGAATCTGGCTTCAAACTTAGCTTTAAGGGTATTCCAATCAGTTACTGACCGACCCTGTAGATGATAAAACCAATCTGTAGCAGCACCTTGTAATGTTTCTACAAATAACCTGACTGTTATATCTTCAAATTCTACTCCAATTACTCCATAGGCTGTGCTAAAGGTTGTAGTGTGTTCATCATGATGAACTTTCTCATCACCATAGAATTTGGGGAAATTCTTCCTTGAACTGCGTGGAAGCTCATGTAGAGGTGGAGTAAGATTGAGAGGACCAAAAGCATTACCCCAGGGGCCTTGAACTGCCATTATAGGATTATGAAAAGGAGGGATAACAAATCTCAGAGGGGTAATTATTTGCAAATCTTTATCAACAACAGAAGTAGATACTTCATCTGGCAATGGAGATCTGACTTTAGTAGGAGGAAAGCTCTTGGTTCATTGGAGGCGAGATGGTGAAGGACACAGATCGAAATCACTTTGATATACCAACTCAAATACATGATCAATAATCCCTTTAGCCCTTTGGCTTCATGTATACCTTGAATCTACCAGATTGTGAAACAAAAATGAAAAAGAATTAACTTTGCTTCAGTTTAAAGCTTGAGGCTTTAAATTGCGCACTCTTTCCCAGCAGCTCTAGTTTTGTAGACCAGATAGAATAATGGAGTTGGAGGAAGATGGTAAGGCTATAAATAGATAATGGGTAAGACAAGTAATGGAGTCACCAAAATCTGTAATGGATAAGGGTTATAATGATAATGGGTAAGACACAAGTGATGTTTCAATCTGAAACTTGAGGTTCCAAATTTCACAAAATTATGTAAATCCCTAGCGGAGTTGCCAAAAATTATTGGTTGAATATTTTTTCGATTAGCGTACTGATAAACAAAATAGGTCTGATCAGCCAAAGTAGAAAGATTGGTCCTCCAAATGTGTAAGTTTACCACATCAAAAGGGGACTAATCTCTCCTCTCATCAAGGGGAGGTTCCCTATGGATATGCTATATATATATATATATATATATATATATAAATAGAAAATAATACTCAAGAGTAGGACAAACCATCCATCTCTCTTTTTTTAGAGATGATGCCTGCGGATCAAAGGAAAAACTCAAGGGAAATGACAGAAAGCACTCCTCTTCTTTTAGAAGTACTATTCAACAAGCCATAAGAATACTCCTAGTAGTAAAAGCAAAATGTAACTAAAGACGTAGTAACTAGCAATTTGAGATGCAGCACAAAGTCTTCACCTAAATTGCTCAAGAGTAAGATACGAAGGACAATGAGGGCACAAAGTCATCCCAAGGTCCTTTACATAGAAATGAAAAAGAAAACACACTAAAGGCAATTATGGGGGCACAAAGTCTCTCCAAAGTTGACTCTTCAGGACATCTTCCTGACTACTTTCACTAATTCTCTTGTTGAATTGAAGGAACAAGAAATATATCAAGGAAAAAGACATAAGAACAGTTTCCCCAACAACAAAGATATTACAGCACAAAGTCTGAAAATTCACTTGCTTTCTTATTCCAATAACAAAATATGATCAACAATATAAGCTCAAAGTCTCAGTAATGCCTTTCAATTTGGGTAGAGTTTCATTTCTGATTGTCAAAAAGAGATATATTTACAATAAAAGAGTCTCCCTTATATAGCCTCTTCAAGGACTCAGGAACAATAACACATCATGTTGCATTGAAATTTGTTAAGAAGACAGGCTGGAATTTAGGGGCATCTACCCATTTTCTTTTCTCAATGTAGAGAAACAAGTCATGCTATTGAAAGTTTGCATCTTTTAATGTCCACCTGGTGATCTGATTCTTCCTCATCGTTCCTCCTTTTTTGGTTAATTAAATCAGGTCCTTGATTCAATTTGATACTCTGTTCCTTAATCACTTCCTATTGATCTTGGCCTTAAAGCCTATGAATGCATTTGGGTCTGTAGATTACAAGGATCAATGACTATTTTATGAGCTTTGAAATTGACATTCATGCACCCGTCAATACGCTTTCAACGGCTAGTTTGCTGTTCTTGAATTTGACATCTTTGGGCACGTCACCCCTTGGTCCTTCTTTGGCTTTCCTATTTTGCATCCTCCCGAAGGGAAGGTGACCCTTTAGCTTTGGGGGAGTGTCCTTTAAGTTGGCAACTGAGAGAACCCTGCAAGGGCACCTGCCCTTCGAGGTCCTTCGATGGCCTTTTCTTTGGAGTCTCTCGTAGACATTTGTGCGGACATTCCCTGCAGACATTTTCCCTGGGCTTTCTCCATGGGCATTTTCCCTAAGCTTTTTCCCGTGAACAACTTCCCATGGACAAAAAGTCTGCAGACATTTATCGTGGACAAAAAGTCCACAAATATTTCTTGTAGATAAAAAGTCTATGGAATTGTTTCGATCACTTTGCCTTCAAAAAATCCTTCAGGTTTTCCTCCCACAGCTGCTTTCCCAAATTCCTTCAAACTTTTTGTCTGAAAGAATTCCTTCAGACAAAAAGTTTGAAAGAATTATTTCTTAGAATTTTTCAACTACCTTAAAAAAAATCTGAAAGAATTACCTTTGCGACTTCCTTGAAAATGACCCTTTCGAAGGGTGCTTTTGTCGACCAAGTGCCCTCTGCATGGGCACTTGTCCTTCAGGAGGCTTCTTTGAAATTTTGCATTTGAACCGCTCCTTTGAACCAAGTTGATGATCCCTTTGATTGAACCATCTGAGTGAACCATTTGATTGAACCAAAGCATTAAACCGCTTATTTGAACCAAATGTTGAACCAAGCTTTGAACCAAAATGGTTCAAGCCGATGGACCAAGCTGATGAACCAATTGAATGAACCAAAGCATTGAACCAACCATTGAACCAAGCTTTGGTTCAATAGTTCAAATGAAGCCTTTGAACCAACTGACGAACCATTTGATTGAACCAAAGTGATGAACTGAGTGGATGAACCAAAGTGTTGAACTGAGTGGATGAACCAACTGAGTGAACCAAAGCATTGAACCGCTTGATTGAACCTATTGAACCTTGATTTCGTTAAACATTTGAACCAAAGTGGTTCAATGGTTCAATCCTTCTTTGCTTAGCTAAATTCTTGTCGATGGGCATTTTTGATTGAACCAAGGTGCTGAACCAATCCTGAAAATGACTAAGTGTTGGAAATTGATTCTTTTGATTGAACCTGCCTGCAGAAGCCTTTGAACTTGTAGAAATGAACCTACTTATAGAGTTCATAGAAACCAAGTCCATAGAAATCAACCTATAAAGCCCATTGAACTTGGCCTATAGAGTCCTTAGATTTTTGAGAAGCTTTAAAAATGAGGAATTTGAATGCCCAGGACAAATTTCAGAAAAGGAAGAGACAATTTTGGTCTGTAGGACCAAAATAGTTCAAATGTTGTCCCAAAAATGAGTGATATTTTTGGGGGACAACATGTATCTCATTTATTATTCTCATGTTAGTTTTTAGAAAATTTCAAATGGATAAAAAGGAATTTCTTCTTAATACTAACCCTAAGTATGGTGATATCCACCATCCCTATAACCAGGTCCATTTTATCACTTATTCAAGGGTTAAGGTGGTCCATCCTATAGTTACAAAAGAAGGTAACCAAAAAACCCTACCAAAAAACCAAGATGGTATGTGTATACATATAACATTTTTAAACTTATCAATTATTGATGCTCTCTCTCTTACAAGAACCCATCGAGTCTCAATTTCTCTAAGTGCACACCTTAAAGGGTGAACCATGAAAGGGGTGGGTAGACCATTGGTGCTTCAAAATATTTTTGTCCCCTATACCATCACTTGAAATACAAACAGCTTTAATACACTTTCCTAAGCTTTGACACCTCCCTTACACACTCTTCCAAATAATTTACTGCCTCAAATAGGCCCTACCTAAGCCAAAACCTCTTTTTAAGTTTTGCCAAAGAAATTAAACATGGGCCAACCCTACACTTAAAATATATAATAATGTTATGATATTAAGTTAGCCTCGATCATCCCAGTCTGGTACCTAACTAGTTTTATTAATTTAGTGATATAGGGTCAATTAGGCCAACTCTATTGGCTAAAACTTTAGAAGAGTTTAGGGTTAGATCCAAATATATATACATATCCATTTATGTAATTTTAGAGATAAATAATGATAAAATCATTATTTTCACATCTAATTATCTTCCATTATACTTGAGGAGCATTGCTTAGGGTTTCATCCTTCTTTTGGTGATACAGATCTTGTCTTATGTGGAAGTATTTGGATGTTTAAGAGAAGTCATGTAACCTAGAACTGACCTATCTTTATTATCATTATAAACCAAAACAACCTCTTATGAAGAAAATTATCCAAGGGAGAGATTAAGTCTCATTGGTTTCATCTTTGAAGGTAAGTATTCCTATGATTTGGGCAACAATTCAGGTGACGGTTCTACCCCAATTGATGATGGAACTTTTGGGAGCCATAACTTTTGCATCGTAGCTCCAATTGACTCCCCATTTGAACCGTTGGAAAGATAAGAATGAGGAGAAAATGGTGAGATGTAATTGAGCTCAAATTGATGGTTTTTGACCCCTAAAAACTTAATGGAAGTTACCCAAATTTCAATTTTAGTAGTGTAGTCTAAAAATAGTAAGTTTCTAAAAATAGTAAGTCCTCAAATTTTGTATTATTTTAAATCATGGAAGTCAAACCAATTAATATAAATTGATATTGGTGACCTTAAAAATCATCCTCCTACTTTCAAAATTTTTATAAATGAAGATGTAACCCTAAATAAAAATTAGACATCTCTTCCCAGAGATAAGCATATAGTTGTATTGCAATCTTGAGTAATAAAACATCTCTTCTCAAAGAATTCATTATTACTATATTATTTTCATGTTATAAAAATATATGTCAATCAAATCTTGTAAGTTTTAGATCAGTGGTATCAGAGTGGTTTGTCTTGAGAGTGTATGATCCTGAGGATGGGGTCAGGCTACAAGAAGCTTGGGTGGTAAACAACAGAACTTCCAAACTATCCACCTATTCGCTCCAAATGACTTCAAATGGAAAATGACACTAAGACATCTGATCTCTTCAAAGACATGGTGAATGATCCCTCTAATGGCAAAAAGCATAGATGCTACAATAATTTTCCTAAATTCTCTAATAACTCTCGATGGGAAATTTTGGCTCCTCATCTGCACTTCCTAGTTCCTCATCCATGGAACATCCTTTTAGTGCCCCAACACCCTTCAAGGTTTAGGTAAATTTTGATATCCTTATAATTAAAGGCAAAATCAATGATGATGCAGTAGAAAATTAGTTAGATCAATTATCTTCCTACTTTTCTATAAATAAATTCACCGATGGAGAAAAGATCACTTTTGCTCTTTTGAAAGCATTATTGCCCATGAAAAATTGGTGGGAAGTGTACAAAAAGAGGTTCAGTATAGATGGCATTAGCCTTGAGGTGGAAACTACCTGGGATGATTTCATAGAAATGGTAAAGGAAGAATATTATCCCATTGGAGCATATTATGATCTGTACATATAGTGGTAACAACTTTGCCAAGGTAAGGACCAATCTATTCAAGATTACACTGACATTTTTCACTCTCTATCTATAAGATTAGGAATCCAATAAAGTGAGAAACATAAGACTCTCAAATATTGTGGTGGAATATAATGGTACATATGAGGGGAAATATAACTCTTCAATTTGGAAACCCTCGGTGAGGCATACAAGTTCACAGTGAAGATTGAGTAGAATCATGGAAGAAAGAATACGAAGAGTCAGCCTTCAAAATGGAAAAGTGACAAGGAAGGTCAAACACGGGGCCAAAATTGGAAGTAAAAGGAGTTTCAAGATAAGAAACCCCATAAGGGGAAGACTAGAAAATGGTGTGATTACCATAAAATTGGAACTCACTCCAAAGAAGAATGTCGAGCCATCAAGTCATTGCTTTTTGAGTCACAATACCTGACATCTACGGCTCTATCTGATACACAACCTAAAGTCAAAGAGGATGAAGAAGAGATTATAGATGCTAAGCCTGATACCATCATTGCTTCATCACAAACCCATGAGGAAAGGCCAAATGACAAGGAAATGTTGTTTCACTCCAAATTATGGGTAAAAGGTAAGCCTCTGCAATTCATTCTTGATAGTGGGAGTCAAAAGAATTTAATCTCAACTAAAGTTATGAAAAATCTAAATCTATCCATGAAGCCTCACCTAAAGCCATATAGTATTAGATGGTTGAGCCCAGGAAGAGACCTCTGTGTCACCCATTAGTGTCTTCTTTCATATGTAATAAAACCTTTCCAAGATGAAGTCTTGTGTGATGTGGTCAATCTATATGTTTGTGATGTACTCCTTGGTCAATCTTTCATATATGATCGACATGGCATTTATGAATCATGAACCCAAAGAATCACCTTCACTCTTACAACATGGTGCTATAGGGTACTAGAGGCACCACCTCCCACATCTATCTCCCTGATTAGTGCCAAACAATGTAAGAGATTGGTGGAGAAGACAAAGTAATTCATTCTCATAGTGGTCAAACCATAGAAATCCAAGAAGGCTGATGTTGTAGTCTTGACTATACAATCAACACAACAATAGAAGTAGATGGGACAAATCAAGGGAGAATAAGATGACTTATTCAAGTCACCCACATGAGTTCCACTTCACTACCGGTTAAGACATTCTATCGATTTGATCCTAGGATCACCTTTACCTAATAATTCTATGTATCACATATCAGTTTTGAAGAATGATGAGATAAAAAGATATATTTAGGAATTGATCCAAAAGGGTCACATCATGCTAAGCTCTTCACCCTATGGTAGCTTGATTGTCCTGGCACCAAAGAAAGATAAAACATGGAGGCTTTGCATTGACTATCGATCCTTGAATAAAATCACTATGAAGAATCGCTACCCCCTCCCTAAGATTGATGACCTGCTAGACCAACTCTGTGGTGTGAATTTCTTCACCAAAATTGATCACAAATTTGGCTATCACCAAATTCCCATCGATCCCACTGATGTCTAGAAGACTACATTAAAATCTAAGGAGGGGATCTTCAAATGATTGGTTATGACTTTTAGCTTAACTAATGCACCTAAAACCTTCATGAAGATGATGGATGACATCCTACAACCCTTCACCAAATCATTCATGGTTGTCTACCTAGATGACATACTCATCTATAGTAGAACATGGGAGGAACATCTACAACATGTTCGTAAGGTGCTTCAAACTCTTTGGCAGCACAATTGGTATGTAAATCTTGAAAAATGCACATTTGAGATGAAAACAATTCAATACCTTGGGTACATTATGAATGAGGAAGGGGTCCATGTTGATATAGAGAATATTCTAGTTATTCATGAATGGCCTATAACAAGGATCCTCATAGAACTTCATAGCTTCTTGGGTCTTGAAAATTTCTATCACATGTTTGTTCTTGAATTTTCACATGTTGCTTGGTCACTAATCCAAGTGACTAAAGGAGGAGCTAAAACTAAATTTCAGTGGGGTGAAATACAAAAAGGGCATTTGAGAATTTGAATAATAGAATTTGCTTAGCTTGTGTTCTTACCTTGTCAGATTTGCATCAACCTTTTGAGTTGATGATAGATGTAGCTAAATATGCCATGGGAGCTATCATCATGCAACATGGCCATCTTATTACATATCATAGTGAAAATTTCACTAATATAGTCAAGAAATCCCTGATATATGATAAGGACCTCTATGCCATTGTGTAAGCCTAAAAACAATGGAAACCCTACATCTTGGGAAAAGAAATGATCATCCACATTGACCACAGACCATTGGAATTCATCCAGATGCAGGGCAAACTATGAAATGAGAGGCACTAAAAGTGGGCCACATATATGTAGTAATTCCATTTTATAATCAAACACAAAAAGCAGAGCTCAAATACGATCATATATTGTCTGAGCTACCCACCAATTACTATACTTACAATAGTTCTTAACCTGTGCAAACATAAGACTACCACTTGGGGTGCTTTGTATGAAGTAGATCTTGCCTTTGTTGATACATATTAGGTGCTTCAAAAAGGTAAGCATGTTTCTAATTTATATTTTCAAGATAATTTCCTCTATCATATGGGGCTCATCTGTGTTCTAGCTATAGAGCAACAAAAGATGATATGGGAAGCACATTTTAGTAGGACAATTGGACACTTTGGTGTAGAAAAGATATTAGCAGTTATTCAAAAACACTTCTACTAACCCTATATGTGAAAGGATGTGTAAAGGTATCTCAAATATTTCACCCCATGTGTAATAGCCAAGCCAAAAAATAAGAAGCAAGGATTGTACACACCATTGCCAGAACCAACCAGGGCTTGGGAGTTTGTCTCAATGGATTTTATCTCAGGTTTGCCCACTTCAAAAAATGGCAAAGACTGTATTTTTGTTGTAGTTGATCATTTTTTAAAAATGGCTATCATTATTATTTGTAAGAAAAATCTATCTACTGGAAAAACTACTCAACTATATTTTAGTCATGTATGGCTCTATTTTGGTCTCCCCAAGTCCATTGTCTCAGATTGAGAAAACAGGTTCTTGAGCATCTTTTTGTCCACTCTATGGAAGATGATGGATACCAAGCTGATGAAGTCCACAACCTTCCATCCATATATTTATGGTTAGATAGAGGTGGTGAACCACTTGATTATTCACATGATTTGGATGTATCACTGAAATTATACACACACATGGGATGAGGGGCTTCTTTTCATACAACATGGATACAATTGGGCCCTGTGACGAGTGTCATTCAACTCCTCATTTAATCAATGTTTAATTGATGTCTTATCAACTAGGGTTGGTGTCCAAAGCTATATGTAGTAAGGTGTAGGATGGTAGATCTAGAAGTCTGCTTGTGGGGGTGTTTGATGGTCCTGTTCTAACTTTGACTAATGAAAGAAATGTGTTTTAAACTATTTGATTTACTCTTTTGTTAAAAAGGAAAAGATGTAACTATTTAATCAAATAAATCCACTCTTTTGCTTGAAAGTAAAATCACAATCCTATTTATTCTTACATGGAAATGGAAATGTTTAACTAGAAAATACAATTTGCTTCACACGTTTACTATAAAAGAAAACACACTTTACTTAGAAAGGAAATGACTTTGGAATAAGGAAATGCCTTTTGAATTATAAATTTGTTTTGATATTTTATTAATTAATGCAAACATTAGCAAGATTATGATTAGTTATAACAAAGAGTTAATATAATATAACATAAGTACCGTACACAATTCTTGGTTCCAAGGAGAGTGGGCCCTTGCTCCTTTCAGACTCAGGAACAAAGATTAATCAATACTAGAAACTGAAGTGATAATTCATAAAATTGAAATGATTACAATCTATCTGAAACCTATAATATGCTTATATGTATCTTTCATCTTTCTATTTTTAATAACAAAAGTCTTACCTTTTATGCTAATACAATCAACTTAAAATAGGATGCAAAAAGATAGGATTCCTTGGTCGATCGACTCATCCAAAGATAGGAGATTGGATTTCCAAGAGATCCAATTATTTTGATGAAATATATATACTATCCTATAATATTCCTAAGATCTGAATATATACAACTTTATCAAAATCAAATCCTATAAAATAGAAGTTAGGTATTTTCCTCATTTTACTCCAATTGGAATGATTTTTTCTCATCTTATCTGGCTGCTATCTTCCCCATTTGTAGCTTTGTCTTTATATAATCCATAGACTTGACCTTGCAGAGTTAGTAGGAATGAACCTACATATTTTGTAGAAACAAGCCTATGGAGTTCATAGAGACAAGCCTGTATAGTTCGTAGAAACAAGCTTGTAGAGTCTATAGAAACAAGCCTGCGGAGTCCATAGAAACATTCTGTGTGAGTTCGTAGTTCTACTGGATGGAGATCAAAATTGAACTTTCACTATACATCACCTGTGTCTTCTTCCTAAACATTTTTCATAACAAAAATAACTGAAAACATGCTATGTATTAGACATTAATGACAAAGTAAAGGTTTAGTCTTTGGTTCAATATAAATAAGACAAGTATCTATTTTCCATATAATAGCTATCTAACAATATATGATTTGCATAAGATAATATCCTTAGAGAGATGAATTAAGGGAAATAACATGTCAATAATGAGCTATATTTTGAGCTCATCATCTCCCCCAGGCTTTACCTTTTACAATTCCCAATTCAAACATTCATTTACATTCATATCTCTTGCATCTACTTTTCACACTTTGAATCAAATCATAGTCATCAAATTCATCTATTATATGCTTGTCTAAATTACTTGTAAACCCCTATTATTATTGAATCATTTGTTTTCATATATTGAATTACTCCTCTAATTATGGAGCCCAACTCTGCCATCCTAGAATAGGTATGATCAATAAAGGGGGTCTATATCTCATGCCATTCCATTTATTTTCCCCCTCAGAGTTTATTACCTCTATTAAGATTTATAAAATTGAGGTATCTCTCTTCATACTCCATCTTAAGTTAGTTGGAGACATGACCTCTCATCTTCTAAGAGGCACTAAAATTTGGTCCCACCTTTGCACACTTACAGTCACCACTAAATCAAAACGTTATCTTAAAAACAAGTCAAAAGAAGTAACACAATCATATAAAGCTTGTAAATAATGAGTTTTAACTTCATCACTTAAACAAGCATAGTTAAAATTCTTTCTGATCAATCTAGGGATAGGAAAGGCTGGTCTGTTACACAATCTTGTAGTCTTAGCATGATTTGTATATTTCTCAAATCTAATTTTCCATTCTAGTTGATTTTTGAATGTAGAATGTAATGCCCTCAGTTGAAATTATCCTATGTGAAGGTTTATCAAGAACTTATTATGCTGATGGTCTCCTATGATCAAATCATGCAAATAAAACTTAAAAATCAAATCCTGCTGATCAGGTTCAACACTATAGAAAATTTCTAGAAATATTGTTGGCTATAAAATCTTGTAAGAAAGATGACAAGAGATCCTCATAAGCTGCCATCTATAAAATTATTTAAATAAAAACAAACTATATGTAGGAGAAATATTCCTACATGCCAAAAGAGATTTCACTAATTTGCATGCATCCTGCAAATTTTCTTCTAAATCTTAGACCTTAGCTTCTAATTCTTTCTTTTCATTTTCTAATATTTTGTTTGAAGAAGTTGTAACTTTGTTTTTTTGTTTGAGTATGGAATATTCTTCTTCAATTTGATTTAGCATTTACAAGGTAGGAATACCTAGACAACTTGTTTGACAACTTCGGTCAATAAATACCTTAAGAGGAGAAGGTGCAACATTAGAAGGTGCTTTGGAAGAGTTTACCAAACTCTAAAATCTCCTATTCTCCTTCTTCAGATTTTCTACATATGTCTAAAGGTCTATTTGTTCACTTTCATTTTTATTTATTATTTATTCTAATTTATGAACTTCTATTGCATGATTGGTAGATGTTGTGTCCAATTTTTGCACCAATAATGAGTTGAGATGATCCTTATTCTATAATTGACTAATCAAGTTAGTAATGTTAGCTATTTATTATTTCTCTAGAGCTTTAGCTTGAGAAAGCTTCAAGATTAATTGCATAACAGGATCATTTAGATTAGATGACTCACCTTTCTTATTTCTGCATATAGTTTTTCCTTTATTCATTGCAGTTTAAGTTAAAACATGTGGTTGTCCTTCCATACTTGATTACTCTACCATGATTGGCTCTTCTCCTAGAATTGGCTCCTCCATTATGAGTGAAGAGTTCCTTTAGAAATAATTTTCTTCAACATCTACAATTTCAAGGATACTTTGATGTATGGGGGAATGAGATACCTTTTTAAGACTATCTAAAATGTCTGCAACCTCTTATTCATCTTCATCTATCAGAATTGACCTTCTCTTTCTTTTGGTCACTCTCTGAGCTACACTCAATTGTCTTTCCTTTTCAACCATCAAACCCTTAGTCTTCTCAAGTTCTATATCAACCTTTCATTTTAATTTTCTTCTTCCTGACAAGGGAATTGGTTACATTATAGATTCCTGAGGTTCTTATGGGGACTTTGAAACTACAAGGATTTGAGACCTTGTGATTATTCTTATATAATAAGAAGGGATTTCTTTTGAGACTACAATCTGTGATTTCTTCTTTGGATTTGTTTTCTTAGCTAGTGCAATAGGTAGAGATGAATTTTCCTATGGTAAATTTGAGGTTTCTTGTGTAGGCAGATTTGGAATTTGTTGTACTACACTATTCTAAAATTCCTCCCAAACCTCTTGTCCTTGTTGAAGGAAGTGATGTTGGATAACTAGGTGAATAAGGCCATGGTGCCTAAGAGTAGCATTAGGAGTTGTAGTCATAATTTGAAGGGCACCATATAAGAAGGATGGGAAGTTAATCTTGTAATGAGGGTTTTGCCTCCCATGCTTAAGGTGTATTAATATTTTCATGGCTTTTCCTCCTAAAAGACTATTTTTCCCCTCACAAATGATATACTTAAGTACCCACTTGGCTACATATTTCCAAGGTTCAAGAAGTGAATTTATACTAATTCCTTTTGATTTTCCCTTGAAATATATTAGACATGAAGTTCTAGTCTGCTCATCACTATTAAACTGAATAATTAAATCATTAAATGGAATTCTGCTTGTCGCTCTCATTCCCTCTTCTAAAACTTGTATGATTTGACTTATAATATGATTTGACATAGGAATAACAATGCCTTTAAAAAATGAAAACTCAAGGGTGAGATTAGTGATGAATTCTCTTACCATTGTTTCATGGAAACCCTAAAACTTTTCAATGAAAGGTAGCCAACCATTTTCTCTAAACACTGCCACAAAAGCTTTGTATTTGTGAAAATTTGATACATTCTTCAGCTCTAATCTCATTTTTATCCCATTTATACTTAGATTTATAGATAACTCTATTTATTTAACTCAAATTAGGGTTTAGACCAGTTTCTACTAAAATTTGTAGGCAACAATCACTGAGGATCTATAGACCAGCTTCTATTAAAATCTATAGGCAACAATCATGGAGGATATGTAGAAATGAAATAGTTTATGTAAAAATCCATAACTACATGAGTCCGTATTTTTATATGATTACTTGATACAGTTCAACGCCACATGTTTCTATGGAGTGTGCTAGCCATTTTGTCAAATTATTACAAATTGGGTGAAATGATGATGTGGCACTTTGATGATGACAATGATTTATCACTTTATTTAGAACCCCTTTATGACATCCCATCATTATCATTATTGATGATACAATTGATTGTACCAAATTTACATAGGTCATCATGATGTAGACATACACTTTTGCCATCTTGTTTGCATGGTTATCCATTATGGTATGTGTCATGTCATTTCGTTTTGGAAGGCTCTAATTTGGTTCATCTCTATAAAATAAATCTTAATTAAATCAATGATAATTAGTTAACTAAACATAAATAAATAGAATATATGTCTCACTTACATTTGACCTTAGATTTATCCTTTGTTCACCATTTGTCTTACAAAAATAAGTTTACATGGATTAGTCAACAGGTGTTGAGAGAATAACTTTTATTGCATGGAGAAGACCAATCATAGTGACATGATGAGATTCTCCTTTTTTTTTCTCTTTGGCCAGCTATTGCTGGTTTTCTAACCAAAGCCCTTTTTACAATGCATAACCAGCCAAAACATTGGTTTTCTACGCATGCATTATCAATAGTGTCCCTAGAAGGATTTTCACTCACTCTCTCTCTCTCTCTCTCTATATATATATATATATATATATATATAGGATCATCAAGGAGCAGGTTCTTTGGAAGAAGCAAAGTCCTCCAAAAAGGCTACTTGATCTTTTATCTTTTGAACAAATTCTTCTTTATTGAGAGGTCTGATAAATCTTTAGTCTATGTCCATTAACCAACAGAGCTCTTCTGCTATCATAAATAGGTAATATCTTAATAGAACCATTTTTAAAGACCTCCTTAATCTGATAAGGTTCTAACCACCTCATTTATAGTTTTCCTTTAAACTGTTGAAATTTGGAATCAAATAACAGTGCCCAATCTCTTTTCTAAAACTTTTGTTGCTTGATCTGTGAATCATGCCAAACTTTTTTTTGATATTATACCAATTCATTTCTTTTTAGTGCTTCCATACTCATCTCATCAAGTTGATTAAGTTGTAAGAGTATTTATTTCTATATTTCTTCTAATTCAATCCCTACTTCTACAGTTGTTTTCAAAGTTTGTAATTCAAATTCAACAGAGAATAAGTGCTTCTTACCATAAACCAATTCATAAGGGGAAAATCCAGTTATTATTTTCCAAATAGTATTATAGGCCCAAATAGCTTCTGGTACCTTATTTGCTCAATCCTTTCTCCTAGAATTAACAATATTGGTTAAAAAGGTTTTCAATTCTTTGTTGGTGACTTCAACTTGCCCATTAGCCTATGGATGGTATGGAGATATTTTTCTGTGTTGAGTTTGATATACTTGCATGGAGTGCTTTATCATGTTTGACATGAACTGCAATCCTTGATCTGAGACTATCTCCTTTATAGCACCAAATCTTTGCATGATTTTGAAATATAAGAAATCATCTGCCATCTCTTCTCTTACATGAGTTAATACTTCCACTTCCACCTACTTGGTCACATAGTCTGTACATACTAGGAGATATTCTTTTCCTCTAGAAGGAGGATCCACAAGACCTATAAAATCAATTCCCCATTTCTCAAATGGTTTTAAAACCAATTGAGGATGAGGGTGAAGAGGCATCTTTATTGAAAGAGTAGACTATCTAATTATCTGATAAGCATCACAGTGTCTGACATATCTTTTTAATTACTGATGAAGGCGAGGCCAATAATATCCTACTCCTAAGATTTTGTGTATAGTTCTTTGAGCTGAGTAATGACCTCCTCCTAGTTCATCATGACAAGCTCTGATGATATCATAAACTTTAACATTTGTCACACACCTATAAAACACATGGTTAAGTCCAAGTTTGAATAAAATTCTATTAATCCATTTAAAAAAACTTTCTTTGATTAAACGTTTCTTTTCTTTTTATGAAAATTGTAGAGGAAACTTCTCTGTGGTGAGGTAATTGGCTATATCAGCAAAATATAAAGATTTTAATGAAATAGAAAATAGTTGTTCATCTAGAAAGTCATCTTTCATCGGTTCTTCCTCACCTATAGTGTTCATTCTTGATAAAAAATTAGCAACCATATTAGACTTCCCTGGTTTATGTATAATAGTAACATCAAATTCTTATAAGAACAACAACCATTTAATAATCCTACCTCCCACAATTGGTTTGTTGGTAAGATATCTAATAGCTAAATGGTCTGTATAGACAAATACCTTATAGCTTGTCATATAATGTCTGAATTTGTTAATTGCATATACTAAAACTAAGAATTCCCTCTTAGTTGTCGTGTAATTTATTTCAGTAGGTGTCATGTTTTTACTAATATAATATATAACATACATGTTATCCTCTTCATCTTTTTGTTCAAGGACTACTCTTATTGCTATATTGGAAGCATCTGTGTATATATGGAATGACCGAGTCTAATCTAGTCCTCTTAATATTGGATCAATAATGAGTTTAGCTTTAATGGTCTCAAAGGCTTGCTGGCAACTATCACTCCACTCAAATGTACTATCTTTTGTAAGCAAGGCAAACATAGGGGTAACTATTTGGCTAAAATTATCTATGAAGCATTTATAGCAACTAGCATGTCCCAAAAAAATCTTAATTTTAGTTTGTATTTGTGGGATGGGTAAGTTGGAGATTATTTCAACCTTCTTTGGATCTACTTGAATGCCTTTTATAGAAATATGGTGTCCCAACACTATTCCTTCATCCATTATCAACAAACATTTCTCATATCTCAAAGATAATTGATGTTCTTCACATCTAATCAATACTCTTTTCAAGTTGGTAAGAGCCTCTTCATAAGTTCCACCATGAACGGTGAAATCATCGATATATACTTTAACATAATTTTTTGTAAGGTCAGAGAATATTGTCAGAACTACTCTTTAGAAGGTTGCTGGAGCATTATAGAGTCCAAATGGGAGTACTCAGTAAATAAAAGTTCCACAAGGGTAGGTAAATATGGTTTTATCTTGATCTTTAGCTACTACCATTATCTGATTATACCCACTAAACCCATTTAGGAAAGAAAAATATCTTTTTCCTGCCAAGTTATCAAGAATTTGATTAATAAAAGGTTGAGGAAAATAATCTCTTAATTTTGCTTTGTTTAGTTCTCTATAATCTACATATACCCTTAATTTTCCATTTTTCTTGGGCACAATTACTAGGAGTGAAACCCACTGACTATCTGAGATGGGGTAAATAAACCCAACTTCTAGCAATTTTTGGATCTCTATTTTGACTATCTCCTTTAATGCTGGGTTTATTCTTCATTGTGGTTGTCTGATCGGTTTAACAGATTCCATATAAATGTGATGAGTGCATATGCTGGGGTGAATTCCTTTCATGTCGATATAATCTCTATAAAAATCCTTAGTATGTCTTTCGAGTACTTCAAAGAGTTGATCTTCCTCTTCATTTTTAACCAACTATTGATGTTCAAAATCTTTCCACGTAATACCATGATTGGTTTTGTACTTGGGTAGTTGGATTCTATTTGCTTAAATTCACTAATAAATGAGTTTAGAGGATATGGATGAGGAAGTAGCTTATGACACATGGTTACATTATCAACAAACTCTTCTCCAAGAGGAATCAATCTTGCTAAAGAAAAATAGAATGCATCTAAGAAATGAGTTTGCTATTGTTCTGCTAATTTACACATACTTTCTTGAATCAATCCATGATCATATGATGAGGAAATAATAGAAGTATAAGTGGAGGTTTCATAATATTCTGTCTGACCTAAGAATCCTAAACTGAGGCAGTCTGTAGTTTTTAGATTGGCAGAGTCTGTAGATTTTGGACTAGCAGAGTCCATAGCTTTCAGGTTGGTAGAGTCCTTAGATTTTGGGTATATGTTTCCATTCAATTCTTCCAAGTGTTTTTTAACTGTGATCATAGCTAAGGAGGAAATGTTGTTTGATGTTTTGTTTGATTCATCAACCCAAAGTTCTTATATGTGATTTGTTGATGGTTTTGCAAGAGGATACAAAGAGATGCATTTGGAATTTAACCCATTAGAAATGGTCATGTCTCCTGACCTGCAATAAATTAATGCTACTATAGTAGCTAACCATGGTCTACCTAGGATTATGGGATATCCTAGATTCTTTGTTTTAGGTTTCAAGACCATGAAATCTACTAGATATTCCATGACTCTATTAGTACTTCAACAATTTCTAGAGTCCCTTCTGGTTTAGTTATAGATTGGTCTACTATTTGAAAAATGGTAGTTGTAGGTTGCATTCTCATAAGAGATAATGTATGGAGAGTATCCATTGTCATAACATTAATTGCTGCTCTCAAATCTACCAAGATGTTAGGAATTTCTTTACCTCTGATTGTGACTATGATCACTAGGCTTCCTGGATCTGCATATTTTAGAACTAATAGTTTTCTTAATAATAAATCAACCACTTTTCTATCAACATGAATGGTTCTTGGATATTTTTCTTTCCTTCTAGGTGTCTTGATACAAATATTTTTGATGATTTTGTTTAATTTAGGTATATCCCTAATAACTTTTAGTAGGGGTACCTCAATATTGATCTTTTACAACTCATGGACCAAGTTTGATTCTGGTTTAATATCTATTTCTTTTAATCTTTTAGGAAAAGAAACTACTGGTGTAGTAGTGTTTTCTTTGTTTTCTTCAGGGCTCATTTTGATTTTAGCTTCTCTAGTGTTTAATTGAGATGATTCTATTTTTTCTTTTTCATCAGGCATCTTAGAAATGAAAACTGGAGGTTTTTGTATAATTTTCCCTGATCTTAAATGTATGTCCAAACAATCAATAGCTTCAATGTTCATTGTCTCTTCTTGTTAGTTAATATAAATAGGTGCTAGTTATTTATTTTTTGGATTTACTATTGGTTGTGCAGGCATTGAGGGTTGATTGATTTATCCTTGTTGCTAAATAACTGGGGGTGGCATTATAGTTTGCTGTTGAAGTGGTCTTCGTGGTTGGGTGAATTATTACTATGGGTTCCACTGTGGATTTCATTATTGATATTACTATGGCATCCATTGCTGCTGTGGGACCTATTTTTGTTGTGGTTGTGGCACCATCCATGGATTTTGGATTGATGGAATTTGGGGTTGATTTCAAAAAGGTGAAGGAACTGAAACATTCTATGGTGCCATCCATGGATTAACTAGGTTTCTTGCATTAAACTATCCTTGAGCCTAGTTTTGTGGGGTAAATTTTTGTCTCTGGATATAATTTTCTTTTTTAGTGGACTAGACTTGTATTTTTATTTGATTTTTTAAAATAGGTAAAAGGGTGAAATGTTGCTATCATGATCTGTTGCATCACAAATCCCACATGATAAAAATTAATTTTATCTAGGGGGTAGTCTCTAAGGGCATGTTTTTATCTACACTTAAGACAATAGATTGCTAAGGGTTCTATTGCATTTGTCTTAGCTTGAAGGCCATCTAAATTAATATTTAGTGTAACCAGAATATCCATCTTTAGATTGACAAATTCTTCTATTAGCTTACCCACTTCATTAGATTTCCCAAACCTTCCTCTCCTAATTTTGGGTTTTGTTCAAGAGTAGTTGGTACAAAGCTCAGCAATTTGATTGAAAGCCAACTTATTTATATCTCCACATCCCATCAGATTTAAGGCATCTCTCGTATCTTTTTCCAACCCTTTTAAGAAAACCAATTTTTGAACTTATTCAATGAGTGGATAATTACTTCTTTTATGAGTGAACATTAATCTATCCAAATAGTTCTCTAAATATTCATCCTCATTCTGTTTGATTTTAAAGAAATCCTCTTTTTTTTCTCACACTCGACAATAATCTTGATACTTGTTTAAGAATTCTATCTCCATGCCATCCCATGTTCTAATAGAATCATCAGGTAAACCCATGAACCATCTCATAGCTACATCTTTAAGTGTAGAGGGAAATCATTTTAATTTTTGGCTATCTATTATGTAATCATAGGTTTAACATAGCATCTTAAACTCAAATAGGAATTGATTAGGATCTTCTCTATATCTTCCCCAAAAATTTGATAGATTAGTTGGGGAAATATTTTTCATGGGGGTTTGATCATTTGGATCTACAACAATAGGAAAGGAAAAAGTCCTTCCTAGTTGTGCAAGTTGTTGATTTTGTTGGAGAGCCATATTTTATTCTTCTGATGATGTTTCAAAATTGGGATGATCTTCCCACTAAATATTTGTGGTATCAATTATGGGTTGTTCAAAGTTCTCAAAATTTTCTTCAGTGACAGATTTTTGAAATACTTCTTCTAAGTCCTTGGCAATTTCTAAATAATGTCTTCCTGCAAGAGATTGATCTTGAGGAATTTTTTCTATGGGACTTGCTTGTGGTAATGGTTTGGTTTCTATCCAAGTTTCTTAAGATTCTTGCAGATAGGTTTCACTTGTAACTTCTGGTTCACTACTCAAAGATTTTGAAGGAGTTTTGACTTGTGTTCTTGGTGGGAATTTTGGGATGAATCATCCTTTCGAGTCTCGAGGATGGTACATCAATTTATTTAATTTATTTTGGGATTTTATGGTTAATTTTTTTCTATTTTTTACTCTAGACTAATAATTATTACCTTACTAACACCTTGTTATCCCCAGTAATGGCATCAAAAATGATGAGTGTCGTTCAACTCCTCATTTAATCAATATTCAATTGATGTCTTATCAATTAGGGTTGGTGTCCAAAGCTGTCTGTAGTAAGGTGTAGGATGGTAGATCTGGAAGTCTACTTGTGGGGGTATTTGATGGTCCTATTCTAACTTTGACTAATAAAAGAAATATGTTTTAAACTACTTGATTCACTCTTTTGATAAAAAGGAAAAGATGTAACTATTTAATCAAATAAATCCACTCATTTGCTTGAAAGTAAAATCACACTCTTATTTATGCTTGCATGGACATGGAAATGTTTAACTAGAAAAGGAAATTTGCTTCACACATTTGTTGTAAAATAAAAACACTTCGCTTAGAAAATAAATGACTTTGGAATAAGGAAATGCCTTTTGAATTATGAATTTATTTTGATGCTTTGTGAATGAATGTAAACATTAACAAGATTCTGATTAGTTATAACAAAGAGTTAATATAATATAACATAAGCACCATACATAATTTTTGGTTCCAAGGAGAGTGGCCCCTTGCTCCTCTCAGACACAAAAACCAAGATTAATCAATGCTGAAAACTGAAGTGATAATTCATAAAATTGAAATGATTACAATCTATTTGAAACTTGTAATATTCTTGTACGTATCTTTCATCTATATATTTTTAATTACAAAAGTCTTACCTTTTATGTTAATACAATCAACTCAAAATAGGATGCAAAAAGATAGGATCTCTTGGTTGATCCACTCATCCAAATATAGCAGATTGGATTTTCAAGAGATTTAATTATTTTAATGAAATAGATATACTATCCTATAATAGTCGTAAGATCTAAATATATACAACTTTATCAAAAACAAATCCTACAAAATAATAGGAAGATATTTTCCTCATTTGACTCTAGCTGGAATGATTCTTTCTCATCTTATCTAGCCACCAACTACTCCATTTGTAGATTTTTATTTACAAAATCCATGTAATTAACCCTATAGAGTTGGTAGGAATGAGCCTGCAGAGTCCATAGAAACAAGCCTGTGGAGTCTATAGGGACAAGCCTATAGAGTCCATAGAAACAAGCCTGTAGAGTCCATAGAAACAAGCCTGTGAAGTCCATAAAAACATTATGTGTGAGTTCATAGTTCTGATAGATGGAGATCAAAATTAAACTTTCACTATACATCACTTGTGTCTTCTTCCTGAGCATTCTTCACAACAAAAATCACTAAAACATGCTATGTATTAGATATTAATGACAAAGTAAAGGTTTAGTCTTTAGTTCAATATAAACAAGACAAGTATCTATTTTCCATATAATAGCTATCTAACAATCTATGATTTGCATAAGATAATATCCTTAGAGAGATGAATTGAGGGAAATAACATGTCAATAACGAGCCATATTCTGAGCTCATAACCCTGCACAGCTTGACCAAGCACAATCCATTTCAAGTATGCTTCGGGTTCCAAACCATGGCACCAATTGATATAGTCATTCCATTCTCCACCATGGAATACACACCTCATGGAAGATCTGAGGTAACAAAAGCAACAAAGTTTATTGAACAAATGTAACACATCCAACAATAAGTTTATGACATCTTGGAGAAAATGAATAAAATGTATAAGCATCACCATGATAAACATAGGATTTCACACCATTTTTTTATGGGTGACAAATTTTTGTTGTGGCTTCACAAGGAATGACTTGCAGGCCCACATAGAAAAATTTAGCATCTATGATATGGTCCCTACACCATCACCAAAAAATTTGGAGAAAATACTTTTGAGTTGAATATACCAACCTACCTTGGTCTGCATCCAATATTTAATATGGAGCTCATCAAACCATATCATCCACCTCTGTTAGACACTTTAGTCATAGCAGAACAACTAGACATTGATGATCTTGATCCAAAATTTTTTGCTCTAGTGGAGGAAGATTAGATTGTGGACACTTGGATGAAGACAAAAAAAGGATGCTCTATTCCACTTTATTAGGTCATCAAAAGGGGCAGCTTATCCACCAAGGTGAGTGGCTCATAGAGAATTAAATTAAGACACAACTACCAATTTTGATGAGGAATATTGACATAATGGGGGACCATTACTTCTCGAGGGAGGAATGATCTGAGCAACAATTTAGGTGATAATTCAGGTGATGATTCTACCCCAATTGATGATGGAAATTCTAAGAGCCATAAATTTTATATCATAGCTATAATTGACTCCTCATTTGAACCATTAGAAAGATAAGAATGTGGTGAGATGGAATGGATCTTTGTTCGATGGGTTTTAACCTTAGAAAACCCAATGGAAGTGCCCTAAATTTCAATTTTAGTAGTGCAGTCTAAAAATAGTAAGTTTCTAAAAATAGTAATTCCTCAAATTATATAATGTTTTAAATGATGGAAGTCAAACCAATTAATATCCCTTGAGATTAGTGACCTTACACATCTTCTTCCACTTTTAAAATATGTATAAATGAAGATGTAACCTAAAATGGAAATCAGACATCTCTTCCCAGATATAAACATATAGTTGCATTGCAATCTTGAGAAATAAAACATCTCTTCTCAGAGAATTCATTATTATTGTATTATTTTTATGTTCTTGAAATATCTATCAATCAAAACTTTTATGTTTTGGATCAGTGGTATCAGAGCATTTTGTCTTGAGAGTGTATGATCCTGAGGATGAGGTCAGGCTACAAGAAGCTTGGGTGGAAAATAATAGAGCTTCCAAACTATTGACCTATTCACTCCAAATGAATTCAAATGGTGAATGAAACTGAGACATCCAATCCCTTCAAGGAAATGGTGAATGAATCCCTCCAATGGTAACAAGCATAGATGCTACAATAATTTACCCAAATTCTCCAATAACTCTTGATAGGAAATTCTGGTTCCTCATCTACACTTTCTAGATCCTCATCCATAGAACGTCTTTTTAGTACCCCAACACCCTTCAAGGTTTAGGTGAATTTTGATATCCCTACATTTGAAGGCAAAATCAATGCTTATGTAGTAGACAATTGGTTGGATCAATTCTCTTCCTTCTTTTCTGTAAATAAATTTACCTATGGAGAAAAGATCACTTTTGCTCTTTTGAAAGTATTATTGCCCATGAAAAATTGGTGGGAAGTTTATAAAAGAGGTGCAGTATAGATGACATTGGCCTTGAGGTGGAATCTACCTAGGATGATTTCATGGAAGATATAAATGAAAAATACTATCCCATTGGAGCATATGATGATCTGTACATACAGTGGCAATAACTTCACCAAGGTAAGGACCAATTTGTTCAAGATTACACTAAAATTTTTCATTCTCTGTCTACAAGATTGGGCATCCAATAAAGTGAGAAACATAAGAATCTCAAATATCATGGTGGAATATAATGGTATAGATGGGGGAAAATGGAACTCTTCAATTTAGAAACCCTCGATGAGGCATACAAGTTTGTAGTGAAGATAGAGCTAGAAGCATGGAAGAAAGAATACAAAGAGTCAGCCTTGAAAATGGAAAAGTGATAATGAAGGCCAAACATGAGGCCAAAATTAGAATAAAAAAGAGTTTCAAGATAAGAAACCCCAGAAGGGGAAGACTGGAAAATGGCATGATTACCACAAAATTGGAACTCACTCTAAAGAAGATTGTCAAGCCATCAAGTCACTGCTTTTTGAGTCACAATACTTAACATCTAATACTCTGTCTCATACATAACCTACAGTAGAAGAGGATGAAGAATATATTATAGATGCTAAGCCTGATACCATCGTTGCTTCATCATAGACCTGTGAGGAAAGGCCAGATGATAAATAAAGGTTGTTTCACTCTAAATTCTAGGTAAAAGGTAAGCCTCTATGTTTCATTCTTAATAGTGGAAGTCAAAAGAATTTAATCTCTACTAAAGTTATGAAAAATCTAAATATATTGATGAAGCCTCAACTAAAGCCATATAGTATTAGATGGTTGAGCCCAGGGAGAGACCTCTATGTCACCTATCAATGTCTTCTTTCATATGCAATAAAACCTTTCCAAGATGAAGTCTTGTGTGATGTGGTCAATTTAGATGTTTGTGATGTACTCCTTGGTTAGCCATTGATGTATGATCGACATAACATCTATGAATCATAAACCCAAAAAATCACTCTCACTCTTAAAATGTGGCACTATAGGGTACTAGAGGTACCACCTCTCACATCTATCTCCCTGATTAGTGCCAAACAATGTAAGGGATTGGTGGAGAAGACAAAGCAATTCATTCTCATGGTGGTCAAACCACAAAAATCCAAGAAGGCTAATGTTGTAGTCCTGACTACAAAATCAACACAATAATAGAATTAGATGGGACAAATCATAGGAGAATATGATGACTTATTCAGGTCACCCACAAGAGTTCCACTACACTATTAGGTAAAACATTCTATCGATTTGATCCTAGGATCATATTTGCCTAATAGTCCTATGTATCACATATCAGTTTTAGATAATGATGAGATAAAAAGATAGATTTAGGAATTGATCCAAAAGGGTCACATCAGGCCAAGCTCTTCACCCTATGGTAGCCTGATTATCTTGACACCAAATAAATATGGAACATGGAGGATTTACATTGACTATCGAGCCCTAAATAAAATTATTGTGAAGAATCACTACCCCCTCCCCAAGATTGATGACCTTCTGGACCAACTCTATGGTGTGAAATTCTTCACCAAAATTGATCTCAAATTTGGCTATCACCAAATTCCCATTGATCCCATTGATGTCTATAAGACTACATTCAAATCTAAGGAGGGGCTCTTCGCATAGTTGGTTATGCCTTTTGGCTTAATTAACACACCTGCAACCTTCATGAGGATGCTGGTTGACATCCTATGACCCTTCACCAGCTCATTCATGGTTATCTACCTAGATGAAATACTCATCTATAGCAGAACATGCAAGGAACATCTACAACATATTCATAAGGTGCTTCAAACTCTTTAGGAGCACAAGTTGTATGTAAATATCGATAAATGCACATTTAGGATGAAAAAAATTTAGTACCTCAGGTACATTATGAATGAGGAAGGGGTCCATGTTGATCTAAAGAAGATTCAGGTTATTCGAGAATGGTGTACACTAAGGACCCACACATAACTTTGTAGCTTCTTAGGTCTTGCAAATTTCTATCATAGGTTTGTTCTTGGATTTTCACATGTTGCTTGGTCACTAACCCAAGTGACTAAAGGAGGAGTTAAATCTATATTTAAGTGGGGTGAAATACAACAAAGGGCATTTGAGAATTTGAAGAATAAACTTTGATTAGCCCCTATTCTTGCCTTGCCAAATTTTCATCAACCTTTTGAGTTGATGACATATGCATCTGAATATGCCTTGGGAGCTGTCATCATATAACATGGCCATCCTATTGCATATCATAATGAAACTTTCATTGATATAGTCAGGAAATATCTAACATATGATAAGGATCTCTATGCCATTATGCAAGCTTAAAAACAATGAAAACACTACATCTTAGGGAAAGATATGGTCATCCACATTGACCACAGACCATTGGAATTCATCCAAATGTAGAGAAAATAATGAAATGAGAGGCACCAAAAGTGGGCCAAATATTTATAAAAATTCCATATAATAATAAAACATAAAAAGGGGAGCTCAAATATGGCTATAGATTGTCTGAGCCCCCCACCAATTACTATACTCACAATAGTTCTTAACCTATGCAGACATGAGACTACCACTTGGGGTGCTCTATATGAAGCAAATCCTACCTTTACTGATACATATTAGGTGATTTAAAAATTTAAACATGTTTTTGATTTCTATTGAAAGATAATATCCTTTGTCATATGGGGCACATCTGTGTTCCAACTATAGAGCAAAAAAAGATGATATGGGAAGCACATTTTAGTAGGATAGCTAGACACTTTGGTGTAGAAAAGACATTGGGAGTTATTTAAAAATGCTTCTACTAGTCCCATATAGGAAAGGATATGTAAATGTATCTTAAATATTGCACCCCATGTGCGATAGCCAAGCCAACAAATAAGAAGCAAGGATTGTACATGCCATTTCCAGAACCAACCAGGCATTGGGAATCTATCTCAATGGATTTTCTATTAGGTTTTCCCACTTTAAAACATGGAAAGGACTGTATTCTTTTTGTATTTAATCATTTTTCAAAAATGGCTATCATGATTACTTGTGATAAAAATATATCTGCTAAATAAACTGCTCAACTATATTTTAGCCATGTATGGCTCCATTTTGGTCTCCCCAAGTCCATTGTCTCAAATCGAGATAGTAGGTTCTTAAGTAACTTCTGGTCCACTCTATGGAAGATGATGGATACCAAGCTGATGAATTGCATAGCCTTCCATCCATAGATTGATGATCAAATAGAGGTGGTGAAACACTTGATTGTTCACATGATTTGGATGTATCACTCTAAACGTCCACACACATGGGATGAGGGGTTTATTTTCATACAACATGGATACAATCAGGCCCTACATAATTTGACCAAGTACAGTCCATTCTGAGTATGCTTTGGGTTCCAACCTATGGCACTAATTGATATAGTCATTCCATTCTCAACCATAAGATATACACCTCATAGAAGTTTTGAGGTAGTAAAAGCAACAAAGTTCATTGAATAAATGAAACACATCCAGCAGCAAGTTCATGACATCTTGGAGAAGATGAATTAGAAGTATAAGCAATGCCATGACAAACATAGGATTGTACACCATTTTGCTGTTGGTGATAAGGTTTGGTTATGGATTTAGAAGGAATGACTTGTAGGCCCACATAGAAAAATTTGGCCTCTGTGATATTGTCCCTACACCATCACCAAAAAAGTTGGCAAAAATGCTTTTGAGTTGAACCTACCAACCGACCTTGGTCTGCATCCACTATTCAACATGGAGCTCCTCAAACCATATCATCCACCTATGTTGGACACTTTATTCATAGAAGAAAAAATAAACATTGATGAGCTTGATCCATAGATTTTTTATCCAATGGAGGAGGATCAAATTGTGGACACCAAGATGAAGACAATAAGAGGATGCTCTATTCTGCTTTATCAAGTGGTCAAAAGGGGCCAGCTTAGCCACCAAGGTGAGTGGCTCACAGAGAATAAAATTAAGACACAAATGCCACACTTGAAGAGGAATGTTGAAACAATGGGAACCATTAATTCTCAAGGATGGAGGAATGATCTGGGCAATAATTTAGGTGATAATTCGGGTGATGGTTCTCTCCCAATTGATGATGGAACTTTTGGGAGCCATAACTTTTGCACCATAGCTCCAATTGATTCCCCATTTGAACCATTAGAAATATAAGAATTAGGAGAATGCAGTGAGATGGTATGGATCTTTACTCAATGGTTTTTGAACTTTGAAAACCCAATGAAAGTGACCCAATTTTCAATTTTAGTAGTGCAGTCTAAAAATAGTAAGTTTCTAAAAATAGTAATTCCTCAAATTTTGTATTGTTTTAAATTGTGGAAGTTGAACCAATTAATCTCACTTGATATTGCTGACCTTCCACATAATATTATTACTTTCAAAATGTGTATAAATGAATATTTAACTTGAAATAGAAATCAGACATCTCTTCCTAGAGATAAACATATAATTATGTTACAATCTTGCGTAATAAAACATATCTTCTCAAAGAATTCATTGTTACTATGTTATTTTCATGTTCTTGAAATATATATCAATCAAAACTTCTAAGTTTTGGATCAGTGGTATCAGAGTGGTTTGTCTTAAGAGTGTATGCTCCTGAGGATGAGGTCAGGCTATAAGAAGCTTGGGTAGAAAACAATAAAGCTTCCAAAATATCCACCTATTCAATCCAAATGACTTCAAATGACGGATGATACTGAGACATCTGGTCTCTTCAAGGAAATAGAGAATGAAGCCCTCCTATGGAAATAAGCATAGATGCTGTAATAATTTGCCCAAATTCTCCAATATCTCTTGATGGGAAATTCTGGCTCCTCATCTTCACTTCCTGGCTCTTCATCTATGGAACATCATTTTAGTGCCCCAACACCCTTCAAGGTTCAGGTGAATTTTGATATCCCTACATTTGAAGGAAAAATCAATGCTGATGTAGTAGTAAATTGGTTAGATCAATTGTATTCCTACTTTTCTATAAATAAATTCACTGATGGAGAAAAGATCACTTTTGCTCTTTTGAAAGCATCATTGCCCATGAGAAATTGGTAAGAAGTGTATAAAAAAAGGTGCAATATATATGACATTGGCCTTAAGGTGGAACCTACTTGGAATGATTTTTTGGAAGTGGTAAAGGAAGAATACTATCCCATTGTAGCATATGATGATCTGTACATATAGTGGCAATAACTTCACCAAGGTAAGGAATAATCTGTTTAAGATTACACTAATATTTTTCATTCTCTTTTTGCAAGATTGGGCATCCAAAAAAGTGAGAACCATAAGACTCTCAAATATCATGGTGGTCTACAATGGTATAAATAGGGGGAAATGGAACTCTTGAATTTGGAAACCCTCAGTGAGGAATACAAGTTCACAATGAAGATTGAGTAGAAGCATGGAAGAAAGAATATAAAGAGTCAGCCTTTAAAATAGAAAAGTGACAAGGAAGCTCAAACATGAGGCCAACATTGGAAGCAAAAGGAGTTTCAAGATAAGAAACCCCAGAAGGGGAAGACTGGAAAATGGTGTGATTACCAAAAAAATATAACTCACTCTAAAGAAGAATGTCGAGCCATCAAGTCACTAATTTTTGAGTCACAATACTCAACATCTACTGCTCTGTCTCATACACAACCTACAATTAAAGATGACGAAGAAGAGATTGTAGATGTTGAGCCTAATACCATCATTGCTTCATCATAGACTCGTGAGGAAAGGCTAGATGACAAAGAAAGGTTGTTTCACTCTAAATTATGAGTAAAAATTAAGCCTCTACATTTTATTCTTGATAGTGGGAGTCAAAAGAATTTAATCTCTACTAAAGTTGTGAAAAATTTAAATCTATCCATGAAGCCTCACCCAAAGCCATATAGTATAGGATGGTTGAGTCCAGGGAGAGACCTTCTGTGTCACCCATTAATGTCTTCTTTCATATGCAATAAAACCTTTCTAAGATGAAGTCTTATGTGATGTGGTCAATCTAGATGTTTGTGATGTACTCCTTGGTCAACATTTCATGTATGATCAACATGGCATTTATGAATTAGGAACCCAAAGAATCACCCTCACTCGTGGAACACAACACTATAGGGTACCAGAGGTATCACCTCTCAGATCTATCTCCCTCATTAGTGCCAAGCAATGTAAGAGATTGGTGTAAAAGACAAAGTAATTCATTCTCATGGTGGTCAAACCAAAAAAATCCAAGAATGCCAATGTTGCAATTTTTACTACACAATCAACACAATAATATAAGTAGATAGGACAAATCACAGGAGAATATGATGACTTATTCAAGTCACCCATAGGAGTTCCACTACATTGCCAGGTAAAATATTCTATCAATTTGATCCTAAGATCACCCTTGCCTAATAATCTTGTATATTATAGATCAATTTTGGATAATGATGAGATAAAAAGATAGATTCAATAAATGATCCAAAAGGGTCACATCAGGCCAAGCTCTTCACCCTTATGGTAGCCTGATTATCCTGACACCAAAGAAAGATGGAACATGGAGGCTTTGCATTGACTATCGATCCCTGAATAAAATCATTATGAAGAATAACTATCCCCTCCCTAAGATTGATGACCTACTAGACCAAATCCATGGTGCAAATTTATTAACCAAAATTGATCTCAAATCTAGCTATCACCAAATTCTCATTAATCCCACCAATGTCTAGAAGAC
The DNA here is from genome assembly GCA_037957365.1 of Torreya grandis. Lineage (NCBI taxonomy): Eukaryota > Viridiplantae > Streptophyta > Pinopsida > Cupressales > Taxaceae > Torreya > Torreya grandis. The sequence goes on from JARHVA010000828.1 coordinate 3,385,242, forward strand.
TGCATCCAAATCTAAGGAGGGGCTCTTTAAATGGTTGGTTATGCCTTTTGGCTTAACTAATGCACTTGTAACCTTCATAAATATTATGGATGACATCCTATGACCCTTCAAAAACACATTCATGGTTCTCTACTTGGATGACATACTTATCTACAATAGAACATGGGAGGAACATCTACAATATGTTCATAAAGTGCTTCAAACTCTAAAGGAACATAAGTTATATGCACATATTGACAAATGCATATTTAGGATGAAAAAAATTTAGTACCTTCGATATGTTGTGAATGAGGAAGGGGTCCATGTTGATCCAGAGAAGATTTGGGTTATTCGATAATGGTATACACCAAGGACCCTCATAGAACTTTGCAGCTTCTTGGGTCTTGCAAATTTCTATCACAGGTTTGTTCTTCAATTTTCATATGTTGCTTGGTCACTAACCCAAATGACTAAAGGAGGAGATAAAGATACATTTTAGTGGGATGAAATACAACAAAGGGCATTGGAGAATTTGAAAAATAGACTTTTCTCAGCTCTTATTCTTGCCTTGCCAGATTTACATCAAACTTTTGAGTTGATGATAGATGCATTTGAATATGCCATAGGAGTTATCATCATGCAATATGGCCATCCTATTGCATATCATACTAAAACTTTCATTGATACAACTATTAAATACCTGACATATGATAATAAGATCTATGCCATTGTGCAATCCTTTAAATAATGGAAACACTGCATCTTGGGGAAAGAGATGGTCATCCACACTGAGCACAAACCATTGGAATTGATCTAGATGTAGAGAAAACTATGAAATGAGAGGCACCAAAAGTGGGCCATATATCTACATCAATTTTTATGATAATCAAACACAAAAAGAGGAGCTCAAATATGGCCATAGATTTTTTGAGCCACCCTACCAATTACTTTACTCACAATAGTTCTTGACCTGTGCAGACACGAGATTACCACTTGGGGTGCTCTATATGAAGCAAATCCTACCTTTGCTGATACATATTAGGTTCTTCAAAAAGGTAAACATGTTTTTAATTTTTTTTTACAATATAATATCCTCTATCATATGGGGTACACCTATGTTCTAGTTGTAGAGCAATAGAAGATGATATGGGGAGCACATTTCAATAGGATATATGGACACTTTGGTGTAGAAAAACAATTGATAGTTCTTCAAAAACACTTCTACTAGCCCCTTATATGAAAGGATGTGGAAAAGTATCTCAAATCTTGCACCCCATGTGTGATATCCAAGCCAATAAATAAGAAGTAAGGATTATACATGCCATTTCTAGAACCAATCAGGCCTTAGGAATCTATCTCAATGGATTTTATCTCAAGTTTGCCCACTTAAAAACATGGCAAAGACTATATTTTTATTGTAGTTGATCATTTTTCAAAAATGGATATCATGATTAATTGTAAGAAAAATATATATTTTGAAAAAACTACTCAACTATATTTTTGTCTTGTATGGGTCCATTTTGGTCTCCCCAAGTCCATTATCTCAGATCGAGATAGCAGGTTTTTGAGCATCTTCTGGTCCACTCTATGGAAGATGATGGATACCAAGCTGATGAAGTCCAAAACCTTTTATCCATAGACTGATGACTAGACAAAAGTGGTGAACCACTTGATTATTCACATGATTTGGATGCATCACTCCAAACATCCATACACATGGGATGAGGGGCTTCTTTTCATATAAATAGGATACAATCGAGCCCTGCACAACTTGACCAATCATAGTCCATTCCAATTATGCTTTAGGTTCTAACCCATGGCACCAATTGATATAGCTATTCCATTCTCCACCATGGAATACACACCTAATTAAAGATCTGAGGCATCAAAAGTAATAAAGTTCATTGACCAAATGCAACACATCTACCAACAAGTTTATGAGATCTTGGAGAAGATGAACTAGAAGTATAAGCAACACCATGACAAACATAAGATTACACACCATTTTGCTATGGGTGACAAGGTTTGGTTGTGGATTTATAAGGAATAAATTGTAGGCCCACATAGAAATTTTTTGCCTCTATGATATGGTCCCTACACCATCACCAAATTTTTTGGAGAAAATGCTTTTGAGTTGAACCTACCAGCCTACCTTGGTCTTCATCCAATATTTAACATGGAGCTCCTCAAACCATATCATCCATCTCCATTGGACACTTCAGTTGTAGTAGAACAACTAGACATTGATGAGCTTGATCCACATATTTTTGCTCCAGTGGAGGAGGATCAAATTGTAGACAGCTGGATGAAGACAACAAGAGCATGCTCTATTCCACTTTATTAGGTGGTTAAAAGGGGCCAGCTTAGCAACCAAGGAGAGTGGCTCATAGCTAATCAAATTAAGACAAAAATAACACACCTGATGAGGAATATTGATGAAATAGGGACCATTACTTATCAAGGAGGGAGGAATGATCCAAGCAACAATTCATGAGATAATTTGGGTGATGATTCTACCCCAATCGATGATGGAACTTCTCAGAGCCATAACTTTTGCACCATAGCTCCAATTGACTCCCTATTTGAACTTTTGGATGGCTAAGAATGAGGAGAATGTGATGAGATGGAATGGAGCTTTGCTCGATGGTTTTTATCCCTTAAAAACCCAATGTAAGTGCCTTAAATTTCAATTTTAATAGTGCAATCTAAAAATAGTAAGTTTCTAAAAATAGTAATTCCTCAAATTCTATATTGTTTTAAATCATGGAAGTCAAAAAACTCACTCTAAAGAAGAATATATAGCCATCAAGTCACTAATTTTTGAGTCACAATACTCAACATCTATTATTCTATGTCATACACAACTTACAGTTGAAGAGGATGAAAAAGAGATTATAGATGCTGAGCCCGATACCATCATTACTTCTTCATAGATCCATAAAGAAAGGCCATATGAAAAGGAAAGGTTGTTGCACTCTAAATTATGGGTAAAAGGTAAGCCTCTACATTTCATTCTTGATAGTGGGAGTCAAAAGAATTTAATCTCTACTAGAGTTGTGAAAAATCTAAATCTATCTATGAAGCCTCACCCAAAGCCATACAATATTGGATGGTTGAGCCCAAGGAGAGACCTTCGTGTCACCCATTATTTTATTTTTTCATATAAAATAAAACCTTTCCAAGATGAAGTCTTATGTGATGTGGTCAATCTAGATGTTTGTGATGTACTCCTTGGTCAGCCTTTCATGTATGATCGACATGGCATCTATGAATCATGAACCTAAAGAATCACCCTCACTCTTGGAACATGGTGTTACAGGGTACTAAAGGTACCACCTCCCACATCTATCTCCCTGATTAGTGTGAAGTAATATAAGAGATTGGTGGAAAAAACAAAGTAATTTATTCTCATGGTGGTCAAACCATAGAAATCTAAGAAGGTCGATGTTGCAGTCCTGACTACATAATCAACACAACAATAAAAAAAAATGGAAAAAATCATAAGAGAATATGATGACTTATTCAATTCACCTATAAGAGTTCCATTACACTACTAGGTAAAACATTCTATTTATTTGATCCCAAGATCACCTTTTCCTAATGGTCCTGTGTATTGTAGAATAATTTTGGAGAATGATGAGATAAAAATATAGATTCAAGAATTGATCCAAAAGAGTCACATTAGGCCAAGCTCTTCACCCTATGGTATCTCAATTGTCCTATAACTAAAGAAAGATAGAACATGGAGGCTTTGCATTAACTATCAAGCCCTGAATAAAATCACTGTGAAGAATCACTAACCCCTCCCTAAGATTGATGACTTTGCTGGACCAACTCCATGGTGCAAAGTTCTTCACCAAAATTGATCTCAAATATGGCTATCACCAAATTCCCATCAATCTCACTGATGTTTGGAAGACTACATTCAAATCTAAGGAGGGGCTCCTTGAATGATTGGTTATGCCTTTTGGCTTAATTAACACACCTGTAACCTTCATGAGAATGATGGATGACATCCTGTGACCCTTCACCAACTCATTCATGGTTATCTACCTAGATGACATAATCATCTACAATAGAACATGGGAGGAACATCTACAACATGTTCGTAAGGTGCTTCACACTCTTCAGGAGCACAAGTTGTATGTAAATCTTGATAAATGCACATTCAAGATGAAAACAATTCAATACCTTAGGTACATTGTGAATGAGTAAGGGGTCCATGTTGATCTAGAGAAGATTCAAGTTATTTGAGAATGGCCTACACCAAGGACCCTCACAAAATTTCATAGCTTCTTGGGTCTTGCAAATTTATATCATAGATTGTTCTTGGCTTTTCACATGTTGCTTGGTCACTAACCCAAGTGACTAAAGGAGGAGCTAAAGTTACATTTCAATGGGGTGAAATACAACAAAGGGCATTTAATAATTTGAAGAACAAACTTTACTCAACCCCTATTCTTGCCTTGCCAGATTTGCATCAACATTTTGAGTTAATGACAGATGCATCTGAATATGCCATGAGAGCTATCATCGTGCAACATAGCCATCCTATTACATATCATAGTGAAAATTTCACTAATATAGTCAAGAAATACCCAACATATGATAAAGAACTCTATGCCATTGTGTAAGCCTATAAACAATCGAAACACTACATCTTGGGGAAAGAGATAGTCATCCACACTTACCACAAACCATTGGAATTCATCTAGATGTAGAGAAAAATATTAAATAAGAAGCACCAAAAGTAGGCCACATATCTACAACAATTCCATCTAATAATCAAACACAAAAAGGGTAGCTCAAATATGGCCATAGATTGTCTGAGCCACCCACCAATTACTGTACTCACAATAGTTCTTGACCTATGTGGACATGAGACTGCCACTTGGGGTGCTTTGTATAAAGTAGATCTTACCTTTATTGATACATATTAGGTGCTTAAAAAAGGTAAACATGTTTTTAATTTCTACTTGTAAGATAATGTCCTTTGTCATATGGGGCACAACTATGTTCCAGTTGTAGAGCAACAAAAGATGATATGGGAAGCACATTTTAGTAGGATAGCTAGACACTTTGGTGTAGAAAAGACATTGGAAATTCTTCAAAAACACTTTTACTGACCCCATATGCAAAAGTATGTTGAAAGGTATCTCAAATCTTGCACCCCATGTGTGATAGCCAAACCAACAAATAAGAAACAAGGATTTTACACACTATTGCAAATACCAACCAGGCCTTGGGAATCTATCTTAATGGATTTTCTCTTAGGTTTTCCCACTTCAAAACATGGAAAGGACTATATTTTTGTTATAGTTGATCATTTTTTAGAAATGGCTATCATGATTACTTGTCAAAAAATTATATCTACTGAAGAAACTACTCAACTATATTTTAGTCATGTATGGCTCTATTTTGGTCTCCTTAAGTCCATTGTCTCAGATTGAGATAGTAGGTTCCTGAGTATCTTTTGGTCCACTCTATGGAAGATGATGGATACCAAGCTGATGAAGTCCACAACCTTCCATCCATAGACTGATGGTCAGATAGAGGTGGTGAACCACTTGATTGTTCACATGATTTAAATGTATCACTCCAAACATCCATGCATATGTGATGAGAGGCTTCATTTCATATAACATGGATAAAATTGGGCCCTACATTGCTCAACCAAGCACAATCCATTCCAAGTATGATTTGGGTTACAACCTATGGCACCAATTGATATATCTATTCCATTCTCCCCCACAATATACATACCTCATTGAAGATCTGAGGTAGCAAAAGCAACAAAGTTCATTAAACAAATGCAACACATCTAGCAATAAGTTCATGACATCTGGGAGAAGATAAATCAGAAGTATAAGCAATGCCATGACAAACATAGGATTACACACCATTTTTCTATGGGTTACAAGGTTTGGTTACGGCTTCAAAAGGAATGACTTGTAGGCCCACACATAAAATATTGGCCTCTGTGATATGCTCCCTACACCATCACCAGAAAAGTTGGATAAAATGCTTTTGAGTTGAACTTACCAACCTACCTTGGTCTGTATCCAATAATCAACATGGATCTCTTCAAACCATATCATGCACATCTATTAGACACTTCAGTCATATCAAAACAACTAGATATTGATGAGCTTGATCCACATAGTTTTTCTCCTGTGGAGGAGGATTAGATTGTTGACACCTAGATAAAGATAACAAGAGGATGCTCCATTCTGCTTTATCGAGTGGTCAAAAGGGGCCAGCTTAGCCACCAAGTTGAGTGGCTCATAGAGAATCAAATTAAGAAAAAACTACCACACCTAATGAGGAATATTGATGCAATGGGTACCATTAATTTTCAATGAGGGAGAAATGATCTAAGAACCAATTCAGGTGATAATTTGGGTGACGGTTCTACCCCAATTGATGACGAACTTCTGGGAGCCATAGCTTTTGCATCGTAGCTCCAATTAACTCCCCATTTGAATCGTTGGAAAGCTAAGCATGAGGAGAACATGGTGAAATAAAATGGATCTTTGTTCAATGTTTTTTGACCCATAAAAACCCAATGGAAGTGCCCTAAATTTTAATTTTAGTAGTGTAGTCTAAAAATAGTAAGTTTCTAAAAATAGTAATTCCTCAAATTTTGTATTGTTTTAAATTGTGGAGGTCAAACCACATAATATCCCTTGAGATTGGTGACCTTCCACATCCTCCTCTGACTTTAAAAATGTGTATAAATGAAGATGTAACCTAAAATGGAAATTAGACATCTCTTCCCAGAGATAAGCATATAGTTGTATTGCAATCTTGAGTAATAAAATATCTCTTCTCAGAGAATTCATTATTACTATTTTATTTTTGTGTTCTTAAAATATCTATCAATCAAAACTGCTAACTTTTAGAACTTGAAATGGAAACCAAATATCTCTTCCTAGAGATAAACATATAGTTGTATTGCAATCTTGAGTAATAAAAAATCTCTTCTCAAAGAATTAATTATTACTATGTTATTTTCATGTTCTTAAAATATCTGTCAATCAAAACTTCTAAGTTTTGGATCATCCTAATTCTTTCTCCTTGTTAAAATAGATATATTTATATTTATTATTTTATCTTCTCTCTCCATGAATTAGGATTTCCTCTACATTGACTTGAGTAGAAATATTATATGCATGTTTAGTTTTATGTTTATTAAACCTATTTTTTGCCACATTATTTGGTGAGCACTAGGTTATATTTTTATTTACTTTGTCATTTACTTTGTGAATAAGAAAACATAGGACCTATCTAGCATTATCACATGGTGTTGCTTGACTAGAGGCTTGTAAACCCTTTCTAGTGATATTGTTGTGGTAAGGTACCCCTTGGTTAGGTCTAACAGATCCATCTTGGTCATAACCCTAATTGTCTAAATGTACCAATAAGTAGAAGGGATAGTGTGATTTATATTCTCTGAGCTAAGATTAATTTTTAGAGCAACTTCACTTTCCCTTGTATATATTCTAGTGAACCCGATATGAATCTAACCCTTGCAGATTTTCGTTCATGGCTTCATTTATTATCATCTATTATATATTTTTATTTATATAGTACTAGATCAAATATATTGATATAGTCTAACATTTTGTGTACAATTTTAACACACAGTCACTATGATTAACTCTATATTTATCTATGCAAGTCTTCTTCAACAATAGGTAACTATACTAATTAACTTATCTCAGTTCACTTATTTTATACAGGTTTTTAGACTTCATCAACCTAGTCAACTTTATTACCAGAATAAAAATCATCATATAAAAAACACAACATAAAAGTAACAACTTCAACATCTTAAAAAATTATCAGGTTCATTCTTACCTTGTTAGTCATTTTGATTCTTTATTTACAGTCCTATTTTTCACAATTTTCATTCTATAAAACTATAACTCAATAGTGAACTAAGTCAAATAGATTGACACAGTTCTTTAGCTTGATTTCATAGCTAGAAGACTCATTTAACCTATTCAACTATGCTCTTTTGGATCTTGATTCAATAGAAAACATCAACAATGTCGATTATATTATGTATTATTTGCATATATGATCACCTGAATTGACTCCTGTAGTATTTAAAATAAAGGAATTAACCTATCTTGTTAGTAATTAATTCCCTTCTCATTTTTTGGCTTGATTGTTTAGAGTAAAAAACATAGACTAAATAAGAGGTTTTTAATTTATCCATTTAGTCACACTATTTTTTCTTATTCTTATTTTTAAAAACCCACATCATTAACCATGCCACCAATGCTTATTTTAAAAAATACCCACATCATCCAAATCATATAATACCAAAAATCATTAAACAACTTCTATCCATTGTCTACCTACTTGGATTTCATCACCAAGGGGAAGTCAACTTGGTTTTTTGGCCAATAACAAATATGTGGTTAATGGTATATATTAACAAAGCACTTGACACCCATATTGTTACAAGATTGTGAAGTGAGGGGGTAGGCCCCAATACTAAGCCAATACCATTACCAATATAGATCCCTTTCAGCCTCAACAACCTGAAACCATCCTTAGATTTATTTTCTAGTTACTTCTTATATATAACTCTCTATCACATCAATTTAAAAATTTATTATAAATTAAAACATTTAGGAATGAACACTCAAATTATAATTTCTATTTTTGTTGCTTGATCTCTGATCATTGTATGCTTATTGAAAGATTTGTATCATATAACATTGTTACAACATTTTTTACTATATGCCACAACTGCATCATTTAGATTGATACAATTATTTGTGTGTTTATTTCAAATTTTATAAAAATTTAAACTAGATCATCTACAATTATCAAAACCATTTTTAGAACATTGTCGATCTATTTGAATGTGTCCTTTATAGTCTCTATTTTCCCATAAAACATAATCACTCTATTTAACCCAGTATCTTACATACTACTTGTTCTATTTCCATTAAACACATAGTTAACCTATCTAAATTTATGCCTTTCATACTCTCTTAGTTTACCATCTACATAACATAGTTGACTAGTTCGACTATGTCTTTTGTAGCCTATTTTGTTTACTATCTTACAAGATGGTACCAACTGGTTCAACCTTGTATCCTTTATGTGGACCTTTATTTTTACCAAGTCTTTAATCTCTCTTCTTCATCATGAATTTATTGCTTAAGGATAATACATAATTGAATCAATCAAACATGATGATTTTTACCAACCCTAATAGGTACTCTAAGACACATCTTGGGGCACCACCATGGATTAAAGAAATATCCATGTTGCCACTCGCACCACCATGGTAATCCTTCCCATTCATCCTTAATACTTAACCCTCTATTTTTTATAGAAGATGAGTGTGATCTTGAATACACCATAGAAATGCTTTTCTACATTAATGAAAATACCCTACATAGAGGAAAATATCCTACAACCATCTATAATCTCATGATGAAGCCTCATATAGGAGAAACCCATTCACCCTCCCCTACCTATTCTCATAGATTTGGGTGAACCCATTTATTTGAATCTCAATATTTTCCCTCTATAATGTCTCCATCCCACACCATTGCATCATATTCTATGTCTTCTTCAACCTTTATGCCAATTATTTTTACTAACAATGTAAGTTCAACTTCTAGTGGGCCTCTTAAAAATACCCACATCATTAACCATGCCACCAATGCTTATTTTTATACCTTTTATTTTTTTCTACCAATATTACTCATGCCACTAGTGTAGTGCATGCCACTACCTCATCACACACCCACAATGCATCAAAATATCCTAATACCTCCCATAATACTAATGCATCACATGTTGCATCTACTAGTCAGAATTCTATTCAAACTAATCATATTCTCTTAAAAATGCTTAACTAAATGCATACCTTTCAAACCAATAATGAAAATGAGATGATGCAAATGCAAAATCATCTCATTCATCTCCAAAACCAACCTCACCAGGTTTCATGGGGTGCACAAAATCCTATTGTACCCCCACCCCCTTAAGGATTCCCATGGTAACCTTATCCCCCAACCACAAATCATCAATAAAATCATAAAAAATCTTCAAAAGAACCTCTAGTACCTCAAATTGATAATGTTAACATAGGAGGTATCACACCCACCATCAACTATAATGTATCTATCGATCCCAACTTGCATTTAAAGACATTTGGTAACCTTTATAAAGATTGGGTTAAGATTAATATTTTCACCACTACCAAAATAGTAGATAAAACACTCATAGGAGATGATTTAGATTGGTATAATCAATTAAAAACCCACTCTATCACTAGCTTAGAAGACTTGGTCAACTCACTAGTCCAAAAATTCCAAACTAGTGATATTCTCATGAAAAATTTAGCCAATTTTATAAATTGTAAATAAATTAAAACTAAAATGACACAAACCTTCATCAAATAATGGAAAAATTTGTCTAATAAATGTGAGCATAATATGGCAGATGATAATCTTTTCCACCTATTCACCAATTCTCTACACCCCAAATTACAATATTGGGTTAGGACCCTATCTCCAAAAACTTTGGAATAAGATCTTGACCAAGCCAAATGAAAAGACTTCCTCATGCATCAATTTGAACCACCATAACCTACAATTGGCACTCATATGCTCATTAAAAATAAAAACTATCATGCAACCAATGATGGTGTTATCGACACTTATGAGACTATACATACCATCCAAGCTATTACTTTATAAAACACCATGGATCATGTTCCCTCTAATAAAAACACTCCTAATCCCACCTTTTCTCAACACAACAACACTAATGTGTACAAACCATTATCCCTAGTATAACTTAAAAAACATATCCTAAGACCTCTACCATGATATCTTAACCCCACTCACCCTATGAAGTCTTGGTATGATCCAAACAAATTTTATTGGTTTCATGCAAGTTTAGTCCATTCTCATGAGGCTTATATGTAACTATGAAATATTGCTATGGATTTTCTTCTTGGTCCTAACTTTTATCATGAAACCCTTATTAGGAATCATCAATAAGATTATGATGTAACTTTTAAATCTCATGAAATGTAAAATAAAAATGAAGCTTTAAACCAAGCTAATGCTTATCTTGCTATCTACAAGGATCCCATTCCTAACCACAAAGATAACATCAAACAACATACTACAACTAATAACAAAATTTTAAGTCTTATAGACCTTACCACCAATGAAGAAAATGTCATTAATATGACTAACATGAGAAGAGTAGTTACTTTTATTAACTCAAATCCAATACCTACACATCACACCTCTCAACCATTCCATGTTATTCAAGACATTTCCCCATACCACTCATGGAAGTGGGGAAAGAGGAACCAATACCCAACAACACTCTAAACAACACAACTTTAATATACCTCTCATACCATTTATACTCTTCCCCCAACATCTACACCACAAGACAACACACCCCATACTTTCAATAGTATTTAATCTACCCAACCATAAGAAATAATTCCACCAACCATCACACAACCTAAAGTAACTCAACCCATCTACAATAAACCTAAACCAACTATACCCTATCAACACACATTTAATTATACCTCAAATTGTTCTTCACAAGAGTTTTTTCAACACTATGCACCTATATCTATGTAGTCATATAAAAATGCAAAATTTGTCACCTGAGTGTGGCTTATGAATCCCAATCGATAGAGCCCTCTTTCTTGCTCTCATTACCTTTAAAGGTTTATTTTCACTAATTCTTAGTCATTCATAGCCTTTTAGACTTGATCCCAACTGAGCCAGGACCCTATTTTAATGACCAATTCAACCCCCTAGGTCACATCTGCCTAAGATAATAGTGCCACACTAAAATTATAGCATCGGTGCCACTCCTATCCACTTTTGATGCTTTTGTCCAAGCTCATTTCTATCCCCAATGGTCAATTTTTTTGGTTCCCCATCCTTATTTTTGTCGACCTAACATGAGCACATTTAACCATGACCAATAGATCCATATAAAATCCCATTCAAAAATCATTTAGAAAGGGTTGGCAAATATCACAAAGCAAACAAGAATACAAGCAAGGCTACTCAAGCACATTTACCTATTATCTACATACAACCATCCAATACTATTTATATATTATTCAAATCCTTATACCAATCCCTAGTCATCTCAAACACACCAAATTTAGCATTTATTTGCATTCTCATATCACAACTACACCAAACACTTTCAAAGGGAGAGCTACATATGGCTTGATCCCTCTTCAGTGTATTGGTATGTAGGTAGTGTGCCCACACAAGGGGTGTGGATCCACATCCAGTGAATATTACACACACTATCCCCCCTTCCTTATTGAAATTGGTTAAATTATAATGGAAGATAGGGTATGAAGAGAAGATCTACTCTACAAGGAGCTTTATAGACTTTTGATTGCAAAAACTTTAGAGATAGAGTCACACAAACCTGCCAAATAAAACCCATAAAGCTCAGATCCTTAGGACAACAACACTAGAAAAGGAATATAGTGCTAGTTCCACTCCTATCCATTATTGGTGCTCCTATCCAATTAGAAAATGAAAGTTAGAATCTTGTTTATGATAGTTTCCTAGGCCTGCATAGTGAATATTAGATCTTGTCTCAGTCGGATCAATATAATTTAAGCTAGGTCTTATTTTCTCCCTTTTATTGCTATTTTTAGAAAAGATCTAATTAAAAATAAATTTCACAAATCAATATCTTAATTATTATTTATTTATTTACTAATTTTACTACTTAAACCCTTTAACTAAATTAGGAATAATACCCCAATATTCCCAAAAATCGTTAAATCATTTGGTGAACCTAACTTACTTTATTTATGCACAAAACCTATAGAAACCTTAGGGTAAAATTCCTACTAATTTTTCCTATAAATTTATAAATTTTTACTTGAATATTTCAATAAAAAATTCATTTAAAATTTTGAAATTTAGTAATAAATTTTAAAATAATTTTCTTTCAAACCCTAGTTGCCCATACTAGGTCCTAGTATTTTTTTAGTAATTTCCCAATTTTTTTTTGAATTTTTACTAGCATATTAAAATAATAAAATCCATTCAAATTTCAAAATTCAATAGTAATTTCAAAAAAAATATTTTTTTCAAAACCCTAATTACACATACTAGGTCCTTTTCAATCAAGCATTTTCAATAATTTTCTTAAATTTTGGTTGCATATTTAAATCAAAAATCCAATTTCATTTTCAAGCTTCCATAGTATTTTGTAAAAATACCATTATCAAAACCCTAGTTGCATGTACTAGCTCCTATTCACTTCTTGAGATATCACCTTACATGTGTGCGACCTTTATATCATTTTTATGCATATTCTAGTTCCTTAATTAAATTATATTTGTTTAATATTTTCTACCATTATCCAAGTTATTTTCCTTATTCCACCTAATATCCTTGTAACTCTTCCTTTGAGATAAAGTGCAAGACTTAGTGGCAAACCTCTTGAAATTACCCAAATTCCTTTAAATTGACCATATACTATGGATAAACAACCACTTCAAACTCTAGCTATAGATTCCACACATCCAAATTACACTAATTTAAATGAGAATAATTTAGACAATGAGCAATATTAGAATAACAATGATGATGTACACACCGATGATCATGCTTCACCACATTGGACTACTAATCTGCTTCCACCCATTATTGATAATGAAGTTATACTCAACAAATATTTGATCCTTTAAAGTTTCAAAGAAAGACTCAGGGAACAACCTTGGGATCATACTCTTATATTATAATCTCTTATGGAAATCAAAAAGGCTAAACAAGTTGAGTTTTCCATTCCTACAAAGGATCCAGTTGCAAATGACACTACGGGGGCAACTATGTCTCAACAACCCTTTATAGCATCCCAACCTTCTTCTATGCCACTAGCTATAGCTAGTACATCTTGTTATTTTGATGTGACAACCCTTGTACAAGAGATAAGATCTCCTTAATCTAAGGTGCTACATCTTGAGCAAGGTGATTCTAGACATACACAGGCTTTGGACTCTTTTTCTCTACTACATACACCATTATCATGCCACATTGCTTCCAAACCCTTACTAAAAGGTTTTTTTCAACCCAAGCTTACTCTTTATGATGGCAAGGGTGATCCAAAGACACATTTGAGAGATTTTCATGCAACATGCTTGGACTATATACTAAATGACTAGCTACATACCAAGCTCTTTCCATAGAGCCTAAAGGGTTATGATTTACAATGGTTCTATAGTTTACTAAATCAGTCAATCAATGCATTCAATCCTTTAGCCAACATGTTCCTATCTCATTTCAGCATTAATGTTGGTGACAAGGTTTGATATGCCTAAGTTGCACAATAGAAACAAAGGACAAATGAGCATATCACAAATTATGTTCTTCTATATAAGACTATCTTGGCTAAGATACATAGCCCCATAGTTGATCAAGAGTTACAAGATTTCTTCAAATAGATTCTCTTACCAGCTTTTCATGAATCAATTATGTTCAAAATATTCTCTTCCTTCACTAAATTGTGTCACACACTAAAGGAAAGAGAAGTCAATTTAATTTCAATGGGCAAACTCAAGTACACAAGTATCTCATAAACAACCAACAAGAATAATAATAAAGTCCCATACAAGGTCAAGGTCAATGATAACAAGACTGTGAATCAACCAAAAGTTAATATGGCTTTATATTACCCTCAACATGTGGTTTTATCAGCACCTTCTTGACATACATTTACCAATCTACTATTTCATCCAACTAGATATTTATATTAGTTATTGAAATGTAACATCATATCTCTCCCTCTTATTCAGGAAGTTGACCCAAAAAAGCCTCTTCAATGAGGATATCATCAACATGCATTTTTTGAGTTTCAAAGAGCACTAGGCCATACAAAAAATTGATGCATCTGTTTGAGACATAAGATACAAGATTTAATAGATGGCAATTATATTGATCTTGGTACTCAATTAAGCCTCCTTAGGTAAAGCAAACATAGGATAGAACTTTAAAAATCTTCTCAGATCATTTTCTATAGCACTAAAAATAGGAGACAGGGTATACATCAGGGGTTCACCATGCATATCATACACATCCACCACTAGATACATATAGGGCACCTCTAGTTGAATCACATCCTTTGAGTAACATGATTGGCGTATATAATTCTAGAGTTCCAGCTAGACCTTCCAATTCCTTCTCAAAGAAAGAGATCATTGAGGATGATTTGGATTATCATGCACTCTTTATCAAAGCTTACATTCATAATCATCCTATTCATAGTGTTCTTATCGATAATGGATCTAGTGTAAACATGTGCACTATGACATTACTACAGTATTTGGGATATTCAGAGCAGCATATTACCTCAACAAACATAGTAATAAAAATATTTAGTGGGCACATACAAATTTAATTGGGTGAGATTATACTTCCTTTATAGGTTGGTTTAACACGTGTGGCCATGCCATTCACTATTATTCCCAGTGTAAGAATTTTTAATATGTTACTTGGTTGACCATGGATTTAGCAACTTCACACAGTAGGTTCTACAATTCACAAATGCATGAAATTCATTCACACTAATTAGGTTGTTATAGTTAGTGAAGTTCCATATGAGTTACCACTCCCCACTTTAGATCCATCTACTATTCCATATTCTCCAATTTCATCTTTACCACCATTTATAGTTTCTCCACTAGTTCTAGTTCTTCCTCTCGTATAGATTCAGACATAGTTGAGACATCCATCACCAACATAGAGGGTTCATACACCTCCACAACTTTAAGATTATAGATATCTTTTAGTTACAGTATTCACACCTACGGTAGTCTCATTAAGATCTCATGCATCTACACATAGAGCACATGTTCAGAGAGTTTCTCCTACTATTAGATAAGTCCTTAAGAGCCCTACAATTGCATCCACTTCTTAGATTTATAGGGGGAACTCACAATTAGTTACCACTTTAAATACTTTAGAGCATTTAAAACATATATAACTTTTATAGCCATAGTCTCAACATCTCCATCATGCTTCTTTATCATGCATGATTCCTATCCTTGATACAAGACACCATGATAGGGAGTCTCCCATGAGGCTCATCACTTAGTATCACTTTTTCTTAGCTTACTTGTACACAGTTTCCTATGCTTAATTATACATAATTTCCCTATTATTGATTGTACATATATCAAATATTCTCAAAATACAAAAACAATATAACATTTCAAAAATACCCAAAACAATACAAAATTTCAAAATCTAAAAACATTCAAATATGTCATAAACACAAAAAAATCTTGATTATATGCATCCTCCATGCTTTACATTTCTACTCCTATGCTAGACATAAATTTGCTATTCTATGCTATTGTTTATTGATTTATCTACATTACCATACTTCACGTGATCTTCTTTGAGTGTGTGCAGTGACTTCTAGACCCTTGATTGCTTCACTCTACCCATTGAGGGGGCATCCTACTCCTACATGTGAGATACATATTGATATATCTTCTCCCTAGGGGCATCTTCTACATGACTACACTATCTAGGTTATGTTATTTATACACCACAGACTCTAGTTATCATGTTGATGTACATTATTTACTAGCTTACATAGATTACTCTATCAACCACTCACTAGTATTTAGCACTTGTGTATTTATTTGCATATACCTAGTTTTTTACTAACATGTCTTGTATACTTTCATACTCTTGGTTTGGTTAGTTAGATGTGCTTGAATTTTATAGTCTTTACATGCTTTATCTTATTGATTATCATAGCTTGATGTGATTACATTCCCAGTTCTTGATTATTTATAATATGTGCCTTAGGACATTTGCCAATGTCCTTTGCTTCTATTCATGTGTGCACTTTTGGACATTTTCCAATGTCCCTTGCCTATACTCTTCTATGTGATTATGGATTTCATGCCAAATTATTTGTTTCAACTGTATGTGTATGTGGCATTTGAACATGCCTTGTATGTTTGATTTCTAATTTGAGTGACATGTGCCCATGTCCCTTGTTTGCTTGGCCCCTTGGCCACTCTTGTACACTTATTGCTTCTTGCCTTATGTGCTTGTTGCTTGATTGATTTTGATTGTTTTTAATGCCATGATCCAAGTCATACACTATCTTGCTTCTTGGATATCATGATGGCATCATGATCCATCCCTCCATTGCAACTAATAATTAACTAACACTTCTAATTCTAGTTCAGTATATTGCACATGCTTTTACATTGTTATATCTATATAGGCATACCCTTGTTGATCTAACAATCTCTTAATACAAACCATGCTATATCTTGAGATATCTTGTCAATTATCATTTTTATATCATATATTTTACAACATAAGACACTTAGAGTGCTCTTTCTTCTGAGAGCAATAATTATAGGGTCTTCATTACTACCCTCAAAAAAGGGGGAAAAATAGAAGGGTTTTGTCATAGAGATCATAGCTCCTATCAACCAAATATTCTAGTTTAAAAACACCTAAAACAACAACTAAACATCAAATCAATAAGAAGAGACTAGGTAGACACTGAAAAGTCTAGAACAATCATCAGATTTGGCTGAGGATAATAGCACTAAGACTAGACTACAACATTAGTGGTTCTACTATCTATTTATAGTGCTCCTATCTAAATAGCAAAAAAACTAGAATTTTAGAAGTAGGCAAAAAAACTAGGTTCAAATACAGATTTGCATAGCTAGATCAATTCAAAATCATTAGTTTTAGTACATATTTTTGATAAGAAAATATAGATATAGGGGGAATCATGCATGGCATGATGAATCTCACTTCTAGTTTTAGATATGACAGCTGATATAACCTCCATATCATAATCCATGTTATAGACATTAGTGATTGGGGGCAATGTGTGAATCACATTTATTTCTTTTCTTTCCTAGTTCAACATTATCCAGACATTCTCAGTAGTTACATTCCTTATTCTACCTATAGGTGGTTGGCATCATTTTGGAGTGGATTTCATACAAGCCTACCCTCCACATTCTCAATTTCTTGAGTTCCCAAGTGGCTTCCACATAATCTGAATTCTTAGTTTTGGAGTAGCTTTCATATAAGCCAAATCTTCATATTTTAAAGTGGCTAAGAGTGGCCTAGTTTCCAACATACATTTAGCTATCCACACCAACATTATTAGATCATAGTACATTCATGGGCTTCTAGAGCCATCTCATATGACATACATTTCATACCAATATCAAGTCATAGCTTCACTTCATGGGGAAATGATGGATCCAAAGGTATAGCTAGCCTTTGTATTCTTGAGCCACATATTTAGAGGGATTGAACACATAGTCCATACATCGACCAACACATGCATGACCACCTAATTTCACTTAGTGGGTGATGATGGAGCCAAAGGGCCAACCTTTACATTCTTGAGCCACTTTCTATGGAATTGAACACTCAGCTCCATTCATTATATTACTCTTATTACAACATCATCCATCCTTACTCAACATCACAACAAGTTTTGTATTGGTATGCATACTTAGTGAGGTGTATTCATTCCTTTCTCTTCCTCTCTCTTATCTAGATTTGTACTTTCTTATCTTAGATATAGTGTATCTAGTAAGAACTAATCTACTCTTATTTTTTATTTCAAAATCAAACTTCATAGCATGCTCTCTCTATGCACAACCCAACATCACAATAACATTATGAGCTTCACCCTTATAGGTAAGTTTAGGTACACTTTATCTTTTTCCTTTATCCTAGTATTTTGATTTACTACATCACTAGAATAAATGGGGGTTAATATAGTCATATAAAAATGTAAAATTGGTAACTTGAGTGTGGCTTATGAGTCTCAATTCATATATCCCTCTTGCTTTCTCCCATGATCCTCATAGGCTTATTTTCACTGATTCCCCATCATTTTTAGCCTTTTAGACTTGATCCTAGCTAATCTAGGACCCTTTTTCATAACCAATCCATCCCCCTAGGTCCTGTCTACTAAGGAAAATAACACCACACTAGGACTATAGCACTGATGCCACTCCTGTCTGATTTTGGTGCTATTATCCAAACTCATTTTTGACCCCAAAAATTAATTTCTTCCAGTTCTCCATCCTTCTTATCGACCTAACATGAGCACATTCAACCCATGACCAATAGATCCCTCTAAAAGACCATTCAAAGATCATTTATAAAGGGTTAACAAATGTCACAAAGTAAGCAAGAATACAAGCAAGGCTACTCAAGCACATTTCCATATTCTCTACATACAACCATCTAATACTATTTCTAGTTTGTTCAAATCCTTACACCAGTCCCTGGTCATCTCAAGCACACCCACTTTAGCATTTCCTTGCATTCTCATATCATAATTTCACTTAACACTTTCAAAGGGATAACTACATATGGCTTGATCCCTCTTCAAAGTATTGGTATGTAGGTAGTGTGCCCACATAAAGGGTGTGGATCCACATCCAGTGAATCTTACACACACTAACCCCCCTCTTGTTTGAATATGGTCAAAGTATAATGGAAGATAGGGTTTAAAGAGAAAATATGCTCTATAGGGAGCTCTACAGACTTTCAACTACCAAAACTTTAGAGACAGGGTCACATAGACCTGTTGAATAAAATCTAAAAAGCTCATATCCTTAGGACAACAACACCAAACAAGGACTAAAACACTGGTACCACTCTTATCCACTTTAGGTGCTCCTATCCAATCAAAAAATGAAATTCAAAATATTGTTTGTGATAGTTTCCCAGGCCTGCATAGTGAATATCATATCTTGTCTCAGTTGGATCAACACAGTTTAAGCTAAGTCTTATTTTCTCCCTTTTATTACTATTTTTAGAAAATCTCTAATTACCAATAAATTTCACAAATTAGTATCTTAATTATTGTTTATTTATTTAATAATTTTACTATTCAAACCCTTTAACTAAATTAGGAATAATACCTCAATATTTCCAAAAAATATTAAATTAATCTAACAATCCTCCCATAGGTTATGATGAATGGGATCTTATCATGGAACTTTCCCATTTTCCCTCTCAAATATATTTCTTATAAATAATGAAAACTTATTCCCATCATAAAAACCACTTAATGTAATAGTTATTTGAAATTAAAATCCCTCATCCTCCTCCTGTAGGATGCAAATCTACCTTATCAAGGTCTTAAGATAGTATACTTAAACAATGTGAAGAGATGTCCATCCATGTTGTTGAAATAATCTACACTTCTCTCTCACTTAAGTTACCTATCAATTCCATGATTCCTAATGAGATATTTATTCATGTGGATGATCCTCCTCTATTTATTAGATTCCAAATTGATGATATCCAAGTTAATAATGATCTAATTGATGAAGGTTTAGGTACTTATGTTGTCTCCCTTGACTTCATTAAGACAGTTGGATATTCCAAATACAACCTTAAATTTACATGTAGTACATGTCAAGGCTATGGTAGAAGGCAAATTCCTCCTCTAGGTTATGTTTGTATTCCCATTACCATTCCTCCTATTACCATCCATGTGAAATTTATGATCTTTAACTTTATACTTTATTAAAACATCTTAATCAGTTGACCTTAGACTCATCATATGAGAGCAGTCACCTTATCCACATGCCAATACATCAAATTCCATCATAATGGAGATATATATAAGATTAAAGGGGAAACAGACCCTTAAAATTTTAAATAATTCCAAGAACATGATGTATTTAAAATACCCACCCTTGAATCCTTATTTAGTATCATATTTCAATAATCCTAACTCTTTAACTATCCAATGAAATCCACTCAAGGTTATAATGGTCACCTCAAATTAATTAGGAATAGTCCACCTAACCTCTTAGACTTAGATGATGATGAGCCAAATGAGATTAGCTTCACTATTAAAACCTATGATCTTTCCCCTCACATAATTTCCCAACACCCCCCTTTTCTTCAACCTCGATACCATCAGTTACCTTCTGATGACATACCTATTATCTTAACCAAAACTAGACATTCTATTCACCATGCTTCCTCCAATGACAAAGTCATTCATAAATGTACCATCATGTTAGATACTCCTAAATATGATGACGGTTATGCTTTAGATGACCCATTTTAAATTAGATTCATCTAATCTAGAAATGCTAAAGTTCTTTGATATCGATCTTCTTTATTTCAGTATTTTCTTTCTTCTTTTAATGTTCATTTCTTTATAGCACCTAATACTAATTTTTCCACTATTCTTCATAGGGTAGAGATGGATAACTCACATGGTATGCCTCCATTCACAATAGATCCCCTTAGGAGTATGCTCATGGATCATAGTATGATAAGACCTTATCATTTTTCCAAGTACCATGACCCTTATAGTCTGCTCCCTCCATAAATGCTAGCCAATGTTCTTAGACCCACTACACAACCAACTTTACCTATCTATAAGCCTAGTTTGGTTTTTGCTCCAACTCCACCCTTACTTTGTTATAGCCTTATTCCCTTACCATAGCTTGATCTATTACCTACACAATAGGTAGATCAACCTTATTGTGATATGTACAAATTTAATAGCTATTGGACCAAAGATTTCCATTTATATCAGCCACCCTAGGATTTTCCTTCCCACCCTTCAGATAGTAGACCCCCATAGTCTACTAATAGATTCATTTGTTACTTTCAAGGGATAAAGAAACACTCTTTAACCCACTATCAAAAACTTAGGTAGTACATTAACACATTCCACCTAACCACTAATTAGCCTAAATATAAGGTTGTACCTCTTCCTAATCTATTACCAAAGTATATCCCTAAATATAGGGAGTATATTGTCTTTGGTACTAATATGGTACACATCATACTGATTAATCTTGAGTGCTCTAGAAATATCTTTGAAATTTCCCATATTCAAAACTAACTTTAATTATTCCTCCTTCTATAGGTCACCCATGTAAGAAGGGTCCTCCTTAGTTGATTGCACCTCTTTTTAGCTCCACAGATACTATTCCCATTGTGACATTCATTCCTTGACTTGAGTGTCCTACTCAGGAGATACCACATAGAATTATTCTTCATCAGCTACACCTATCTTTTTAATTGATATGATATGAAAGGAAGTCTTTGCACAAATTTATGTGAAGATTGATGACACTATGGATAACATCAAAATTCAGCTTCATAGAGATGTTCCAGATGTTATGGATAACATTTATGGTAAAATATATCATTATTTGTGAACATGGCATGGTGTTCTTTCACAGTGTTCTATTTTATGATTTAGATTGGATTTGTGATCCATTTTTATATCTCTTATACACTTTACTATGTGTCAAATTTGATTTCACTTATCTATTTTACATGGATCATTATATTATGTTTTGCGTGTTTTATATGGTTTCATTCTATTTCACTTTTTATTATGCTTCTTATCATTATTTTCATGAATGCACACTTATGTTTATGACTTCACTTATTTCATGGATTCTTTTATTTTCTGTTACAATGATTGTTTGCTATCTTATTTCACTTAAAAATAATATAATTATTATTGTGACTTGGTTATAAAACCTTGATTCCCTTCATATTATATCTCTACCATATGAATAGTTATCAAACAAGACTTCTCATTGTACTAAAACCATACACCATTATATTTTGATCTCATTTCTTCCCTTATTTTCATTTCACATATTAATCATACATAAAGTTGTAAATTGAGATTACATACTAGTTCATAGGTAAGCCTAAGTGTTTAGTCAGTCATATCTTTGGTTACTATTAAATAATTTTACCCTTTGGTCAAAGTAAGTCAACCCCCTACATGTGCAAATTTTTCATAAGGTTTCCTAGGTTTGAGATATTCACCATGGTATTAAATGAGGTCACACACTATGTTTTATCTTGGTCACACTTTTTCATTTGTCCTTAATGTCATTTTATGTCCTTTTGGGTTATTTTAATCAAATTGTATGGTTTTAAATGAAAGGAAAAGTGTGTAATTTTTTTGGATAATGTGTCTCATGTTAGGGAATGTCAAAGAGTAGTTTTGAAACTAAAAACTTGTAGGTTTAATGTTAAAACAAGAAGATCACCTATAAAAAGGGGAGTTTTAGTTGTGCAAAATGTATAACATCTATGAAACATGGGAAGGATTCAAGGAAGTCTCTTGAGATACACACAAATCACTACCAAACTTAGGTGGTTCAAATAGGTCCAAAAATGGCAAAAACTGACCTCTCTCTCTCATCTTTCTCTTGGACAAGTCAAAATAGGTCAATAGTTTGCACTTAGTATAGATAGGAGGAGACAAGTTGGTATAAGTGCACTTGGAGGATGTTAGTAATAATAATGAGATATCATTACATGTTCATGATTTTAATATTTATAGTATGTACTTCATTAACAAACACTAAGTCTTCTAGTGCCTCCAAACTGCCTGCACATCCCCAACACCTTAATTTTCTCATCTATTTGCATTGTTATGTATAAATCAATTAGTGAACATAGTATTTCAGAGAATTTTCACCATTATCAATTTATTTAAATTGATTTTGAATATGTGATCATTAGGAGATAATTTGGAACACCTCATTGTGCTATAAGTTAGTATTATTGGTCTCCAAGATAGTATTTTCATCAGTAGCATTGTTTGTCTTATATGAGTGACTTCAAATCAAGGCAACACACCTATGTTTCTCCTCTCAAAGCATGGAAGTTAGTTTCTCCATGAAATATTTGCATTGGAGGACCTCAATTTTGATTGAGATAGGGTTCTAAGATAATGAGTAAATACTAGCTAGAGTTTCAATGTATATAGTCACCTACAATCACCTATAGGAATGCACAAAAAATGATAAGACCATATAAAACCTAAGACATAGGTTGTATTTAATTTCATGAATTGAATGGAGTTCTAAATTCATATAGGGTTCATAGTGTTGATCCTAGAGCTATTACATAGCCTGTAGTCAGTTAGAGTTGGAAAAGTTGCTTAATGGGAGAGTTCACCTTAATCTCTCTAAAAGAGGATTCAACCTCACAAAATGTCATCTCATGGTGAAGTGTATTGAGGTCTAGACAATATTAATAGTTTCTCTCTTATATCCCAAGCCTAGAGATAATGTATTGACATAATAAGGTGGTTGTTTGATCAAGAGAGAATGATAGTTGAGTGGTTTTCAACTTAGTCAGGTTTTGATTGGAAATAATTAGTAAACATAGTGCCTTTTAGTCTAAAAGAAACATGTAGCTTATCATGACACATAATATATTGATGGTGAGAGATGAGAAGAATGGTCTGCATGCATAAATGCTCATTCAGGTTTGATATGACCTAATGACCTTAGGATAAATCAAATGAGGTTGAGACACAATGATTTCACATGAATTAACACCCATAGGAACCTAGTAGTTCTCCTAATTTCCACCTATATGTGACATAATCAGTACATACTGCAGACTAGACTAGGCTAATGAAACATGTAGTTTAGTTGGTAAACAATGATAAAAGTGGATAAACATATTGAATACATCTTCATAGTTGATGAAATCACATTATATGTGATTCTTAGAGGGAGGAAAATAGGTTAAAAAGTGGAAAATAGGTTTCTAACTTCACACTCAGTCTAGGTTTCTACGGTTTACCATAGTCATAGTCTTAGAAACTAGTCTTAAGGAATTGATATGTTTTAAGGTTATATAGAGGTGATATAGCTTTAATAATTGGTACAAAAGGTAATTATGACCTAAAAAATCCCTCCATAGTCACTTTTAGGCCATACCAATAGGGGAGGGATCCTCTATTTTATCTCAGATAGAGGGCACACCATGAGCAATAAAACCTGTAGACCTTACACATGAATGGTAAGAAGATGAATGATGGTGCCTTAAATGATTGTTGGAAGATTTATAGGGTTTATTTGGAGATGAAAAAGTTTTGAGGAATGCTTACATTCACTGTGATCACCTATTGGTTGTCATATACATAAGAAATATAATCTAAGTCTACTAGGCCTAAACCCTCATGGCCTATAATTTGACTCATACGAACATATCACCTTTCCAATTCATTTTAAAACCTTTATATTTGAGTATAAGACTAATGAGGATCATTTTTTTGTATATAATAACACAAAATTGGTCATTTTGGCCTATTTTCCTCTCAAGCCTACCCAAAATGCCTAATAAGAGCTCGAGAGCCAATTTCATTCACTCATATCTATATGGAGGGTGTGAATGGTGCCTAAATAAGATAGGGATAGTTGCGGGGGGGAGGGGGGTCCTTAATTTAACCTCAATGGAATTTTTTTGAAGGTTAAGCATCTATATTTTATGAATCATTGCTAAGAAGCTAGATGACCTAAAATCCTCATAAAACCCTCGTATGAGCCTGATGGAGAAAACATGAAGGGATGTGAATATATAAGTGTAAAATTGGTGTTTAAAGTTTTTTGGAAATGTTTATCACTCTTTTAGTCTCCTTGACATCAAATTATTCTATACTTTCACTTGTACAAACATACCTAAATCTAGGTTTTCTGCATGTTTTGATGTGTTTCATAGGTGAAAAAGGGGTTTGATGAATGAAGATAATTATGGAAGGTGTTTAGGGAATTTTAATAAATAATTATACTTATTTCTCACCTTGGTTGTATATGAAAATCCCTCTGCTCATCTATTCATTATAGGCAGTCTGAATAGGACAGTGAGAAAGCAAAGTGACTACCTAGTGTAAAGATGAGAAGTGTGTGTCTTGAATACTTTGAGGTTTATTTGATAGTATAAAGGATAAAAAGACATAAATTATTTTTCTCACACTTATACAATGAGTCTTCTTGAATATGTATAGACCACCTAGGTGACAAGTGTAAGCTTTAAGGCCTAAAAGGCTAATGAGTGGCTTCTAGAGAGTGAATAACAAGTGACAAAGGAGAGGCTATCAGTTATAGAAGGTATAAGGATTTTAAAAATATTATTTCATCTTATTATATCATATTACATGTGTTAATGACCTCTATGGTGGTTTTGGACAATCAAGTGAACTCATCATCAGGAAAATAGTTTTAAGAAGGATAGTAAAGAGTCTCTCTACCAATTTCAAAAGAATGATGTATTTTTGATGAATTTTTTTTATAGAGGAATTCATAACCTATTTTAAACTTAATTATATTGAATTATAACTAGTTTTAAAGTCTTGACACTTGGCCTTGTGACTGTCCAACTTCACTTCTTCTTTTTCCTCTCCTATGCTCTATATATGCAGGCCATTTTGGCATTTGTATCTAGTACACACCTAGTAAGGTGAAGCCCTAATAGTTTAACACCTTGACATGTCTTTGAATAAAGCTTCTAAATTAGATTTTATCTATAAAACTCTTGCCTAAGTATTTCAATTAGTGTACTTGGATGTTAAGTGATGAATATCTTTTCCTTGATTCTATTATGCTCTTGTATGCATTTATGGGTAGTAGTATCTCTTCTAACAGTTATCATGAAGTGTATGCATCTGTTAAGTATGTATTGAAGTGTGTGAGAGATTAATAGTGCCTACGATGATACCTCTTTTTCACCCACCTCTAGTTATGCATAAAAATCTATCTCCATTTATAAACACTTATGCTATAAGAATATTGAGTAAAGGTCAGTTTTAGTATTCTTATTTATTAGCTCAATTACAAGTGTGTTTTATGGACTTATATTTGGTGTATCACCTCAATTATTATAGTTTAATTTTAGTTTCCTCTTTACCTTTTCACCCTCAATAGTGATTTTTCTAGTTTAGTGTGTGAACCCAAAAGATAAATCAAGGGAGCTATCCCTTTAACCTAGAGGTTTACCTCTACTATAGGCAACCCATAGGCCTATAGGTAATCCTATTAGGTTGTGGAGCTAAAAGCTTCACTAATGCAAATAGGGGAGGAGGTTGCTGAGTGTCACAGTCATCGACGTCAGTTAGGCCGATTGACATCAGCCAGTGGTGGATAGGAAGCAACCAACATCAGTCAGGAGTCAGATGACATCGGTCACCTCCAGGTAGACAGGGACCGACGTCGATCACCTGTGCGGTTCTGGAACTGTCAATTGCATAAATAGTTAGTTAATGAACTAGTTGTTTGCATGTAGAAGGCCAATTATAGACTTGAAGCTGTGGATCTAATTATTGTA
The DNA here is from genome assembly GCA_037957365.1 of Torreya grandis. Taxonomy (NCBI): domain Eukaryota; kingdom Viridiplantae; phylum Streptophyta; class Pinopsida; order Cupressales; family Taxaceae; genus Torreya; species Torreya grandis. The sequence continues at coordinate 3,412,406 of JARHVA010000828.1, forward strand.
ATTAGATGTCTAATTATTGTTTGCATGAGATCTATATAAGAGACTTATGGGCTGTATTGTAAAGTGTGCTAGAGAGTAAGAGAGCAAAAATTAGCTCCTTCAGAGTGAAGAGAGCAAGGTGTGTTCCTCCTAGTGCCACAATGCCAAGTATGGGTGCTGGTTTGGAGAATCAGAAGGATTATTCATGTATGTAGGATCTTGGTCAGTAGGTGTGCAAGGCCATGTTTGGAGATCTACATGGTAAGTAAGATCATTGATTTGTAGGTGTATGTGTGTGCAAGATCTAGGTTTACAGGTGTGCAGAACCAGATTGATTTGTAGGTGTGCAAGATCAGGGAGGTTGGCAACACAACAAAGAGTAATATCAGGGGAGATCTACTTGGAGTATGGTGTGTACTCAGTCATAGAGGAAAGAGGAAGGCAAGGTAGATCCTTCCAAAATAAGATCATTTGAGTTACAGGTTGTTGCAAGTTCATGGGAGATCTACTTGAAGTGTGTTGTGTACTCGGTTGAGTATGTGTGTATACTCAATGCATTGGCAATACTGGATACTGACTGGTTAGAGGTGAACACCAACTCTGTGTTTGAGTTGTGTGTTGGGACCGTAAGAGAGAGAGTGAGCTCTTGAAGAGATTTACTGTTTATGCTCTAAATGTGTGTGAGCTCTAGAGATGTAAGGAAGAAGACTGTGGCATCTTCTTTGTTGTATTTCCTTCTGGAAGAGTATTAATACAATTGGGTATTGTCTCTCATATTCTATGTTATTTCCAAATTCTAGTTACTTGTGCTTCTGGTTTAATTCTACATATTAAGTTGCTTGTATATGGTAATCAGTTGTGCTTCCTAGATCCTGACAAATCCCATGTTATAAAAAATTGGATAGGCATGAAAAACCTCTCCTAAGGTGAAAAATTTGGTCATAACAATTAATTAGTCTCCTTTAAAGCAAATTCTAAAGTTCATTCATGTGTATCACTTCTGTCACTCATGTTGGTTATTCCAAATTTGTATGGAAGAGGAATCATAAAATCCATAAAAAATATATAAGCTAAATCATTTAAACAAAATACAATTATTTAAAAAGTAGCATACAATTTAAAAGTCTAAATCACACCAAAATATGTGATTCATAACACATATCCTATTCCTAATCTAAGATCAAACTCCACATTTGGCCTCATGATAGATTTGAGGTTCATTGGGGTGTGGTAGGCAGGTAGATTTGGATAGGAGAACACAAAAATAATCTATAAGTGATACCTATTTTCTCACATAAGTACCTAATATTCATAGTAGACTGACATCTCTTTTAGAAGTCATGAGGAATGGGGAACATGTTGTGGGAAGGTAGGTCTATTTTACTTGTTCATATATCCTTCATGGTTTTGATTTTAGTATCTCACATATTTTCATATATAACTTTGTGTTAATTTTGAGCAGGTATTCATTATATTTTGATGGTCACTACTCTTAGTGTTTCTCTTCTTTACCTAGTATACCTCAAGTTTACTAAGGTTTTCTCATAGATGTCTATGTCATGATTTTTAATATCCTTATTTCATTACAACAATCATAATATTTCCTCTTGAGGAATATTATTTTGTTAACTGATCATCTTCACTAGGGTTTCCCTTTGTGAGTTGCAATGTAAGACCATGGATAGGACCAGACTCTCCTCACATATTACCACATTAAAACATCTTTTAAATTATTCCACATTTGTCTCCACCTCATTGGTGTTCCATTTTATGAGTTACAGTGTAAGACCTTGAATAAGATGAGGCCCTCCTCATAGAATATTCCAATAACAAGTTCATACTATAATCAAGTCACATTAAAATTACATGTTTCAAATTTGAGAGAATTTGTGTTATATTATGATTTACTCATCATTGACATACTTCCCATCTTGATTTAGTATGATTTATGCTTAATTCATAAAGACTTCACTTTTATCTTCTTATTTTCTTATTGCATGTATGTTTATAACCATTTTATTAAAATTTTCATACTTCCCATCTTGATTTAGTATGACTAATTTGATTTATACTTGCATTTTATTTTTATTTTCCTACTTCCCATCTTGATTTAGTATGATTGATTGACATTATTGTCTATTTATTTTTATACCAGTGTTTTCCATTTTATTACAAATTTTCATACTTCCCAACATGATATGGTATGAATTTTATTTTGTTTTAATTTGTGGAAAATATTTTTAAATGGTTTGAAAACATTTTTTACCTTTTACTTTACCATTTTGGTTTCTTATATTTATCCATCTTTTATTTTTATGCATTTTTCATCTTGATATAGTGTGTATTACATTTTATGGTTATTTCTACTTTTATAAATCATTTTGATTTTATTTTTAACCACGCATGTGTATCATATAATTATAGAAAAGAAAACATGTATCACTTATTTCCCATAGCATATACAACAAAAGTAAAATACATGTGCTATAAAAGTAATATATCTATACATCTATCCACATACAAGTATAAATTGGAAACTAATAAATGTTTACACACATACAAACATAAACCATGAGTTTAGCTATAGCTTTAAGGTTGTGCTCCACCATGCCTATCATGTAGCCTAGCCATGTTGCCTATGGGTGCATGTAACTAACCCATATGAATGCTACACACTAATGAGGTAGTCTAGGATCTCAATCCATCAATCTAACCCTATAGGTTGGCCACTTGGGCCTGCACACATCCAAGTGCTATAGTGGTTACCATGTGAGCAACTTGATCCTATGCTAATCCCTACTAAGATTGAGCCTCTAACGCTCATACCTATGTATGTGGCTATGATCAATATCCTCATGCCTTTAGCTATTGAGAAATTTCCCCTACTAGTCAAAACCAACTAGCATAAGCTAGGGTATATGGTACCATAGGATTAACCAAGGTGGATGGATCATAATGTGACCATACCACATCCAATTTATCATGGTGTGCACTCCCAATCATGGCTCCCCATATAATATCCTATGATGAATTACCTGTAAAATAGAAACCAAATATGCATTAGATCCCATGTATATATATATAAAATCTATCTATATATCACTAAATACATAAACGATAATGTAACTAATGATCTATGTTAAAAAATTAAACAAATCAAAACATTTCTCACTAGTGCCAGTATCACCAACCATGATCTCCCCATCCACTCACCCATTGAGCACCTCCTCTATCAATTTCCTCTGCACAAGCACACAATAAGGAGTCATCACCTAAGCCTATCATGATCCCATCCTAAGTGGCCTCTCTATTGACCAATTGTGTCTTGTATTTGCTATAAGATCACCATGTGAAAATTCATGTGCCCATATCTCCTCTTATTGAATGTGCCTCCATATTCGATGAGATCAAGGAATTTTTTATCACCCCTACTATGGATCTGCTCCTACATCATCACTTATAACATTCACATCTATAACATCTTAGGTAATAGGCCTCACTTCCTCTTGATGTTGCACTTGTCCTATCCATGGTATTACCTATTGATGGATAATCATAGGTATCTTGATGGGTACCCTTATACCTCCTCTCCCTCTAGGATCTCTATCATGTCATGCCCAATATGTAAGCACTATTAGAGCAACTACTAGATGTGGTAGGCCCATTTTATTGGTACATGAGATACTAGATGTGGATCTACCCATGAAGTATAATATCCCATAATATAAATACATACCAAACTAGTCACAACAATCACATAAGATGACCATATGGTAGTGATATCAATGTAAGGATACCACACTATATACTCTCATGTAATAGTCGACAAAGCTAGAACATGGGGAATAACACACACTAGATGGTGTTGACTCTACCATACAACTTGAGGTAACCAATCATATACCATATGGGGTGACCCAACTAGTTGATATATAGGGAATCTCTCATAAATCTATGCACTCAGCATAATGATTAGGCCCATTATCTTCTGCTCCTGAGACAACATCCCATATATAATACATGAGTTGTATGCAAAGAAAAGAAGAAACATAGTATAATTCACCCTATTCTAGGATGGACTAATACAAGGCTATCACATATAATGCTAACTTTGTATCCAACTTATGACACAACACTCATGCTATCATAATCCCTATCAAGTCATTCTTGATGTAGTTATAAATTTTAATTTTTTAAAACTTGAGTGTGGCTTGTGACACCCAACCCATAGGTATTTTTTTCATGCTCCCATGACCCTTATAGACACCTTTTCACTTATTGTTAGTCATCCTGAGCTTTCTAAATGATCATTCTACCTCAATTAGGCAACATTTCCTAGGCCAATCCTATCACCCTGATCCTACACCTATATGACATGAGTACCTAACTTGGACTATATCACCATACCCCAAAGTGTCCTATTTTGGTCCCCCTATCTAATTTAATTTTTAGATTCAATGGTTATTTCCTTTTAATTCCTATCCTTCATCATGTTAGCCTAGTGCAAATACAATCAACTCATGACCAATAGATCTCTATAAAAGCCCATTCAAAATTCATTTAGAAGGAGGTTGGTAAATATTACAAAGCAAGCAAGAGTACAAGAAAAAACACCAAGGAAAATTTCCCTATTCTTTGCAAACAACCATTTAATATAGCTATAAGCATATCCAAATCCTCAAATCAGTCCCTAGCCACCTTAAGCACACCTAGTTTAGCATTTTTTGCATCTACATTACACTATTGCATAAAACACATTAAGTGGGAGAACTAAATATGGATTGATACCTCTTTAGAGTATTGGTATGTAGGAAGCATTCCCACACAAGGGGTGTGGATACACATTCAATGTATTTTACACACATTAATCCCCCTTCTTTCTCAAGTTTTATCAAATCACAATGAAGTCTAGGGTTTGAAGATTAAATTAGATCTATAAAGAGTTTCTTAGACTTTTAGTAATCGAGATATCATAGTGAAGATGACATGGGGATAATGAACCAAACCTAGAAAACTCAGGTCTCTATGAGCGTTTTGGACAACGGTAGAAAAGGATAATAGTGCCAAACCCTGAGGTGTCCTATTTTGATGGTCTTGTCCTTTTACAAAATAAAAGATAGATAATGATTTATGACACTATCCCTGTCTTGCACAACCAATATCAAGCCCTACAATAATTGTTTTGATTTATTTTTAGATAAGTCTTATTTTCTCTATATTTATTTCTATTTATAGAAACATTAAAAATATAAATAAATTATACAAATGAGTGGTTAAATTATTGAAATATTATTTAATAATTTAGTCAACCTAGACCTTTAACTAAATTAGGAATAAGAATCCAATATTCCCAAAATAGTTATATCATTTGGTGAACTTGACTTACTTTGTTTGTGCATAAAAACCCTATAAACCCTAGGGTAAATTCCTTGTTGATTGTTCTATTAATTTTTAAATTTTTATTGAATATTTAAATCAAAATTTTACAATTAAATTTGTAAATTTACCTTAATAATTTTAAAAATAATTTATTTCAAACCCTAGTTGAATATACTAGGTCCCTTTGTTTTTGAGGTATTACCTTACAACCAAGTTAGATTTCATATAACACTACAAATGGATTTTACTCATTTCAAAACATTTATTGAAAATAATAAAGAATTCATACTTGGTACTATCATGTATATGAATGATTAAGTTTACCATATGTTAATACAAAGCTTCATTCTTTCCCTTTCATGCTTAATTTTCACAATATGGGATGCTATTTATAAAGTTATTGTTAAACATAGTAAGATCCATATTCTTCAAAGTAATGTTTACTTATCTTTAATATAAGGTTTCATTACTTAATTTTTATCTCTCATATGGAATTTTTTTCAAGTTTATCTTACTACACATATTACAAATATCATAGCACATGTCAAAGTTTTTTATGCATTCGTGCACAATTTCATGCTCTCTATCCCTTGCTTTCTATCTATCACATGGAAATTTTTTCAAGTTTATCTTGTTAAACATATTAGAAATATCATACACATATAAATTTTTTTTATGCATTAATGCACAATTCCATTCTCTCTATCCCTTGCTTTCTATCTCTCATTTGGAATGCTCCTTATAAACATATTGCTATACAACTTATAACCCAAATTTCATGAATTTAATACCACATACATGATTTATACCTAGATGCATATAACTCATTGGCTACTTTTGAGTATTTCCCTATCACTACTAGACACAATCAAACACTAGTGGTTATATCTATCCCTCCTCCCTTCAAACTTGGTACATCTATCTCTTATCCTGCACCTATTACTAGTTCTATGCCTATAGTAGATCATGGGGTACATGATATCACCCAAGTTTATGAAGATAGGAACATTGATTACACCCATGGCTATATATTTATCACTTAGGTTAGCACCCATTCAAATATATTTTCATTTCTCAAACTCTTTTAGTTATTAGATGCTTACAAAGATGTGTTGTATGTAGCCCTTCATAGTACTAGAATTCCTATTTCCACCAAACTAGCTTATGTTGCCTCTATCCTCAACAAAATACAATGGGCTAAAGAGCATATTTCATTTGAGAAAGAGGATTTACTCTAGTGCCACATCATTGAACAACATTTACCTCTATATATTCAATTAAAAATTAATGATGTAGAGGTAAAAATAGTGTTAGTTGATAATGGTTTAGGATGCAATATTTTCAACATTTGTTTTATTAAATGTCTTAATATAAAACCTCAAGATCTAAACTATTTCAATATAAACATCAGAGGTTTTGAAAACATTCTAAGGAAAGTCATGGGTCAAATAACACTCAATCTTACTTTGGGACCTAAGACACTTCTAACTACTTTCCAAGTCATGCCAAATTACCTCAATTATAATTTATTACTTGGTCAGCCTTGGATTCATGATATGCATGTAGTCCTTTTTACACTTCATGCTTGTCTAAAATTTAGTCACAAAGGATACATCTATACATGCTCAATAGACAATAAATATTTTAAATACTGCTAAGTTTCTAAATCTCCATAGAATTATATTCCACACTTTAATCTTGATAATATACCTATAAAACCCAATACTCACAAGGTACCCTCAGACCATGCAACACATTAGAATATTCCAAGTTTTGTACAAACACCGATATCAAATCATGATTTTACATCCCCTTTTGCACTTAAATGTCTTAATAAGATGGGATATCATGGCAAAGGTCCTGGAAAGCATGAACAATAAATATTCAATCGTATCGAGGCATCAACACAACATGGAAAACAAGGCCTGGGATATCAACTTACCCTTCTTTATGATAAACCTTATTCTACCACATCAAAGCATATAAAGTTTTGTCCACCCATTACATCAGTATACCACACCCTTAATCATACTTCAAAATTATCATTGATCTATCCTGATCTCATTGATGATATAGTTTCACCAGATATGTTCACATTAGATGAATTCTCTAACAATGAATCCATCTAATAATTTCTCAGAGCATATGAGGAGATCCCATATTGATATCATAAAAATAGATTTACTCATCACATAAACTCCCATGCATACTTCAAAGAAAATCTAGATTATCCTTAAGACATACCAGTTGATTCAGATGATACTATTCCTAAAACTCCATACACACTAGATCATTCCACATTGCTTAATGAGGAAAGAGTTTATTTCAATTTTGTAATCGATCAGGATCCATGAATTGTCTTGTTAGTTGTTTCCCTATGAAAGGAAGAGGACACAAATATTCATCAAACTTTAATAAAATTTTCATAACTCTTTGCTTGGTCTTACTCAGATATGCCAACAATTAATACATCTATAAAAGTCCATTGGATTCCCTTACACCTAGATACTAAACTGATTAAGAAAAAAATTCATAAAATGCATCCTAAGGTGGCTCTCTTAGTCAAAGATGATATCTAAAACCTCTTAAATACTAGCTTCATTCAACTAGTAGCATATCCTGAATTGGTTTCTAATATAGTCCCTATGGTAAAACCTAAAAGACAAATTTGGTGTTGTCTAGCTCTCAAGATTTAAATAAAGCATGCCCAAAATATGATTTTCCTTTACCTAACATTGACATGATCATAGATTCCATAGTTGGGTATGAAATGTTATCATTTATGGATGACTTTGTAGGATACACCCAAATCAAAATTGCCAAATAAGATCAAGATAAAACATCTTTTACAATAAATTAGGTTATATTTTGTTACATTATCATGCCTTTTGGATTAAAAAACAATGGAGCCACATATCATTGTACTATGATACATATTTTTCATGACTTAATTCACCATACTTTCAAGGATTATGTTGATGATATATTAGCTAAATCCAAATAATGACAACATCATGCTATTGATTTATGAAATATCTTTCAAAGACTTAGGCAATACAATGTCTGATTAAACCCAAAGAAATGTATGTTTGGAGTTACATTAGGCAAGCTCTTAGGTTTCATTATTTTTCAATGTGGCATAGAGGTTGACCCTAAGAAAGTCAAAGTAATTATCAACATGCCACCTCACATGAACTTAAAATAACTTTGATCCTTACAAGGTAAGATCCAAGCAATCTATTATTTTATAGCTCAACTTATTGATAAAACTCAATCATTCACTCAATTATTAAAGAAAGATAGAAAGTTTGTTTGGGACCAAGCCTGTCAAGAAAGCTTCGATATAATCAAGCAATATCTTCTTAATCCACCTATTTTAGTACCACCTATAATTGATAGGCCTTCCTACAATATATCTTAGCAATATATCATGCACTAAGATTACTCTTAGCATAACACAATGATCAACATATCAAGCAAGCAATTTATTACATCAATCACACATTGGTTTATTATTAAATTTTTTTTTACAATATAAAAACTATGTTTAGCATTAGTTTTTGCCACATAAAAATTTTGACATTACATGGTCAATAATGAGACTTAAATTATCACAAAAGTAGATCCCTTGAAGTTTATATTGGTAAAACCACATCTCTCTGGTTGCATCATAAAATGGGTCATGTTATTAACAGAATTTGACTTAAAGATAGTTTTATAGAAATCAATAAAGGGCCAAATTATTATTGATCATGTGGCTACTGCACCATTATTAAACACTAATCCTATTAGTGACACATTTTGAGATGATTTTACTACCTATTCTACTAATTTTGACATTTGGACCATGTTCTTTGATGGTTCTTGATGCACATCTAATATAGGGGTAGGCATTGTCTTTATTGACCCTTTTAGTCACACAGTTCCTATTGTATATCAATTATGCTTATCCTACACCAATAACACTATAGAATATGAAGCACTTATCTTAGGTCTATTTGCCACCCAATCTCTCTGAATTAGATCTATTCAAGTCTTTTATGATTCCAAACTTGTGGTCAATCAAGTCAATGATGTTTATTAGACAAAATAAGAACATATTATCCCATACCAGAACATGGTACAATGTTTATCATCTTAGTTTGACTACTTTTCTATAGAAAGTATACCAAGAAAAGACAACTGACACATAGATGCAATGGCAAGTTTGGCATCCTTTATTCCTATCAACATAAATGATGATCAATCTATTTTCATAATTAAATGATTACAATCGAAATTAATTTCTAATGCATATTTGATTACCCTTTTCATCTTAGCCAATACACATAGTTTTGCAACTCCAAAGTGGTTCTTCGATATCTATAACTTTCTAAACAAATATATTACACTAGCACTTTTTCATGAAATGATAAATGTAAGTTACAAAAAAATCACTCCATTATGTAATCATTAGTAGAGACATTTTAAAGCAATCCTTAAATAGATAATTGCTTCGATGCTTGACTTCAGTAGAAGCCAAAATTTCTCTTATACAGATACACAATAGTGAGTGTGGTGGTCACTTTAGTGGAAGGACCATGTCATAAAAATTACTTTGATAGGGGTACTATTAGCCTACAATGGAAGATGAATGTTTATAACACACAAAGCTATGTAATAAATGTCAACAACACAATAACCTACATCATGTACCATCATAACAATTTCAACCTAGTGTCTATCAATGGCCCTTTATGTTATGGGGATTTCATATTATTGTAAATATTAACCTTGAATCCACTAATGGGCATAAGTTCATCATCATAGCTACATAATACTTTACCAAATTGGTGAAATCCATTCCACTTCAATCTACCATTGGGGAGGACATTTTTAGCTTCTTTACGACTCACATTATTTCATGCTTTGACAACCTATAACTATCATTTCTGATAATGAAACATCATTTGATAACAAAACTATCAATAAATTTTGTAAAAAATATAAGATTAAACACAAATTATCCATTCCATAATACCCATATGGAAATGGTCAAGTAGAGGCTACCAATAAAACCATTAAAAATATTTTGAGCAAAATAGTGACCAAATTTGGAGATGATTGGCACAATCAACTAGTCTTTGCATTATGGGACTATCACACAAGTATTCATACACCCACATGAGCCACTCTTTATTCAATAATTTATGGCATAGAAGTATTTTTACCATTGGAATTAGAAATCCCATCTCTTCATATCTCCCTTAAAGGTATTCTCACTGATGACTAGTAGCATGAAAAGAATCTATACCAGCTTGAGTAGTTAGACCATACACACATTCAACTAGTAGAACATCTCAAAATATAGAAGAAACATATACAATAATCTTATAATAAATGAGTTCACACTAGAGAATTTGAAGTTAATAATCTCATTCTCAGATAAAATCTTGGCAATGTAATTGCCAAAGAAGAAATCAAAGGAAAATTCAAACTGAATTGGCTAGGTATATACATTATTACCAAAAATATTAGCCCTAAAGTGTACCATCTAGCCTCAATTGAAAGAAATAAACTCAAAAATCCAATGAATATTATGCAACTATGAAATTCCATGTATAGTATTTCATTTCATAGATTGTATTGTACATAATTTTTCAAAATTACTTGTACATAGTTTCTTTTTGCTTACTTGTACATAGTTTCTTTTTGCTTACTTGTACATAGTTTCTTAGTATTTATTGTGCATAATATCCTAATAATTGATTGTGCATATATTATACTAAAAATACAAAAAACATTCAAATATGTCAAAAAACCAAAAACAATCAATTAACTCAAAATATAAAAAACATTTCAATTGTATGCATTATCCATGCTTTATATTTCTACTACCATGCTAGACTTACATTTTGCTGTTCTATGCTATTGTTTATTTATTTATCTACATTACCATGATTCACTTAATCTTCTTGGAGTTTGTAAAAAGAAATCCAGATCCTTGATTGATTCACTCTACCCATTGAGGGGGCATCCTACTTCTACATTGAAGACATACATTAACATATCTACCCAGTGGGGGCATCTTATACATGACTACACCATCCAGGTTATGTCATTTCTACACCACACACTCTAGTTATCATGATGATGTACATTATTTACTAGATTACATAGATTACTCTATCGACACTCACTAGTATATAACACTTGTGTATTTCTTAGCATATACCTAGTCTTGTACTACATGTCTTGCATACTTCCACTTCTTACTTTGATTAGTTAGATGCAATTATACTTCCATAATTTAAATTATTTAATTTCTTACTTTTCATATCTAGATATGATTACATTTCTAAGTTCCTATTCTATGTCTTGTGTGTGCCTTAGGATAATTGTGAATATCCTTTTCTTATACTCTTCTATGTGATTGTGGCCCTCGTACCAACCTTGCTTGTTTTTAATTGTATATGTATGTGGCATTTTAACATGCCTTGTATGATTAATTTCTAATTTTAATGACATGTTCCCATGTCCCTTATTTTCTTGGCCCCTTGGCCACTATTTTATGCTTCTTGATTCTTGCCTTATGTGCTTATTACTTAATTGCTTCTCAAATGTTTGCAATGCCACGATCCACATCATGCATTCTCTTGATTTCTTGGATGTCATGATGGACATCATGCTCTATCCCTCCATGATAAATAAAAAATAACAAGTAACCAGACTTTTAGTTCTAGTTCACTATATTTCACATGCTATTACATTGTTATATCTATCTAGGCATACCCCTATTGATCTAACAATCTTCATTATAAACTATGCTATATCTTGAGACATATTTTTCATTATCATTACTATATCATATATTTTCATAGCATAATATATTTGTAGGGATATTTATTTGAAGGATAGTCATTACAAGGTATTCATTCCTACCCTCATAAGAGGGGGTAAAAAATAGGGGTTTTTTTCATAGAGATCAAACCCTCTAACCGGTCAAAAATTAATTTTTAGAACACCTAGAATAACATTTAGACTTCAAACTAGGCAAAAAAACAAGACAGACAGTGACAATTACATAATAGTCTTTAGAATCAACACAGGACAAGAACACCAAGTTTGGAATATAACACTAGACAATAAAATGTCCTATTTTGGTGCTCCTATCTAAACCAAAAGAACAAGATTTTCTAAAAATAGACAAAAAGGTAAGACTAGTTATAGTTTTGTCAACAATAATTCAATTTAGAATCAACAGTTTCAATATAGTTTTTATTAGAGAATCTAAATATAGGGGGCATCATGCATGACATGATATTTCTCACTTCCAATTTTAGATATGATAGTTAGTATAACTTCTAGATCAGAATCCATGTTACAGACACCAGTGATTGGGGGTAAAGTATGTGGTACATTTGCTTTCTCTTATTTATGATTTATGACATTACCCAAGTCTTCTCAACAATTTCATGACTTATTCCATTTATAGGTGGTTGACATCATTATTGAGTGGCTTGCACATAAGCCTATTTCCCAATTTTAGAGTGGCTTTCATATAAGCCTAATCTCCACCTTTTCTGAGTGGCTAAAAGTGGCCTAGTTTCTAGCACACATTTAACTATCCATGCCACATCATTAGATTATAGAACATTCATGTGCTTCAGGATCCATCTCATATGATACACATTCATACCAGTATCAGTTCATAGCTTCACTTCATGGGGTAATGATGGAGCCAAAGGACTAGCTAGCCTTTGTATTATTGAACCAACTACTCAAGGGATTAAACATATAGTTTAAACATCATTTAGTATACATATGATCACATAGATTCACTTAGTAAGTGATGATGAAACCAAAAGGCTTGCCTTTGTATTCTTGAACCACTCTTAGGGAATTGAGCACTTAGCTCTGTTAATGATATTAATTTTAGTACAACATCATTCAATACATACCTAGCATCACTTATCATCATAATAGGTTTTGTATTGGTTCACATACCTGATGAGGTGTATTCATTAATTTCTCTTCCTCTCTCTCTCTTACCCTACTTTTATACATTCTTATTTTAGATATAATGTATCTAGTAAGGATTGATCTACTCTTTATTTTCTCTAGCAGATTTACATTTCAAAACATGCTCTCTCTATGCACACCCAAGATCACATAACTTCATGAGCTTCACCCTTGTAGGTAAGTTTAGGTATGCTTTCTATTTTTTTTATCCTAATATTTCACTTTGCTACATCACTAGAATTAAGGAGGGGAAAATTTAGTCATATAAAATGTTAAAATTAATAGCTTGAGTGTGGCTTGTGACACCCAACCCATAGGTCTTTCTTGCATGCTCCCATGACCCTTCTAGACACCTTTTCACTTATTCTAACTCATCTAAATATTTTCAAATGATCATTCCACCTCAGCTAGGCAAAATTTCCAAGGCCAATCCTATCCCTCCAAGTCCCACACCTATAGGATAGAAGTACCCAACTTAGGCTATAATGCCAAACCCTATGGTGTCCTATTTTGACATTCCTATCTAATTGGATTTTTAGCTCCAATGGTTATTTCCTTCCACTTCTTATCCTTCATCTTGTTAGCCTAGCATGAATAAATTTGACTCATGATCAATAAATATCTATAAAATCCCACTCAAGAATACAAGAAAAATTACAAAGGCAAATTTCCCTATTCTCTACATACAACCATCCAATATAGACACAAACATATCCAAATCCTCACACCAATCCCTAGCCACCTCAATCACACCCAAATTAGAATTTTTTGCATCCCCATTACACTATTTCACAAATCACATTAAGTGGGAGAACTACATATGGCTTGATCCCTCTTCAGAGTATTGGTATGTAGGAAACGTGACCATTCAAGCGTTGTGGATACATGTTCAGTGCATTTTACACACACTAATGCCTCCCCTTATTTATCAAGTTTTATCAAAGCATAATTAAGTTTAGGGTTTTAAGATTAAATTAGCTCTACAAAGATTTTTTTAGACTTTTAATAGTTGAGATTTCACAGGTAGGATCACATGGGGATAATGAAAAAAACTTAGAAAACTTAGGTCATTAAAATTAGTATGGAAAACAAGGATAGAAAAAGATAATATCACCAAATCCTAAGGTGTCTTGTTTCGACAGTCCTATCCTTTCACAAAATGAAAGTCAAATCCTGATTTGTGACACTGTCATAGTCCTACATAGCCAATATCAGACCCTACAATAACCATTTCAATTTGTTTTAAGCTAAGTATTATTTTCTCCATATTTATTTCTATTTATAAAAAGATTAAAAATAAAAATAAATTATAAAAATTAGTGGTTAAATTATTAAAATATTATTTACTAATTTTGTCAACCTAAACATTTAACTAAATTAAGAATAAGACTCTAATATTACCAAAATAGTTAAATCACTTGATATCTAGAATGACTAATATGTAAACATCAAACAAGCTAATATGTAAACCATGATATATCATATCTAATCCTATCACGCACTAGGCTAGGGTTTGTCTCTCATCCTGATGTATCACATATCACTAGAGTCATGATGATAGGAAGTCCTAGCAAGGAATGGACATCCTCTAAGGTGATGCCCACCTCTATAGTGTACCCTCTACATCCCATCATAAAGTATTGGTAAACCACTCTCATGATCGTAAGAACATGACAATGAGATCAACATATAGTGGGATCTACCTCATTTCCATGATGCGTCCAAAACCTAAGGCAACCATTTGAGTTTGATCTACATCTAAAAATTTCTTTAACAAATTTGGTAGCCATGATGTATCTATCACATGCCAAAATATTCATTGCCTCTACAAAATATCAAACAATCAAGAAGGTATTATATATTGATGTCATAATAATAAAATACATTCTTAAATATTCTCAAAAAATTACAAATTAGCTACTTCATCAGATTATTTGTATTATTTTTCCCTTTTCCTACACAATCAGCCTTTTTGATACTAAATCAGTCTTATCACATTTTTTCCATACTACATCAAGCTTATTTTACATAGTTAGCCCATTACTATAGATACAATTGACCTATTTAATATTAAATCAACCATTTATTATTTATGGCATATTATATCAACCTTCTTCCTCACAATTGACCTCCTTTAACAAATTATATCATCCACATATTACATATTGTATCAACCAAAAGGTACTATGTCGACCATTTCTTAGTTTAAATAGGTTCGGCCCTCTATTATACAATCGGCCACAATTAGTGATATTGCATTGGCCTACTACTACATAGTCGACCCCCTTGATTTCTCTTACCTTGTAAATTTAGTTGATAGGGATGAATCTATTCTTAGTTTGTGGTGAAATTTTTACCATTTACTATAAATGCCTTAGGCATTTATTGGTCTGATATTTTACTACCTAGTACCATATTCTACCCCTAGTGTACCTAAATATTTCCTAGGGTCATTTTTGGTATCTACATTTTTATAATTTTTTTTACATATGGATTAATTTTAAATTAAAAATATACAAAAAATTAAAATTAATGCTTCACTTACCTAAGTTTCACTCACCATGGCCATTAGGTGTCCTCCATGGCGTAGCTGTCATCTTCTCACCATGGTCACTCTCTAGGCTCAAACTGGTTCTCTTAGAGAAATATTTTATTAAAATAGTAAAAATAATAAATAAATTAATTTTCACCCTATTTATATTTACTATTCAAAATTATTTACCTGTCAATTATTTACAACTAGATTCTATTTTTTGCCCATAACTTTGTTTATACTAGATCATTTTGTAAACTAAAATATGTTCTAGAATCCTAATATCGTAAAGAATATTTTCATATATTACATGTATATTTTATAAAAAAATTTATTTTTCACTTATTTTATAGGTTCACCTAATGTTCCTTACATTGGACACCTTCACATTTCTCTCACTTTGGTCTTCTTCCACAATACTAAGTTAAGTAAATGTACACATTTTTTAATTATTTCCTTTCACTTATCTTATTTACTTCCTACTAAATTTTACTTATATTCAATGTTGTGTTGTTATGTTCTTTTCCTGAAGCACCATCCCATGCTACACTTGTTTGAAATGTGATGAGATTTGAGTGGGGCATATGTATACACATAATATTTTTAAACTTTATCAATTTATGATGTTTTTTCTCTTGTAGGAACATGTTGAGTTCAATCTCTCTAAGTGCACACCTTAAAGGGTATAATAAGAAAGGGGTGGGTAGACCATTAGTGCTTCACAATATTGTTGTCCTCTAAATCACCACTTTAAACTAGCACAAACCTCTCCTATACACTTCCCTAAGCTTTGATATCTTACACACTCCTCCAAGTAATTCACCATCTCATACAACCCCTACATAATTCAAAACCTCATTTTAAGTATTAATAAAAAAAATTGACCTGGATTGACCCTAAACTTAAAATATATAATCATGTTAAGGGACTAGGTCAGCCTTGGTTGACCTAATCTAGGACCTAACTAATTTTATTAATTTAATGATACAAGGTCGATTACACTGACTCTATTGGCTAAAACTTAAGAAGAGTTTAGGATTAGATCCAAATATATATACACATCTATTTATTCTATTTCAAAGAGAGATAAGTAATAAATCATTATTTGTGCATCTAATTATCCACCATTCTACTTGAGGAGGATTGCTTAGGGTTTCATACTTCCTTTGGAGTTATGAATATTATCTTGTAGAGAAGTCTTTTGGATGTATAAGAGAAGTTGTGTAGTCTAGATTTGACTTATCTTTTTATCCTTACAAACCACATCAACCTCCTAAAAATCATCTTATCCAAAGGAGAGATCGAGGCTTATCGAATTTGTCTTCAAAGGTAAGTATTCCTAACTTTTGTTTTTCTTTGTTAAGTTAGACATATTTGTATTTATTAGTTTAAATGTTTATCTCTACATGCTTTGTTATCTCTTCTACACTAATTTGAGTAGAAATATTCTATGCATGTTTAATTTTATGTTTATTACCCTCATTTTGTGCCCAATGTTTTGGTGATCACTAGGTTATATTTTGATTTACTTTGTCATTTACTTTGTGATTAAGAAGAATATGACCTAGCTAGGGTTATCAAACGGTGTTGCTTGGATAGAGGATTTATAACCCTCTCTAGTGATATTTTTTTGGTAAGGGGCCCTTGGTTAGGTCTATCCATCTTGGTTATGACCCCAATTGTCTAAATGTACCAAAAAGTAGAAGGGCTAGTGTGATTTATGTTCTCTGAGTTAGGATTGATTTGTAGATCAACTTCACTTTCCCTTGTATACATTTTCAATTTGAATTACCTAGGGTTTATGATTATTAATCCATAAAATATTAAAACATCATGATGAGCAAGTTAATAGAATTGTTACAAAATCAAAATCATTATTTCAGTTCAAGGCTCACATTATTGGAAAATTAGATTACACACCTACAAGTATAAAATATGAAAGTCTTAACCATGTGTTTGTATCTTTATCTATAAATGTTTCATATGAAAAAGAAAAGCCACAACATAATACATCTACAAAAAGTGATTCAAAAATTTACCAAAAGGATACTAAGAGTCCAGGTGAAACCCTAAAAGAAATTCTTTAAAATAAAGTGATCTAACTACCTCCTATAAATCCTCTTATAAGGTCAAAATACTATTGTGTATAGCATATAATGCATGGGAATCATGCCATTTTTTGTTTCACGTTGAAGAAAAAAATATAAAATATAAATGTTAGTGGTGATCATATCATTGATACATCCATTAAGAAAATCCCTCACATTATGAGTACCTCTCCTAAAACACAAGTGCCAAAATATAAATCATGGGGTAATTCAAGATAAAGATGCCTGTAAATACAACAATT
Organism: Torreya grandis; assembly: GCA_037957365.1. NCBI lineage: Eukaryota > Viridiplantae > Streptophyta > Pinopsida > Cupressales > Taxaceae > Torreya > Torreya grandis. The sequence goes on from JARHVA010000828.1 coordinate 3,430,648, forward strand.
AGAGAAATAAAAGATAAAAAATGAAATGTTATAAAAACTGAAAGAATAAAAGTTGAAAATTGAAACTCAAGATAAGAAAAAAAGAATTTTGAAAAGACGGTTTATAATAATGAAATTCAAAAGCAAAACTTCCATAAACAATAAAATTATACAAATGTGGTTGCTAAGGATCCAAACATCATATACATTTTATCCATAGAGGACCAAATAGTTACATTTAATACTACAAAGGCTATGTTTTCATCTTCAAATAAAGAGTTCAATGCACAAATTATGTCTTTTCCTAGTGTGCAATTAAAGATACATGAATCTTCTCTATCCCATAATGAGATGCAACATTTTGACCATGATGAACATACTTAGGAAAAAAATTTAATAAGGAAACTCCAATTTATGGTGTAGTTTGTTTTTCATATACAAATGCTCAAAATGATATATCACAAGTTTAAGAACAATCTAAGAAGTTACATCTTTCCTATAATAATAACACAAAATATTGGTATGATCTTAATGATACAAACTACACATCATATGAATATGATACACATGATACAAAACCTTCAAAAGAATAACTTCTTGATGAGTATATTAGATTCTAGTATCACTTTTCCATATACATGATTTCTTTGCTTATCCATCCAAATATTTCAAATATTCCATAAATACCCAAAAAAATAATTCAAAATTCAAAAATACAAAAAATATTCATCATTTTAATGTTTTATTAGCTCTTTGACATCTATTTTATTTGTTACATATTGGTATATATCATATCATTTATTTCTATATACACACATAAGTTTCACAACATCTTTTAAGTGTGATACGAGCATACCCAGACACATGATATATGCACAAATGTATGTTAGGCCTTCCCTTTACTCATGCCATCAATATGTTGGGGGAATATGATTATTTGATCATGATAAAACCATTTTATATTTTTATATGATCACTTTCCATTATATTTTTGAGCTTATATACTTACACATGCCTTTATCGATGCTTATATCTTTCATAGTGTACTTGATATGCTGTGTACTTAACATTTTTTCCTAACACATATATCTAGGGACTAGTATGATGTGATTATATTGGCTGTTTATGATTCCATGCTTTTAGTTTTGAAATTCATTGAGTTTATTTCCTTTATTTCTCTTTTCTTGTTTTTTTGATAATGTAGGATGAAAATTTGAGCAATATATTTGATTATGCAAGCTATATCAAAAATTCCCAAATATAAAATCTACCATTAAAATTGAGAATGATTAGATAATAATTACCATAAAATGAACATATAAAGAAAAATTATAATATAAATCTAAGTGTTACCAATCAAGATTCAAGCTAAAAAGACAACATGATTAAGGATAAATATTGATTACAAGTAGACTCAAAATTTTGGCATAATGATAGCTTGATCAAGGACTTGGATGATAACATGGATTGATAATATTGACATGGAGGTCTTATGGATTCATGTATTGGGTTGGACATGGAGGAGTGGATTTTTTAAATAGGCCATGGAGGGAAGATGAATGGTCAATTTTCAAAGTTGGGATGAGGAAGATCAATGGTGGAGGATTATCCAAAGAATTAAAAATTTGTTGAAAGCCTATAGGATAGGGGATTATAGAGAGGAAGGGATAAATTAGAGAGGATTATAGAATTAGAAAATTATAAATTCCATTTAGGGGCTAAACAAGATTAGTATGGGATTATGATAGGTTATTAGAGACTAGATATGTAGGAGAGCCTAAGAGTAGGCTAGGGTAGGTGGGATTGGAATTTAAAATTTTAATATAATATACAAGTGAGATTAGTTAGTGGATAAAACATGAGTATAATAATTAATAGGTTGGTGGGGATAATATAACATTGGTGGGTTAAGACTAATAAGGGAGGATGTTATATAAATGACTATAAGGGGTGATATTAGGATGTAATTAGGAGAGATAAATGAGATAAGTAAAATTAATATCGACTAATAGTAATATTAGTGATGATAAATGAAGTGAACAAATTTATATGTATACATTTTACCTCTTTTTGAAAGGGAATTATAGGTGGACAAAGTGGAAGGAGTAATGGTCATTCAAATAATAAAGACATGAGATGGATGAATGTTAGTATATGATGTTAGTGGACTTATGATTCCCCCTTAAGGGGACATGTGAGGAAGAATGAGATGGATGACCACTCAAAAAAGGAAATAGGGGGTGGGATGAAAATACAAGGGGATGGGATGTGAGATGTGAGATAGACGATGAAGAAAATGAACTTGACATAATAAATAAGATACAAATTGATAATGTCCCTGGTAAATATATATGCACAGGGAGTAGAGATGATTGTGTCATGGTTGTCGACACATCTTAATGGGGAATAAACCCTATCATGATAAGATAAAAAAGTCTACAATATTTTACCATATCCCAAGTAGGGATGCATATAAGGGAGATCTATAAGCCAAGATAAGATAATGATTTGATAAGATTAATGATTATTGTAACTCAAAGTTGAAGATGAGTGATATGATGATAAAGAGAAGAAATGATATGATCAAGTAACTAAAATATGGAGGGGAAGAAGTGGATTGCATTGCATTAATTCAATGAGACATAATGTGATTAATAGAGATGATTATCCTAGCAAGGATTCATGTAGGGGAATGTTAAATGATAATAAATTTATAGTTCTGGTCATGCCCCAATCAAAGGAGGAAATTCTAAACTTTAAATGTTGAAGTGATCAATCAATAATTGATGAAAAGATTAAGGAGATGATTTTAGGGATGGTGATTGATCAATAGATCAATTTTATAATGATTGATATCTCAAGGATTTTATTGATTCAAGACTTGAAGATTAGGGATAAGATAGGTGAAATGAAAAATGTTGGGGGAAAAAGTGAGAGTGGCCGAGTTGACCTCAAGCACATAATGTGACTGAGCGCTACCTACATAGTTTGAAAAGAGCTTAGGCCAATGTAGTTTAGACTAGATGATAAATGATAAGATCGAATAGAGGAGGATGATGAAAATGACTATTAAAAATGTTAGTTTTTAGATAGATTATGTGACTAAGATTTTAGAAATGAAGATAACATATTAGGAGAAATGATTGGATATGGGATGTTAGATAATTGATATGTGGTTAAGATAAATAGGTTAATAGGTGATGATTTATTAGATGATTAGGAAAGTGATAGGGAAAATGATGAGTGGAATCCATTTTCAATCCATCATTTTTGGAATAAGGCTCATCATAGTATATGCAATCTAATAAATATAACACTAGGCAATATGACCCATGCTATAAGGATGACCAAGAGGATATTATGCCAAGGTGCATAAAAAGGGGCAAATATCAAATTCTACATCATTGAGGGCACCTAAAAGAATCATTTAATATTTTGGTGTCATCATATAATCTTCTTTGATTACCAAATATACATTATGAAAACTAAAAATAAAAATAGACAACCAAACAAAACATAAGACAAACAACACACACTAAGTATCTACATGTAGTGTCATAATGTCTTGTCTAGTGGTCCTGATGAGATTTGATGAGATGATTGATCAAGTGATGAGTTGGAATATGTTGGTCATGATGGTAATGATGTGATTTTGGATTAAGGATAATAACTTGGACAATGTATATACTTGGAGTAGATTGAGGACTTAGATTACGATAAGGTTAAGGATAAGGATGTGGGTGCCATGATTAGGACATAAGACAAGACAAGATGAAAAAATGATTAAGACCACTAGGATATAAGAAAAGGTATGATGATAATGAGACGGAAAACTTAGGACATAGGATAATATGAATAGGATACTCAATAAATAAGACAAGATGACACAAGACAAGATAACTTAGATGTTTTTGGTTTTTTTGGATTTTATAATTTTTAGGATTTTTTGGAATATTTCAATTTTTAGGAATTTTGGGATATGTATGTACACTATAACAATGGGGTTACTATAAAAGGGAATACCAAGCCTATAAAATAGGATAAATATGTATGGAATGATAGATGGGATGATAAAAGGATGAGGGTGATGTTGAAAAGGGGATGAGGACTAAACAATAATGGGCTAGGGATCGCCAATGACCATATCATGAAAAAAATAAATATTTAGTTGCTTGAGTGTTCATTGGAAGATATTCCAAGATGATTATATAACACTTATAAATACCTCTTCAATTTTATTATGAAGGTTAATATGGGAAGAAAGGATGGATATAATATGATACATGACATGATGGCAGATGATGGGTAAGAGCAATGGACCGAGGGATAAGATAAACAAGGATGGGATTGATAAGGGATGGAAATTTCCCCCAAGTTTTGAAGTAAAATTTAGATAATAGACTATTTTACCATGATTTTAGAAACTATTTTTCATCATGGTACTTGCCCAAGGCACCAGAAGACTAGTTTTCACCATTGAATGAATGATTTTTTTTGACTTTTTAGATGGCATCTCAATTTATTAGATATGGGTATGAGATGAAAGAATGTTGAATCTTGATGAAAATTTATCCAACACATGTTATAGAGATGTGTGATGTTAAGACAATGTCATTGATTCTATATTCATTGATGTCCTTATGACCTTTATTGATTCTTGAATTAATGTCCTCTAGACATCTTAACCATGTGTCTTTGTAACCCCTATAAGAGATGATGTTGCTTAGGGATTTGACATATGGTATGGATTGGATTATGTCTTGATTTTAATGGTGGGGTAAATGATGTGAATGAGTGATGTGGTTATGATGGACAAGGTGAATTGAGTGAAATAGGAAATGGGGTTTAATAATTACATACACTATTGGATATGATCGGTGGAATATTTGTGATCGGTGTTTTATGCTATGTGAGGTTAAGGGATCTGAGACCTAATAACTTTCATTATCTTTGATCCAAATATTAATAGGATTATTGGTCATATGCCTATTACTTTGGAAATTATTTCAAATGGATGATATTTTACTTGGATTTTGATTGCCCCCTAGTGCCTAATTTTGGGATTCACCAAAGGAAAGTGATCTTTGAATTGATAGATGATGATGATTTTGAATTTGATGGTCCCCTAGCACCTTAAGGATATTTATTCTAGGGTGTTACACCTTTTGACTTGTCCATTTACAAGATTATTCTTGACTCTGATTGATTATATTTGGATCATAGCTGACTTGATTATTTGAATTGATTAATTGATTATTGACTTGGAGCCTAGTAGATTAGGCACATGAGATTACATGATAAGGGGAATCTAATGATGTATGCTCCTATTTTTCCAATTCAGGGATTAGGATGGAGGGATTTTTAATATGAGGGAGATGATGTGGGATGTTTAATGAAAATGGTGGATTAATTGGCTAATGGGTAGAATAGCCCTCATAAGAGATACTAGGAGACCCAACTTTGATGTCAGAGAAAATATCCTCAAGAATCTTAAAAGGATCACTAAAACTCTTTGTAGAAGTAACATCTAAATTTGATTTATATATAGCTTGATGATCTTTAACTGATAAAGCATCTAAGAATGGTGTTATTATTTCATCATCCTAGGATGGTTCAAGAGTCATGACTTCTAATTAGCTGATATTAGAGACATCCTTAATGAGATAGGTGTCATAATAATTCTCATTATCTAAAAGAGATGATGTTTTTGATGTGGATTCCAATTTAGATACTAACATAAAACATGATCCTGACCATTATGATGCTAACTTTGATAGGGATGTTGATAAAGTGATGTACCCCATACATTATTTTTTAGTAGCCATATTATTGTCCACAAGTACCTTCTTTTCCTTAGGTTTGTGGATTGATGATTTAAGATTAATGGATTTTTGAATATAGGCAATTTGATGTGGATAATATAGGGATGGTTTGATCATGTATGGTAATTATTGGGGTCATGACCTTCATTGAGGAGGAAATAATCTTGATCATACTTAAGAAGCACTTCTTGGTATACCCATTTTTGCACACTCCTAGGTGTGGACACATTGGATTCACCCTCAATTTAAATGTTGCCATTATCATTTAATTTTTGGATATAATATCTAAAAGGGTGACATATATTAATATAATTTTGAGGGAATTTATTGTATATACAAAATCATTTGAATTGATACCATGAGGTCACATGTTTAGATAAATATAGAGGTCTTGTTTTTGGGTGGATAATCATTCCTATGGTCCTCAATTTACAAAATAGGGCTTCCATGGATATTGGGAGAGGGGTATATTGCTTGTATCTAGTGTTGCATGTAGAAGTGGGAGCACATGATGGTGATGTCATATTATTTAGAGATAATGATATTGACAAGATTTGCTTCTTTTTTCTAGTAGGATGGGAGATTTGTGGACTATGACTAGTAAATGGAGGATTTGACTATGGACAAGTATGAAATGGGGGTAAGGTTAGTGGAATGGGGTCAAGGCCTTTGGTAATTTGGGAAACCATCTCAAAGAGCTGCAAGAGGACCACCTCCTTATTTTTAATAATTTAAACAAGGTAATTGTTGGATTAGGAAGGTCATGACTAGGACTAGGACTAATGGATGGTAGACTGAAATTGGATGGGGATGAGGGTTGATGAGGTACTTGCTTGGTAGGTGACCTTAGTCTTAAGGGCTCAAAATTATCAAGAATGTAGGAAACCATATCCAATAGCCATAAAAGGCATTCATTCTTGTTGGTCAAGATATATTAATTAAATAGGGTGACCTTATCACATGTAAAATGAGGATTATAGTTATGATGAATGGATGATGAGGTTGAACATGGTGGGATAGCATATGGGATAGGTATATATGGGTATCAAGACATTATTTTAGTCTTTATGGGATTGAGGTTAGAAGATAGGTGATCACCCATTTCTAGGGCCCATAAAAGGATCTCATCCTTGTTGGAAAATATGTATTATTCTATAAGAACTGGGTCCAAATCTATTTGAGTGGATGATAAATGACAAATGGGAATTGATCTGAAGGTATACTATGGATTGGATAGACATGGTATTTTAATAAATAAAATCTAAGTGACTGAGCTAGTATGATAGGAGATGGTGAGGATGAGATGGATTAAGATATAAGACTAACATCAAATTTCAAACTGATAGTATGATAGGTGCTAGTAATATATCAATAGTGCCTAATTTTCAAACTAGCAAAAATTTAGGGATTTGACTAGTGACTAGATTCAAACCAACAAGACAATGATTAGATGGGTGCTAATAACAAATAATCAAGATGACTAGATTAGAAATGACTAGATTGATTATGACTATATTAATGATGATTGGATGATAGATTGAAACTAACAAAGTGATAGGATGTTAATAAGGTATCGAATAAGTGTGAAATATGATAAAGTGATAGGTGATAGAAAAAATGATAGTGGACTAGAGTGATATGATGATATGTAAGGATAACTAAGGGACTAGCTCAAGACTTAAACCAATTTATGCAAGGCAGGATGGATATAAGATTATGTGATGATAGATGAATCAAGGATGATGGGATTAAGGGTAGTTATATAGTGATAACTAAGGGTAAGATTAATGATGTAGATATTTTATGGACAAATGTGTGTCCTAAAAATCCAATAAAATTATGTGGGATTGGTTTAGAGAAAGTAACACTGAATGAAGATGAAAGATTATGATAAGATAAGGATGTCTTAGATAAGTGGATGCCAAGACAAAATTAGATGATGATATGTTTAAGATGAGATGATAAGATATAAAATATATACAATATTATGGTGATGGTTAAGGTGGATAAGGATTTATAAGAAAACTAAGGATGTAAAAGATGAAAAGGATATACAAGATGATGATACAAAAAAAACTAGATAGCCATGTATATATTTGAGTGAAAGGTCAACTTAGCTCACAAACAACATGGGTCTAGCATGATACACACCCAAAAAAAATACCACAACCCTAAGATTAGTAAATTGATTGGGAGTGTAACTCAATGACTCCATCTAATGGCTTTGTGGGTGAGGCTATAAGTTAATGACCCATTATAGAATCTACCAAACCCTCTCAACCTTGTATTCACATGATGGTAAATTAAGAACTAATACTAACTCTGGAAATAAGTTACCTTTTACAATCAAAATGTCTTATTCTAGGCTTAACAAGGCCTCTATAAACATCTCCAATATAAGCTAGGTATGGTGGGGCCCAAGTCCATGTAGGGTGTTATCTAATGTCTAGTTTAGATAATTAACTCTACACTTTGTAGAATACCTATATAGTGTCAACTGCTTAGCCTAATGATAATTTTCCCTAATATTTATACTCTGTAGGAACATAGAGTGTGGATTAGTGTGTGGTGGTGAAATACATGATCACTATCCCCTTAATACTATAGAAAGTGTGTGGGTGCCAATTCCATATCATGTTACCCGTAACAAAATAAAAATGAGAGGGTTTATTAGTCATTTTTGATCCTCCAAGAATCACCACAAGGATGCAAGGAGGATAGCTTACACCACTATATCCCTTGAGTAACACACAAGCAAACAAAATATTTATTAACTAATTAATTTAGATTTATTATATATAAAATGTATACAAGATATTAAGATGATTTTTCAAAATTCCAAAATATCTTTGATAGGTGACATGAAAGATAAGTGATTAATAATTTCAATTTGACAATCTTGGAGGGAAACTTGTAAGACAAGACATTAAATAAAAATATGACCTACAAGAGAAGATGTTAGTAAGCCAAAATTGATACTAGATTCACCCCTGTAAGAAACAAAATGTTAGTCCAATAAGACTTTAAAAAATAATAAAAAATCATGATTTTGCATTACAACTTTTTTGGATGAGGGACCACAATGTAGGGGTCTATGGGTGGTATCCCCTAGTAGGGTCAAGGGGTAGTGCCCCTTGTGTGGGCTTGTAGGGTCACAATAATGGTCGAGGTTGAGGGGTAGTGCCCTCGATGCCAAATGTAATTTTGGACTTGCAAAACCCTTGGAATGACTCAAAATTTAATAAAAATGATCCTAAAATTGCACTCAAAAAGGATAATTTGAAGGCAAAAAAAATGAATACAAAACCATATATAATCAGTCAGACTATTCAAAATCAATTCTAAAAACTAAAATATCACAATCAGGGTCAATACCACAACTTCAAAATATGTAGTTTTACAAGTGGTCAACTTAATAGTAACTGTGTGATTAGGCAAAACCATTGGTACTCAGAGTAATAACACATCTCAGGGTTAATACTACAAATTCTCAATATGTGGTTTTATAAGTGGTCAACTTAAGGGTAACAATGTCGTTAGGTAAAACTGTTGGTGATTAGAGCAATACCATAACTCACAGTCAATATTACTGATTATGAGATGCAATTTTTAAACTTGAGGGAAACATAATAAATTTAATAACAAAATGAAAATACTACAAAGTGATTTAAAATATTTAAAAATTCTGAGAAAAATTATAGAATGATAAAATTAGGATTATATTATATGTCGACTAGAAAAATGTTCTATTTAATTCCCTGATTCAAAACTAACTATAGATCTACAAAATCAACTATAATCATCAATACTACTTTTTAGAAGATGCAATTTTGTTCCAAGTAGATTTAAAATAGATATATGCAAATGGATGTTTAGATTCCTAAGATAATGATTATTTACAAAGCTAAGCATTGATCAAAACTTCTAAGAAGTTATAAGTTATTAAAGATGAATAACAATACTTAATTTTTTAAGTATAATCAAAACTACCTATTTGACTTCAAAATTGTAGTTAAGATTCCAAACCACCTTTGACAATAGGAGATATTTCACAATGTAATTTAAAAGGTTATTTGAGGGGTTAGGTTTGTTTGGGAAAAAAATCTTCTTCCTACAACCAAATAATAGCCAAATAAAAGATAAAAATAATCAAATAAGCCCAAAAACCACAAGTTTATTTAGTGATTCTATGCTTAGCTTAAAACCACACTTCAAGAAGGTAAAAATGCACTTAGGGGTCAAAACTGAACTTATCAAGATCAAAACCACATTCAAGAGTCAAAACTACACTTCTTGAGAGTAAAAAGGCATTTAGGAGTCAAAACTATACTTCTCGAGATGTAATTTTATAATAGGGCAAAAAATCACCAATATAAAGGTCACAATTTGGTGGTCAGGGTTGGTGGTTAGGTAAAAACATAACTAGGGTGTGTAAAACTACCTTTGTAAAATCATAATTTGTAGAGAAATACCACCTTTTTCTTAGAGGACAAGATTTTGAAAATTTGATCAATAATCTACCTTTGACTTGACTTGTAACCCTAAGCAAACACATTCAAAGCACAAAATGTCAGCCCAAGAGGAGGGTTCCCATTGTGGTCACCAAAATTTAAGATGAAAATTTGATAAATAGATTTTATTATGCAAGTTATATAAAAAATGCCCAAATCTACAATCTACCATCAAAATTGAGAACCATTAGATCATAATTGCCATAAAATGAACATCTAAAGCAACATTTTAATATAGAGCTAATTGTTTCCAATTAAGATTCAAACTAAAGAGACAAAATGATTAAGGATGAATATTTGCTTACAAGTAGACTTAGAATTTCAGCACAATGATATCTTGATTAATGACTTGGATAATAACATGGATTCATGGATTGATAATATTGACATGGAAGTATTATGGCTTCATCTAGTGGTTTGGCCATAGAGTAGTAGCTTGTTTAAATAGGCTATGGAGGGAAGATCAATGGTAAATTTTCAATTTTGGGATGATGAGGATCAATGGTGGCGGATTCTCTAAGGAATTAAAAATTCCTCAGAAGCCTCTATAATAGAGGCTTCTAGAGAGGAAGGGCTAAGTTAGAGAGGATTATAAAATTCTAAAATTATAAAATACATTTAGGGGATAAACAAGATTAGTAGGGGATTAGGATAGGTGATTAGATAATAGGGATGTAGAAGAGTCTAGGAGTAGGCTAGGGTAGGTGGGATTGGAATTTAAAATTCTAATATAATAGACAAGCGAGATTAGTTAGTGGATAAAACATGATTAAAAGAATTAATAGGTTGGTGGGGATAATATAAGGTTAGTGGGTGACGACTAATGAAGGGGGATGTTAAATAAATGAATAAAAGGGGTGATATTAGGATGGAATTAGGAGAGATAAATGAGATAAGTGGAATTAGTGTTGACTAATAGTAATAATAGTGATGATAAATGAACCAAGTAAATTTAAATGTATACAAATAATTTGAATATGATCCATTGCTTGTGGCCCCCATGCCTTTGTTCACCTATTATGACTATTGACTAATTTGGCCACTTGGTCAAAAAATCTAACCCCCATATAAGTTTAAACTTACATAGGGTCTCCTAGGTCCTAAATGTTCACCATGGTCATAAATGAGGTTATAAATCATGTTTCATTTTAGTCACATCTCCTTAAGTTCACCTTATATCATTTTATGTCCTTTTGGACACTTTAAGGAACTTGTACAGTTCACACTTAGGACAAAGGTGTCAAGAAAAAGTTAAATGTGTCTAATATTAGGTAGGTGTTAGTAACCTTTTTGAAACTAACATTCTATAGGCTCAACATTGAAATCGAGAAGATTAATTGAAAAAGTGGGAGTTTTTAAAGTTACATAGATTTTAAGACAATTTGGGCATGTGGGAAAGCTTTAGTAGTGTCTTTTCAGATCCACACAATTCATCTCCAAGCTCAAATTCCTTTGATATTTCCAAAATTGATAAAAAATGATCTATCTCTCTCTTTGATCCCTTTGGTAGGTTAATAAGGTCAACTGGTTTGTAGTTGGTAAAAACAAGAGGGAAAATGTCAAGGTGAATGCATTTTGTGGATGAAAGTAGTCTCTGTATACTCTCATTCCATGAAAATAGTTTTCAAATTGGTGGATTGAGATTGATAAAAAAATGTTAAGACTGCTAATTCCTCCAAGTTGCTTACACAACCCTAACACTTCTAGTTTTCCCATTTGTTTGGATTGATATGATGCTTCCAAGTAATGTGTGTGCTTTGGTAGAGCATATTATTACTTCCATATTTTCTTTAACTGATTTTTAATGTGTGAACATGGATCATATAGGCAAAATCACTCCATTGTGATATAAATGCACAAATATCATGGTTTGTAGAATAATGTTGCACAACTGCAAAGTTCATCTTTTAAGTATGAAATGGTTAATTATTTAAGATCAAGACAATATGCATTTGATTCATCCCATTAGTGCAATGTGAATTCCCATATTAGTTGATCATTCAAGTGTATGCTTGAGGTCATGGTGGGCCTATTTTCTCACTATCACCTACAGGTAGAGTGTGCTTTAAATATGTACGTTTCAAAGATGAAAGGTGCCAATAGTCTATGAGGGAATCAAATACATGATAAAAACCATGAAATGAGTACCCATTACCTCCAAGTATCATAAAATATTTTTCCAATTCAAAAGGAGAGCCAAGTATCCAAGACTATGAGACTATTTCCTACAGTCAAGCATAGATGAAGACCTACAGGTTCCTGTGTGTAGGTAGTCAATGTACAAAGATATGATTTTATGCCTTGAAGAGGATATAAAGCTTGGGATGTAGTAAAAGAAACCTATTTTGATATAGGATTGATATTTTGAAGCATTAGAAAGAAGACAATATAATATCATACATAGTCACCTATAACAGAGTGAGGAAGTTATAAATGGGACTAATTACCTTAACTTCTATGAATGAAGTCTTGCTCATACAATGAGCCATCTTTTGGTAAGTGTTAATGAGGTCTGTGCAAGTATAATAACTTTAATATTGAATTCTATATGGGGATTCCACTTCTCAACATAAAGGGAAGTTTCTAAGTAAAAAGAAGAGAATGATAGGTGGACCTCCAATTTAGTTAGGTTTCTACTAAAACCACTCAATAAAAGTTATAGTGCATTGAGCTAAAATGAACTTGAGACAACAACGACCTATGGTGGAATGGATACATGGTTTATAGGCATGAAATGAGTTAAATAAAGTATGATATGATCCATAATGACTTCAAGAGAGAGTAAAGGTGTAGGATACAATACTCAGGCATGAAACAAAGACCTATAGGTATCATAACTTCCTTAAATGCACACCTACAGTTCAAGGTAGTATTCAGACTAGTTTAGGCATATGAAAAATGCAAGTTGGTTTGATATGTAGTGGTGTAAGATTTAGTGACTTTGATAAATAAATCTCAAAATGATATAGAAAATTTCATGTGACCTTTAGAGATAGAGGAAACATAACAAGTACTGGGTTTTGAACCCTAACCTACAGTCAACTTAACACTACACATAGGCATTAGACTAAGAAGCTAGTGTGGAGAGTTTATAGTGTTGAATGATATATGAGTGTGATAAAGCATTTAATCCTAGTAGAGATCATAATCATGAGTTTTACTAGACCTCTATGGTCTTAGTCAGTCTGTACCAATATGGTAAGTACCCTATATTCTATCTCAGATAGAGAGCACTCCACAGGTAGTATAATCTACATACCTATCATAGGAATGTTGAATGGATGAATGATATAATATTGGAACCATATTGAGATGTTTTAGAGGGTTTAAATGAATATGGACAAAGTGTAAATAGTCACGTAAAGTTATTGGACCTTCACATGTGGCTATATACACAAAAAATATAGTTAGGCCTATTAGGCCTAGAACTAGGCCTATACCCTACAGGTGCCTAATATCATCCATAAGGATTTATGGTCATTTAAAAATCATTTTATAACCTTTATATGGGAGTATAGGATGGATAAAAAACACTAATTTGTAGGGAACAACACATTGGTGGTCAATTTGGCCTAAAACTATCTCAAACCTACTCAAAATACATTACAAGATATTAAGAGCCATCTTCTTCTGATAATATCTATATGGAGGGTGTGTAGGGTTCCCCAAATATTTGGTAATAGTTGAGTGGGGTCCTTATATTTTTCTCATTGGAATTTGTTTGGAGGTTCAACATGTGGTTTTTATAGCTCATTATTAACAAGTAAAACCTCCTAAAACCCTCTTTCAAACCCGATGGAGAAAAGATGAATAGAGGTGCATATATAAGTGGAAAAATAAATTTGGAAGTGTCTTTAACTAGTTTATGACTCTTTTAGGCTCATCACCACCCAATTATTCCATATTATCTTTTTATATAAAAAAGCCCAATTCCAAGTTTGTTGCAGAGTTTGAGTTGTTTAATAGGTACAAAGGAGAATAGACAAATGAGAGCCTTTGAGGGAGGTTCATAGGGAATTATTCCAAATTTTAAAACTCAATTATCACCATAATGGATTGTTTAAATCCATCTGCTATATCATTCATTTTAGGCAGTCTTGAACTAGACAGTGAGGAAATGAGGTGACTGCCTAAGTGTGATATGAGAAGTATGGTTTGAGATTTCCATTGAGGTAGATGATAGAAAAGAATACAAAGAGGTCTTAAAAAAGTGTCCTAACACCTATAAAACACATATCCATGAGAAAATACAATCCACCTTGATGAAAAGTGTGAATATCGAAGCTAATAAGGCTAGTAAGTGACTGGAGATAGTGAACATAAGTGTCAAGAAGAAAGCTATCAGTTAATAACGAAAATGAGGGGTTTTACAATATTATTACCACCTTCTCATGAAAATGAAAATGTGTCAAATATCCCTATGGTATTTTTAGACATTAATTGGATTCCTCATCATCAATACAATCTTATGAAAGATAGTGAAGAGCCTCTACACCACCTTGAGGGAGAATGATGCATTTTTGAGGGACACTTGTACATGAAAAATTCCCAACCTATTTTCCACATCATGATATCATGTTGTAACTATATTTAATATTTTTAAACTTGGTTTTGTGACCCTTACACTTATCTTATTCTTTTTCCCCTCCTATGCTCTAATTATGCAAGCCATTTTGTCAGTTGTATCTAGTATACACCTAGTATGGTGAAGCCCTGCTGGTTTGGCTCCATGTTTTTATTTTAAATAAGATTATTAAGTTTATTTAATATCTAAAATCTCTTTCCTAAGTGTGTTAAGTAGTTTACTTGATTTTTAAGTGATGAATTTTTCTCCTTGCTTCCATTCTACTCTTGTATGTTTTGTGTGAGTGAGATATCTTCTAACAGGTCTCATAAAGTGTATATGTTTGATAAGTGTGTCTTCAAGTGTGATAGAGACTAGTAGTGTCTATTATCATAAATTATTTTCACCCACCTCTATATGTGTATATCAATATTGTTAGGTTGTGGAGCTAAAAGCTTCACTAATGCAAACAGGGAAGGAGGGTGCTGAGTGTCATACTCACCGGCGTCGGTCAGGCCAAACGATGTTGGTCAGGGCTAGACAAGAAGGCAACTGACATCGGTAGTATTTGACTGACGTTGGTCATCTCCAGGTAGATAGGGACCGACGTCAGTCACCTATGCAATTTGGAACTGTGAGTGTTACAGATAGTTTGTTAATGAACTGAGTGTTTGCATGTTAAGCACCAATTTTAGACTTAAAGCTGCAAATCTAATTATTGTAATTAGGTGTCTAATTATTGTTTACATGAGATCTATATAATAGAATCATGGGCTATATTGTAAGGTGTTCTAGTTTGAGTTGAGAAAAGTTAGCTCCTTCTGTGTGTGAAGTGAGCAAGGGTGTTCCTCCTAGTTCCACAACAGTGCCAAGTGTGGGTGCTGGTTTTGGAGAATCAGAAGGGTTCTTTAGGTGTGTAGGATCTTGGTTAGCAGGGGTGAAAGGCCATGTTTGGAGATCTACATGGGTAAGTAAGATCATTGATCTATAGGTGTATGTGTGTGCAAGGTTTTTAGGTGTACAGAACTAGGTTGATCTGCAGGTGGCAGCAGAATCAAGGTGACAGCAACACAACAGGGAGCAGGATCAGGCAGGATCTACTTGGAGTACGGTGTGTACTCAGTTGGAGAGCAAAGAGGAAGGCAAGGTAGTTCCTTCCATAAGTAAGATCATTTGGGTTATAGGTTATTGTAGATTCATGGGAGATCTACTTAGAGTACATTGAGTACTTGGAGTGCATGGAGCACTGGTGTACTGGCAGTAGTGGATACTGACTGGTTGGAGGTGAACACCAACTCTGTGTTTGAGTTATGTGTTGGGACCGTAAGAGAGAGAGCTTTGAGGAAAGAATTACTGTACACTTGAGGTGTGGGAAGCCTCTGAGAGGTGTGAAGAAGAAGTGGCATCTTCTTTATTATATTCTTTTTTGGATGAGTATTAATACAAGTTGTGTATTGTCTCTTATATTCTGTGTTGTTTTTTTTTTCTAGTTACTTGTTACTTCTGGTTTAATTCCACATCTTAAGTTGCTTGTAGATGGTAATCAATTGTGCTTCCACAGGTTCCTAACAGTTGGTATCAGAGCAAGGTTGTTGGCTCATAGCTTGATACCACTAACAGTTGGTATCAGAGCTAAGGTTGCAGGGAGCAGGTTTTGTGTTTGGTTACATGTCACTCTCAAGGGTTTTTGATTGAGTGGGAGTATAGAAACGGCATAAGAAAGTAAGCTACGAATGGAAAAACTGAATAGCACAAATGGTCACTTACGGTGTTATGGAAAGAAAGAGCAGGTAAATAAAGATTGTTGGTTGGTAGTATATTAGCATGAAGAAGTAGATGTTGTAGGTGTTGTTGCATAGGATGCTCTAGATAAAGTTGAATATTGGTTAATAGATTCTGTTGCCTCTTTCCATGTAGCCCCAAGTAGAGGGGTTGGTGAGCCTTGTTAGATTGTTGGCAAAGGGGAAGTGTTGCTGAAATTGTAGGCGGCCAACACATGGGTGTTGAAGAAGGTCATGTAGGTCCCAGTCTTGGAGATGTGGCTAATTGATTTAGAAAAGTTGGGTGATGAGAGATGCACAAGAACTCTCATAGCAGATGCACTTGAATTAGCATGTGGTAAGAAAGTAGGTACTCTTTATCTACTTGCTTGTATTACTGATTCCACTTTTGTTACACAGGTGTGGCTTTGTAGGCTTGGTCACATAAGTGAGAAGGGAATGGATGTTCTTAAGTTAAAAGGGAAGAGTTCAACTTCAGAGAGCATAGACCAAGATTTCTGTGAGCAGTGGGTTGCTACAAGAAAGGATTATGTTTATTGCAGGAAAAGGAAGACTGATGTATTTGATAAACTTAAGAACTGGAAAGCCTTGGTGTTCTTAGAGGAGATGATGGACAAAGACCAGTGGATGGGGTTGGATACTTCTGAGTAGGGTAGTTAGGATAGGGTTTTGATCCATGGAGAGCTTGCGGGTAAAAAGTCATCACTCACAGGTGAACACAGGTACCAACATCAGTTAAGGGTAATCGACGTCGAACAGATAGGTGCCGACATTGGTCATGTGTAGACTAGAGAAGTTAGCAGCATCAGGCAGGTGGAGACTGATGTTGAAAGGATAACCAGCATTAGCAATCTAGATAGTCACATGGAACCGACGTTGATTGGATGCAAATTGTGTGGTGACCGAGGTCAATCACTGAGACAAATTTTGGGCAGATAATAAGCTGTCAAGGAGTCTCAAATGCCCATGGGGAGGACTGAAAGTGTAAGTAAGCCTCAAATTCATTGTTCCTCTTCTTTATACTAGTTGTTGACTACAGAGTAGGAAGGATCCAAGAAATAGTGGGAACATGGCATGAACAAGATGCAGGACCAAATAGGAGATTTGGTAGGGTTGCCAACCGGTATGAAAGCACTGAGATGAATGGATACCTTAGTTAAAGAATAGAGAGAATGGATACATGAGATGGAAGGCTAGGTCATATGGTCTTGAGGAAGCTACAAGACAGTGGTACAGGTTTTGATAGGTGGATGACAAAGTAGGGCATTAGTCAATGTTAGTGTAACCATTGTGTTTGTCTTACCAGGTGGATGATGGTCATGACATTATCTTGTTACTGTATGTGGATGGTATGCTAGCTAGCAGGTTCAGACATACAAGGTTTTGCTGAGCTAAAGGTAAGGTTATTTTAGTGGCATGTCATGAGGAATTTGGAGCAACAAAATTCTTTGGCATGAGAGACATGGAAGATCACAGGTTGATTTTGTCTCCAGTGGGAGCTGATGTGAATCAGGTGTTGGCGAGGTTCAATATGCAGGATGCATAACTAGAGCACACTAAGGGCTAGATAGTTCATTGTCTAAAATCACATGAGGTCTGGTATAGACCTAAGTTTTCCCTAGCAGTGGGAGTTTTCAGAGAGTTAGGAGCCAATTCGGGGAAGTGGGTTCTCAGGTATTTGAGAGGGACCAGCAACAGGGATTCATGCTATGCAGGGTTAGGATTTCACTACATGGGTTTGTAGGTTCGGATGTGGTAGGTTACTCAGATGATAGGAGGGGCACCATAGGTTGTGTGGTGGTTGGTCTTCAGGATTAATATTGAGAGGGATACAAGCCAAGAAACATATTAGATGGGGTACAGGTATAGGTACAGTGCAGCTGTTTATCTCCAAGTGGGAGATTGTTAGGTTGTGGAGCTAAAAGCTTCACTAATGCAAATAGGGAAGGAGGGTGCTAAGTGTCATAGTCGCTGGTGTCGATCAGGCCAATTGACGTTGGTTAGGGGTAGACAGGAAGGCAACTGACATCAACAGTATTCGGCTGATGTCAGTCATCTTCAGGCAGATAGGGACTGACCTCGATCACCTGTGCAGTTTGGAACTATGAGTGTTACAGATAGTTTGTTAACGAACTGAGTGTTTGCATGTTAAGAACCAATTTTAGACTTGAAGCTATGGATCTAATTATTATAATTAGGTGTCTAATTATTGTTTGCATGAGATCTATATAATAGACTCATGGGCTGTATTGTAAGGTGTTCTAGTTTGAGTTGAGAAAAGTTAGCTCCTTCTGTGTGTGAAGTGAGCAAGGGTGTCCTTCCTAGTTCCACAGGGGTGCCAAGTGTGTATGATCAGGTTGGTCTGCAGGTGTGATAGATCAGGGAGAAGATCCATCAGGGTACTGGTTTGGAGAATCATAAGGACTTGGTGAGGCAAGGACAAGGGTTCTTCAGGGTGTAGAGAGATCTACATGGTGTGTGTGTGTGTGTGTGTGTGTGTGTGTGTGTGTGTGTGTGTGCGAGGTCAAAGGAGATCTACAGGTGAAAACGGGATCAAAGGTGACAAAAACACATCAGAGAACAAGAGAGGAAGGCAAGGAAGTTCCTTCCATAAGTAAGATCATTTGGGTTGCAGGTTATTGCAGATTCATGGGAGATCTACTTAGAGTACATTGAGTACTTGGAGTGCATGGAGCACTTGTGGAGTGCGTGGAGAACTTGTGGATACTAACTGGTTGGAGGTGAACACCAACTCTGTGTTTGAGTTGTGTGTTGGGACTGTAAGAGAGAGAGCTTTGAGGAAAGAAGTACTGTATACTTGAGGTGTGGGAAGCCTCTGAGAGGTGTGAAGAAGAAGTGGCATCTTCTTTATTGTATTCTTTTCTGGATGTTTATTAATACAAGTTGTGTATTGTCTCTCATATTCTGTGTTGTTTCTAGTTTCTAGTTACTTGTTACTTCTAGTTTAATTCCACATCTTAAGTTGCTTGTATATGGTAATCAATTGTGCTTCCACGGGTTCCTAACAGTTGGTATCAGAGCAAGGTTATTGGCTCATTGCTTGATACCACCTCTATATGTGTATATCAATCTACCTCTATGAGAAATACTTATGCTAGAAGGATAATGAGTTAAGGTTAGTTTTAGTAGTCTTCATTCTTAGTGCATATGAAAATGTGTTTGTGGACTAATATTTGGTGTATCACATCCAGTAAGATAGGTTAAATTATATTTCATTCTTCCCTTTTCACCCCCAAGTGATTATTCTAGTGTAATGTGTGAGCTTAAGATATAAATCAAGGGAGCTAACCTTTAATATAGAGGTTTACCTCTGCTATAGGCAACCCATAAGCATAAAGGTAATCCCATGTTTTCCAAATATGGGAGAGGCTTGAACACCCTATCTTAGGGTGAAATATTTGTATACAATAGTTATGGAATGTTTGGTGGTACTAAGGTCCAAAAAATTGAAAGGATTGTTGGTGTGTTCTTCCTCTTATCAACTTTTAGAATCATTCAAGCAAACACCAATGGTGAATCCAAATGCAATCATCTAGTTGTAAGTTGCCCAGGTACTTGTTGAAAAATATTTTGATCATCTCTTCTGTTTGATTCAACTAATGAAGATGATATGGGTAGATATGTTGATAATTCCTACTATTCACCTTCATATCAACCTTTTGATTACCCATGCTATATCCCTTAATAGCCCTATCAAGGTTGATATTAGTCCTATGAGTCATGGCAACCCTATGATCATCCTATTCATTTTCCATATGAACATAATGTTCTTAAACAACCCTATGAATAATCTTATGAATAATATCATGAAGAAGCATATGAAGAAAAATATCAAGAAGAGAATCTTAGAGATGTTGAATACGAAATTCAAGATATTAGGATGCAAGTTCTTGAAGGAGAAATCCAAATTATTAAGAGGTAGATTCTTGGAGATAACCTTCCTCAAACTCTACCTATCCATCCTAAAGAACCATATTATATTCCATATCAACTTGATCATCCTTATTCTCATGAAACCTTTCACTATCCTCAAGAAAATCCAATTTAATCCTACATAGATCTTACTAAATTTCAAACTCTTGCTTGGAACCAAGTAATAGAGTCTTGGGAAAACAAAGGTGAAGAGAGTGAGAACCAAGAGGTAGATGTCCATGAATAAAATCTTGCTTTTTTATCAAAATCCATTTCCCTCTCCCAAATAACCTTTATTTTTTTGCTCATGGAAGTCTATCCAAGAAGAGTTTCAACATGAAAAAGAGGCTTGAGTTAAGAAGGTGGGTAATCAAGTTACAATTGATAATAAATTTCAAGATGATAATGAAAATCATGAGGTGCTTGTTGAAGGAAATGAAATGTTTATAGCTTAGTAGAACTTCTTTTTTCTTTAAGAGTTATTTTAGGTGTCTCCTTCCATCCATATGCCCATTCATGAGCCCTCCATCACACCTCCT
Organism: Torreya grandis; assembly: GCA_037957365.1. Lineage (NCBI taxonomy): Eukaryota > Viridiplantae > Streptophyta > Pinopsida > Cupressales > Taxaceae > Torreya > Torreya grandis. Next base: position 3,451,777 of record JARHVA010000828.1, read on the forward strand.
ACTTTCTCTCCAAACCACGAACCTTCTCACCACCCTCCTACCTCATGCCCTCTTGAAGGAGAAATATCATATGGGAGGCAAGAAAAGAAGAGAAAACACAAGTTGTAGCTGATCAAGAATATGACTTGAACACATATGATGAAGATATCACCATAGGGACTCCCCTTGGTGAAGAAAAGTGAAATTTAATCTTCTTGAGTGAAGAGAAATATGTTGAAGGTGATGTTGCAGCTGTCCACAAAGAGTTTGGTCATGATATGAAAGAAGAGGTGCTCAGGAAGGACTCCACATCTATTGAGTTAGTTGGTGTTCATGTGTATGATCAAAAGCTAAAACTTGAAAATATAAAATAAAAGGTTGCTGATTAATCTATAGATAAAGATGATTTATGGTAGAGATTCCATGAGGCATGTAGTGAATTTGAGGCCATTCAAAGGCATATACATCCTATTATCCAAATTTAAGATGTTATTGAAGATGTTTTGTCCTTTTAAGTACAACAGGATAAATCCAAAGTTATCAAGCTTGTTGAAGTGGTAGTTAATGAGCTTACAACTAATAATGAGCTTGATATCACTCAAAGTACCATAGAGGTCAAGGAACCATGCTTGGATGAAACATCATTGGGTCAATTTTCAGCTGATCAAGAAGATGAAATGATCATATATGATGAGGAGATGGTTAGGTCAAAAGAGGAATTCACCTTCATAGGTGATATGTTTGTATCTATTATGGTTGCATTGAGGATCATGCCAAGGAAATTGAAAAACATCATGAAAGAATTTGAGACATCAATGCCAACGTATGAAAGACAACATGATTCATGTATTAATTCACTTCATAGAGCAATAAATGTTTTAAGCTTCACCTTTGATCTAAGAGGAAGAGTTATATTTAGGTTAGTTTATGCATAAGTTAGTATGTGTTTTACATAAGTGTTCATGAGAGCACAAGTGTGTTTACTTTCATATATTATATTGTGTGTCACTTTCCCTATTATTTGGTCTATTTTGGTGTTCAATCAAAGGTTTTTTAGTGTCAAATATGGTGTATAGGTGACTTCATATCCCAATGGATAGGAGAAGGCAACTGGTCCTTAGCAAGTAAGCATGCTACCCCTAGGAAATTACCAAAATGTTGACTAATTTGACCCCTAGTCAAATAAGTCAACCCACATATAATTTCAAGCTTACATAGGGTCTCCTAGGTCCTAAATGTTTACCATGGTCATAAATGAGGTCATAAATCATGTTTCATCTTAGTCACATTTACCTAAGTTCAACTTATGTAATTATATGTCCTTTTGGCCACTTTAATGAAATTATAAGGTTTTACACTTAGGAAAAAGGTGTCAATAAGTAAGTGAACATGTCTGATGTCAAGTAGGTGTTAGGAACCATTTTGAAATTAAAATTATGTAGGTTCAAAATTGAAATCAAGAAGATCAATTAAAAAAGTGGGAGTTTTTAAATTTACATGGATTGAAGGATAGTTTTGGCATGTGGGAAAGCTTCATTAGTGTCTCTTAAGATCCACAAAAGTCATATCCAAGATAAATTTGCTTTGACAGTTCCAAAATTGAGTAAAATTAATGCATCTCTCTTAACTCCCTTTAAAGAGTCAATAAGGTCAACTAATTTGTAGCTGGTACAGATATGAGGGGTAGAGTCAAGGTGAATGCACTTGGTGGATGAAATTAGTATCTGTATACTCTAATTAAATGGAAATAGTTTTCAAATTGGTGGACTGAGCTTCATGAACAAATGTTAAGACTACTAATGCCTCCTAACTACCTACACAACCCCAACACCTTCAATTTTCTCATTTGTTTGGAATGATATGATACTTCCTAGTAAAGTGTGTGTTTTTGAAAAACATACTATTCCTTACATGTTGTTTTCAACTAATTTTTCATGTGTGAACATGGATCATATAGATAATATCACTCCATTGTGATAGAAATCCATAAATATCATGGTTTGAAGAATAATGTTACACAGATGTAGAGTTCATCTTTCAGGTATGAAATGGCTTAAGATAAAGAAAATATGTACTAGATTCATCCCCTTAGTACAATATGAATTCTCATATTAGTTAATCATTCAAGTGTATGCTTGAGGTCATGGTGGGCCTATTTTCTCAGTCACCTAAAAGTAGAGTGTGCTTTTAATATGTATATTTCAAAGATGAGAGGTGAAAATGGTCTTTGATGGACTCAAATACATGATCAAAACCCTTAAATGAGTCCCCTTTATCTCAAAGGCTCACAATATATTTTTTCAACTCAAAAAGAGAGCCATGTATCCAAGACTATGAGACTGTTACCTACAATCAAGCATAGATGAAGACCTACAAGTTCCTGTGTGTAGGTAGTCAATGTATAGAGACTTGATGATATGAATTGAAGTGGCTATAAAGCTTGGTATGCAATAAAAGAAACCTATTTTGATATATAAAAAATATAAATAAGATAATCTAATATCATAAAAATTCATCTATAATAGTGAGAAATTTTCAAATGGGACTAATTACCTTAACTTCTTTGAATGAGGTCTTGATCAGACAATGAGACATATTTTGGTAAGTGTCTATGATTTTTGTACAAGTATAATCACTTCAATATTGAATTCTAGATGTATATGTCACTTCTTAACATAAAGGGAAGTTTTTAAGTCAAAATAAGAGAATGATAGGTGGACCTCTAATTTAGTTAGGTTTCTACTAGAAATACTTAGTAAAAGCTACAATGCACTGAGCCAAAATGAACTTGAGATAACAATAACCTATGGTGGAATGGATACATGGTTTATAGGCATGAAATGAGCTCAATTAGGTATGAGATGATCCATAATGAACTTAGGAGAGATTAAAGGTGTAGGACATAGTAATTAGGCATGAAACAAACACCTACAGGTCTCACAACTTCCTTAAATGCACACCTATAATTGAATGCAGTCTACATACTAGTCTAGGCATATGAAAAATGAAATTTGGTTTAGTATGTAGTGGTGTAAGATTGAGTGTCTATGATAAATCAATTTAACAATGATATATCACATTCCAGGTAACTTTTAGGGATAAATAAAATAAAATAAGTACTGGGTTTTGAACCCTAACTTACAATCAACTAAACACTACACAGTCATCAGACTCAAAAGCTAGTGTGGAGAGTTTATAGTGTTGAAGGATCTGAGTGTGATCAAGCATTAAATCATATTAAAGATCATAATCATTAGTTTTAATAGACCTCCATGGTATTAGTTAGTTAATACCATTAACGTAAGTACCCTCTATTCTATCTTAGATAGAGGGAACTCCACATGTAGTATAAACTACAGACCTAGCATAGGAATGCTGAATGGATAAATGAGATAGTGAGATGTTGTAGAATGTTAACATGAATATGGAGAAAGTGTAAATAATTACCTATAGTCATTTAAACCTTCACAGGTGTCTATATATACAAAAATTATAGTTAGGCCTATTACGACTAAACCCTATAGGTGCTTAATATCATACATAAAGCTATATGATCATTTCCAAATCATTTTATAACCTTTATAGGGGAGTATAATATTGATAAAGAACATTGGTTTTTAACAAACAACACAACGGTGGTCAATTTAGCCTAAAAATATCTTAGACCTACTTAGAATGCATTGTAGGAACTCTAGATCCATCTTCTTCTTCTCATATCTATACGGAGGTTATGCATGGTTCCCCAAGAATTTGGGTATTGTTTAGGGGGGTAGTTAGATTTTTCTCATTGGATTTTCTTTAGAAGTTTAACATCTAGTTTTTATGAATCATTGTTAACAAGCAAAACCTCTTAAAACCCTCTTTCAAACCCGATGGAAAAAATATGAATGGAGGTGCATATATAAGTGGTTAAATGAATTGGGAAGTGTCTTGAAATAGTTTGTGACTCTTCCAATATCATCACCACCCAATTATTATAAAATATCTCTTGTATGGACATGCCCAATTCTAAGTTTCTTACAAATTTTGAGTTGATCAATAGGTACAAAGGAGAATAGACAAGTGAGAGTAATTGAGGAAGGTCTATAAGGAATTGTTAAAACTTTTAAAACACAATTTTCACAATAATGGAGCATGGAAATACCTCTTATACATCATTCATTGCATACAATCTTGAACCAGATAGTGAGTAAATGAGGTGACTACCTAAGTGTGATATGAGAAGTATGGTTTGAGATTTCCATTAAGGTCTATGATAGGCTAGAAGACAAAAGGTCTTGAATAGGTGTCCCAAAACCTCTATAATGCATCTCAATGAGAAAATGTAAGCCACCTTGATGACAAGTGTGTATATTGAAGCCAAGAAGGCTAGTAAGTGACTACAAATAGTGAACACAAGTGTCAAGAAGAAGGCTATCAGTTAGGGAGGTGAATGAGGGCTGTTATAACCTTGTTGATACCTTTTAATGATAGTGAAAATGTTTCAAAGATCCATATGGTAGTTTTAGATAGTCAATTAGAGTCATCATCATCAAGATAGTCTCAAGAAGGATAGCAAAGAGCCTTTATGCCACCTTGAGGGAGAATGATGCTTTTCTAATTGATGCTTGTCCATGACAACTTCTTGACTAGTTTTCCACCTCATTTTCTCATGTTGTAACTAGTTTTCATAGTTTGAAACTTGGTCTTATGACCCTTCCACTTATCTTATTATCTCTCTTCTCCTAAGATCTATTTATGCAAGCCATTTTGGTAATTATATCTAGTACGCACCTAGTATGGGAAATCACTACTAGTTTGGCACCTTGTTTTGCTTTTGAATAAGATTCTAAAGTTGACTTGATCTCTATAATATCTTGCCTATGTGTTTTGAGTAGTGTAATTGGATGTTAAGTTATGAATATGTTCTCCTTGCTTCCATTCTACTCTTTCATGTTTTGTGTGAGTGAGATATCTTATAATAGGTCTCATAAAGTGTATATGTTTATGTGTCTTGAAGTGTGTGAGAGACTAGTAATGTCTAGTATTAGACCTTATTTTCACCCACCTCTATATGTACATAGCAATCTACCTGTATGATAAATACTTATGCTAGAAAGACAATGAGTTATGGTCAATTTTTTTAGTCTTCATTCTTAGTGCATATGCAAATGTGTTTATAGACTAATATTTGGTGTATAACCTCTATTAGGATAGGTTAAATTATGTTTCCTTCTTCCATTTTCACCCCCAAGTGACTACTCTAGTGTATGTGTGAGATTAATAGATAAATCAAGGGAGATAACCCTTTAATATAGAGGTTTAACTTTATTATAGGAAACCCATAAGCCTAGAGGTAATCCCATGTTGTCCAAATATGAGAGAGGCTTGAACACCCTCTCCTAGGGTGAAATATTTAGATACAATAATGACATTTTAAAATTTTATAGTTTTTTGTATATGGACATTTGAATATGTCATTTTATGCTTTATGGACATTTTACTAAGTCATGTCCCTTTGATTTTGTAGCATTTAAACATGCCCCTTGAATGAGGTCTCCTTAGACCATTGCATTTTTATTTGATTTTGAGTACTCTTAGGTGTGTATGTGTGTGTGTTTATATTTTGAGCTTGTACTATTATTGTCTATATGTTTCCATGATATATATCATGCATCTTATGACTTGATGTGATCACACACTACATACATCATTTCCATATCAACCTAGACATGCTTCTCCTATATGTTACATGATCCATACATAGTTTATACAATTATATTATCTTTTTGAGGTAAGGTAGCTATTGGATTATATTTTCCCTCACCTTGAAATTGGGGTCAAATCATTAGGGGAATGTCATAGAGGCATGTATTCCATATTTTTGCTATTTTAGATTTCAGTGGGGGCATGTTATACAAACATGTGCTCTAAACCTATACCAATTCTTAAAATCTTCAAATTCAATTGGGGCATGTCATGAAAACATGTTCTCCACACTTGCATAAATTTTAAATTGGAAAAAGTTCATAATTATTTGATTGATACATACATTTTTTGTAGCATTCTATATGTTAGTACCATTACTATACACATATTGATGCATGTGACATAAATGAGGTGTATATACCATGCAAAAACACCTTAAAGTAGAAAATTAATTGAATTTATAGATTTAAAATACTACTATAGAATTATATCATATCCAAGATGAAATTTTATGGGTTATTATTGAGATAACAATGGGGGCATGTCATAAAGGCATGGCTTCCACATTTTTGCAATTTTAAATTTTAGTATGGGTATGTTATGGAAACATATTCTCCAAACTTACACCAATTCTTAGAATCTCTAGATTTAGTGGGGCATGTCATGAAAACATGTCCTCCATACTTTTTTAAATATTAAATTGGCCAAATTTCATAGTTATATGATAAAAATACACATTTGTGGCAATATTGTATACATTGGAAATATTATTATACCCATATTTCAGCTTGAGATATATATGAGGTGTATATTCCATGCAAAGGCACATTAAATTTGAAAATTAAATTAATTTCCATATTTAAAATACTACTATGGACTGTTATCATACCCATGATGTAATTTCATTTACTATTATTGAGTTAATATTTTGTAGTAGTTGGTTCACCTTTTGGAAGGTTAAGGTGATTAAATCACTCAATATTACCACATTTGTAAGTTAGACTTGATTAAATCATCTATCTTCACCATATTTATAGTATGGGGTGATTAAATCATACACCCTCAATAGGTATATAGTTTTATTTGATTATATCACTAACACTCTCCATGTTATAAGCATGATTAGGTTGCATAATTGAGATAAGCTCCATGGTCGCGTGGCAAATTACCTTTCACCAAGGTTGGGGCAATGTTGTCCTCTGATATATATATATATATATATATATATATATATGCAATTTAAGGTTTCAAAAATTTCTTAATATCATCTTTAATACTTCATAATGAAGCATCTCCTTAAATCAAATTGTCAAAAGGCAATATGGCTGCACTAACACACATGTGTACTCATAACCTTTCTCTCTTTACTTTCAAACAATTTAGATGATTTCAATTACATGTTATATGCACCAATTATATGCTATATCAATCTCTTCATTATAGGTTAGTCAATAAAAAATTACTCAAGTTTAGGTCATGCTAAGATAAGGTGTGTTATATACACCTAGGCACACATTTATCTTCATTTAAACTGGCAATTTCATTACTAAATTAAATGGGGGAAAAATATAGACACTAAATCTGAATTATATATCACCTTAGCCTTGTACACTTGGAAAATATCAATCATGTATGTGTATACACATAATATTTTCAAAATTTTATTGATGACTAGCACTTTGAATCTTGTAGGAACCTATCGAGTCTCTATCTCTCTGAGTGCATGCCTTACAGGGTGCACTGAGAAAGGGGTGGGTAGACCATTGGTGCTTCATAAGATTGTTTTACCTTTTTCCACTTTCCATATACACACTCATCTCCTAAAAACCATTTACCCTAATCTTACTCTTCTTATCCTTACCTATTCCAGTCATTTGCCATGCTTTGTCCTCCTTTTCTTGCCTTAATTCACTTTTAGATAGTCAAGTATACTAGGTTGAGTTGGTAAATATTGTACTATTTAAGGGTATTTTTCACTCTTTGATGTTGTTAGCCCTTTGGCTGGCCTAGTTCACACCTAGTGAATTGTCCCCAAAAACATATAGGGTCGACTGGGTTGACCCTAAATAGCTGATGTTTCTAGGAGGATTTAGGGAAAGATCTACATATATATAAAAGTTCATTTCCAACCATTTTTAAGAAGAGAAGTGAAGAATAATAAGTGTGAATGAACATTTGATTATTGACCATTCTAATTGAGGAATAGATCTTAGGGTTCCATATTTTCTTTGTAGATACGGATCTTATCTTATGGAGAGGTATTTTGGATGCATAGATAGGTTGTGTACCCTAGATATTATTTGTCTTTGTTATACTTACATACCACAACAATATCTTGCAAAGCACCTTGGCCAAGGGAGAGATTGAGGCTTGATGGGTTCATTTTAAAGGTAAGTATTCCTAAATTTTTTTCTCCTTTGTAAGAGTAGATAGATAATGTAGTTGTGATTTTTTATTCTATGCATTAGGATTCCGTATACATTGACATGAGTATATGTCTTCTATGCATGCTTAGTTTAGTTTATTTTGTTTATAACCCCCACTTTGTGCCACAAGATATGGTGTGTACTATATTATATTTAATTTTTTGTTTATTAGAATAGAGTGAACATTAAACCTGAGACTCTTTTAGGGTTATTGCATGATTATGTTAGTTTGTTGGATTTGGAACCCTTCCTAGATTGGTGTATTGTGACAAGTGATCCCCTAATCAGGTCTAGCGGATCCCCATATTGGTCATGCTCCCACTTAAAAAATGTATCCCCAATAGGAAGTGTAGGTATGCTCTATCTTCTTTGAGCTAGGATTGATTTATAAACATGATGAATTTTTGATTGATTACATTATGGTGATCCCAACGTGAATCCTATCCTACTACTAGTTGGATTATTTTCACATTTCCATTTTATTCTTTGTATTATCTTCACTTTGGCTTCACCTTCATATTAAATTTTGGTGAACCCAATGTGAACTAACCCTTATAGGATTTGTTTTCCTTATTTTCATTTCTTTCATTCTTTCATCATATATTTTCCATACTAGATCGACTCTGTCGACCCAATATCTAACTTTTGTGCATAAGATTTTAGGTATAGGCTACTGGATCAACCTAGTCGACCCAGTATAATTTTTTAGCTTTCTAGATATCTATTCTAGTCTAATAAGTTGAACCAATCAACCCTATACTTTTTTAGACATCACGGTCAGCATACCAGATCAACCCACTCAACCTTATACATTTTAGGCACTCAACAACAAGTTTTTATAAAGCTTGATCAACCCAGTCAACCCAATTAGCATAATTTTCAAGCATATATCAAGGTTCTTGAATTGAAATATTCATTTTATACATCTCTAATCCACTAAGTTTATTTTATATCTCTCTATCTCTTTATTTACAATCTTTCCTTTTATAGTTTATAGTCTTCAAAATTACCCTTCACAGTCAACTAGATCGACCCTACTGACCTAGTTCTATTTTCTATGTGCAATTTGGATACTAGGTTGACTCTACTGATCCTATTCATTTTCATACCTTGCATCTACAATACAAGTTCAACCCTATCGACCTTGTTTTATATTTTGTGTATACACTATTGACTATATCAACATTGTACCTTGTTTCAATGTTAGAATTAACCTTATACGCTAGTAATTAGTTCACACTTTCTTTTCTTGTTGCTTACATGCTTATAATAGATCACATAGGTTAATTAGGTGGCTTCCAATTAACCATTTAGTTTCACTATTTTTTATTTTATGCACACATGAAAAAATCACAAAATATAAACAAGTATTTTAATATTTGTCTACTCAAAGCCAGCCTAATTGGATTTAATCACCAAGGGGGAATTTGACTTGATAATATGGTCAAGTATAAAGCATGGTTAATGGTATATTTTGGCTAACCACTTGACACCTTTATTCTGTGATGTATGAAGTGAGGGGGTAGGCCCCAATACCAACTCTATATTATTACCACTATAGTCCCTTTTAGCCCAAACTACTTGAAATCATCCTTAGATTACCATTATAGTTCCTTACTTATAGCCAAATTCCCATCACATTTAAAATAATATTTTAATAATCTTAATAAACATTTAGGTTGACCAATTCATTAGCTCTTTACTTTATAATTTGATTACTTTCTCTTTGCTTAATTTTATTTTGTATTGAAAAAACTTGTGTTAGCTAGCATTGGTGCAAGGTTTTGTGTTGTGTGCTTCAATTGGATTGAAGAACGTTAATCCAATTGAATATTTATTTCCTTTTAGATATTTATTTTCAAATTACTTGAAAAAATTGTCTTGTTTTAGTCCACAAATCTATCATCAGTTTCTAAATTTCCCTTTCTACTATATTGGGTTGACCCAATCAATCTTGTACCTTTTTCTATCCCCTATTCACTATACTGGATCAACCCAGTCAACCCTATACATTTTACAGACCCTATTTCCTCTGTTTCCAGCCTCTGTTCACTATAGTGGATCAAACTAGTTAACTCTGTATAGTTTGTAGACACTATTTTTGTGATAGGTCAACCTAGTCAATCTTGTATTATTTTCGTCATTCCCTATTTTATTGATTTCTCATCTCTGTTTCTTTCCCTTCATGATGGATTTTATGTTTGATGACAATACTAAGTTGTAGTCAGCAAGAATGATGAATCTTACCGATCCTCATAGGGTCTCCCATAAATAGAGTAGGGCTCCTCTCTTGGATGCTAGTAATGTTCATATTTCCTCTTGTATGATGAACTATGGAACCCCTCCTAATACCTATTCATAGAATAATCCTCTCTTCTAATTAGAATACCAACCTGAATTAGAGTATACCCCCAAAATGTTCTTCTTTATCTCTAAATTTCCTCAATATCTAGGAAATGATCCTTCTACCATTTACAATCTTATGATTAATGGTCAAGTTGAAGAGCCTCAATAACCTACTCTTACATTCTCAACTAGATTTAGGGGTACCACTTTCTTTGATTATCAACCTATTCCTTCAATAATGACCCCTTCTCATACCATGACCTCTTATTCTCTAACTTATTCCACCTCTATACCTAATACATCCACTAACATGGCAGGTTTTACATCTAATAGGCCTCTCATAAGGTCCACTATCCTTAATCCTTCAACTATACATCATTTGTGACCCAAGGTAATCATGCTACTAGTGCTTCTTCTTCTCAACCATTCACTAGTCCATCTTTTGCTACATAAGAAATTTTTTTCACTAGTGTTTCACATTCTCATAGTTACTCTCAAGATCCTATTAACACCAATAGTGGTACCCAAGCCATGAACACTAACTGTAATGCTTATAATAATTCTGATCAAACACATCAACTATTATTAAAAACACTTAATCAAATGAATACCTTTAAATCTCATAATATAAATTAATTGATGAGAATACAAAACCACCTCCTCCATCTTCAATCTCATCCTCAAACAACAAATTGGGGCATACATAACCATAATGTTCCCCCTCCTATTTTATATTCTCAAGGCAATCTTATTCCTCAACCTCCTTTAGTCAACAAAACCATTAAACATCTCCAAAATTAACCTCTTACTAATCAAATTTATAACATTGATATTGGAGGTATCACACCTACAATTTCTTATAATGCATCAACTTATCCCACCCTTCATCTTAAAATATTTGGTAATCTTTATAAGGATTGGGTAAAATTGAACACCTTTTTTGCTACCAAAATATTGGCCAAAACTCTCACAAGTGATGCCTTGGATTGGTATAATCAAATTAGAACCCATTCCATTACTAGTTTAGAGGATTTAGTGAATGATTTAGTCCAATAATTCCAAACTACTGATCTTCCTGAAAACACTTTGGCCCACTTCATAAATTACAAACAACTTGAAAATGAAACCACTTAAGCCTTTGTTAAAAGGTGGAAAACTTTGTCAAATAAATTTGAACATAACATGGCTGATAACAATATTTTCTATATATTTGCCAATGCCCTTTTCCCTAAACTTCAATATCAGGTCTGCACTCTCTCTCCATGTACCTTGGAGGAGGCTATTGACCAAGCTAAATGACCAGATTTCTTTGTGCATCAATTCAAGCCACCCCAACCTTCTACAGGTCCTTGTCTCTTACTTAAGAACAAAAATTCCAATGTTACCAATGATGGTGTTACATATTCTTATGACACCATTCATAATATTCAAGTTATCTTCCTACCCCTTCATCAAAACCAAACTCTCCTTAATAATATACCAATATTCACTTATCTTCACCAAACAACATTAACATTCATAAACCTCTATCCTTAGCTAAATTTATTAAGAATCTACCTAGGCCTCTTCCATGCGATCTTGACCCTACCCATCCTATAAAATCCTGGTATGATCCTAAATTTTTTTGTTGGTTTCATGCTAGTTGGGGTCATTCTCATGAGACCTACAAACAACATCATAATTTAGCTATGGAATTTCTTCTTGGTCCTAATTCTGATCATGATAATAGCATCTAAAAGTGTCAAAAATATTATGAAATTGATTTTAAGGATTATAAATCACATAATAAAACTCAAGCCTTAAATCAAGTAAATGCTCATTTAGCTATCTACAAAAACCCTCTTCCTAATCATCAACCTATTCAAGACAATCAAGACAAATCCACCCCTCCCACCAATAATGTTGAAAGTCTTATTGAACCCACTTCTGAAGAGAATGTGGTTATCATGACTAATATGTGAAGGGTTGTTGCTTTTATTGATTCTCACCCTATCTACATTCCTCCTTCATCTAGAACATATTATGTTATCTAGGATTCTTTTCCAACTCATTTAAATGAGTTGGGTAAAGATGACCTTATTAATTTTGATCAACTAATTTTTAATTCTCCCTTAGATAACAATTCCTTTTATATTTATACTACTTTTCTATCATCTTCTAACAATAATGATAATCAAATTTATACTAACACTTCTTCTACCAATTATCAAAATCAACTTGAATCAACTAATTCATCATCACAACATGATTTTCAAACTTATTCTAAACCTTCTTATTATAAATAGAAATCTAATGTACTTCAGCTCCTCCTTCTAAGGACCTCCTTAATCATTATGCACCTATATCTAACAACCTTATTATGGGTTATGATGAGTGGGATCCCATCATGAAACTCACTAATCTCTCATCCTATATTTTTTTCCTTGAGCTTATGAGGACTTCTCCCCAACTTAGAAGCTATCTTATTAAACTATTATTCAAGATGAATGTCCCTCATCCTTCCCTAGTAGGATGGGAGGCAACCTTATCTAGATTTGAGGATAGTATATTACAATAATGTGAAGAGATGTATATTAATTCTAATGAAACTATTGAAACTTCTCTTTCCTTAAAGTTTCCTTTAGATTTTATGATTCCTGATGAAATTTTGCTTCATGTGGATGATCTTCCTTTATTATTAATGTTCAAATAGGCAAAATCTAAGTTAATCATGCATTGATTGATGAGGGTTCTAACACCTACGTTACCTCTCTCAACTTTATTAAGATCCTTGGATATTTTGAATGCAATATCAAGTCTATATACTACACCTACCAAGGATATGATAAAAGGAAAATGCCTCCTCTAGGTTATGTGTGGCTTCCTATTACCATCCCACCTATCACCATTCAATTGAAGGTGATGATATTTAACTTTCCCCTTTATTGTAACATCTTTCTTGGTAGACCATGGACTCACCATATGAGAGCCACTACTTCTTCTGCCTACTAATGTGTTAAATTCCCTCATAATGGACCCATCTAAAAGATTTAGGATGACACCAGCCCTTGGAATTTTGAATAATTCTAAGACTATGGTGTCTTTAAGATTCCTACTCTTGAAACTTTTCCTAGCATTCCATTTCATGAGTTGTATCATCTTAATTTTCTCATTAATTCAACCTAAGGTTATAATGGATATTCTAAACTCATTAGGAACATTCCTCCTAACATTTTAGATTTTGATGATAATGAGCCCATTGAGATTGACCTAAATATCAAAATTTTTTATCTCTCACGTAATCTCATCTCATAGTTTCCTACTTATAGCCTCATTCTCACAAGCCTCCTTACGATGATATTCCTGTAGTCTTAACCAAGACTCAACATTCTATTCATCACACTTATTTAGATGATAAGGTCATCCCTACTTGTGTCATTGATCTTTATACCCTAGATTATGATGATGGTTATCCCCTAGATGATCCATTTTTAGGTGGTCTTATATAGACCCATGATGTCAAGATTATCCATTATTATTATTATTTACTTGAGTCTTTTCATGTATCTTCTCATCTTCCTATGTTTATAGTTCCTAATTTTAGTATTTTTACTCTTTATCATAGGGTAGAGATGGTGCCAATACCTCCAAATTCTGAGGAACCTCATAAGAGTATGCTCATGGATCATGCTATGACCAAGCCTTACCATTTTTCTAGGTTCCCTGATCACTGTAGTTGGTTTACTCTTGATATTAGTGTGACCCTTATTAGACCTTCTATAGATCCTACCCCTCATTTGGTAGAGCCCTTATCAAAGCCTATTTCTAATCCTAGTATAGTTAAGCCTATTCCTACTCCGCTTATAGTGGAGCCTATTCTCACTTCTACTATTGTTGATCCTACACCTACTTCTCATACCATTTCTCCTTCTATTGAGCCAAGTTCTATTTCTCTTCCATCTCCACCTTCCCTAGGTGATGGTTTACTTCCCTTGCCTAAGATGGCTGATTTGCCCAAAAAATGGGACAATGAGTGTTCTTTGGCTTCTTACACTCATATTATACCTCATTATATGAGTGATTCTCCTAAGATCACTGATAAACATATCTATTAATTCTATGGGACATATAATCATTCTTCTACCCATTGTCATAAGCTTTGATAATATATTGACACTTTGCATCCTTCTTCTCTTACCTCAGACAAATCCATGCCTCACCCAAAGGTTCTACCTAAAAATATGGCATAAGTATGTTGAGGTATATTGTCTATGGTAACAATGTGGCACCCATCACATCGATCATTTCCACATCCTTAAATAACACCTTAAGGATCACCTTATAACTATTCCCAAAACTTTCATTCCTCCCATAGGTCATTAATTATTCTCTCATGGCTCCACCTCTAGTGGTTTCATCCCTTCTTGTGGTCCCTTCATCACCTTATATGCCTCCACCTATGATTCCTTCACCTATGGACCTTCCCTCACATGTGGATCTTTCTCCACCCGTGAGTTATTCACCCATAGATTCTTCTCCACTAGTGATTCCTACATCTCCTTTAGTGCCCACTCCCACACATTATTCAAACCATCCCTTGCCTAATTTTCCTCATCATGATCCTTTGAGAATTCCTACTTTTTTAGTTGAGAAGATTACAAGAGAAGTCTTTTCTGAGTTTTCATTAAAGATTGATGAGACATTAGCAAGAATTCATATCCATCTTCATAGACAATTAGTTGATGTCTTGGATAGTGTGTGTGGGTAGATTTATTATTACTTATGAGCACATGCATGGTGACTTTTAAATTTACATTTTGATTGGATGTGTGCTCTAATTTAATTCTTATCTATCTGTTATATCATTTAACACTGTGTCAAATTCATATTTTTTCTTAAATGGTGATTCTTTAATTTTTGTACTATTATTTACTTATATTTTCATCTATATTTACATATGTTTGTCTTTATTTATAATTTCTTTCTCTTTAATTATTGATTTTTTTCTCAAAACTCTCTTTTTGTGTCTTCATGATTCTTTGCTTTCTTATCTCTATTTTTCACTGATAATTGTCATTGTGACTTGGTTATATAAACCTTATTCCCTTAGGTCCTTATCTCTTTTTTAGCCATGTGATAAATTAGCAAATAATGTATCTAATTATAATTTACTTTTAATGGTCCACATTTGGATCTCTTTTTTCCCTTCTTCCTTTTTCACAAACTAAGCATATACATGGTTGAGACTTGAGATCACATGCTCATTCATTGTTAAGCCTAAGTGTCCTAGTTAATCATTATCTTTAGTTACTTAACTTCCTTTAGCCTTAGCCTAAATCTCATTCATGTGTATCACTACATATCTTAGATTGGTCATTCTAAGTCTGTATGGAGGAGGAATCTTAAAAATCCATAAAAAAGTTAAAAGCTAAATCATTTTATAAAAGGCAATGATATAAAAGGTAAAAATATTCTTAAAAGTCAAATCACACTAAAAGATGTGATTATAAGCACATATACTTCTTCTAATCAAATCTCAAACTCCACAGTTGGCCTCATGGTAGAGCCAAGGTTATTTGGGTTGTGATAGGCCATTAGATTAGAAAAGGAGAATTAAAAAAAGTTTTAGTGATACCTACTTTCTCATGAAAATACCCAATCTTTGTAGTATATCAATGGCTCTATAAGGGGTATTGAGGAATGGGAAACACATCATGGGAAGGTAGGTCCATTTTTATTTTCCTTGTACCAACCTACCTTCATGAGTTGATCTTAGCAACACACTCATCTACCTAAAATCTTTGTGTTAGTAGCAAACAAGTTTCCTTTATACATTAATGGTCACTAGGCACTTAGTGTCTTCTCATATATTTAGTATGCCTCTTCTCTCCTAAGGTCTTATCATAAGATGCCTAAGTATTGATTTTTACATTCCCTATATCTATCATATTTCCTCTTGATAAATATTATTTTGTCCATTGATCACTCCCATTGGGATTTCATTTGTGAGTTGCATTATAAGACCATAAATAGGACCTAACAATCCTCACAAATTACCACCTTTTTAATTCGTATTACCCACATATTTTTTTACCTGATTGTCATTATTTTTCCTCCCCAATGGTGTTCTCTTTATGAGTTACAATGTAATACTATGGATAGGACCTGACATTCCTCACAAAATTTTCCAATAATACAAGTCACAAACAAAATTATGTGTCAAATATGAGATAAGACGTGATTGATTATGAAGGTACACATCATTGACATGCTTCCCAACTTGATTTAGTGTGTTTTATGCTTAATTCATTTATATTTTTCTTTTATTTTCTTATTTTCTGAGTGTATGTAATAATTCAACCATTTCTTGAATTTTTCATACTTCCCAACTTGAATTAATGTGATAAATTTAAGACCAATCTTTTACCAATTTTATTTATCTCGTATACTTCCCAACATGATTTAGTATAAATGATTGACTTAATTAATTTGTTTATATACCATTTTTGCCCTTTTACATGCCTTACATTTTATTACATTATTTTCATACTTCCCAACATGATTTAGCATGATTTTACTTGTTTTAATTTGGTATAAAAATCTTTCACTTTGCTTTAAGAATAAATTCATTTTTACCATATTGTTTTAACACCCCTTGGTTCTTTATACTTAGTCATTTTATTGTTATTACACATTTCCCAACTTGAAATAGTGTGTAATACATTTTTGATTGATTATATTTTACCTAATCTTTTTGCTTGTTTCTTTTAACCATGCATGTGTCCTACATAATGCTATAAAAGAAACCACATCTCATAGATTTCCTATAACATATACAAAAAATAGCTGAATACATGTGCTAGAAATAAATATATCCAAAGCATCCACAACCAAAACCATAATGATGATAATATACAAAATCAACATCAATATGCCAAAATGATATATCATATATACATCTCATGAGTTTTGATACAAAAAGAACAACTATATACAATGCTCTAGCTCTATGGCTGGGCCCTATCCTATCTATCTCCTAGCTTAGCCATGCTACCTACCAAAGCCTCAATTTAAATCCTCTAGCTATTATGTTATAAGGAGGCCATATAAGATCTCAATCTCTCTACCTATCCCTGTAGATGTGCCATCTGCACCTATGCCTATGCTAACTCAGTCTGGATTACTATATGAGCCTACATCAACTAGGTCTACATCACACTATGTGCCTATGTCATCTACATCACTATAGCTAGATGTGCATCTCTTTCATCTATCAAGGCCTAACATGCCCATATCTCACCTACACCCATCTCTACTGGTGGTTACATCCTCTCTCTGTATGCTTGTATCTACCTCATTGCCTCCCCTACTAATATACACTAGATTGAATAAGTTGGGGAAGATGACAGACTAGGGTAGCCTAATATAGTAGGGTCATACAAATTTAGAGTCTCATCTAGGATATTATGGAGTGATCCCCTCATAAGGAACTCCCATCTTTCCTCCTCATCCTTAGCAATGTCTACAAAATCACACCTAGATAGATATTAGATCACCATCATATCTTGAAATATCTATCTATCTTTAGTCTCTATTTCAAAATGAAAACTTAATCAATAATATAATCATCTTTATTACCTATCTATGTCTTAGCCACTATGGTCTCACCATCTGCATGACCACCTAGCACTGTCTCTTCATTAGTGTGGCCTCCTAGCACCTCCTCTGTAGGTTTCCTCTTCAACTCAAATCTAACTATCATGGCTCATGTCTACGTCAACCTATGCCTAAGTGGCCTCTTTATCATCCAACTCTCCTCTAACTTACTTTCTAGGTCCTCAAGGATGGTGATAGCCTCCACTCTTTCCTGCTCCTCCTACCTCTATCGATGTTATGTGCTCGATGATCATAGCTGATCTTGTTATGGAGTTGGTGGTATTATTTCTAGTGATACTATATTTGCATCTCTCTCTTCTTTCTCTATTCCCTATCATGCTCATCTAGTCTATGGCCACTCATGATGTGGTCTGAGTGTCAGCCTCATCACTAGTGGCCCTAGTCACCTCCTCTCCCATGAACCTCTCACATATCAAACCCACTACTTGGGCATAAATATTGATGATGCTAGATGAGGTAACCCCATCTATCCTACCACCCATACCACTAAATGTGGCTCTCTCCACCAAAAATAGTGTCTAATCACCTTTATCCTCATTGTAGCTAGTGAAACTATGTACTAACTCAACCATGTAGTCACTATTTGCCCATATGGATATCACACTATGCCTGCATGTATCATAGTCTATAACACTAGAACATGGGGCATGACCCACACTACTTGGTCCTCTCTCCATCTCTACAATTGAGGTGACCTATCATCAACTACATGGGGCAACCCACCTGACTAATACATAGGAAACCTCTCATAGATCCAAGCTATCAATAATAAGATTAGTCTTATAAACTTCTTCCCTTTGACTAGCACCTCATATAGATTATGTACAAGTTGGACCTAGATGATAGAGTTGAGATCATATAGTATGACCTCCTCTAGAATCTTCCTACTCAAGGCTACCATGAATAGTGGTACCTTATTATCTGACTTGTGACATAACACTCACTATGTCACAAGTCCTATCACAACCTTTTAGATATCTATAATTTGTGATGTATACATGTCAAACATACTAACTTGCTTACCTCTTAATATTGTGTCTAAGCCTATATCCCACATAGCTAAGGATATCCTCTCCTTTAGGCTATCTCGTGTGCCTATAGTCACTCATGATCTTATTATTGGTAGCCCTAAGATGGCATGCACATCTTCCAACATGATAACTACCTCTACCACATCCCCATCCAACTCACATATGAATGTATTAGTCAATCATTCCTAATATCCAAGGAACATGACTAAGAGATATGAGCTCAAGAGAATCTTACACATCTAAGTTATCCCTCCTCGGTCTATAACTACTAGCCTAACTCTATCACCTATGGTCAAATGCTCTAATAGATCTAGTAACCAAGACACATCTAAAAATATCTAGAACTAGGGTCATTCCTTCAACCAAGAAATAACAAAAGATGTATTAGATCTTCCATGTCATGTATAGTCAAAATACATTCTTTTTAAAATTTTAATAAAAAATAAGAATAAATTATTTTAATTCATTCATTATTACCTATTTGTAGCTTACTTTATCCTTTTTTTCCCTTGGTCATTTTGGGCCATTCTAGCCTTCTTTTGACCTTTTGAATGCATTTTTGTACAATTTTGATTCTTTGGCCAAACTAGTTTGACCAAAATTTCCCTATTTTTAGCCTAGTTGACTTAAAAATCTAAGTCAACCCTCTTATTTTCCCCTCCCTAGTACTGCATTGTCATTTTAGACTTTTTAGATTAGTTGGCAAACTATACTATGTCGCTAGTCTACAAAATGTATAGGGTCGACACACATCTACTAGGTCAGTAGTGTGGATTTTGCCCATTTTTATCCTACTAGGTTGACTGGGTGACCTAGTTGTTTTTAGCTACTGACCCCTTGCATTTTCCTAAAAAAAAACCTTCTAATAGTTTTCTTCCTAATTCCTTCAAACCCATTTTCCTAATTGGTTTTTCCTACCTATAGAATCTAATTTTGCTTCAGTTAAACATATAGAAATGCTAAAAATTAAAATTTTATAAAAATACACTTAATTGAACAAAATACTAAAAAACTAGCTTAAGATTCATAGTTGTATACCTGTAGTGCACCTATTACCACTTCTGGATCCCCTCCTCATCTAGCTTGTTATCTCCTCACCATCCTAGCTCATTTGGTCTCGAGAGCTCTTTTGTTATCTCTTTCACAAGTCAAAATAACAAAATGACTTCTCTTTCCTCCTATTTAAAAACACTTTTCAAAATTCAAAATATTTAATTATTTTCTTGTAGATTCCTTCTTTTGCCTATATCTTTATTTTTACTCATCCGCTTTCAAAACCATAAAATGCATTGGATTCGTGATGACATAGAAATATTTTTCCACTATCATATGCCTATATTCCAATTTTTTTGATTTTTTTGGCTATTTTTTCACTAATTTCTATAGGTTTGCCTAGTATTCTTCACATTAAATGCCTTTACTTTTCTTGCAGTCTACTTCTTTATCTACAACACTGAGTTACGTAAAGGTATGTGTTTTTCAATTTTATCCATTCATTTATCTTATTTTCTACTTATTATAATTTACTTAGCATCAGGATTGTGTGTTATCATGTTCTATTTCTTGAATCGCCATCCCATGTTGCACTTACATGACACATGATGAGCTTCAAGTGGGGTATATATATACACATAATATTTTCAAACTTTTATTAATTACTGACACTTTGGATCTTATAGGAACCTATCGAGTCTCAATCTCTCTGAGTGCATGCCTTAAGAAGTGTACTAGGAAAGGGGTGTGTAGACCATTGGTGCTTTGTAAGATTATTGTCCTTTTACCACTTTCCATCTACACACTCATCTCCTAAAAACTATTTACCTTAAGCTTATTATTCTCAACATTACCCATTCCAGTCATTTGCCATGTTTTATCCTCCTTTTTTTGCCTTAATTCCCTTTTGGATAGTCGACTATACTAGGTCAACTAGGTCGACCCTGTACAATCTAGGGGTATTTTTCACTCTTTAAGTTTGTTAGCCTTCGGCTAACCTAGTTTAAACCTAGTGAACTATCCCCAAAAACATACAGGGTCGAATGGGTCAACCCTATACAACTAACATTTTTGAGAGAATTTAGGGAAAGATTCACCTATATATACAAGTTCATTTCTAACCATTTCTAAGAAGATAAGTGAAGAATAATAAGTTCAAACAAACATTTGCTTATTGACCATTCTACTTGAGGAATAAAACTTAGGGTTCCATACTTTATTTGGAGACATAGATCTTATCTTGTGGAGAAGTATTTTGGATGCATAGATAGGTTATGTAGCCTAGAGCTGATTTTTATTTGTTATCCTTACATACCACAACAATCTCTTACGAAGTACCTTGGCCAAGGGAGAGATTGAGGATCGATGGGTTCATCTTCAAGGTAAGTATTCCTAAATTTATTTCTCCTTTGTAAGAGTAGATAGATAATGTAGTGCTTCTTTCTTTCATGCATTAGGATTTTGTATACATTGACGTGAGTATATGTCTTCTATGTATGCTTAGTTTATTTTATTTTATTTATAACCCCCACTTTATGCCAAAAGCTTTGGTGTGTACTAGATTAGATTTAATTTTTTATTAGAATAGAGTGAACATTAAACCTATGACTCTTCAGGGTTGTTGCATGATTATGTTAGACTATAAGATTTGAAACCTTCCTAGCATGGTGTATTATGACAAGTGATCCCCTAATTGGGTATAGTATATCCTCATATTGGTCATTCTCCCACTTAACAAATGTATCCCTAATCGGAAGTGTACGTATGATCTATCTTCTCTGAGCCAGGATTTATTTATAAATATGATACATTTATGATTGCATACAATATGTACTTTTCATCTATAAGACCTTCTTAATGTTGACAGGATTACATCCACTATTTTTATGTGATAAATTATTTATCTCTTATTTCAATCATATGTTATTCTCATGACCTAGCCTTCTATGTTGTGTAAAATTCTCTAAACTTGATCATTATTATTCTTTGCTAGTTTTGGACCTATACATGTTTTCTAACATACCTGATCCGGGTAACAATTTAGGTGACAATTTGAGTGACAGTTCCACCCCAATTGATGACGGAACTTTTGGGAGCCATAACTTTTGAATCGTAGCTCCAATTGACTTGCCATTTGAACCATTGGAAAGCTAAGAATGAGGAGAAAATTGTGAGATGGAATTGAGATCTGCTTGATGAATTTTGATACCCAAAAACCCAATGGAAGTGCCCCAAATTTTAATTTTAGTAGTGTAGTCTAAAAATAGTAAGTTTCTAAAAATAGTAATTCTTTGAATTCTGTATTGTTTTAAATCTTGGAAGTCAAACCACTTAATCTCCATCAAGATTGGTGACCTTCCACATCCTCCTCATGATTTCAAAATGTGTATAAATGAAGAGGTAATCCAAAATGTGAAGACATACATCTCTTCCTAGAGATAAGCATATATTTGTATTGCGATATTGAGTAATACTACATCTCTTCTCAGAGAATTCATTATTATTATGTTATTTATATGCTATTGAAATATTTATCAACTAGAACTTCTAAGTTTTGGATCAGTGGTATCAGAGCAGTTTGTCTTGAGAGTGTATGATCTTGAGAACGAGGTCAAGCTACAAGAAGCTTGGGTGGGAAACAACAGAGCTTCCAAATTTTCCACCTATTCGCTCCAAATGACTTCAAATGGTAGATGACACTGAGACATTTGATCCTTTCAAGGAAATGGTGAATGAATCTCTCTAATGGAAATAAACATAGATGATGCAACAATTTGCCCAAATTCTTCAAACACTTTTAATGGAAAATCTTGGCTCCACGGCTATACTTCCTGGCTCTTCATCTAGGAAACATCCTTTCAGTGCCCAAACACCCTTCAAGGTTCAGGTAAATTTTGATATTCCTACATTTGAAGGAAAAATCAATGTTGATGTAGTAGAAAATTATTTGGATCAACTGTCTTCCTACTCTGTAAATAAGTTCACCGATGGAGAAAAGATTACTTTTGCTCTTTTGAAATCATCATTGCCCATGAAAAACTAGTGAGAAGTATACAAAAAGAGGTTCAGTACAGATGACAGTGGCCTTGAGGTGGAACCTACCTAGGATGATTTTATGGAAGCGGTGAAAGAAGAATACTATCCCATCAGAGTATATGATGATCTATACATATAGTGGCAACAACTTCACCAAGGTAAGGACCAATCTATTCAAGATTACATAGACACTTTTCATTCTTTGTCTGCAATATTGGGCATTCAAGAAAGTGAGAAACATAAGACTCTCAAATATCATGGTGGAATAAAATGGTACATATAGGGGGAAATGGAAGTCTTCAATTTGGAAACCCTCGGTGAGGCATACAAAATTGCAGTGAAGATTGAACAGAAGCATGGCAAAAAGAATACGAAGAGTCAGCCCTCAAAATGGAAAAGTGACAAGGAAGGTCAAACATGAGGCTAAATTTGGAAGTAGGAGTTTTAGGATAAGAAATCCTAGAAGGGGAAGGCTGAAAAATGGTGTGATTACCACAAAACTAGAACTCACTCCAAATAATAATGTCGAGCCATCAAGTTACTGCTTTTTGAGTCACAATACTCAACATCTACCACTCTGCCTCATACACAACCCACAGTCGAAGAGGATGAAGAAGAAATTATAGATGCTGAGCCTGAAACCATCATCACTTCATCACAGACCCATGAGGAAAGACCAAATGACAAGGAAAGATTATTTCACTCTAAATTATGGGTAAAAGGTAAGCCTATGCATTTCATTCTTGATAGTGGGAGTCAAAAGAATTTAATCTCTGCTAAAGTTGTGAAAAGTCTAAATCTATCCATGAAGCCTCATCTAAAGCCCTACAGTATTAGATGGTTGAGCCTAGGGAGAGACCTCCATGTCACCCATCAGTTTCTTCTTTCATATGCTATAAAACCATTCCAAGATGAAGTCTTGTGTGATGTGGTCAATCTAGATGTTTGTGATGTACTCCTTGGTCAGCCATTCATGTATGAGTGACATGGCATCTATGAATCATGAACCTGAAGGATCAAACTCACTCTTGGAACATGGTGCTATAGGGTAATAGAGGTACCACCTCCCACATCTGTCTCCCTGATCAGTGCTAAGCAATGCAAGAGATTGGTGGAGAAGACAAAGCAATTTGTTCTCATGGTGGTCAAACCACAAAAATCCAAGAAGGCCGATGTTGCAGTCTTGAATACACAATCAACACAACAACAAAAGTAGATAAGATGAATCATAGGAGAATATGATGACTTATTCAAGTCATCCATAGGAGTTCCACTACATTTCCAGGTAAAACATTCTATCAATTTGATCCCAGGATCACCTTTGCCTAACAGTCCTGTGTATCACAGATCAGTTTTGGAGAATGATGAGATAAAAATATATATTCAAGAATTGATCCAAAAGGGTCACATCAAGCCAAGCTCTTCACCTTGTGGTAGCCCAATTTTCTTGGCACCAAAGAAAGATGGAACATGGAGGCTTTGCATTGACTACCGAGCCTTGAATAAAATCTTTGTGAAGAATCACTACCCTCTCCCTAGGATTGATGACCTGCTAGACCAGATATGTGGTGCAAAGTTATTCACCAAAATTGATCTCAAATTTGGTTATCACCAAATTCCCATCGATCCCACTGATGTCTGGAAGACTACATTAAAATATAAGGAGGGGCTCTTTGAATGGTTGGTTATGCCTTTTGGCTTAACTAATGCACCTACAACCTTCATGAGGATGATGGATGACATGCTATGACCCTTCACCAACTCATTCATGGTTGTCTACTTAGATGACATACTCATCTATGATAGAACATGGGAAGAACATTTGCAACATGTTCGTAAGGTGCTTCAAACTCTTTAGGAGCACAAGTTGCATGCAAATCTTGACAAATGCACATTTAGGATGACAAAAATTTAGTACCTTGGGTACGTTGCGAATGAGGAAGGGGTCCATGTTGATCCAAAAAAGATTTAGGTTATTTGAGAATGGCCCACACCAAGGACCCTCACAGAGCTTCACTTTTTGGGTCTTGCAAATTTCTATCGTAAGTTTGTTCTTATATTTTCACACATTGTTTGGTCACTAACCCAAGTGACTAAAGGAGGAGCTAAAGCTACATTTCAGTGGGGTGAAATACAATAAAGGGCATTTGAGAATTTGAAGAACAAACTCTACTCAGCTCCTATTCTTTCCTTGCCAGATTTGCATCAACATTTTGAGAGTATGATAGATGCATCTGAATATACCATGGGAGGTATCATCATGCACTATGGCCATCTTATTGCATATCACAGTGAAACTTTCATTGATACAGTCAAGAAATATCCAACATATGATAAGGGGCTTTATGCCATTATGAAATCCTACAAATAATGGAAACACTACATCTTGGGGAAAGAGACGGTCATCCACACTGACCACAGACCATTGGAATTCATCTAGATGCAAAGCAAACTATGAAATGAGAGGCACCAAAAGTGGGCCACATATCTTCAACAATTCCACCTAATAATCAAACACAAAAAGGGGAGCTCAAATAAAACTACAGATTGTCTAAGCCGCCCACTAATTACTACACTCACAATAGTTCTTGACTTGTGCGGACATGAGACTGCCACTTGGGGTGCTCTGTATGAAGTAGATCCTACCTTTGCTGATACATATCAAGCACTTCAAAAAGGTAAACATGTTTCTAATTTCTATTTTCAAGATAATGTCCTCTATCATATGGGGCACATCTATGTTCCAATTGCAGAGCAACAAAAGATGATATGGGAAGAACACTTCAGTAGGACAACTAGACACTTTGGTATTGAAAAGACATTGGCAGTTCTTTAAAAACACTTCTACTGGCCCCATATGTGAAAGGATGTGGAAATATATCTCAAATCTTGCACCCCATGTGTAATAGCCAAGCCAAAAAATAAGAAGCAAAGATTGTACATGCCATTGCCAGAACCAACCAGGCCTTGGGAATCTATCTCAATGGATTTTCTCTCAAGTTTGCCCACTTCAAAACATGGTAAGGACTATATTTTTATGGTAGTTGATCATTTTTCAAAAATGGCTATCATGATTGCTTGTAAGAAAAATATATCTTCTGAGGAAACTACTCAATTATATTTTAGTCATGTATGGCTCCATTTTGGTCTCCCCAAGTCCTTTGTCTCAGATTGAGATAGCAGGTTCCTGAGCATCTTCTGGTCCACTTTATGGAAGATGATGGATACTAAGCTGATGAAGTCCACAGCCTTCCATCCATAGACTGATGGTTAGATAGAGGTGCTAAACCACTTGATTGTTTACATGATTTAGATGTATCACTCCAAACATCCATGCACATGGGATGAGGGACTTCTTTTCATACAACATGGATACAATCAGGTGCTACATAACTTGACCAAGCACAGTCCATTCCAAGTATGTTTTGGGTTCTAACCCATGGCACCAATTGATATAGCTGTTCCATTTTCCACCATGGAATACTCACCTCATGGAAGATTTGAGGCAACAAAAGCAACAAAGTTTATTGAACAAATTCAACACATCCAACAACAAGTTCATGACATCCTGGAGAAGATGAATCAAAAGTATAAGCAACACCATGACAAACATAGGATTGCACACCATTTTATAATGGGTGACAAGGTTTGGTTGTGGCTTCAAAAGGAATGAATTGTAGGTCCACACAGAAAGATTTAGCCTCTGCGATATGGTCCCTACACCATCACTAGAAGAGTTGTAGAAAATGCTTTTGAGTTGAACCTACCAGCCTACCTTGGTCTGCATCCAATATTCAATGTGGAGCTCCTCAAAAAATATCACCCACCTCTATTAGACACTTTAGTTGTAGTAGAACAACTAGACATTGATGAGCTTGATCCACAGAGTTTTGCTCCAGTGGAAGAGGATCAGATTGTGGATACTTGGATGAAGACAACAAAATGACACTCTATTCTGCTTTATCAAGTGGTCAAAAAGGGCCAACTTAGCCACCAAGGTGAGTGGCTCACAGAGAATCAAATCAAGAGAAAAATACCACACCTAATGGGGAACATTGATGTAATAGGGAACATTTATTTTCAAAGAGGGAGGAATGATCTGGGAAATAATTTAGGTGACAATTCGGGTGATAGTTCCACCCCAATTGATGATGGAACTTCCAGGAGCCATAACTTTTGCACCGTAGCTCCAATTGACTCGCCGTTTAAATCATTGGAAATATAAGACTAAGGAGAACATCATAAGATGGAATGGATCTCTGATTAATGAATTTTGACCCTTGAAAACACAATGGAAGTGCCCCAAATTTTAATTTTAGTAGTGTAGTCTAAAATAGTAAGTTTCTAAAAATAGTAATTCCTCAAATTCTGTATTGTTTTAAATCTTAGAAGTCAAAATACTTAATCTCCCTCAATATTGGTGACCTTACACATCCTCCCCATGCTTTTAGAATGTGTATAAATGAAGAGGTAACCAGAAATGTCAAGACAAACATATCTTCCCAAAGATAAGCATATATTTGTATTGCGATCTTGAGTAATACTACATCTCTTCTCAAATAATTCATTGTTACTGTGTTATTTCTATGTTATTGAAATATTTATCAACTAGAACTTTTGAGTTTTAGATCAATACCAAACACATGTGTCCCATCCAAATGCCTATGTAAACCATGTGTCATGTTTCTAAATAAGTGCCGAGTTCCCAAAAGAAATCCAATTTACAAATGAAATGTGTCCCTTTGGTTGGCTTAAGTACTTTAGTGTGATATAGTTTCCCAAAGGATATATATATATATATATATATATATATATATATATATATATATATATATATATATATATATATATATATATATATATAATATCAATCTTCATTCATTCTTCACCTATAAAATTCATACCGCTCACATATAAATAAAAAAAGGAAATATTAATATAGAATTAAAGTGAGAAAATTTACCCTATTCATTAATATTTCCATATCAATTATATGAGAAATTTATCTACAAGTCTAAAGTACTAAAGGAACAACCCATGATCCATATTTTATAAGTTACAAGATGGGTTATTATATGCAATTTCTTATCACATATTGAAACCTTGTGCACATACAATAAAACATGTAGGGAGATAGACATAAGTCTAAGGCCCTATTTGGTGTATTGGATATGTAGGTAGTGCCCATTGACAAAGGGGTCCTTGGGGCAACTTAACACCATGAGACCACTAACCCAATTTTCCCACAATCATTCTAAAGGCGAGGAAACTAGAGTTTGACCATTTGACAAAGAGTGATCGCCTATGTGCATGATCTATAAAAATTAGAAGAAAGGTGATATAAAACCTATAAGGCTCCATTTGGTCTCACCTAAATCTAATCACTATTTCATACATGACACCTATGTCTAAATTAGATGTTTACATTGATGCAACTATCTAGATCTAACATAAGTGTTTGAGTCCACAAAAATAATATTCACATAATATTATGACCATTTCAATATATTTATATAGTTCACTTCCATCTTGTTTCAACCTAAATCCACATGCATATAGTAAACTAGTTAATTACTCTTATTTCTAATTTATCACAATATCAATCAATAGTTTCACTTTATATTTTTAGCATATCTTAGTATTTAAATTCTAAATATCATTTATCCGAGTTTGAAAATTAATTTCCCTACTATAGATTTGTTTATCACCCTTGTTTTTAATCATTTATATATTCTTAACCTTATTTACCCTTGTACCATCAATTTCAGGTTAAACATGGAGAAGAATAGATAAAAGATGAGGATTTATTAGAATATTACATTGGCCTAGAGGACTTGTCTTGATCAAAACTAAATACAATGCTAAATTTATTTGTCTTGATCAATATAAAAATGTCTAAAATGGATTTGAAATTAGTCCAAGGAGGAAAAATACTGAGATACCCCTATTTCAAACTCCAAGAACTTGGAATCCTAAATAAATACCGATATGGGATATCATAAACAAATAAAAAACATGTTAAAAAAACCTAATGAATGGTGTAAAAAAAAAGAGAGTCACGACCAATCAAGTCTTTTTGATGATAATAAGGAAAATATTAAAAATACATAAGGAAACCATGAAATTAACAAGATAGGTAACAAACAAAACTTATGTATTGAGAGATATAAACCCTTCACCCAAATTAGTATTAAGATAAAAAAAACTAATGTTAATTCTCTCTTAGAATACGTGAGTGATAAATGCCCCCAAAAAACATAGGTTATTGAGACAACTTATCCTCTATAAAAACTAGAGATGTCTCTCCTATAGGAAAAAAATCTGGAAGAATCTCTCTTTAGTGAGACAATGAAGGTTGTTTAGAAAAACAAAAATTTTGAAGGATAAAATATAATTAGATCCTTTAGTTGTATAATATTAATTTGAAACCCCCTCACTTTTTCTAGCTTCCTTTTTCAGATTTTATAAAATTCACATGTTTTTTACATTTTATGAACTTGATTTCATTAAATATTTTTTTGCATTAATAGCTATGTTCTAAACTCTACGCAAAGAAGAAAATATATCATATTTATATAAAAATCCTCAAGAACAACTATCCAATTGAAAAATGGATTTTTGGATGAGGGCATTTTAACATAATCATCTTCCCTTTAGAAAAACATGGTGGCTCTTGATACTATATTTATCTACCTCATATTTTTCTCAATTCATTTAAGCCATCTCAACTTTTGATGATAAGACAAAATTGGGAATTTATGCACGGACAAGTTGGAGCTAATTTTTTGGCTAAGAAACTTGATAGGTTCTTCCTAAGCATTGATTTGGTCTAATTTGATATCTCATTTGAATAATAAATCCTTTCCTTTTATGGATCATATCACTATCATAATAGCCTTTTTGTGACTCTTGAAACTCATCCAAAACCCCTTCCCTCAAAGAAGGTCATTCAAATTCAATTTGGATTAAATTTGATCCCTAAAAATACAAAATAAATGACTGGTGGAATACACGGGTGGTTGGGTCAACAATATATATCATAGTTCAAAAACTTACTTAAATGATTATAACATATGGGAGTTTGAAATTATTTTATAAAATAAATCATAAATCAAAGAAAAACATTCAAAATTTGAAGTTCTCATTCAACCAAAAGGCATGACTCAAACCTTAAAGCTTCAACAAGGTAAGTTAGTGGAAAACTAGAACATTTTTTACTTTAATAAGTGATTCAATTTAAGGGCCCTGCAAGGGTAAAGGGGTTAAAATAAGGTGATATTAATACTATTTTTCCCATAAGAATGCCATAATAAAGTCAAAATTCAATAAATTTTCAAAAACATCTCTCCAACAACTATTGTTCTCAATGAAAAATAATTTATAAATGATAAAGTAGCCAAATAATTCAAGGAGATCATCATTGAGACTCCTTGGGATAAGAATTAAGTAATAAATGAAATTCTATGACTCATTCCTTATTTTCTCCCAAATTATAATACGAGGTTCTGATTTTCCCATAGTTTGGATAAGGGGTTAGGTTAGTATTTTTATTTAAACCTAAAAAATATCTAGGTCTAAATATTTTCCCTATATACTTATACCAAATTTAATGGTTTGGGGATGATGTGACATCAATAGTTCAAGAGTGAAGTCATAACATACCAATTTTAAAATAATTAAACTCTACATTCATAACACTAATTACCAAGGAAGAATATGTTGACTTTTTTTATTCTTTCATATCCATTTCATTATGCAATATTTTTTATAAAAATAATATCCAAATTAATTTCTTAAATATTGAAACTATTTCTTCCATTTGTATAATCTCCCCTGTGTAAGGAGGCTTTGTATCAAGCATAAAAATCTTAGATGGCATAGTAAATTCTCATGAATTGATCAAATTCATTTCTAATAAAAACCAAATCAATATGATTATCAAAATAGACTTGAATATGTATATATATATATAGATTAAAATAGGACTTAATTTTGTGCATCAAGTAAAGATTAAGTTTCAATGATGATTGGATAGAATAGGTGCCTAAATGAATAAGTAGCAAAAAATTATTAATCCCAATCAATTATGAGTTAGCAAGATTATTTAAAGCCTCACATAGTCTCAGGTGATAATATCCTATTTACACATACCATTTAATCATTATGGTATAAAACCTAAGAAGATGGATCACTTACCTCAAAGAATCAAGGTTTCTAAAAAAAAACTGTAGTAGAAGACAATCACCTTAAGATATCACACCTAAAATTTGCATATGACACAGGTCTAGCTATCGTATATCACACACTCTAAAAAAATAATAGGATATTTATGAATAGGCATTAAGACGGAAATTATATAAATTTAAATAATTTTTTTAATTCAAAACTAAAAAGCCTTAGATTTCTATTCACAAGATTATGATGCCTATGGAAACTATCTTAAACCTATATAGGCATCCTAATATTTGAACGAATAAAATCATTATTTTTTTAGAAGACTATGATTGAAAATATCCTTAGGAATATAAAAACATGGAAAGGAAAATGGCACTGACTTATAGGTAAAATTCAACTATTGAACTTCTTCCCATAAGCAATGTCAATCTATATGTTTTATGTTTCTACATTCTAAAGTAAGGAGGATTAAATCATAAAATACATTCATCTGATATTCCTCTTGAGTGCCATAGGTGAAATCAAGATATTTATTTGAACTAATGGAACCAAATTAATCTACCCCAAAAATAGGGGTTTAAGAACTCAGTTTAATAAAAAATGAACTTAGTCATTAGGGATAATTTATCTTGGAAACTCTACTCTGAGCATCATGATTTTTGGAACATAATTTGAGAAGTACATAGAATCTATGGTCCTTGAAGTATTTTTTATATCAAAGATAAATTGAGATGATCATGAATTTTTAACCTATTGACTAAATCTTCTTACACCATAATGCCTCATCTTGGATGGAATGTGGGTAAAGGAAACAATGTAAATTTTTAGACTAATGCCTTGATTTTTCCATTTCCCTTGGCCAATATGACCTAGCTTGACAATATTAAAACTTGATGTAGAGGCATGTTTGGTGAAAATGTGAAATATTATTTCAATAATAGAAAATGTGGTTGGATAGAAGTGCAAGCCCCCATTCAAATCCAAGAGGAGTAAAAAGTTCTTCTTTCCATACCCAGGTAATTCCACTTCTCTAAAAAATAATGAAAATTAGTCTAGATGTGCTCTAAGTTACAAATATATAATGTGAATCATGGATACAATGTTATTCTAGGAATTATCCTTTAGTTTCCATAGATTTTTTTCTCTATTAAAATTTGGTTTGAACATAGTATACCTAAGGAAAATGTTTTTCTCTAGATTGCTACTTAGGACAAGATTCACACTCAGTCAAATCTAGGGTGGGGGGAATCAAAGACAATCGTAGAGATTTCATTTAAAATATAACTAAATTGACACAAACCACCTCCTTATCCATTTACCCTTTTCCACTAAAATTTATAACTCATGGAATAGGAAATTCAATTCTTCCTTAGTCTTTCCTCAAAATCTAGAAATCTTATTCTCTAAATTGCTACTTAGGACAAGATTCACACTTAGACAAATCTAAGGGGTAAAAGATCAAATACCATCATATATAATTCATTTAAAATATAAATAAAAGGATAAAAACCACCATATTCTCCATTTCACCTTCTCAACTAAAATTTATAACTTATGGATTAGAAAATTCAATTCTTTCTCAGTCTTTCCTCAAAATCTAGAAAGCTTAATATTTTATTCATTTATAAATTTCAATTCTCCTTCATTACTTCAAATATTTAATTCCATCCCTAATTTTGTATACTATAATATATGGTTATAAAGTAATACAAGAATAATAAATTAGGAATAAAAGGAAGAAAAATTATCTCTTTCTAGTATTTTGAATTATATCAAATAATTATTTCACACTTGAATTCCTAAAGATGGTAAGATTTCTCTTGAATAAGTTTGGATTCTATAAAATTAGAAAAGTGTTCTCGTAAGGGTCCTTGATAATGTAGAACCAATATTGTCTCCAAGAAAATTGTTTGGAATCTAACTAGGGATACAAATATAAGATTTTAATTTGACAAAGTAATTAAAGGAAACCCTAGTTTGGTACATGTTGTCACCAAATCTTGCACCCTAGAAGAGGCTGTTCAAGCTTCTTCCAAATGTGGGCAACATGGGAACATTTCCAAGTATGTGGGTGTACCTATATTGGAAATGAGCCTCTAGGTTTAAGGGATAGCTCCCTAAATATATTGTGTATGTTTTATCACTTAAAATACTACTTACTTATGGGGAAAAGAGTTAGATAAATGTATAAATTGAACCTATTCTAAAGGAGGTGATGCAAGAAGATTGTGTTCCACATGAACATCATATTTATACCATGACGAAAACAAACATATAGACTAGTTTCTAAGCTTTAATGGGTTCTAACATGAGTATTTCAATATAGAGGCAAGATGTGAGCAAAAACACAAGGTAAATGAACCAGAGGGAAAATTACACACTCCAAGGATAATTATACACTTGAAAAAAGCTTTACACACTAGACTATACTCTATATGACCTGTTAAACTAAGAATTCTTGCTCAAACTTGAAAAGATAAGGGAAGAAAAGATAGATAATTTTCACTTCTCATCACCATACATCACTTGTAGACTTAGATAATTATTCAAAACTTAGAAATAAACTTGTATTAGTGCTCAAAGGAAAAATATAACATTAATCTAGTAGGGCTTCACCATACATGGTGTGGTGGTGTTTTACAATTGATCAAGAGCTATATTTATAGAAAAAGGGGAGTAAGAGAGATGTATTTTGGTGCTGAGAGCACAAATCCATTTTAACCAAAATTATAAATACCTCTTCAAAATATGCTCCTTTAAGCTTCTTGATTGATCTAGGCTACTTCAAGTGGTTTCATAATTACATTATTCTTTCATTGATGTTCCATGATGGTTGCAATGGTAAGATCAAGTTGTTCTAAGATGGGTCTTGGAATCAATGTATTTGCAAACCTTAGATCAATTTTTAGGGCTTCATCCTAATGCTAAACCACTTCAAAATAGTCTGTCATGACATGTATAATCGAGGGAAGATGTCCTTTCATGCAATTGGCCTTGGAGATGAAACCATTAGAGCCTATGTGTATGCCTTCACAACATCCATTAAAATTCCAACTATTATTCCAAATAGATCATGCTCGAATTGGTACCCATGCTCATGGGTATACTTTAGATGGAAAACCAATGTTAGCCTATTGGTTTTCCTATTAGGTCCAAATAGACTGTGCATAGGTCCTTATTCTAATAATGGAAAACATAGTTACAAAAATGACCTTACAAGCCATAAAAATATCAAATCAGAGGTCCATATTAAACTCTAATGGTGGTCATTTATATTCCTTATACCTAAATGCATCACTTTGATCACTTCATGGAATTTTAACTAACTTAAATGGCATTGAGATGCCCCTTCAAAACCCTATTGTCTACAGTTGAAAATAACCTCTCAACTTCCATTGAGAATCTTGGGCTTGCATTTACTCTAATTGGTTGTTGAAATCTGACTCAACTTGTTGACACATTAACTCATTTTTCTTCATTGATTTTGATCAATATGAATGCTTGAGAACCATCAATCCTCTATTAGTTGAATGCATCCTTGACACTTGTCACACACACATTCATTCTTGATATTCACCGACCCTTTGAGCCTCACTCATTGTTAGATTTGAATGTATGATTCTATGCAAACTATTAGATCAACTGGGACCCTCTATTGGAAAGCCAATGGCTAGTTCATGATATTAAAAATTACATCCTCACTCCTAGAAAATGATGTTCATATGACCATCATTGATGGTCATGTGACCATCAAATTTACATTCAATAGGATTTGTCTTGCTTTGTCTTAAAGTTAACATCCTATTGACCATCATTCAATGTTCTTATGGATGTATTTGACATCCCATAAAACATCAAATTTAAAATCATATAGATTTGTGTAGTGGCTTTAATTTGATGTTAGTGTAGACATCTTATGCTTTTTGACCAATTTTGCATATTTATATCTTGAAGCATGAGAATCATGGAGGCACCAAATTTTTAGGAGATGTTCTTCTTAATAAAAGGGATAAGCCCATTTGATCTGCTTGTCTCAAGAGCTTCCCAAGTGAATTTATTAAATGCTCAAGTTGGCTGGTCCATATCTACTCCTATGTGACATCCTAGTGACAGTTGAGCTCATTTGGCTAAGGATGGAAAACTTAGTGAAATATGACTGAGAAGACAACTTTGTACATGCATAACTCTATTTATTCTTCAATGGAGGACCTAGAACTGACACGTAGTAAATAGGGACCAAATTAAACAAACCCATGTGAATAATTTCCCATAAAACTTGTGTATGTGTGAGATATGGCCTTATCAAAGATGCTCATTTATCTCTATTTGAACCTTTTTGAAAATGACTAAGTATTGAAAAATAATGGAATTTCAATAAGAAGATAACTTTGGATCTCCATAAATTTTGATACACTTTAGAAGAGGACCTAAAACTTGGCACATATAAACTTGGCACAAATTTGAACAAACCCATATGACCAATTTCACCTAAATCATCCACACATGGCAATGGTGTTATCATCAAAGTGCCTACTCAAAAAAATTTCCACTAGACCCAAGATGCCTAGATGAACACAATGAAGAACTAGATAGATCCCTTATGTTTCTACACTTGTTCCAATCACTCTTGACATACCATAAGGTCTCTAAAACACTCTTCATCTACTCACCCATTAGCAACCTGATCCATGCTCTAACTACATTGATCACCATGGAGACCTGCCTCTTGCATATATGACTCTAAAATGGTCCCTTAGACACCAAACGGCACAAGGACCAATCTAGACTATGACTACAATAAAATGACATAGGAAATTACATCAAAAAGGATATACCATACCATATGACATTATAAAAATCCCCTATACAAGATCTAACTATAAGGGGTTGACCCATTTTGGGTTGTGAGAAAAAATGGTCAACATCTTTGGTGATTTTCTAGGGTTGGCATGCTTGCTATGCCATGACCAATTTCATAATACTAACCATTTGGATATGGAGTTATATGTATACAAGTTGGACATATAAACTACCTTTTAACAAAACACAAAACACCAAAAACAAAAAATAGTAGGAACAAAACACAAAGCAAGGAACTAAGCAAAAGACATTGTGCTTTAGAGAACTTATTTAGATATAACAGAATAAGGAAGGAAACAAACACCTAACCTAATATTTACAAGACTAACCTCCAAAGGTGAAACATCTGATCATACCTTAACTAGGGTAAAAAATGGTTCCCCTAGCATCTTTATCACTCCATGAGGGTAGCCTAGCATGAAGAGCATGCTCATCACCAATCACTTGCACATATAGGTGATCAAGAATCCTATCACCTTTGGATATTATTAGGTCTTTACGTGAAATATATAGGACCTTCATGAATGATATTTATTTCTCCCTAATAAGCTTGGTTGGAGCTATAATATTTTTGATCCTTACCATATCTGATATACATTCCTCATACTGTAGAATAAGAAAGATGACAACTACCTCAACCTTTCTATCTTCTTGCACATGACATACTTGATGTTTGGGAGTATCAATTTATTATTCTTAATGATCCAACCCCTTTGAACATGGTTCAATTCCATATGGATTTCCTAACTATCCTTTAGGCACAATAGATTTTACCTTGACCTCACTGGGTCCCTCTAGAACTATAGGCTCTTGAATAATATATTGATGTCCATCTTCCTTAACAACATGCCCTTTAATTTAATGATTTATATAACACTTAAGAGCCTTCTCATTAATTTTTTCAATAAACACATCAAACATATGTTTCTTTGGAGAAGAAGGAATATTACCAATCTTGTCAAAATCTAGAGATATGGCCTTAAATCTTATCCATAAGTCATCCTCCTCCTCTTCATGAGTGTCATCATCCAAATAATCTCCATCAATAGTAGTAATGAAAAAAAAATCTTCCCACTATGGTGCTCTATTAGGTTCATCAACATATGATCATCATACTCATGAATCATGTAGTTGTAC
Source organism: Torreya grandis (assembly GCA_037957365.1). Taxonomy (NCBI): domain Eukaryota; kingdom Viridiplantae; phylum Streptophyta; class Pinopsida; order Cupressales; family Taxaceae; genus Torreya; species Torreya grandis. The sequence goes on from JARHVA010000828.1 coordinate 3,489,104, forward strand.
TCAATAGCATGAGAATTTTTATGCTTACCTCAACTTCTTCAAATGGCTACTCATGAAAAAGGTAAGTCCCAAGGTCAATCTTCTCAAAGTATGCATAAGGATCATATCCATATGCATCTACACTATACTCATCCAAGAATAAATAAAAAATTCCTTCAAGTTTAGAAACTTCCTCATCCACATTAGGCTCCTCCTCATGAATAATGCAATTCAAGGTAAAACTTGCTTCAATGTAATGTTAAATATGAAACCGTGTAAGAGGTTGTGTCTTAAATATCACCTTGGCCCCATACCTTATTCTAAAATCCAAGAAAGACTAGTCAACTAAGAGATAGCCACCTATCTTGGCTATGAAGTCCCTTGACAGGTAGATTACAATGTGAGCTGGGAGATCAACAATAACTATATCTTGAAGGATAGGAAAGCTAGGATAATCATGCAATAAAACCTTTAGATTTTTGATCATCCCTATGGTTTTAGTAGGTGTACCATCTAGATAGAGCACTCATTTCCTATGAGGCTCATACTTCAGGCCTAGCTTGTCAACTATAACTTTGGGCATAATAGAAGTATAAGCTTTGTTATCAATTATGCAATTATGAACTAAATATCACCCACTATGAGAGTGAGGTAAAATGGTGGAGGATTATTACTCCTAGTAAATGGTTTAATAATGGTGTTAGGAGCATTTGAAAGGACAACATGACTACTAATTTGATTTGAAGATGAAGGACTAGTAGGAATAGTGGACAATTAATTTTGTAATAATTATTTTTGGATAGGCATATGAAGGATATCCCATAGGGAGATAGATGCTTTGGTGATTTTCAAGGAATACACTATGTTTAGAGCATTAATACTCACATTTTATTGTGTCCTTGGAGGTAAATAATTTATTATAACTTTAGGAATAGAGGCACCTTGAATAGACCTTAGCACGTTTTGACTTGTTAGAGGTATAGGATCTTTTGAAGCTATCACATTTGTAACCATGCCTTATTGCCTTATAGGAGGATCAAATGAACTTGTGGGAATGATGCTACATTTTTGTCCTCTATTGTAGGATCCTTGATTTAGGACAAAAGTGTCTTCAACCAAAAAATTGGTGAAGATCTCTCCTTGAGGTTACTAACCCTCATTAACCTACATCATCACCTCATCTTCATTTGATAAGAGAGGAGTAACTACCCCTGTAGCCACTAGAGCTTACTCTCTATTATTATTGGCATCTATGAATTGGTCTTGATTCTAATCTTCTCCCTATACCAGAATACTATGAACTGGTACCATCTCCCTTGCATTGGTGGTTGAGTTGGGCTTATACACATTAGTAGGTCTATTGGGATTATGCTGCCATTGACCTCTTCCTCTTCCATACTATTGATGATAGGGGTGAGATTATGATAGGCACCTTTATCCATATTATCTCTTTGAAGCCTAGCTTCTAATAATTGAATGTATGCATCTTTGTCCATTGCATTATCTGCCTTCTTAGGATCAGCCTTAGGCTTGGTATTGGCATTAGGAACTTGGGATACATCCGGAATACTAGTAGAACCATGAGACAAAGAAGGAATAGAAACTTTAGGTTGGAATATTCTAGTTTGAATGAGATTATTTTTATCTTTGATAGAAATATCATATGCTTTAAGGAGGGTGGAACCTCCCATAGATTGAAGCATTGATAGTAATTTCAGTCCCAATAACTCTCAAGTAAGTAGGGAACACAAAACTAGCAAGTGGTCTCATAGGAGGAGGCAACCTATGCCAAGTTTTATAAAAAGTTTCATTAAAGTCATACATTATTTCTTTGGGTCCCCTTTTTATCACATTAAGCTGATATATGAAGGAATCATTATCACTTTCATTTCCAAATATGGAAGTCAGTAACACTCCAAACTCATCCCATTTTGTGATGCATTCATCTTCTATAGTCCTATACTAATCAAGAGCCTTCCATTTAAGGGATATGGTAAGGAGATTAATGGTAATTTTATCTTAAACAATATTATGGAAACTAAAAAAGTTAGAAACATCTCTAATGTGCTCACTAGGTGTGATATGAATCTCACCATTAAATGTGGGCACACCTTTTCTGACATTAGGAGGGATGGAATCATATGCATGAAGTTGGATTGGATTATCAATGTTGAAGGTATGGAAATCATGAGGCTTGGCCATGCCTTCTTCTTTAAGATCTTCAAATTATTTAGCCTCTTCCACCTCTTCCTCTCTAGAAAAATCTACTCATTATTTAAAGGGTAGATTAGGCTGTGGATACTAGATTGTAAGAGGGATATCAGAATGAATGGGTGGATTAATAGGATTGGATGTTATAGAAGAGGATGACCTAGTGAGGACCATGAATTATGGGGGTAGTTTATTAAAAAATAATAGTCTAAAATTATATTTAATTTGAGGAGTCATTAAATTTTGAGTAGTACACTAATTTACAGCTAGTGTTTGTCAAGACCAACATTCCCCTTGATAAGTTGTCTTGAATACAATGTTGTCCCATTGGGCATGACAGAACTATTGTCACCAAATATTTCACCCTATAATAGGTTTTTCATGTTTCTTCTATATTTGGGCAACATGGTAACATTTATAGGTATGTGGATGTACTTATATTGAAGATGAGCCTCTAGGTTTAAAGGCTAGCTCCCTAATTATATTGTGCAATGTTTATCACTTAAACTATTACTTACTTATGGGGAAAAGAGTTAGAGAATTGCATAAATTGAACCTACTCTAAAGGAGGTGACATACCAAGAATGTCTTCCACATGACTATAATAATTTTACCATGATGAAACATGACATACAAACTAGATTCTATGCTTTAATGGGTTTTAACATGAGTATTTCAATATAGAGTTGAGATGTGAGAAGAAACACAAGGAAAATAAACTAGAGGGTAGATTACACACTCCAAGGACAATTGTACACTTGAAAAAAGCTTTACACACTAGACTATACTCTATATGACATGTTAGACTAGGAACACTTCCTCAAACATGAAAGGATAAGGGAAGGATAGAGAATTATCACTTCTCATCACCGTACATCACTTGAAAACTTAGACAATTATTCAAAACTCAAAAATAAACTTGTATTAATGCTCAAAGGTAAAATATAATATCAATCCAGTGGGGCTTCACCATAGATGGTGTGGTGGTGTTTTGCAATAGCTCTAGAGCTATATTTATAGAAAAGGGGGAACAAGAGAGAGGGATTTTGGCACTGAGAAAAGGAATCAAATAAGCATAACTCCATTTGAATTGTAGTTGCAACTACCTCTATAAAATATTCTCCTTTAAGCTTCTTGATTGATCTTGGCTACTTCAAGTGGTTGTACAATTACATTATTCTTTCATTTATGCTCCTTGATGGTTGTAATAATAGGATCAAGTTGTTTTGAGCTAAGTCTTGGAATCAATGTATTTATAATCCTTAGATCAATCTAGTAGGGTTTCATCCTGATGCTAAACTACTCCAAATTAGTTTGTCATGACATGTATAATGGAGGTAAGAGGTCCTTTTCATGAAACAAGCCTTGGAGATGAAACCATTAGAGCTTATGTGCATGCCTTCATGGTATCTATCAAAATACCAAATCTTATTCCAAATATATCATGCTCAAACTGGTCCCCATACTGATGGGTCTATTATAAATGGAAAACTAATATCAGACTATTGGTTTTCCTATTAGGTCCAAATAGACTATGCACAGGTCCTTCTAATAATGGTCAACATGGTTTATAAAATGACCCTATAAGCCATAAAAATATCAAACTAGAGGTCCATATTAAGATCTAATAGTGGTTATTTTTATTCTTTATAGCTGACTGCATCACTTTGATTACTCCATGGCAATTGAACTAGCTTTAATGGCATTAGGATGCCCTTATAAAACCCTATTGTCCATGGTCAAAAATATCCTTTCAAACTCTATTAAGAATCATCAGCTTGCCTTTTCTCTAATTAGCTATTGAAATATGAATAAACTCATTGACACATTGACTCATTTTTCTCCATTGATTTTGATAGTATGAATGCTCAAGAACCATTGATCATCTGCTAGTTGAATACATCCTTGACATTTGTCATGCACATATTTGCTCTTGATATTAACTAACTCTTTAACCTCTACTCACCATTAGACCTAAATATATGATGCCACATGGAGTGTTATATCAACTAGGGCCCTCTGTTTGAAAGCTAAAACCTAGTTTATGATCTTAAAAATGATGTCTTCACTCCCATCAAATGACATTCATGTGACCGTCATTGATAGTTACACGACCATCAAATTTATGTTTAATAAGATCTATCTTGCTTTATCTTAAATTTGATGTCCTATTGATCATCATTTAATGTCCTCATAAATATATCTAATGTCTTAAAAACCATCAAATGTAATATCATATGGATTGTTGTGGTGGCTTTAATTTGATGTTAGCATGAACATCTTATGATTTTTGACCAAATTTGTAGATTTATATCTTGAAGCGTGAAAATCATGGAGGCACCAAATTTTTAAGAGATGTTCTTACTAAAAGGGACGAACCCATTTGATCCATTGGTCTTGGGAGCTTCCCAAGTGAATATATTAAAATATCAAGTTGGCTGGTCCATATCTGCTCCTACATGACATCCTAGTGATGGTTGAGCTCATTTGGCTAAATATGGGGAATTTAGTGAAATCTAACTGAGGAGCCAACTTTGCATATGCATAACTCCATTTGTGCTTTAGTGGAAGACTTGAAACTTTGAGAGTAGTAACTAAGGACAAAACTAAACAAACCCATGTGATTACTTTCACCTATAATTGTCACACGTATACTTTATGTCCTTTTCAAGATGCTCACATGTCTCTATTTGAACCTTTTCAAAAATGGCTAAGTATGGAAAAGTAATAGAATTTAGTTGAGAGGCCAAATTTAGATCTCCATAACTTTTGATGCACTTTGGTGAAGGACCTAAAACTTGGTGTGTATAAATTTGTCTCAAATGTGAACAAACCCATATGACCAATTTTACTTGACTTATCCACATGTGGTAATGGTGATGTCAATAAAGTGTCTACTCAAAAATTTTGCCACTAGACCCAAGATACCTAATTGAACACAATGAATAACCAGATGGATCCCTTACATTTACACACTTGTTCCAAGCACTCTTGACATCCCATAAGGTCTTTGAAACACTCTCCATATACTCATATATTAACAACCTGATACATGCTCTAACTATATTGATCACCATGGAGACATGCTTCTTGCATATATGACTCTAAAATGGTTCCTTAGACACCAAATGACATAAGGACCAAGCTAGACTATGAATAAAATATAATGGCATAAGAAATGACATCAACAAGGCTACAACATACCATATGACATTATAAAAAACCCCTATACAATATCTGATTATAGGGGGTTGACCCATTTTGGCTTGTGGGCAAAAATGGTCAATAGTACGTATTAGGGGAATTTTCAAAAACCAAAAAGGCACTCAATTTCAAGGTTACTTCAAGGATTTTGGAAAATACACCAACCAATTTATTGAGGAATAACATTATGGATATGTTTGAATATTTTTTATGATAAGAACTAGTCTAGATTTGATATTGAAAGAGATCCCTATATCTTATTACACGACATAAAGAATAATAATTACTTAACTTAGAAGTATTAAGTGACTAAGGATTGCATTGAGTTAATTTCATGGCTATCCCTAATAATTATTTCTCACATTCAAAAGGATAAAAATAAATTATCTATTCACCTCACCAATATAGTGGTTAGTCTTAACTTCCAAAGGTAATCCTTCAAGTTGGGACCACCACCCATCATAAATGGAAATATCAAATTATTTATTTAAAATGACATCAAAGTCACCTCTCATGCCACTTAACATTTTCTCATCATTATATTTTATGTATTGGTGGGATAAATTATCTTTGCATTTGATTTTAAAAATTATTGCCGAGATTTGCTTCGGCTTGGATGTAACATAGATGGGGTAACTGACACTTGTGAGAGTCTTTAATGTCCACCACCACTCCCTATCTTAGACAATTTTTGGTGAACATTAGATGGTCTATTAGTATTTTAGGCTTATCATAGCTATGCATTTATTTTTTGGTTTTCTTTTTGGATTTATGTTTATGCTCTTTTCTTTCCTCTTGATTATGTCATTAGAAATTTGATTTTCATTATTTTTGGGTTTCACTATGTCACTCTCTTTCCATATAATTATTTCCCTATATGGCATTATGATTCTCCAAGATTGCTTAGTATCCCTTAGTTATCCATTTATGTGGTGGGTTTTCTCTCTTCAAATATGAATATTTAGGGGTGAATGATTTCAAACTTTAGGAACTTTTTTCCTAACTCTTCTACTCTTTTTACACTATTTATTTGGAATACACTTCATTTCAATCTCTCAAAGGTGAAATCATATAAGTGATTGATTTTTGGGTTTAATGATGAAAATTATAGATATTTTACCCTTTAGGTTCTTATAATATTAGTTCTTAAATGCCCTTGGTTTTAAATCCTAATTGAGACTTTTCTCCTTGCAACAATTAACTATGGATGGTTATTTTTTTCAAAATTTGAACAAGGATAGTTGTTTCAAATTTAAACACATTATTTTAAGATAATCAATTCTATTGTCATAATGAAAAAAATCCCCTCGTAATTTGTATGTCCAAATTATCTAATAGTGTAGCAATGGAAACCAAGCCCTGTAATTCTGAGAAGGAAACGTATTCATGTAAAACAAAAAAAATATAGGAAAATAATACTCTATTAACATAGTGCAGGAAAATAATAGGGACATGATATAGTAATAATATCTATATGATGTTCAATCTTATTTTATAGGCTTGGTTAACGAATATAAAGTTAGGTAGTTGTTTAATTTTGGGGTTACGGTGGATAAACCCATGCGATTCATAATAAATGTATAAATGAATTTTTATAATACATTGGTGGAAGGTACTAAAGTAAAAAACTTATTAAGTGGATGGATACTAATCTATCTTAAGAATGATTGGTAGTTATAATTGGTGAAGAGGAATATTTGGATAACATCCTAAAACCCATGAAATACCCCATGTAGTCTACTCCTAGACCTCACATACTATTTTTTTATATTTCATCATATTTTGGAAAGTCATCTCTAGGGCTAGAAATAATCATGTAATTCATGAAGATGTGAGAAGTTAGGGTTCAATATTAGTAAAGGGCTTGATCAAGAGTTGAAATTTATTAAGGCTATTTTTATGGATGAGATTTTTTATATGGTAGAAGATATATTTTATTTAAACCAAGCTAGAGATAAACACCACCACACTTATTTTTCTCAGTTGGTGAAATCATTTGTTACTATGATGATGGAAGAAGAGGAAAGAGAAAGAAGCCCGATAAAAATGGAATCATAGTTTATAACATTGAAATTTATATTAGTTTAATTTTATATTTTTTTGTTTAATTATGTTTTTTGCTATCTTATTAATTTTTTAATATTTTTCTTTCATTTATACACCTCATATAACCTTTGGTAGAAGGTGACAAACTATTCATTTTTATAACCTGATCTTTTCATACTTTTTCAATCATTATTATAATAAATAGGATATTAATTTTTTAACTTATTTATTTATTAAATAATTTAAATAAAAAAATAATATTAATAAAATATGTTACATAATATATTTTTAATAAATAATAAAAATATATAATTTATTTATTCTCAAATTATGTCGATTCATTTATTCATAATTTAGGGATTGACTAAAAAATGTTGGTTGAACAACCAACAAAAATAAAGTGAAAATTTAATCCCATTTATAGAGTGAATTACACATAAAATCATTGCATACATAGAGTAAATTTGGTGGAATTAAAATGTCTAGTCACATCACCCATGACCTGACTTTGACCGAACAAATTCAATGTGATTTTTTGAAAGTTTTGGTGAAAAAACAACCAAAACCATCAATTTTAAGCATATTTCAACTCAAATTGAGGTGAAAATTTCACTAAATTTAGTAGTGAAATAATTCACATGGAGATAGAAGTTATGAAAATTTAAACATACTAATAGCTCAAAGTAGCATGATTGAGGAAATTGAAAACATGTTTCCACACTTGTAGGGACTTGAACTTTACTTTAATTTTAAATTAATTTCATTTAGTGTGGTTTATTTTTAAAAAGAAAAATCACAAAAGTTTTATTATGATTTTTTAAGTTTTTCAAATAAAATAATATGTTTAAACCTAGGGTGACTTTGTAAAATATTTGATAAGAGAATTATAAGTTGCATCTTATTCTAATATTGAACATGTGCTATATTTTGTTCAATGGCTTCCTAAGGAGATATATTTCCTTATAATTTACAAATTTAAATAAATAATTGAACCAATTCATAATATGATTCAACATATTTTATTTAGTTCATATATAATTTATAAAATTTCTATTATAATTTAAATAGAAGGGCATATTTAACACTACAAATACCATTTTTCAGGTTGATGTAGTGAAGCATTTTGATTAACTATATTTTTTGATATCAAGGTTTATTATAATTTTAAACACATAAATATGGTATTAAACATATGAAAACATTACTTTTGATCTATCTTTTACATACATGAATTTTTTATTCACATTTGACTTTTGTTCACAGTATCCCCTATATGTTTATCTATTTATTATCTTGGTCAACCCAATTTTATGTCATTCCTACCCATAAGTTCCTTGGTCTATGCTAGTGTTTTATTAGAATTTGGTATTGATTTTTATATGAAATCTAATCAAGATATAATTAATATAAGAGTAGCAAATGTTGTAAAATAACTTGAAACTAGAAAAATAAAAGTAAAGTACTAAAATTGATAAAGCTCAAATCAATGAAAATAAATAATTATGAACTAAAAAAATAAAAATAAATAATAATTAGTTTTTTCATGTAGGCTCACTGTTCATGATTGAGAGATGACTATAACTGATCAAATTGGACATGATTATGCACCTAAAAATAAAACAAGGACTATAACTATTTTGGGTCATAATTGACTAGAGTAGACATGATTAATTATCATAATTATAATCTATGGGTTGATATTGATATGTAAGGGAAAATAAGAATACGAGGGAAAAATTTTGTGTACCTAATTAAAATATGACTATGTACAAAAATTTAGCCTTTGACGATGCATGGATGAACAAAAAATGACTTATTCAAGGTTGAAACCCTAATAGGGATTATAATATCTTAAGTATTATAAAAATAAATGGATAGTTTAATGGGATTAGTTTACCTAATCACCCTCATGATGATTTAATATTGACTGCATATCCAATAATCCAAGTAGGGAATTCAAGCCCACATAGTTCTCCCACTCAGAGTGTTTAGTGTGATGGTGCTACTTTGCTATATGTATGCATATAGATATGGCTTCAATACTTGATAATGATTTGATGGAATCAAATATAATAGGATTTTGAGTTGGATAAGTGATGCTTCAAGTGAATAGAATCGATTTTTTTACAAAATATGAAAGTTTTTCTTAGTGTGTGATAATGTAAGTGTGCCCAAGTAGTGAAAATGTCAAGTTATTTCTAAGTGGTAGAAGAAGTGGTCTATAAGGACTTTTATAACAATATAAATGGGTGAAATTTCATGATAATTGTCATAAAAATATGAACCAACTTATAAGGTTGGGTTTAACTTTGAAAAAGATCCATTTCTAGGGTAAGGGCCAAGATCAACCCACAGGGTCATGACAAACTATCGATCCCATCCTATGCAGGTCAATTCTAGCATGGAAGGGTAACATTTAATATTAGTATTTTTAATGTATATAAATATTATTAGAGGGGGTTTTATCAATTTATAATATTTTTTGATATGTAAAACAAAAATTTTAGAAAGGATGGGCATGTACAAGTACTTAGGATAGAGTGATGTGGTGAAAAAGGACCAATTTAAGTATTTAAATCAATTAAGTTGAAAATGGGCCAAAAATAGAATTATCAAGTATTAATAACAAAATTTGAGTGTCTATAGTTCCCTCTCACCATTTAATATATAAATTAAATTTCTAGAGTAAAAGGAAATAAAAACCTGACTGTGTACAACACATTATAGCTTTGGGATAAAGATCCAATCATGCAATGTGTTCTATAGTAAATATTTTAGTTATGTAAAATTATTAATGTCCATATGTGAAATTAAAAATTTAAATATATATTAAATTTGAAAAGGTTATAAAGAACAAGAAAGGAGTACACTTGTATGTGTAAAGTTGTTATTCTTATAAATTTGCCTAAAGATGATGCTTCCTTGAAGCATTGGAGAATTGGTAATTCATGGGGAGTACTTGGAGATATTTCATCCTTTGTTTAACCAAAGTGAATTAATGATGATGAAGCCCTAATTTTAAGTGAACATGTATATAAAATATAACCCATTATTTATGTTATTGGTATTTATAACCCCAAGATAGAACTGGGTTGGAATTCACAGGGGGTTAATAGGCTATAATTATAGAGGGTATTGATTATTCAATATGTATTACACATATTAACTAAATTAAACATTATAGATGGAATATACATTCAATTATCACTTTGTTCCTTGGTTTATGTATGCATGATCAAAATAGAATGGATAATATCTATGATCCTACCATGACTACAAACAAGTATTAATGGAATTATGCCATGAATTATTATCATGCTCCTTGAATTTGAAAAATATTATAGTGTGCATGAATTTTTAATATTCACCCATGTGATGAATGTAAAATTTGTAACTATATGTAGATGCAAATTTTATATCTTTTGTTTGAAATATGTGTGCACATGCCCATGCATATGCACCAAAAATTTACAAATATGCAATTTATTCATGTAGTGTAAATGAATACGTATGGAATATTCACCCATAATTTCTACCAATGACATAATTTTTGAACCATTCTAAATTTGTTGAAACTATATTTTGTACCCAAAACTAATTTTTCTCATAGAGACTTATCTCTATAAGAAAATCCTAGTGAACTACCCCCATTTTAAAGTGAGGTACATATCATGAAAGTCGCTCAGATCAAAAAAATTTAATTATATCATGTGTATCAATATGTAACCATTGAATATTTTAGCATATGTGAAAAGATATGTAATCATTATTAAGATATGTGCCATTCAAAGATTGTATGTAACATATGAGGCAAGGTGTCAAATATAGATAAATGTTTTAGGGCTTTATTTGGCACAATACAAAAACTCTATGAGGAAAAAGAGAGGAAAAGATCAAATCATGAGTTTTCCCCTTCTCTTCTATCTCTCCTAAAAGGAAGCAGGTTTGGTAGAAACTTCCCTAAGGTATTTGTCTACCAGGTCATGGAGAGATTTATACCTCAATTTGCTGATGAAAGTTGTTCCATATAAGGGGCCTATTTAACATGTGCTATGATATACACAAAATAAGCTTAGACTAGGAAATACATAGTTCATTTAGACTCCCTAATGAAATCATCACTGAACAATGCTTGTATCGAACACACTAGATTCAACAATGCATTAAAAAGAGATAAGCAAGGGATAAACAATCCAAATGAAGCATGAAAGTATTGATTGTAGATTAGGTTAATATAAAAATAAACTAACATGTGATAAAAAATGTCAAAATATAAAGGGTAAAGATAAATAAAAATGAGCCTATAATGCAATGCAAATAAATACAGTTCATTCAATTAGATAAATCACATAAAACTACTATTCTATTTGACCAATATTCACACACTCATAAATAAATATGGTGCTTAAGGTCTTAGGAAAACTTGAATATGAATAAAGAGGGAAACAATTACCATATTAATGCAAAAATTATGAACATTAGCCTCTCAACTTTCAATTTAAAGATATTTCATTAAAGCAACAACTTTTGGAATTCACTCTTTCCAATTGAAACTATAAAAATGCCTCAAAATAATATAGCCCACATGGAAAGAAACTAACTAAGAAATTAATTAAAATAAAAAAGTTTATAGTTATTCAATTGTATCCTTTAAATATAAATGAACCAGCCTTTCGCACAATAAATAATTGGTCTTAGCTTAGTCTAATGATTCCCCAACTCAACCTACAAATAGGCGATTATGATAGCTCAATGAATTGGGTCCAACTAAGGCTACGTTAGGTTTCATTTTTACCATGATAAAAGTGACATAAAACATGCTAACTAAATTCCACTTGAATCCTACATAGTGGAATTATTTTTGGCTCCTTTTTGTGATTGCCAAATTTTTATGTCCTATTTTATTATGTAGAGATCATACCTTATTACGTAGAGATCATACCTTATTAAGGTATAATTTATATTTTTTGAAATTTAGTTGGTTCCAAAGTTCACACCATTAATTAGTCAATGCCAATATTTGATTTTATTAGAGTTCTATGTCCCATTATCTTCCCACTACCAGAAATGAATCATGACTTGATCACCCTAATCAGATTGGACCCACATTCTAATTTTTTGGTGTTAATAACCTTGACAAGCTAAGATGACCATTGAATTCAAGCCCAAATCCTTTTATGGAGGTCCAAATATACATATTAGAAAATATGTGGCATATGGTAAATTTCTCCTATGAAATAATGTTGGTGTGTCTTTTATATGTTGGGATCATGCTACATGGTGGTACTCTGCTCATCCTCTACTTGGCTGAGGGCCCCAAATTATTTTGAATTTTCCTTGTCTCTAATTTATGAGATCTCACCACATGGTGGGATCTCAACCAACCAAATATTTTATATCCCAATTCTATGCTCAATGTATCATGAATACTTTGGATCCCTAAGATTTTGAAGTGTGGCCTCATTTCAAGCCTTTTGGATTTTGTTGCCTACATACCATGAACTAGTCATCCTAGGAAAGTGACACCATATGGAAGCTTCCCATTGTTATATGAGGCCAACATATATTCATGGGTTAGGGCCATACTACATGGTGAATTTATGCTAATTTCCTACTTATCCCAAGGACCCATATCTTCAAACATTTCTTTAACTATGATATAACAAGATCTTACCACATGGTGAGATCCTGGCCACCTAGATCTTGTTGATCCTAGACAAACACCCCATGTGATTTGACCACTATAGTTACCTAAGATTTTGACAAGTGGCCCAATATTAGGTATTAATGGCTCAACTACTTTTTTGGACCATTCTAAGCATCCCAAACTAGGAGATAAATGGGATCTTTCCACTTGGTTACATACCATTCACTTGGAGGGTTTCTTATTTTATGGATAAGTACAAACTATTCTGAGGCCATGATAAAGTAAAATTTTGCCATGTGGCATCATCCTGTTCATATAGAATATACTTTAATGGTAAGTGTTCAAGATAAGTGAGGAGGATAAATCCTGATAGGTGGTCACATCTAACTCATATTAAACCTATAAGTAAATAGATTATGTGAGGATTATATTGGGTAAAATATGCAATGGGATGATGACATGTGGTTATGTCCTATTTATCTAGGGACTATATGATCCTTAAAATTTAATCAAGTCAGTGAGTTCCATGGAAGTTAATAGTCACCATGTGGAAATTTGATGCTCAACTAAGGCCTGCAAAAGACAAGAAATAGTCATTAGAGTCCAAAAATATAGATTAGATGTTAGTTTTAAATTTTTACAATTTTTAAGAAAATGGCTAAGTTTAAAGGCTTAAAATGAATGGGAAGAAATAAATTATAAATAAATAGTGACTAAGTCTACATATCCAAAAATATAATCGTTAGCCATCCTAGTTCAAAAATAAAAAAACAAAATGGACTAGAACAAGAGAATAAACCCATGTGAATTGCTAGACCAAAAATCTTAAGTAGTCCATTTCAAATATAACAACTAAGTCAAAAGATAAAATACAATAATCATTTCCAAGCTATAATGAAGCAAAAATAGACCAAGTTATAATAAAACTAACTTAATCTATAAAACCTATAACTAAATTATACTAGTTGAATAGACAATGACCAATTACCCAAAGATGAAAAAATACAAACAATCAGTGAACTAACTTGAAAGAGAGAAAAAGGAACTAAGTTGCTAAGGCAAATACACAAAAGAAACCATGAAAACTACCAAATAACTTGTAAAAATTTAAGTCTAATTTTAGGTATGAAAAGTTTTTATGATAAACATGACTAAAAATTTAAGTTCATACAATGTTGACATGGATCTGATAATGTCTTCTAGTCGGTAAGTCATGCCACACAACAACCATTCACTCATTTAGGGCCTAACTAAGTGTCCACCTATAGAATTTACCTTTATATTCTTGGTGACATGAGATCTTGACACTTTTCAAGATTTTGTTTATCTGGGGTATAACTAAAGGCTTTGAAACATACAAACCCCCAGGAGTAGATGAAATAGGATCATGCCATGTGGTAGGATCATGGGCATCCAAGATTTCAACTATTTATTATTAGTAAATGGACTCCCTTAGGGTTGTGGTGAAGTGGGATTATGCCACATGGTATGATTGAATACATATATAAGGTCTTTGCTTTGGGCTCCTAGAATTATAAGCTTTAATGAAGTGAGGATCCTAGATCATGACACTTGTCAACATCTTAGGCACTTGGGAGGTCAAATTCTTTCTTTGAAGTTTTGAATGACCTAGGGAAGTGATGAAGTGAGATTAGGAAACTTGGCACCATGTTACTGACGTAAATTCTAGAAGACTTTCTGAAAATGACTAAATAACAAAATGACCTAGGGAAGAAAGAAAGTGATGCTTGGAAGCTTCGAGCTTGCCTAGGGACTCATGAGAGAAGAAGTGACCATTGACTTGCAAAAAGGACAATAGCCCTTAGAAATCAAATATATTTTTTTTCCAAAAATGGCTAAGGTAAAGACCAAAATAAAGGTAATTTTGTTAATATTAATGAAAAAAGTCATGCATTTTTATAAATTTAAATCCAACCATTCCAACATTAATAAAACAACTAAGTTTGAGAATAAAAACCATGTGAAAATTTAACCATTTTACTATAAAAAGGATCAGATATGGACAAGGTTGCTAAAAAAAAGAGTGCAAAGCTTTTGAGACAATTATACCATTTATATAAACCTAAGGAAAAATGTTTCAAAAAGGGGAATTCTATTTTAAGTTGAAACACATTCCAAAATTGACCAAGAATTATTAGGTTTATGTAGGTTCAAATATCCATATTATTATAGACCCAAATGTAAACTCTTTTAAACTAAGTGCATATGATGGATAATTAAAGTTTAGACTTCATTTAAAGAGTGAAGCTAATAAAACATCATGACTTCAACATCCTAAGGACCCTTTCCACTCATATCAATAAGTAAAATTAGCCCAAAATTGATTGAACCAGAAGAAGAGAGTTCATAGCAAAGAGAGGTTCCATGATTCAAGTGTGTAAATTAGGGCATATTGTGTAAACAAAAATAAATGTTGACTCTAATTGGAAATACTCATGATTATTTTAGAGAATATAGACATTGAATACAACCCAAAACACTTAGTTTAACCCAATGCCTAGAACATGACACAACTCATGTAAGGATAAGAAGGAAAAGACTATAGAACCCAGATAAAAAATATCATTGACCAGTGTGTGCTAGTGTATTAATTTTATTTTTGAAATTAATAAGGACTCAATGTTATAATTAGGATCATTAATATAGTGAATTATAACTTAAAATTAATACCTATTCATTTATATGCTTCCATCTAGGCATTTATAGCCATGGTGTAGTTGCCTCTAGTCTCACATAAAGCTTTGTTTTACTACCATCCAAGCATCCATAACCTAGTAGAGGTTACTTGAATCACCCAAGATTTTATTTTTTAAATAATATATTTTATTTCCTTTTCTCTTACTTTTTCCTTTTCTTGAGCATCTCAACTTTGGGTTGGGGATGACCATGGTAAACAAAAAGAAGAATTATATATTTTTCATTCTCAAACCTTGGATGCAAAATTTTCATCCATGCAATTTTAGAGATCATTAAAGTGAATTTTTTAAAAGGTTTTGAGAGAATATATCCAAGGGATAAATAATCCATTCCAATACTTATAAAAAAACAAACAATTTAATAACACACATACATAGATGAAGCCTTTGGAAATGAATTGAAGATGGAATTGAAAGCCACAAAATACTCATAGTAATTACATACCAAAATGTCATTTGTGACACTTACCACCATAATTTTCACTCTTCATTACCTCATTGATCAAAATGGATCCATAGGTAAAAATAGATGGTCTAGACAAAAAGGAAATAACAACGAAGCTATTGACAATGAAAAAATAAAAGTATAAAATCAACACACTCCAACAATGAAATAATAAGGAAATGAACAAGGAAAGGAAAGGAAGAAATAAAAAATTAAATTATTTATAGGATCACCCCAATCCAACTTAATCTTGGAAGTAGTTGTATGAAAAGGGAAATGCAACTGATCTATTAAATCAATCCTAACTTGGATAAGATAAACCCTACTTACACTTATTATTATTGATACATTAGATATTCAGGGTCATGACCAAGATGGATCTGTTAGACCTATCCAAGGGATCTATTACCACAATAATATTATTAGGGAGGGTTCTAAATCCTCCAATCAAGAAAAATATTCACTAACCCTAGCTAGGTCCTATGTTTTCATATTCACAAAATTAAATTAAAATCTAATCTAGTGTTCACCAAAGCTTGTGGCATAAAGTGGGGGTAATAAACATGAAAAGTAAACATGCATAAGAGATATATAATAATATTAGTGTATATGAAATCCTAATGCATGGGATATAGGTGAAAATATTAATCTATCTATTATTACAAATGTGGAGAAAAGTTAGGAATACTTACCTTTGAAGATGAACCCGCTAGGCCTCAATCTCTCCATTAGCCAAGGTGATTCACAAGAAGTTTTTATGGTATCTAAAGATGACAAGGATAAATCATCTCTAGGATACACAACCTATCTATGCATCCAAAAGACTTCTCCATAACACAAGATTTATATCTCCAAAGAAAGTATGAAACCCTAAGCTATGCTCCTCAGATAGAATGGTGGATAATCAAATGCAAAATATATATCTCTTCTTGTTCTCTTATCTCTAAATAAATGAAATATTGAATGTGTATATATAGTTAGATCTAACCCTAAACTTTTCTAAAATTTTAGCTGATAGGGTGAACCCAATCGAGTTTATATCATTATTGATAAAAACAAATTAGGTCTTGGTCTAGGTCAGCTAGGGGTCAACCTAGACCCTAAATTATTTTATCAATTAGAGTACAGGGTCGATGGGGATGACAATATATTGTAAACTATTTTAAAAGGTTTTTAGGCTAGGGAAGGTGGAAAATGACTAGAGGAGGGTGAAAAAGAGGATTCAAATCTCAAGTGATTGTTTAGAGATATTTAGATTGATAACAAGTGGTAGTAAAAGGAAAATAATATTGTGGATCACCAATGGTCTACCTACACCTTTTTTTGTGCATCCCTTAAGGTATGTACTCAAAGAGATTGAGACTCGATGGGTTCCTGCAAGAGAAAAAGCATCAATAATTGATAAATTTTGAAAATATTATAGAATGCATGTAAGGGACAAAGTATGAGTATTTGGTGAGTCGTGACACTCCATAAACCATGGCCAGTCCTATATTTTACATGGAAATGATTGAGTATTCCAATCCATTAATTTTTAGGTGTAATTCTCTTATCAGAGTGGAGTTAAATTCACTTGGGAATTTATTGTTGAGAAAATAATGGACTACATCTTGGTATAAGTAGTCATTTGTGATGATTTTTATTGTATACTATTGGAAGATAATTTTTAAATCTACTTTGGATAAGTTTTTGCTTAGACCTTGACCTATAACATTATTAATTAGCTACAACTATAGGTCAAACTCTTGTGGAATGGTCTTTCACTTCCCACGGTACTCACCTATCTCATTTTGCATTAGGAATTTCCTTGAGAGCTGGGTTAGGCACAACACCAAACACTTTGTTTGATAGGACATAATGTTGAAACTTTTTGATAGATTTGATTAAGGTAACAACCTAATTATCAATGGCTAAAAATCTGAGTCAACATTTTTAATTATGGAACTCATAAATGAGATAGGTCTCTGATCCCTAACTTATTTTCTCTATGATAGGACTGTAGTATTAGAATGATTTGAGGTAAAGGAATAGATATAAAATGGTTGTGTGTAATCCATACTGATGAACACTAGTGTGTTAATAAATATTTTTTATATATTAGAAAAATCCACTTGTGACTTATGGTTCCATTTTATATTTAAATCCTTATTGAGCATGTTGTTCAGTGGTTGAGCTATCTGTTATAGCCCAAATTCTCACCCTTAAAATATTGTTCAAGCCTTCCAAATTTAGGATAACATGGAGACAATCCTAGGTTATGGGTAACCTTTAAGTAGATTGAATCTCTAGGTTAAAGGGATAGATCCCCTTGACGTATCACTTAGGTTCATTCATTAATATATATAGTTTTTAGGAAAAGGGGGAGAAACCTACTATAATGGAGGTGATGCACCAAAACATTTAAACACTACCAATCAACTGCATATGCACATCAACCATGAGAATAATTTGAAATAAACACTACTCCTAATCTACCTCTCTACATCAACACTTCATATGAAGTTTGTGAAAGATGCTTGGGCTAGGAGGACTAATAAAGAGGTCATAAAGTGACACTAATGAATAGATAACTCACTCAACATTTAAAAATTCACTTAGACACTTCATATAACCTACAAAGAAGATTTCAAACTATATATAAATGCTAGAAAAGGATAACATGCCAAGGAAGCTAAGCTAATCACTTGACAAGATCAACTAGTCATGCACACATTAAAATTAGTCAAAACAAGAGGTAAGACCAAAATTTTATCATTGATCAAAATATTGAAAATGGTTAGGGATTTACCATACCCAATTGGAGGATACATAACAAGCCAAATAAGGCTACTTAAATAGAGAAGTGAGAGAGAAGAAGAGAGAAGGGCGTAGGAGAGAGAGATGACAAGTGTTTAAAAGGAGTTAAAATTAAGAAAATGAGTTTTAAAAAGTTTCATCAAGTCCCAAAAGACATTTTTTTCCTTCTTGAAGATGATTTTATTTTCCAAATGGCATGGGAGTTTCAAACTTGTTTGACACCTTGATCTTCCTCTTCAAAGCTACCCCTTCTCTTGGCTTATGAGATGACAAGTGGCCTTATTAATTATCAAGTCATGTTGAACTGATATTGATCTACTCTTTAAAACTTTTCACTTGTTTAGGAAAATCCTAAAAATGACATTATAATGATAATTACACCTCTTAGGTGTCTTGAAGCCCACTTAGCTTTACTACGACTCTCCTTGTTTATAAGTGTCAAATATTGATTTCACCTTTACCAATATAATATATTTTCATGGATGGAATATCTTAGTTATATCAAACTTTAAAAGCTCATTTTAATCAATAAAAAACTCACCAAGACCTCATTTTTCACCTTAAGCTCTCACTTGGCCTCAATTCCTTGTAGCCCTAAAACCACATAAAGTTCATCTTATGGAAGAATGAAAAGATGATATTGAGAATATGGGAATAGTTTTGAGTACCCTGTATGTAATTACATCTCCATGACAAATTTGATGACCTAAAAAAAGTGAAAGTGTTCTTTTTAATCTGATCTCTCTCCCCAATTAGGCCTCCATTAGGCCTCTAATCCTAAAAGATGAGTTTTTGCTCCATAGACATCCCACATCTATGAAATATACAATAAGTATTATATTAACTTCACCCATCCTATGAAAATGGTCCATGTCAATTTTGGGCTTGTAAGACCTTGTGTAGATATGTAAACCATGAAATGGCCCAGAAACCTAGCCTTTTTAAAGCCCTTTTCACACTGCCTTCAATAACTAGACCTATAAGAGTAACTTCAGGGTGGTTTGTATGGATTTTTGGACTTGGAAAGGTATAATAAAACCTAAATAATATCTCTAAATATATTTTGAATTTGTCCATGACCTTATATAGACTATTTTGAGCTTAAATATTTACAAAATCATGGCATTTAATGAATCCATACAATTATAAGTATAACCCAATGTCATGATGAGAACCTCCATGGAGTGAAGAATTATTTCCAATAATTTTTAGGAGTAATAAAATTAATATAAATCACTTTAGAGACCAATCTCTCTCATCATGTCTTTATTAGGGTTTTAGGAGGGTTTAAAGTGGTTTGAGTTCTTAATGATTATTCATACACCCTAGGGCCTCAAATCCTAAACCAATGCCACAATTTTAATTTAAAATTTTTTCATAAACTACCCCTAATTTCTCAAGTTTCCATATAATATGTCCATGTAGATCTAAGCACAAGAAGGTGTTCTTTGAGTCTAAACTATGTTATTGGAGAGTGGTTTGAATTAATAACCTTTGTTCATAAAGGTTAAGGACCTAAACAAACAATTTTTTCTAGGTTATTGAAGTATGTGGACCCTTAACCATCCATTAAATCCATTTTATCCCATGCACAAGGTCAGGGTCTCAATGAACAAGATAAAATTGGTCTTGAATTGTAGTCTTGCATTTAAAGAGCTCAAGGAGGGTTTATAGGTATAAATGCTACCTTTATTATCTTGTTTTTCTTATGGATGATATTATAGGGTCTATTAAAACATTATAAAACCCCCAATTCCATTATGTTTTCATCTTATCCTCAACAAATATTCTTCCCACTATTGTGTATATAAGCCTATGTGTTTGGTTTTAAGCTTACCAAGCCTAAACATACATATAACCCTTACCATATATTTAATTGATTGTGAAGATAATATAAGACCATGTTAGAATCAATGAATAAATTATAAGTGATTTTATTTTCCCTTAGACCTCTTTTTTCTCAAACCACATAAGCACCTTCACTTAACAAGGCATGCTTGTGGGTGCCAAACTGATTGTGTGTCTATAAGGGTTTGGAATGATAATTTTGATCATATTATCTATAATCTTATTTTGGGTCTCTTTTTATCTCAAATTACCTTTTATAATTATTCATTCATTTACCTAAACTCCATTCTCATAGTATGCATTATGTCTTCTCTTAAAGATTGAAACCAACATGATCTACCTAAGCAAACCTATAGGTAGTAATTAGGGTTTTGGTTGAATTTTAGAGTCTAGGGTTCCAATAAAAATCAATAAGAATTAAAAGATATTTACTATTCTATTGAGATATTATAACCTTTACTTGACCCTCTTTAACTTCTCAAGACCTCATATCTCCACAAACATGCACTCTCTTTATTGCATCTATTTAAAATATGGTTGTAAATGGTGATTGGGTGATTGGAGTGTTAAAATTTGAAATATAGAAATTTTCAACTAGATTATTGAGAAATTGAAGGTAATTTAACTTTGGTTTAATTTATTTCATATTCAACCTATCTCTTTGTAGTTTATTAACACCTTCTTCTGCCTGACCATGTATCTTTTCCCTCATGTCTTACTTGTAGGTCTATTTAGACTCTTCACTTCCTTAATGCACTTTATTATCTAATGAGAATACATTTTGGGAGTTTTAATTTAGCTAAATATATCTCTAGGTTTCCTTCATCACACACATAGTTGAAAATCCTCATGCTAACTCGAAACCTCAAACTACCCAAGTCTGTTAGTCTGCCTGTAGGTGGTTATTGTGTGTCTTAACCTTGAGCCTTAAGACTACACCTTCTAAATTGACCTTTAAATCATAAAAATTTTGAAACACCATATTTTTTTCACAATTTTAAGTCTTCAAACTCAATATTTAGTTCTCAATACAAAACATTTCTCATGAAATGCAAACCTATAGGTCTATAGACTTGTAGGTTTGCCTTTTTGATACTTTAGGCTTTATTGAGATGCAAGCCTTGAATTTTCAACTCTAAGAATGATTTCTCATTTCCTCATATAATTTTATGAGATCAATATCTCTATATTACTTATACAAAGCAAGATATTTTTTTTTGAAATAATCCTTGTAAGCATCCTCATAATAGTCTTCAAGCATAGAAACATGAATGTTAATTTAAACGAGTGTGTAGAAAATATTTAGTCAGGTTAGAAATACTTTAATGGAATGAAAAAATTCATAAAACATTCAACCATCACCTATATTTATTAAACACTATCAACTCTTCCAAAAACTACAAAATCAAAGCTGTGTCATATTTCTCATGGAGGCTCCTTTTGATCTCATGGAAGCTCACACATGTGAGTCTCATGAAAAAAAGTGTGGAGTGATTATGAATACCTATAAAAAACCATTACAACACTCACCTTTCTTCATAAATATCTAGACTACATGAAAATGGTGTAAAACATGAGCCTATGGGATCGACTAGCTATTTTTTATTGGCTATGTTGCTAGTGATGGTTCATACAACTCAAACTCTTAAATATTGAAATATTTCCATGAATATTAATCCCATGAGAGGTCCCCCATATTCCTAGGATTATTTGAACCAACTCTTTTGTATGTTCATGAAATAAATAAAAACATTTGTCCTTCTTGAGCTTGTGAAGAGCTTGATTGGGTTCTTAACTATTTCTCTACATAACTTGACATATAAACAATTAAATAAGCTCATTTTCCATGTGGTGAAGTTGAATAGACACTAATACACACATTTTCACTTGAATATAGATCCTTTTGGTTGTAAAAGTGACTTAAAACTACTTCTTTTTCATGATTTTCAATCTTTGGACATTGGTCTACCAATTTATTTGAGACTAACTATTCTCTAACACCATGTACATTAAAGATTTATTTAAATGCTTGTTATTGAGAATAGTACATACCTTTCTTAAAATTTGTCCTAGAATGACTTAAAATACTTTTGGGTGTATGACAAACATCGTACAAGGTTACTACATGAATATATGACCTTGAAAGCATGGTTAAAACTAATAAAGTGATGCATCACAATAATTTGACTTTAACCACACATGATAACAACATTAGGTCATAAATGAACTTTAAGACTATAGAAGTACATAATAGACCAAACCTTAATCAATGCTAAACAAACGCGTAAATGACCACTATAAGACCACAACAAGACAAAAGTAGTTATCTACAAGCTTGGGAAGCACTATGATAAAGTTTAAAACTATGGGGCTTGACCCATTTTGACTTGGGGTCAGCATTGGTCAACACTATCTTTGCAAATCCTAAAATGAATTTCTTTACAAAGTTTATTTTCCAAAGAATAACTTCATCTCCTTCTTATTACAAGGTAATGGGATCTTCAGGATTGATTTAGCTCTATCCATGTCTATAGAAATACCCATCTCTGTGATTATATGATATAGAAACTTTCCTTTAATTCAAATATGTATTTATTTGGGTTCAAAAAAATACCATGCTCTTTGCACTTTTGTGAAACCATGCTCAAGTATCTAACATGCTCATCTCAATCCTTAAAAATAATTATTGGGTCATCAATATAGATGAAAATACATTTTCTAATGAGATCCTTGAATGTATTATCCATGGCACATTGAAATCTATCACCCACATTAATAAGGCCAAATAGCATCCTCTTGTATGTGAATGTACCCCACTTAGTTGTGAATGTTATATTAAATTTATCTTCATAATTGACCATCACCTAATTATATCCTGAATATCCATCCATGAATGACATCATTTAAGTGTCATTCACTACTTGCAGGACTTCATATAATGAATGTAACAAATAGTTTTCCTTTTTAACACTTTGTTCTTATTTTTGAAGTCTAAACAGAGCCAAATTTCTTCATTTTTATTTCAAATTGGTACCAAGTTGACCACCTAGGTAGAGTTCCTAACAAGATATAAGATCTTTGAAAAAAGTAGCTTATGCATTTCTTTCAAAATAAAAAGTTCCAATAATGGATTGATTGCCCTTTATATATGGTGTAATGGTTTGACACCAGGTTTTAGATGGATAGTATGTGTAAGGATGGATGTGTAAAACACCTTTAAATATTCATATCTCCATGTAATAATATATCCAACATATTTAAAAGCATGCACAATCCTTTGATTTTCAATCTAGGTGCAATTTATGCCTAAAATCACATATTTTGATTCTCGTGCATTGCCCATAGTACAATGCTAATGGGGAATCCCTTTGGTAAGGGTTGCTTTGTCTATCTCACCATAATAATCAATGTTTAATAGCCTATCTAATGATACCATACCTTTAATTATTTTATTAGTATTTAATTTGATCGCTCATTCATTATCTGGATTGAACTCCTCTTTTTTATCCTCATCAATAATTTGGGACTCAAATATGTCGATGTTGGTGATGAAGTCAATGATATGTTAGTCATCATTGAAGACTTGTAATTTTCTAATTGTCTAGAATAGGATTAGAGACCAAATCTACTAAAAATCTCCTCAATATGGAGTTATAATGGGTTCCATTGGACTCACAATTTTTGCCAACACATCTGCCATATAATTCTTCCTTCATGGAAATATATGGATATTGAATACATTGAAGTCTTTAATCAAGTTACAAAATATACTACATTCTTTGGAAAGATGTATGTCATTAAAATCATAGTGGATTATGATTCACTTGACCATAAAATCTGAATCCCAAAGGACTTTTAGTTTATTTACCTTCTTCCTTAATGAAAACTAGAGGCCATACACCAATGATTCATACTCAACCATATTGTTAGTCCAGGAAAAATATAGTTATAATGCTACCAAATATGACCTTTCTCTTAGGTTGATATTTGATTTAGATCCCTCAAACTTCAAGGCCCATATATGATCTTCAGCTTACATAGTGGATTATAAAAGGTGGGTGTTGTTGTTATGTTCACTTATTTATTATCTTATCCAAATTCTAACATGGACATACTTTTCTCTTAATCTATTAATGATCTTATAGTATGATATTTAGTAGCATATATAAGTATTGAACTATTTATAAAGGTATCATGAGCAACATCTAAGCACTTGCATCCCTTATTCTCACATGGATAACCCTATTTGACATTATCATGTGTTAAGGTAGCAATGTTAACTGAAAGTATTTATGATGCATAAAGTATGTCCCCTTCATCTAGCTGATCCAATTATTTAAATTAAGGTTCTTATTATATAGTTGACCCATTAATGGAAAATCCTTCAGAAGATTTCACTTCTTTCTCAAGTGAAAATACCCCTAGTTCAGACTCCTCATATAGGATATCATTGATCTTATTGTATTATGTAATCATGTGAGCCATGTTTGGATCTATCTCTCAATCCTAATTTTATTGAGCATGCATCACCATAGAAGACACATGTGGAATAAATAAGTGGTAATATACCCATTGAGTGTCATGGACCAATCTAGGCTGATAAGCATCCCATATGATTCAAGAATATACACTATGATGATTTCAAAATATGACTCATTTTTACCATCAATATCCCTTATCTGTCCTTAGTTACTATTGGGCAAATTCCAACCTAGGTTTTCACCTTTCAAATTTGGCTAATCCAATACTTAGTTTTCCTTTGGAATAAATGTTCTTTGACAAAACCCACAATAAATTCACAAGTCTTTTCTTTTCAGACTTAGTTTAAGCTTTGCTGAATTCTTTTGAATTTTTGGTCTGACGCTTTTCTTTAAGATTATTTATTCAGGTTTTCTTCTGGCCAAGTGGTGAATTCTTTTAGACAAATTATCCACACAATTTTTCTAAAGGTACTTTACAATTTATCTAAAAGATATCTTCAAGCCAAAAGGGACCTTTGTAATTTTTTTGAAGGGAACTTTCATTTTTCTGAAGGGCACCTTTCATTTTTTTGAAGGGCACTTTTCATTTTTTTAAAGGGATGTTTTATTGAGAAAAAGTCCACTTAAAATTTTATAAAGGATCATTTACAACTTTCTCAAAGGGTATTTTCTTTGGAAAGTGGTCACTTTCATTTTTCTAAAGGGGCACTTGCATTTTCAAAGGATCATTTCATTTCTCTTGAAGGCTTTTCAAAAGCTTGAAGGACCATTTACAAAAGCTCAAAGGACCATTTCCAAAAGCTGAAGGACCATTACAACTTCTCTAAAGGGCATTTCAACTTCTCTGAAGGGACCAATCAAAAAGCCACAGGAAAAGATGAGGAGAAGTGACTAAATAAGAAACCCTGAAAGAATTTCTTTAGACTTTTTGTCTAAAGGAAATGAAGAGAAGAAACTCCAAAATAATTCCTTTAGACTTTTTGTTTTAAGGAAATGAAAAAGTAATGAGCATTGCTATTCAAAAGACTCGACAAAAGGTCTGAGGAAGTAAATAGAAACAAATATCCATGGATAATTTATTTGAAGAAAAGGTTTAAAAATAAAAGTTTGAAGAAAATCCCAAATGAGTGACGACCCACAGGAAGTCATAGAGAATAGCCATTGCTATTCAAAAGGCTTGGCAAGAACATGAGAGCAGGCAAAATAAACAAAATGGATAAGATGATAGTTTGAGTCATTACGTCCCTAAAATTGACAAATATAGGTGTCCAGAAGATAACTAGTAGTTAAAAAGAGCATTTTCTAACTGCCATCTTGAGTTCTAGTAGTGTGATGTGTCAGCTTTTTTGTTTTCAATTTTAAACTCTCATGGATGATCTTTATTATAAACAGTTTCCTATGCCACTCCTAAAGGTTTGATGCCACTTTCCACCATTTTCATGAATTATTTTGGACAAGTAAGAATCTTGACATGGCATGGCTCACTCATCCATCTCTCTCATGGATCTATAACTAATTTTCATGTCAATGACATATGTCCTTGTGCCTCTTTAGCTTCTCTTCTCTCTATTCCCCAAAGTTCTATAAATTGAGCCATTTAAGCCATTTTAGATAACCACATTTTTGGTATGGAAAATCCCTACTAAAATTACATTACAATTTGCTTTTAAACATTGAATACAAGACCAATTCTAAGTTATGAACTTCTATCTAAGTATATGAGTGATGTATAATGGAGCTAAGTGATAGAATCATCCTTATTCTCTTTATCCTTCATGTTTGAACAAAGGTTCTAATGTTAACAGGTCATGTGAAGTGTGTTAAATGTATTAAACTCTCTTAAAAGTATGTAATTATATCTATGGTGTGCAATCTGCGCCTTAGGTTGATTATCTTGTTGATTGTCTCAAGCATGTCACCTTCACGTTGAAACACTATGTTAGTATCTTCTAATGCATGGAATTAGTCTTAAGAAACATTGTTATTTAGTAGAAGTGTGAGAGTCGGTGGGATAAATTATTGGTGGATCACCTCTTAGCATAGTTTTTTCTATTTTATGCAAAATCTTGACTCTTTTCATGAACAAGCATTAGATTAGGTGATAGACACTTAGTTAAGAATCCAGGGAGCTAGCCCTTTTCAATCCTAGCCCTTTTCAATCCTAGAGACTCATATCTCTTATTAATTCCCATAAACTTAAGGGATGATTCAATATTGCATCAAATTGAATTAATCTCATAGAACATCCTAGGGTGCATAATTTGATGACAATAATTTTGGCATGCCCGATGGGATAACTAGTCCTAATTGTTTCCATGTCAAGGTGAATGCTAGCCTCAACAAGTCCAAGGTTTTAAAATCATTCTAATACAACATATTAGTAACTCTAAAAGGTGATAATATCTATTTGTAGATTAGTTTTTCCATAGTATACTTCATGGTCCTCAATAGATCATATTCTAGCAAGATTTTCAATCAAGTTCCTCAGCTTAAAACTCCTCTTAAAGAACAACACCCTGAACCATTCCTAGCCTTTAGAGATCCTAAAAAAGAAGGTTTTGAAGAGGAAGAAGACAAGGTTGAATAATTAGTAGATCAAGAGGAAGAATAAATGGCTAGAAGACATCATTTCCCAATGTTCAACACCCAAAATCTAATTAACCTTCCTGGGTATGCTCCTATTTATCTTAATGCTACCAAAAGTCTCCCCAATTTCAATAGAGAGTGTTCTATTACCCCATCTAAGCATATTAGGGACATTTCAAACTTTTTAAATTTCCATAATATCACCCAAGATAACATAGCTATTAGACTACTTTCCAATGTCTCTAAAGGGGAAGGCACTTGATTAGTATAAGACATTGGAAGGTGGCTGTATTACTAATTGGGATAGTTTTTGAGAGTTTTTGGTAAACAGGTTTGAAAATAAGAGTGACCATACTTCACTAATTCACCAGTTGAATGTGATAAAAAGAGGTCTTAATGAATCCATGGGAGATTTCAATGAGAGATTTCAAAGAACATGGCATAGGCTACCACCTATTATGAGGCCTCCTCCAAGATTTATATTCCCCATCTATCTTAAGGCTATTGGCACTGGGCATACCAATAATATTACATTCAATGGGAGGATTTACTTTAATTAAGGCATATGAGATAGGCATTAAAGCTAAGAATAGTCTGATATAAGATGGAAAACTACCTCCAAGAGTCTCCATGTCTTTATTATCTCATAATTCAGTTAAAGCCCCAAACATAGCACAAGTTCCCAATACTAATGCCAAACCTAGAATTTCTCCCAAGAAGGTGGATGTTGCTATAAATAAGGATGAGATGATTTGGTCTTTGTAAGCCTAGCTCAAGCAAGTACAAATGTATGCAAATGCTCCTCCCAATCCTCAATACTATCCTTAGCAAGGCTATAGACCTCCACCCCAACACACTAACCAAAGAAGAGGACAAGGCCAACAAGGTTTCAATAGGCAGCCTGATGCCTATAATCCTAATTTCATTTCATCAACAAAGGCTATTATTTCAATCCACACTAATCTAGTTCAAGGAGAGGAGCATTTAGATCATTAGGGGTAATCTCAAACTTAGTTTATGTATAATGGTGGAGAAGGTAATCAAGCTTTGGTAACTCAAGAAGGAACTACTCCTTATGTTACATCAGAAGAAGAAAATCTCATCCAAAGAGATGTTCAAAGAGAAGGTAGTAGCCAAAGTACTAATTTTATGAACTTCCAAGTAGAAGATGATTATGTGTTAAATAAAAATACATCAGTTGTAGCCAACACAAGGGATAAAAAGAGGGATTTAGGAGATATTCTAGAAGCACAAGTGATTCCAGGTAGTACCTCTCTAAGGTCTCAAAATGCAAGTACCAATGTAATAGATCCTACTAGTCACACTACTCCTCAAAGTCAAAATGTGAACAAGGCTACCAAACCTATAGTACAACAAATTAAAGTTCCATTATCGCCTTCAAGAATTAAATACAAGGTGAATACTTCCTCTCTAAATATTATTGACTCTTTGAAGAATACCAAAACTAGCATTTCTCTTTGGGAAGTAGCTTTTGCAAGAACAAATCTCAAGCATTCATGTAGCCCCTTAGGTTCCAAAATACAATGGTGTATCCCTTACCAACACACCTAATTATGTTTTAGAATTGTCTACCAAATTTTAAAAGCCTCCACCTTTCTATCTCACACTCATTATGGGAGACAAATTGGTTCATAACTACATTGTGGACAATGTGGCTAATACTACAGTTATGCCTAAAGTGGTTGCTGATAAATTGGGACTAAATTATAAGCATCATAAAAAGGGTGTGTTGTAGCTTTATGGAAATCTATCCAAGACTTTGGGGTTGGTTAAAGGTTTGAAATTTTTCCTACATGATTGTCCAAGTTTCCCCATCCTATAAGACATTGTGGTAGTTGATCTTCCAGCTCATTTTTCTATTTGCTTATCGAGAGACTTCATGGCTAAGATTGGAGGGTACCTTATAGTTTATTAGTCTTTTCTAGCCTTTAGAAAAAGATATGGATCTAAGTTAACTATAAGAACATATCCCTTGGTAAGTTTCCACATTGAACCATATATGGATACAAGTTTAAATCAAAATTATATGATTAGTGAGAAGGAAGAAGCTACCATTAGTGGTGAAACATCCTTTCCCCTTGAAGGTATTTTTGAGATCTTTCTTGATGAGTATGATACTAAAACTTATGAGCATGACCCTATGTATTCATAGAAGAAACTAAATTAGGGGTATATTGTATGCATGAGAAGAACACTCCTATACCATCACTCACTAATGAGGATCATGAACTTGAAGGGATATAGGAAATGTTTTTTGATGGCTCTAGAAGCAAGTTAAGGGTAGGAGCTGGTGTCATGTTGGTTTCTCCTTCAAATAACTAGTATTATTCTTCATATAGATTCCATTTTAGTTGTACTTTAAATGTAACAAAATATGAAGGCTTGGTTCATGGCCTTCAATGGGCAAAGAAAAGGGAATCAAGAATTTGAAGGTATATGGAGATAATGAATTGATTATACATCAGGTGAGAAACCAAGCCAAATATAAGAAACCCTTACTTAAGTCCTACAGGAATAGGGTATGGGATCTAATTGAGGACTTTGATGCTTTCAATATTCAACTTATACCAAGGGACTCAAATAAGCATGCTGATAGGTTGGCTATGATAGGAGCACACTTTGATATAGTTACTAATGTAAGTAGAGAGAATGACCGACCTCACATCAAAGTCAATGTGAGGCCTTATATTCTAGATAATGAAGTGTCTTGGTAAGTGTTTGAGAGTGATAAACACATTGTACACTTCATTCAAAATGAAGTAGAGTTTTCTTCAAAGAATCAAAAGAAGCTTCACAATCAATATGAAGAATAAGTTATCCAACTAAAGACAAACAAGTTACCAAGGGGGATGGTTACTTTGGAGAGTGTTTTCAATGAAGATGATCAAAGAAGGAAAGAAAGGGTAAGAGCGTCTACAAAGGAAGAGAACTACAAAATAATCATGATATTTAAGGATAAACTTCTAAAACTTGGTAAGATATGTTCTCTTTCCAAAAGACAAGCCTTCATTGAATTATGTAAATAATTTCATGATATATTTAATTAGGAATAAAAGGATTTGAAAGGGTTTGATCTAGGTCTAGCTCATCACAACATTGAGTTAGAAAATGGAGCTAAACTAGTTAGGCAAAAAAAGAGGCCTATCAATCCCAAGATAGAGGAACTCATGAAGAGAGAGCTTACCAAATTTATTGAGTCTAGGATTATCTTTCCTATCAAGCACTCAAATTGGGTAGATAACCTTTCACTTATTCAAAAAAAGAGTGGAGAGATTAGTATCCATGTGGACTTTAGGGATCTGAATAGAGTTTCACTCAAAGACCATTATCCACTACCTTCCATGGAGCTGATTGTATAAGTGGTTTTAGGTTCTCAACACTTTTCACTACTTGATGGCTATTTAGGTTATAACCAAATATTGGTGAATGAGGAGGATCAGTTCAAGACAACATTAACCATTAAATGGGGAAGATTTACATATAAAAATATGCCTTTTGGTTTTTCTAATGCTAGTGCTACCTTCTAAAGGGAAATGAATATGGCCTTTAAAGGTTTGATCAATGAGTTTTTGCTTATATACCTTGATGATATAAATATTTTTTCCAAGGATGATAATGACCACATGAAACATCTAAGATAAGTCTTTGAGAAGTGTAGAGAGTTTGGAGTTTCTCTTAATCCAAAAAAATGTATCTTTATTGTTCATGAAGGCAAATTATTGGGCCATGTTGTGTCAAAATAAGGCCTATCTATTGATCCTAAAAAGATTGAAGACATTCTAAGCCTATATTTACCTCTACATAATAAAGGTTTACAAAGTTTATTATGCAAGATCAACTTTGTAAGAAGGTTTATTCTAGGATTTTCTACTTTGGTAAAGCCTATTACAACCATGCTTAAGAAGAACCAAGCTTTTGCTTGGACAAAAGAAGGTAAGAACAGTTTTGAGGAAATCAAATAAGTAGTTTCCCAATCTCTTACTCTCTTGAACCTAAAATTTTCCAAGGATTTCATACTCTATACTTCTTCTAACCTTAACACAATCTCAGCTATGCTTATGCAAAAGAATGATGAGGAAATTGAACAACCCATTGCATTTTTTTGTCAAGGACTAGAAGATTATGAGGTCAAGTACACATTTGTTGAGAAGAAAACTTTAGCTATGATAAGAGGTTTGAAAAATTTTAGGCACATGGTTTCAAATAAAAAAATACATGTCATAGTCTCTCATCCTAGCACCAAAGAGTTCCTCCCAAGCAAAGACCTCAATGAGAAGAGAGTTGGATGGATGACAAAGTTAATGGAGTATAATGTTGATATCAAGGTAATAAATTTGGTAAGAGGAAAGGGGATGTGTGAACATATAGCTTCAGATATTCAAGGGATAAGGGAAGAATTTTTGGTCAATCAAGCTCATCCCCAACCAGATGCTCACATACCAATTCAAAGTTAGACACAAGACATCATTGGTTTCCTCAAAAATGGTGATTGTCCTAATGGTTTGAAAAAGTCAAAAAGAAGATATTTTATATTGAAAACCATTCCTTATTTTCTTATAGATGGTATTCTCTTTCATAAGGATGTGAATGGTGTACTACTAAGGTGTGTTGACAATGATCAGTTTGGCATCTTGCTAGAAAAGTTTCACAATGGTGTAGATGGAGGTCATTTTCCCCCAAAAATAATAGCTAAAAATATAATAAGGGAAGGGTATTATTGGCATAGCCTTTTCAAGGATTTGTACTCTTGGGTTAGGAGGTGTCCTCAATGTGCTTTATGTATAAGCAAATAGAAACTTGCAGCCCTTCCATTGAACCCTGTCTAAGTGGACTAGCCTTTCATGTAATGAGGCCTTGATTTCATTGGTATGATAAACCCTCCATCAAGTTATAGACACAAATGGATATTGACTACTATTGACTACTTCAAAGGGTGGGTAGAAGTTGTTGCATTGAAAGAGGTAAATGAAAATGCAATTTTAGAGTTTTATGAGAGTATCACAACAAGATTTGGGGTTCTTTATACTATCATTTCTGACAATGTACTTGATTTTATGAGTGTTAAAAATTTTGAGTGGGAAAATAGGAATGGAATTTACTTGAGTACCTCATCCAACTATTGCCCTCAAGGTAATAAATTGGCTATGTCTACTAATAGGATCCTCATCAAGATCATCAAGAGGACATTGGAGAACAATCAAAGAGAATGGTACACCAAGTTGAAGACAACCTTATGGGCTGATTGGATCACTCCTAAGAGATCAATTGGTAATTCTCCCTTTGTGCTTGTTAATGGGAGAGAAGCTAGGTTGTCCATCTCTCAAGACCTCCCTGCTCTAGGACTTGCACATCAAATAGAACTACTAGAAAATACTCTAATGGAAGTTAGATTGATAGAACTAATACAACTTCAAGAAGCAAGGGACAATGCACATAAGACCATGGAACACCACCAAGTACTCAGGAAGAAGTCTTTTGATAGAAGAGAGAGTACAAGAGTGTTTAAGGAAGGTGACTTGGTCCTAAAATAGGATGATGATAGAACAAAACTAGGTAAACATACAAATTTTAATGCTTTGTGGAGTGGCCCTTACATCATCAGCAAGTGCAAGCAAAAAAACTCCTTTTAATTGACCAAGATGAATGGAGAAGAATTGCCTATCCCTCTGAATGGGATACATCTAAAGTTTTTCTATTAGTCTTAACAAGTTTGTCTTGTAAATATTAGCACAGGTGTGTGTGTTTAGTCTAGTTTTGTTTTGACTGTTGTGTTCCCTAAGTGTTCTAGTTGACACATGCATGTTTCCTTTGTTTTTCTTTGTGTTCCCTAAGTGCTTAGTAACACAAGTGTGTATTTTCCTATGTGTGTGTCTTTTGTAATGTCATTATCTTGTGTTCAATCCAAGGTTTGTTCATGATAATTTGAGTGCTCATTTTGCTTGACTCAATGCCCAATGGAAGGATTTAGGCAAATAGTCTTAGGTATATCAAGCATGCCATACCCAGGAATCATTAAGAATATTGGTCAAATTCTACCCTAGGTTTGCACCTTTTAAATTTGGCCAATCCAATACTTAGTTTTCCTTCAGAAGAAATGTTGTTTGATAAAAACTATAATAAATGCACAAGTCTTTTATTTTTAGACTTAGTTTAATCTTTTCTAAATTATTTCAGACTTTTTGTCTGAGGCTTTTACTTAAGAGTATTTCTTTAGGTTTTCTTCTAGCCAATCGCCAAATTCTTTCAGACAAATTGTCTATACAATTTTTTTGAAGGTACTTTACAATTTATCTGAAAGATATCTTCAAGCCAAAAGGGACCCTTGTAATTTTTTTGAAGGGCACTTTCATTTTTCTGAACGACACTTTCATTTTTTTGAAGGGTATCTGTTGTTAGGAAAAAATTCACTTCAATTTTTTTGAAGGATCATTTACAACTTTCTTGAAGGGTATTTTCTTTGGAAAGTGGTCACTTTCATTTTTCCAAAGGGGCACTTGCATTTTCAAAGGATCATTTCATTTCTCTTGAAGGCATTTCCAAAATCCTGAAGGACCATTTCCATAAGCCTGAAGGACCATTTTTGAAAGTCAAAGGACCATTACAACTTCTCTGAAGGGCATTCCAACTTCTCCAAAGGGACCAATAAAAAATCCATAGGAAAAGATGAGGAGAAGTGACTAAAGAATAAACCCCAAAAGAATTCATTAATTTTTTTTATATAAATTAAATGAAGAGAAGGAACTCTGAAATAATTCCTTTGGACTTTTTATCTGAAGAAAATGAACAAGCAATGAGTGTTGCTATTCAAAAGACTCAAAAAAAGGTCAGAGGAAGTAAATAGAAATACACAACCATGGACAATTTGTCTAAAGAAAAGGTCCAAAAATAAAAGTCCAAAGAAAATACCTAAAGGAGTGATGGCCTGCAAGAAGTCAATTTTAAACTATAGAGGATAGTCATTGCTATTCAAAAGACTTGGCAGGAACATGAGAGCAAACAAAGCAAGAAAAATAGATAAGATGATCGTTCGAGTCATTGATTCCAAAAAATTGAAAAATATAGGTGTCTAAAGGATAAATAGTAGTTATAAAGAGCATTTTCTAACTGCCATCATGAGTTCCATTAGTGTGATGTGTCAAATTTTTTGTTTTTAGTTCTCAACTCTCATGGATGATCTTTGATAAAAATAGTTTCCTATGCCACTTCTAAAGGTTTGATGCCATTTTCCACCATTCTCATGACTTGTTTTGGACAAGTAAGACTTTTGACATAACATGGCTCACTCATCCATCTCTCTCATGGATCTGTAACTAACTTTCATGTCAATGACACATGTGCTTGTGCCTCTTTAGCTTCTCTTCTCTCTCTTCCCCAAAGTTATTTAAATTGAGCCATTTTGGTCATTATAGATAACCACATTTTTAGTATGGTGAAGCCCTATTGAAATGACATTATACTTTGCTTTTAAACATTGAATATAAGACCAATTCTAAGTTGTGAACTTCTGTCTAAGTATGTGAGTGATGTATAACAGAGCTAAGTGATAGAATCATCCTTACTCCATTTATCCTTCATGTTTGAACAAAGATTCTAATGTTAATAGGTCATGTAAATTGTGTTTAATGTATTAAACTCTCTTTCAAGTATGTAATTGTATCTATGGTGTGAAATATGCCCCTTAGGTTGATTATCTCAAGCATGTTACCTTCATATTGAAACATTATGTTAGTATCTTCTAATGCATGGAATTAGTCTTGGGAAACATTATTATTTAGTAGAAGTGTGAGAGTCGGTGGGATAAATTCTTGGTGGATCACCTCTTAGCAATTTTTTTTCTATTTTATGCAAACTCTTGACTCTTTTCATGAATAAGCATTAGATTAGGTAATATATACTTAAATAAGAATTTAGGGAGCTAGCCCTTTTCAATCCTAAAGAATCATCTCTCTTATTAAGTTCCCACAAACTTGAGGGATGATTCAATGTTGCATAAAATTTAAAGAATCTCATAGAATGTCCTAGGGTGCATAATTTGATGACAACAGTTACCTCTCCTTTTCGATTTAACATTGTAAGGATCTTAGGCTTATATTTAATATTAATGTACTAAATAGATGTTTTATCTTGTTTAGTGTAACTAAATTATAAGTTATTGATTATGTCACTTAATTCTAACTCTTTCCATGTATAATTTCCTAATTGTGTATATATAAACAATACAATAGTACATAGAGAATAAAGACCTTTTTTATGATCTTCAACTTCTCCTGAGGCAACCCACATGAAGGATTTTGATATATTTGGTAAGCTAAGGATTCATATACAAATATATAGACTCACTCAATCTATTCTGGATCTAACTACAAACTTGACCAGTAGCTATGAACTCACCTAGTCTGTAGCTATGAACTCTCCTAGTAGCTACGAAATCACTTAGATGTAGCTATGGACTCATTAGATAACCTTTCAAATTTCATTGAATAATTCCATCATCTTTACCAACATGGTGGCCTTGTTATGGATTTCCTTAGTGCTGAAGACCCTTAAAACATGCCACTATAGACTTTGCTAGAATTACATAGATAAGTTATAGACTCTACTAGAGTTACTATGGTCTCTCTTAGTCTAAATTTTGAACCCAAAACATTAAAGATAGATACTTTCCTATTTTTTGAAAATACCTAAATAAAATTTTGGTTAATTAATATTTATAGTATTACTATAAATATCAATATATAAATATATTTATTATATTTTAGTTATTGTATATATAACATCATTCTTTTATAAATAATCGATCCAATAAATCTAATATGGTATTATTAGTAGATTCTTAGTGGATGTTATAGTGATTAGTTCTTTCTATTGTAATTGTCAATCATTTATCTTAAGATCCACTGGAATTAAGAAAAGTACTCTTGTTTTGAAGAAGATTAATTACTGAGATCTAGGGATCTGTAATTGTAGCATTATATATAGATAGATCCATGTGTCTCAGGGAGAGAGTTGAGTTATTAAATTATTCAGTTGATATTTTGATTCAAAAACAAAAGTTGTAATTAAATTCATGTGTTTTGCTTTGATTTATTAATGAATATCTCTATAGTTTTCACGTACTAATTTTCTTTACATTCTTATTCCCAAGGGTCCACTAATTAAGAATGTGTTTGTATAGTATTTTATGTTTTCAGCATGTTTATAGTTTTAGCAATTATAAGTGTATTTCTATCTTAAAACCTACATGGAATTATATTTAAGATTTTAGATTAAATTCAATTCTACAAAGTTGTGTGTTTTATTTTTAGTAGTGTGCTTATCTTTCAATAGTGTGCTTATCTTTTAGTAGCATGTTTATATTTCAACAATGTGCTTATCTTTCAATAATGTATTTTATTTTAAAAAGTTAGATTACTCTCATTCCCAACATAGAGTGTTATAATTTTGTATGTGTGCTTACTTATTACATAAGCAAGTATTTTTAGATTAGTTTAGATTAGATTAGGCTAAAAAACTTAAAATATAAACACTCCCAAACTATTATTGTATCTTAAAACTGTAAACCTCACTGAAGATAGCTTTGGATGCCACCCTTGGTTTTGATGACATCAACATAAAAGTTGTTTAAATGAAGGGATAGAAAATACTTATTATTTTTGGTGTTGTTTCTAGGGATAATTAGGTGTTAGTAAGGTAACCCTTATTAGACTATAGTAAAATGAAAAAACATTAAAAAAACAAATTAAAAAAAATCCTTATATTTATGAATTGACCTAGAGATGTTAAAGGATAGTTCATCTCCAAAGATCCTAAGTTAGGAACAAAGGAGGAAATAATAAAATATTTGACTGAGAGATCTAAGAAAAACACTTGAATCACACTTAAATAATCCTTTTGATTTGTCCCTAGAATTAGGGTCATCCTCACAAATAAACCCTGTAGGAAGAATCACATTTGGGAGATCTTCTCCTATAGGAAGAATTGACCTTGAGAACCCTCTGGCTATAACAATAGGTCTTGAATTGCAATCTATGAAAAACTAGGAGGAAGCAATAAATTGGATCTATAATGAAGGTTGGGAAGAAAAAAAAAGAAACCATGGCTGATAATCAAGAAAATATGGAAAATATTGAAGAGAATAAGATGAAATAGGACATAACCTTTTCCTTTAATATAGTCATAGATCCAATAGATCAAACATATATGAAGAATATTTCACCTTTAGACTTTCCCACTTTTAGGGACAAATCCTTAGAAGATCTAGATCATTTCTTGTTTGATTTCAAAGTGTTATACCAGACCTATGATTATACAACTGATAACTAGAAACTCAAATTGTTCCCTTCTACACTTAAAGAGGTAGCCATGATATGGTTCATGGGCCTTCTAGGTGATTCTATTAATACATGGAGAGACATGGAAACCGCATTTATTGATAAGTATCAACATTACTATAGATTAAGGGATAGGAAAGAGGACTTTTTAAAGATTAAATAGAACAAGGATGAAACTTTAGAGGATTATTTAGATATTTTCACATTTACTCACAAATGCAATTGTTATTCACTTAAGAAATAAGTAGTTAAGATGGTCTTCCTTAATAGACTAGATGATGACTCTAGAGATGCACTAAAATTTATAGGTAGAGGAGGCATTGTAAAGTTAAAATTTCATGAGATTTTAGACTTGTGCACTAACTACTCTAGGATAAAACCAAGCATCAAGAAATGAAAACTAGGTAAGTCTAATGAAGTTAGTCAATTAATGGAGGAATTTGATAATTTTAAAACTAACATTTTGGTCTAGTTGAACACCATGTTATATGGCCTTAAATCTAAAACCAATTCTACCATAGAACCCTTAGCCATCTACTTCCTAAAATATAGGTTAAAACATGGTCTCAAGGAATATCCTTTGGATGAAATAGAGATATATGGGATATGTGATAGTAAATACCATGTCACAACCCATTACACTCATCTCCCTATTTTAAAAATTTAATTGAAACATAATAAAACTTATAAAATAATTGATTTAAGTTCAAAGATAGAATCCATTTCTACAAAACCAGATCGACGGTCAATTTGGTCCAAGGAATCTAATTAATCCATGGATGACACCTTGGATTACTCAAGTAGCTCAACTTATGTGGGGACAAGCACATACACCATAAACCAATCAAAAAAATGGATGATGCCTCAATAATCATGGATGCCCCAACCACATTCATAACCATGGGGAAATACATAGTGGAATGTTAATCCATAGTTTAACACATAAAAAAGGTTTCCACCATAGAAAGATTTGATGGCACCTCTTGTCATTCAACCTATATAATAGGTTAATCAACCACAATTTCCTAATCAACCAGTGGATAACCCCAAAAATAAACCATCATCCCCTATTTATGTTAGTGAACAAGGAGAAACTATGAATGTAGGATCTATTAAATTTTAAACATTTATCTTAGATCAAGAAAAATGATTCTAAAACCTCCTATCACCATCTCAAAAATGACTAATGAAAAACTAAAAATAGATCCACCTCAATGCATAGTCAAAAAGGAGGAATCAGATAAAAGATAGAGAAGATAGAAGAACATGTTACTTCTCCTCTACCTATTCCTTTTCTTGACATACTAAAAGAATTTGAGAATAAGCAAGAGTATGATTTGATTCAAGAATTGAGAAAACTGAACATTGAGATACCCTTGTTACAAGCTATCAAAGATATTCCATAATTGAATAGAGTCATTAAAATATTGTGTGTCAAGATACCTGGGAGAAAGAAATAATATCCAATGACCATAAATGTAGATGGTAAACTAGCTAATATTTTAGTAGGAAAATTACTTCTACCCAAATACATAGGTCTAAGTAGTCTAGTCATAACAGTAACTATAATGAGAAAAGAGATACCCAAAATTTTGGTAGATTTAGGTGTAAAAATTAATGCAATGACAATTGATACTTTACAGACACTATCCCTTATGGGGATGCAACCTTCCTCCACCATTATCTAAATGGATGGTTAATTAGTTACTAAACTAGAAGGCACTATAGAAGATGTTATAATAATTGAGTCATGGGAGTATCTTATGATGATTCAAACCAAAACCAATAAATTGGGATACCCCCTCATTTTAAGAAGACCTTGGGAAAGTACTATAGTAACATTAATATATTACAGGTTAGGGGATATGACTATTTCAAATGGTATAAAATCAAAATGAATATTTTTATACCCCCTTACAAAACCCTCAATGGATTTCACTAAAAAATTATAGGTGGATGAACAAAAAATAAATAAGAACAATCTTTCATCCTTAGCCATGATAAAAGTACAATGACACATGGAAGAATTAAATGATGAGTTAGTAAAAAATTTGAAAGAATCCACTAGCCTTATGAGCCTAGCTATGGATTCTACTAGCCCATCAACTATAGATTTTTCCAATCCATTGACTATGAACTTAACCATAATAGCTTCTATGGACTCATTCTTTAGGTATAATTCTCATCTCGCCTATTCAATATATGACCATATACCATTATAAGAAGTATTTGAAATTGGGTAAGGGAAAAACCAACTAATTTTCTAACTACATTTCATTGTCCATTACCTAGAATCATTCCTCCAAGAGATGGATTTATAAAAATGGTAACTACATTTCATATGTTATTATTCAATCTATGTGTTCTTAACTCCATACTAAGTGAATTCAAACAAGTAGAGTCTATCCATATTGACATCAAATAAGTTATGGTGTTACCATGAAAAACATTAAACATATATAGTTGATTAACCCCTAATAAAGAAGTAAAGGTTTTTAATCTCCTAAAAACAAATCTTTTACTTGGGACTATATAAACATGAGAGGAATTAATCCTAGTGTATGTACCCACCACATTTACACAAATTAGGACAAACTAGTTAGACAACCATATAGATAAATAAATTCAGCATTAAGGGATATAGTAAAGACTGAGATAAAGAAATTTCTAGATGTGGGATTCATTTATCCCATTTTAGATAGCCAATGAGTTTATCCACTAGTAATTATACCTAATAAAAATGGGAAATTGAGAGTATGTGTGATTAGCAAGAGCCAAACAAATCCATTATGAGGGATTATTTACCTCTTCCTTTTATTGATCAAGTGATTGATAACCTAGCATGGAAAAAATAATTTTCTTTCTTATATTGATTTAGTGGGTATAATTAGATAACAGTCATAGCCGAGGATCAAGACAAAACTACTTTCACCCACCCATAGGGAATGTTTACCTACAGAGTCTTACCATTTAGCCTTTGTAAGTCTCCAACTAATTTTTAATGAGAAGTTTTATCCATATTATCTGATCTAACTAATGATTGTATAGAAGTTTGCATGGATGAATTCACTACTCATGGAGATACCTTTGATGAAGCTTTACATAATCTAGACAAGGTCTTAACTAGGTGTGAAAAACACTATCACTTAGTCATGATAAATTTCTAATGATGAAGGATTAAGGCATAGTACTAGGAAACCACATCTATTCCAAAGGAATCCACGTAGATCCTAAGAATATTTAAGTAATCTCCACCCTGCATGCCCCTTAGAACCAAGTTGACATTAAAATTTTCTTAGGTTATGCCATATTTTACCAACATTTTATATAAGAATTCAACAAAATTATTGCTCCTATGTTTGCTTTGCTAACAAAGTACAATGAATTTGTGTGAAGTGATGCCTGCCAGAAAGCTTTTAAATCCATTAAAAAAAAACTAAATTCTACACCAGTGTTAAGAGGACCTAATTGGGAAAAACCTTTCCACATCTATACTTATGGCTCTAATTATGCAATGGGGGTAGTTCTAGGATGAAAGAATGAAAATGAACATATGTATGTTATTTATTACATCATAAAAAATATCACACCTACTAAAAAGAATTATATAACCATAAATAAAGAATTATTTGTTGTGATTTATGCCATCAATAAATTTAGACACTATATTATAGGTTATAAGGTCTTCATATAAATAAACCATTTAGCCATAAGATTTCTCATGAATAAACCTGTGTAGGAGAAAGAATCATAAGGTGGTTATTAATTTTATAAGAATTTGATATAACCATTATTGATAAACTAGGTAAGTTTAATGTGGTTGTAGATTTTTGTCTAGGATAAACATTATAGGTGATGAGGAACCAGTCGAAGACAACTTTTTAGATGAACAACTATTTGTTGTTTCAAAATAATCATCATGGTTTGTTGATATAGAATTATTTGGACACATGGAAATTTATTTATCATTTAAATCATAAATAAAGAAAAATTTTAATCAAATAAATCTCTTCTTTTGCAGGTGTGTAGAAGATGATGAAACCTATGACATCATTAGATCTTGTTATGTTGAAGTAGGAGGGGGTTATTATTCATAAAAGAGAACCATGCATAATAACTTAGGAGAAATATATTATTATCCATCTCTTTATAGGAAAGTAAATAAGTACATCAGGAAATGTGATCCATGTCAAAGGATGGGACAACCTACACTATCAATAGAGATGCCTCTTTATTCTCAGGTGGTGTTAGAACCATTTGAAAAGTGGGGAATAGAATTTGTTATCCTTATAGATCCTCCATCCCAAGGTAAGGAATACTTCATGATATGTATATACTATGTCACTAAGTGGGTTGAGGTCTAAGCTTTATCTTTTGCTAAAGAAGAAGTGGTAGCAGATTTCCTGTATTTAAAAATCATGAAATAGTTTGGTGT
Organism: Torreya grandis; assembly: GCA_037957365.1. Lineage (NCBI taxonomy): Eukaryota > Viridiplantae > Streptophyta > Pinopsida > Cupressales > Taxaceae > Torreya > Torreya grandis. The sequence continues at coordinate 3,531,851 of JARHVA010000828.1, forward strand.
ACCTAGATAGATAGTCTCATATTAGGGACCACAATTCATGTCTAATATGATCAATCACTTCATGGAATTCTACCAAGTCAACCATAGGAAATCTTCCCCTTTCCATCTATAATCCAATGGTTAAGTAAAATTTATGAATAGGGAGTTGGATAACATTCTTACTAAGATAGTCAGTAGTAGCAGAAAGGATTGGAAAACTCAAGTACCAGAAGTAGTATGGGCCTACAACACCACTTGGAAGACAACCAATAGCTTTTCACCTTATGAATTGGTGTATGGTAAGAAACCTTTACTCTCTATTGAGTTTGAATTGAAAACCTTGAAAACAACAATAGAGGTAGACATTAGTTTAGATAAGACACAAAAAGATTGAATCCTCCAACTAAATGAACTTGATGAGATAATGATAGAATATTTATAGTAGATAGAAATGATGCAACACCAAATAAAAGTGTGTCATGATTACCACATCAAAGATAGAAAATTTTAAGAAGGGGAGTAGGTACTCTTGTTTGAATCCAAGTTTCATAAATTAAAGGGAAAATTGAGAATAAGATGGCTAGGACCATACTAAATATAAAAATTATTTGATAATTGATTAATACAACTACTACCAATATATATGAATAAAAATACTTTGTTTGTAAATGGGCATAGATCAAACTATACCAAAATCCTGTCAACAAGGAGGAATTTGTTCAAAACATCATAAATGAAGGTTTTTTCATGGAAGAAACTAGTTCTTCCATGATATCAACTCCTTGATTATATAATATGTAAAAAGTATAAGGGGACCACTCCTTGGTTTCCTTCTTATAAAAATAAAAGTAATATATATATATATATATATATATATATATATATATATATATATATATATATATATATATATATATATATATATATAAAGAGAAAATTTTTAATAGTGAAAATCCTCTTTAGGACACTATTGACAATGTTGATCAGAAAACCAACTTGTTGGTTATCATGCATTAAACAAGGAGCCTTGACTTGAAAACTAGTATGGCTAGTCAAGGGAAAAACAAAAAAATATGATTAATTTTTGATCAATTTGCTCCAAGCAATAATTTCACTATTGTGTTCATTTGTACACATTTCCTAAGATTAACTCATGCATTTTTTTCTATGTTTAGAATTGGTGAAAGAAAAAGAGAAATGACTATGAGTATGATTAGATAAGTTAAGTATTGCATTTATCTATATTAGGTTAGTATAAGTTATTTTGATTCATGTATATCATCATGAGGAGGTGGTTTAATTTCAGCCCAGGGACATCCTGTAAAATGTCAAAATAATGTTTTTGATAATAGCATTTAGTGACGTGGTAAAAATGATGAGTAAAAAAACTAAAGAGAGAAAATATGTCATATCAGCCTTATCCATTGTCCACACCCACCAATTTTCTACCAACGTAGTTCATAGCACCCTAAATCATGATGACATAGAAGTAAGTGCATATGACTAATTAGTGTGTGAGAGAATCAAATCCTTCCTAAGTTAATTTCACTAAATTCTTGTATGTCATATTATCATTTCTATGAGTTAAGTCAGTAGTTGCTAAGATAATATTCATAACCAAACCATTTTGTATCTTTCCATTTTACCTACAAGTTTTGTTTCCATTTCCACTATTATTCTCACCTAAAATACTAACCCTTGCATCTAGAGAATCGATACAACCAACATGAGACATAAAAATAGGTTTGAACTAGACTTCATAGAAGGGTTAAGGAAGGATGACATCTCCATAGTTATCTTTGAGGAAGATGGATGGCTCCCTTTTCTATATAAATTTGAAGCATATGATGAAAATTTAGTCAAGGATTTCATAACACATTTGAAAGAAGACTCTACCATGGTTCAAGGTATCAAAATTCTAGTTTTCAGTAGAATAATAAGTAAAATCTTAGAAATCACTACAGAAGGTAAGGGGTTATTAGGAAGAACTTTTTTTTTGAGTTGATTCCAAATTTAATGGTAATGAATAATTATCTATATCATGCATAAAAGATTACCAAGGAAATGCTAAAGGTATTAGCATGGAAACCTTACTAGAACCTTGGAGGTATGTTTCCTTTTGAGTCATAAAATACTTTGTGTGAAGGATAATGTAGTGTTTTGGGTCGTGAAGCCATGAGGATCATCCTTCATCTCAAATATGGATAACAATAGACCCAAAACAAAGTCAACTTACCATTATACATGTATGGATCTATTCAATTTTTTGATACCAAAAATTCATCTCCAACTCGCCACCATGACCTCATTTATTTGATCATACAACATCATTTTCTACATCAAAGTTAAGAAACATGGAAGAAATTTTGGGGAGATAGAGACAATCAACCTTCAACACCTCCTCTAAAATACTCTAAATAAGCACCAATTCACAAAATAAAATCAAAGGATTCCTCTTCTAAGGTTAGGGCTTCATCCATTGAAAGGAGATAGATCAGGGCATAGGCCACACCTATGGCTAAGCAGAGTTATTAATAGATTTTAGATAAGAGAAAATTGAGAACAAGGGTTTCATAGGCTCACATCACTCTTGATGCTATATACATCCTTTTAGTAAGAACAACACATGCACCTAAAACATCTGGTGATCCACAATCACAAGTAAATAAGGGTACTCCTTTGGAGGAACCTAGTTCTCTTGTGTACACTAAAAAGAGGAAAATAAAGTTGATAATAACATATGATGATGAGAAAATAGAGGCCATTTCAACCCTTGATAGCCTACATAAAAACCTCCTTTTCTTCTACTAGTAATAATAGACACATCAAAATTATAGGAAAAACTAGTCACAACAACAATCCTTGAACTAGTAGAAGAAGCTCATGTTGAGAAAGACATTAAGGAACAAAATGCTAAGACTTGTTTTAAAGTCTTAACTTAGTTTAGGATTTTGGTAAGTTAAATTAAATTAATGTAAATGGGGCATATTTATTTTTATAAATACACCCCCATAAATAAATTAATTTATGTTTATTAAGTTATATTTATGTTTGAGTTAATAATAAAACTACCTTATGGGTTGCATTCCCATAGATAGTTGGTTGTAAAAGTTAGATATTTTTACCGATCATGAGGTGAAAACTATATATTCATGTCTATATTTGTAAAAATGGTTAATGACATATTATCACCCTTTATATGTACTTGTTTTTTTGAAATTAATAAAATACTTATGGACTCATACTTAGTGGGCATAAGATTCAACCTAAGTGCTTTATTTTCTATCAGTGGTATTAGAGCATGGTAATCAAGAGCATGATGAATTTGGGTGAAATCAAAGTTGAAAGATTCATTCACATGAAAATAAAGAAGCCTCACGTGATGTCAAATTTAGAAAAATACATGAGTGTTAAAAGGTATGCCCTTTGGTAACTTTGGTCTAATGTTAAAATTTTGAAAAATTATCAAAATATTTAATTTTTCAAATATTTGACATTGATTTTATAAAGCTTATGAGTAAATTTGCGTGTAAATAATCTTTTCTATTGGTCTTGTACGGCCATATACCTGAAACAAATCTTCATTCTTATTGTAGAACTCAGACCTTCATTTTCAACACTGTAGAATGGTTCTAAAGGTTGTAGTTTGATCAAATGTGATTAAAAAACCCTAAATTCTACCCAAACAACCATGTGTATGACTTTATTTGACTTGGAAACTTCTATGATTATGTAGTACAACTTCCAATTTTATTAAAATTAATTTGCTCAGTTTTTGATCTATGTTTAAGTTTATAAAGACCAATCCAAGCTGAATTTTTGAGTTGTACAACCCATATTTGCACTGGTATGGCCTCCATAGTGGCCCAGCTCATCAAAAAATAGTTTTATTTCATTAAATTCCTCTTTGACAGTCTCAAATAGAATTAAATCCTGAATGGTATGGCCTTGTACAATTAGGAATAGTGGAAGAATAGTTTCAAATTTTCATAAAGTTAAGGCATCTATTATGGCATTGGAAGTTTGAGAAAAATTAAAAATTTCATTCAGTAAAGTTTCCAAAAAAGTTTCTCAAAAATCTAGGGTTTGAGAGGGTCCCACACAAAACTATGCAAAGGCTTTTTTTTTACTTGGAAATATTTTTCATGGATAAATTAGATTTTACATGCCAAACAATTTTTTTATTCTCATAGAGCCAAAAATTAGGTTTATATGTAAAATTCTCTCTTTGTAACTTGTAAATGCTCTTAGAGCACTTAGAAGGGCTAATTTTGTGTAGAGATTTGAATTAAGGAGGTCAAGGGTTCCAATATTTTTTTTGGAAGAAGTTTTTATATAGTATGTGCTTTTTATAAGGAATATTCCTTTTAAAATTTTTTTTGGTATGCTTTGCAAGTTGTAAAAAGCATACATGTTGTAAAATCATGAATACTAGTTGGAAAAATGCAATATAATTTTGTTTCTTTTGATTTTAGTGAAATAAGGTTATATTTTGGTGAAATAAGGTTGTATTTTGGTGAAATAAGGGTGTAATATTTTTATTTTTTGGTGAGGTTAAGTGAAAAACCCATAAAAAATCTCTTTATTCTCTACATGGATGTTAAGTGAAAAGCCTCATAGAAGCATTATCTTGTGCAAAGTGATTTTAGTGAGTTTGTTGTTTATTTCATTTGTCACACTTATTTTGCATTATGTTGCACTTACTTTTATTTTTCACAACTAGTTTCATTTCAAGATGACAAAGATTCAGAATTTGCTTTTAGATGGTGACAGATTAATGATTTCTAATTATTCTGATTGGAAATGTTTGATGGAGTCTTCATTAGTTTTCAATGAGCTATGAGATGTTGTAAAGAATGAAAATCCTACATTGCCTAAAAAACAAGATAAACTTGATGTTTTTAATCTACAGTATTCTAAGGCCCTATATTTAATCAAGTGCTATTGTTCTCAAGATACTTACATACATATTGAAAACTCTCCTCATAGTTACACTGCATAGAAAACCTTATTTTATTTGTATGATAAAAAACCTAAGCATAAGAAGATAAATATCTACATGCAGTTGTTTACTTTGTCATTAGAAGAAGATGGGGATTTAGGAGAGTACATACCTAAATTGAAGAATATTACTATTGAGTATACTAAGGTTGGGTTTGGAAAAATAAATGATGATCTCATAATTATTTCTACATTGAAAGGACTACTTGTGTCCTATAAGAAATTTTAAAAATATTACATGTCTCTAATAAGATCACAAGAATTAGTTCTGATAAATTGGATGAGTTGATTATTTAACATGACCTCTCTCTACCCAAGAAATCCAAGAAAACTGAGGAAGCCCATGTTTCAAAGTCCTAGCATAGTTCATCTTCTTCTGGTAAAAAAAACTATAGAGGGTATAGTTATAGAGGGGGTAAAAGTTATAGAAGAGGTAGATCTCAAAATAGAGGTAGAGGATATCATTAGAACAAATATTCACATCAACAATATAGCCATTGCCATTCAAATGAGATGAATGATAGAGGATGTGGTCACTATGATCTAGGAATTTGACTCAGGAGAGGGGGTTAGATCAAGTGTTGGTTTAAAATAAAATCAAAATGAAAATAACACACTAATAAGCATGAAATATCTAGGCCTAGACAATAGGGGGAGATTAGTAACAAACATACATATGAAAGCAATAATTAAAACATGACAAAAACCTTCCTTCACCTTCCTTAGAGCTTCCAAATGGTTTTTAGAGTGGCTTGCTTGGATTTTTCATCAAATAGTATTCATCAATGGAGTTGTTTGGCTCCTTCTCTCCTTATAACCTTTTTCTTGTGATGGATTTGACTTGGTTAAATTTTTTGGCATAATAACACTAATTGTATGAGGCTTTGAAATCATTTTTGCAAGGTAACTTTACACTATCTAAACTTCAAATTATGGTTGTGAGGCCTTTCTATTTATAGATTTTCCCATTTAATCATAATGAACCTAAACCATCCATCTCAAAATGAAATTATGTGGCTAATAATCCATTCAAATTTGGAGGCTAAAATTAATAAATGCTCTCATAAATATTTTAGATAGAGAGGCATTAAAGAGGCATGGGAGGGCTTAATCAAATATTTATTGTAATTAAGGCTTGTGTATGCCAACCCATAGAATGATGTCTTAGATGATGAAATTATTCAATATAAATTTCCATTAATGAAATATTCAACAAGTTTCATGTAAAATTAACTTAATCTATTGATTCAAATTAATTAGCCTTAAACATGATTTATCAATTTTGGTGCAAATCTTGGTAATTGGTGCTCAAATTAATCAAATTAGTCAAAATGTCATATTATTGGCTCAAAATTTTATTAGATTAGAATTGGAAGGTGATGTTAGATGCATTGGAACTACTATCCCATTTAGGATGTTTATAACACAAAATAATAAAGTCACGTATCTTGTGCAATAAATTTGGTAGAAAAGAGCAATCCAGAGCACCCAGGTGTGAAATCATCATTTTGACTTAAAATGATCTGATCAAAGTTAGTTGTCTCATAAAATTCATAGCCCCATTTAGGGATACATTGGCCAAAATTGGCACTTGTATATGAAAAATTTGAATCATTTAATGTATTTTAATATTTTTAGGCTAAATTGTGCATTTTGATATATGATATAAATTGGTCAAAAACCTGGTTGGAGGTTATTCGTGGCTAGTTTTAGGTGTCTACAATTCACCCCTATTTGGGAAGGCATTGTAAGCTATAAGCATAGTAACATCTTCCTCAAATAAAGAGAAAAGGTCTTGCATGCCTACAAATGGAATGATAATGGATGAACTATATAATGCCCCCTTGAGTGAATGGTTGGCACAAGCAGTTCAATAAATATTCCCTCAAAAAGAAAAAAGTGAAATGAGGGGACCAAAGAAAGGAAGATGATGGGGTGAGAACATAATGATTTGAAAAAGTAATCAAAACCAATGAGAATGAAAGTGGGATGGTGTAAAATGGTTTGACCAAAGGTGGTTATAAGCATTATACCATGATAGTGGTAACATGGTATGATAACACAATGATTTACCCAAAGGCAATTATAATCATTGAGAAGATAGAGATACCTTAGTTAAGTCAAACAAACATGACAATAACATGCCCCTATTGGGTAGAAGAAGGTAAATTGGTGATAAGATAATGATTTTCCCAAAGGTGGTTAGAATCATTTATAAATGTAGGTGGGATGGTGTACAATGATTTGCCCATAGGTAGTTATAATCATTAGACCTATATTATGGAAAACATGATTGATATTGGATGATGATGATGATGATGATGATGATAACTTGACATAGAGGGTAATGATGAATTGGAACAACCTACTAGTAGGGAGATGATCGTTTGAACTAACAAAGGTTGAAATTTTTTCATGGTTAATTACTCTATTTGGGATATGATTGGGATGTTTCTAATGCTAATGTCGAGGAGATGTTGATGTTATCATTATTGAGTAGAATTATTGAAGCTAATTTTTTTTATAACACTGTACAGTAGGCATCATGATATAACATCATGAGGATAGGGTTGAAAGATGCATAAGGACTGATTCCCATAATCTAATTTTCAAGGGAAAATAATGCACTAGTGATAAAAACAATGATGGAAATGTAGATGTATGAATATAGATGGATTCAAGTATAAGTGTGCAAGGAATCACCCTATAAATGCATATAGACTAAAATGAGGCAACAATGTCGAAAGTAAACAAATAGGAACACAAACAACAAACAAACAAACAAGCAAAGAAACAAACAAAAAAAAAAATAGTTAGTCTTAATGTTAGTATAAACAATACAATGAACATTTCCCTTAGAAAATAGGTGACAACTTAACAAACAAATAAGATGGGGGAAAAAAAAAGGAGCCAACTTAACAAACAAATAAGGGGGTGGCTGAGTTGTCTCTATATGCACTAGGCAAGTAGATGCTACCTACATAGTTACATGGATGTAATATCCAATAAACACTTTAGGCCAGATGTAGTTCTCCTAAGAAATGGGAATAAAATGATAATTAATGAAAAAAAAACCATGATGGATGTGATAACTAATGAAAATGAGGAAAGCATGTGAGAAAGGCCATTAAGGATGGGTAAACTAAGTCACAAGTGATTTTCTTGTGACTTAGTAAGGGTTCCTAGAATCCTTAAGGAAATAAAGTGGTCAATGTTTTTGTTTTTTCTAATGATTTTACAATTGTTTTTGGAATTTTTGAGTATCTCAACTCAGTTAAGAATGACGAGACACTAAACAGTCCAAGATCACAAAATGGCTAGAGCATTTCTTAGGATGTTCGTAAAAATAATGAGAGCATGGATTAGGTTTCTTAAAAAAAAGAGGGAGCATGGCTTAGGTTGCTCATAAAATGGTGAGAGAATGGTTTAGGGTGACTAAGCTAACCTTAATAAGTATCAAGCATTGCCTACACAGTCCCAAGATGAGACCTCAAGTCACTATAGTTCTACCTTACAATGGAGGAATCTGACTAGTGTATCAACCAATTAAAACAAAATAGGCATAGTTGGTATGAAGGCATAATATGGAATATAAAATGGCTAGTTGGTATTTCAAGGCATGATAAATGAATATTTCCCCTATTTTTCCCATAGGTAGTTATAACTAGGAGACAATGACATAGGTCAATGATATTAATTTGCCCATAGGTGGTTATAATCAGTAACAAGACCGATGGGACACTGATTTTCTCATAGGTGGTTATAATTAGGCACACTTGGTATATAAAATGGAATAAATAATTAAGGATGTAACTACCAAACTACTATCTTCCTACTCCAAAATACTACCTCTATCTAGAATGTGTGAAATAACTACTAAAACTAGATCTAAATCCTCTTGTTTAAAATGGTGATGGAGCCAAATAGAACAAAACCATGATCATAGGGATAGATAGGGAGGGAGAAAAAACTTGGTTGATGGGAAAGGTATGGTAGAATAGACATGTGATAATAAAAAGTGATAGGTTGGTAGGATTATAGGATGGTAAAATGGTATATTACAAAGAATAATATTGATAAAATGATATAACTTGAAATGGTCCTTATAGAAAATACACCAAATCAATCAAACATATTACCACTTGAGGTGGATAATGTTCATCATCTCATCAAATTCATTTTTATCTAGTGTGGCAAGCCTATATGTTCCTATTCCTTAGTTTGTCATAATGATGAAAGGACTAACCCAATTGGGCTTGAACTTTCTTTTTTGCTTATTTTAGTCTATGGTATTCTTTTAGTTCTCTTTAAGGATAAGATCACCGAGCTCAAATTATCTTTGTTTCATGCACTAATTGTAGTGGCCTCAAAGTTAGTTTTGATAGGATTGGAGATTGTTCACCATATCCATGCATTTCTCATCAAGTAATTCTAGCTCTTGTAGTCAAACTTCTTGATAGTCATTGTCATCTAGGACATGTTTAAAAGAGAAGTGTAGAGAAGGCAACTCAACCTCAATCGGAATAATAGCCTCAATACCATAAACAAGTGAATATGGAGTGGCTCATGTGGGTGTACGGTGATTGATACAGTATGCCTATAAGTCAAGGAATATCTAAAGGTGCTAGTCATGATCAACATCATTGAAAATATTTTTGAGAATATTGATAATAGTTTTGTTTGATTGTTTGGCCTGGTCATTACCTTGAGGGTAATATGCCATAGAAAAGTGTTGTGTGATTTGGTACTTGAAACATAGAATTTCGACATCTTTATTTTTGAATGAGATTCCATTATTAGATATAATATTGGAATGGATACCATAGTGGTAAATGAGATGGTTGAAAATAAACTTGGAAATTTGCTTTCTAGTCACATAAGTGAGGGGTATAGCTTGAACCCACTTAGTGAAATATTCAATGGAAGTAAGGATATATTTATGGCTATTAAATGAGGTGGGATTGATATTACCAATGAGGTTGAGGTCCCATGTAGCAAATGGAAATGGTGTTAACATTGGTTTCAGAGTATTGGGTAGGGCATGAATCAGATTGGTATGCCATTGACACTTGTCACACTTATTTACATATGCAACTACATCTACATTCATCATGGGCCAATAATAACTAGTATACAAGATATTTTTGGATAAGACTAGCCCACTGGTGTGGGCTCCACATACTCCATGAAATTCCCATAATGCTAGTGTATATTCTACCAAAGTTAAACAATAAAGTAGAGTTCCATCAAAACTACGATGGTAAAGGGTTAATCTGAGTAAATTATAACGAGTAGTTTGATGGATGAAGGATTTAGATTTTTTGAAGGATAAGTCAGGTGGAATAATTTGGTCATGGAGATAGTTGTAAAGGTATGAATACCAGATAGAGCTAGGACCAATATTATCACAAATCATTATAATGATTAAAGTTGTATGAGCTGGCACTAGAAAGTTCTTGATGAGGAATTGTTATTCTTTAGCTATGTCTTTTTGTTTAATCATAGATCCAATAGTAGTCATAGAATCTATGGTTCTATTATTTGCGCTTAGTATATGTTTAAATTGGACATAAAAAATCTACCATTTGAGAGTGTCAACCATGGCTTTGTATGGCATTAGCTTATCATATTTAGTCTAAAAGTGGTCTGTGACCTGATTGATGATCAACTAAGAATCACCATTAACCTTGAGATGAGATATGTTCTATTTAAATTCTTGTCAAAGTCATATAACAAGTGATTCATATTTAGCCATGTTGTTGGTACAAAGAAAGTTGATCTTGAATGATTTAGGGATTAGATCCCCCTATGGTGTAATCAATAAAAGGCCTACCCTTAATCCATGTACTGTGAATGACCCATCAAAATACATCTTATAGTGCTCATCCTTAAGAGGTATGTCAATGATGGTCATTATATATTCATCATGAAATTGGAATGTGAGTGGCTCTGTATCAATAAGGGGTACTTTAGTAAGATGATCTATAAGAATTTGCCCCTTAATGGATTTTTAGTTGATGTAATCGATGTTAAAATCATTGAGAAGCATGATCCATTTGGCCATACGACCTTGTAAATATATTTTAGATAGTAGATAATTGAGTGAATATAATTTTGAAATAACCATAGTCTTATTGTTTAACATGCAATGGTGCAATTTTTGAGCTATGAAGACCATGGCTAAACATGATTTTTCTATGAGAATATAATTATGTTCATAAACAACCAATGTATGGCTTAATTAGAACACAACATACTCACCATTATCATCATTTTAAGCCAAAGTTACGCCCAAGGAATTATTAACAATAGATAGATATAATAATAATGGCTTTCCTGACATAAGAGGTAACAAAATAGGTGGATTTGCTAGATAGTCTTTTAGTTGTTGAAAAGATATTTGGTAGTGATCATCCCAGTGAAATGTGACTTTCTTATTTAGAATATGCATAAAAGGATGGCATTTTTTGGCCAACTATGATATGAAGCATCAAATATATTGGATCTTGCCCTACAAAATATGGAGCTACTTCAAATTAGTCGATGGTGGCATCTTTATTATGGTTTGGACTTTGGTTGGATCAATTTCAATGCCTCGATAAGACATAATGAAGCCAAGTAATTTTACTGATGTGACTCCAAAGACACACTTATTAAGATTAAGTTTTACTTTATACTCATGTAATCTTTCAAATATTCTATGTAGCATTGATGGATGATTGACCCTAGTCTTTGATTTGCTAAGAATGTCATCAACATAGTCTTCAATAATATCATGCATCATATTATGAAATATGACAATCATGGCTCTTTGATAAGTGACCCTTGAATTTTTAAAACCAAATGACATAAATTAATAACAAAATGTTCCCCATGGAGTGGTGAATGTTGTCTTGTGTTGGTCTTCTAGTGTTGTCCTGATCTAGTTTTACCTTAAAAAGCCATCCATTAATGAAAGCATCTCATAACACATTGTGGAATTGACTATCATGTTAATGTTTGGAAATGGAAAATCATCCTTGGGGAAATATTTGTTTATATCCTATAAATCATTACATATTCTAATTCCTTATGGACTTTTGTTGACTAACACAACATTAGAGATCCACTCTAAATAGTCGATCGATCGAATATATCCTACTTCCAAGAGTTTTTCCAACTCTTTCTTCACTAATATAGTAATGTGAGGATGAATCTTATGAAAATTTTGTTTCACTAGTTTGGCATCATGATTTACCACAAGGAGGTACATAACCAAAGTGAGGTCTAAACCAAGCATGTCAGAATATGCCCATATAAATATGTCAATACACTCCTTCAAAAGGGCTATAATGACTTCATACTCCTTCTTAATAAGGGATACACCTAGCTTGATCCACTTTGGGTTATTGGGGGACCTGATGTTCACCTTTATTGTTTCCTCTGCTAAAAGGGTTAAACCATCTTCAAGGATAGTGGGCAATGATCTGAACTAATTTGTAATGTTAGAGTCCTATGTTAGGAGTGGATCTTTGAGTTCCCCTGGGTATGATTAATTAAATTCCCCCAATTGGAGGTTTGGCCATGTAAAAAAAACTATTGGAAACTCCTAAATGATTTAATCAAAAGCTTGTTGTTCTTCAAAACGAAACTCAGACTCATAGACAAGTTCATAATTAGTGGCTCATGAGCTATACTTGAATAAGGTTGAACACCCCCATCTAATAGTGCATAAAATAGGTTTTCACCACTAGACTAGCATTATTTATTTACTTTTTCCCTAGTTAAAAAGTGCCTCAAAGAGGTTTTCACTTTGGGATCTCAATGTTTTATTTAATTTCTTTTGGCTAAGGGTGTTCATCCACTCTCCAAAATAGGCTTTAAGATCCAACTTGATTGAGAACCCTAATTTATGGTCCCCATAGAACATTATCTTTAAGGCTTAGAAAATTGTAGAAAGCTTTGTCATTTTAAAACTCATCAATTGGCACATTGGATTCTTGTTGGTCTTAGTCTATCAGTTGGTGATAATATAATGGTAGTGGGTTGTGATGAATGACTAGTCTAAGGGTACAAACAAAATGAAGGTTAAATAGGTTGATCTTACTAGATATTTAAAAAGGATATGATCAAACTTTGCTTTACTGTCAACATCATCATCACTAGTAGATGGTGATGGAACATCATTATGGTATATGGGGTTACCCCCAGGTGGTTTAAATCCAAGTCCATAGGGCCCTTTATATTTGATCATAAAAATTGGCTCAAGTATTCCTTATTGATTTGGTTTGAGGCCTCCTCCTTCATAGTATTAATTCTTCATGTTCATATTGGGAATAAGATACTTTTCATTCTCATAACAATCATCCTACTTATCATTGTACAATCATGATTCATCTCCTTCAAGAGGGTCCTGTTCTAGGCTAGATGATTGTATAAATGTGATGGGTCCTAGACTATACTTTTTACTTTTGCCCTTTTATTACCATTTTGGATGAAGTGGATTGGATTTAGGTCTTTCAAAGGAATTTGGGTTCTGTGGAAGGTTTAAAATGTGAAATGTATCATGGGTCAAATACTCTCCTAGGCCATTAGGCAAGATGGTATAATGATTGGATATCTCAAGAGGTGGCATGTGGGAAAGGGAATCAAGGGTTTTGTTGGGTGAATATTTTATTAACCAGCTAACTGGTGAGAAAAATAGGTCTCTTCAACCACAACATAGGGATATTGGTTAGCCAAATGTGCAGGTCTACTATATTAGCAGGGGACAAATCTCTCCTCTCATCAAGGGGAGGTTCCCTATAAGTATGAGGCACTATATACTATATATATATGCAAAAAATAACACTTAGGGGTAGGATACACCATCCATCTCTCTTCTTTCAGAGATGATGTTCACAAACAAAGGAGAAAATCCTGGTGAAAGCACTAAAGGCACTTCTCTTATTTTAGAAGTGTTCTTGCAGGGAACAGTAGGAGTTCTTTTAGGTAGTGATAAGTAACCAGTAACATGGACATAGTAACCAACAGCCTGAGATGTAGCACAAAGTCTCCACCTCAACTACCCAAGAGTGAGATACAAAGGATAATGGGGGCACAAAGTCATCCCAGAATCCTCAACATAGAAATAGAAACATAAAAATGCACACTGAAGACAACTATAATAGCACAAAGTTTGAAAGTAACTAACTTCAAGACATCTTCCTTATCACTTCCACTAATTCTACTTGTTAGATTAAATAAATAAGAATGCATCTAGAAGATAGACATAAGAACAATCTCCTAAAATGGTACAAGCTATAACAGCACAAAGTTTGTAAGTAACTTGATTTCTCATTCAGATAAAATAATATGAACAATAATTTGAGCTCAAAGTCTTAGTATTCACCTTTCAATTTGGGCAGAGTTTTTGCTTCTATGATCAAAAAGATCTCCCTTGCATAAAATAGGATTTTATAATATATAACAGCCCAAAAAAGACTAGTGCACCTTTCCTTGGAGTGACCCATGTTGCATTCAATGCTTTGAATACGTCTTCAATTTTGTCATTTGACCAGTTTGGAATAGGGTAGCTGCCTTAACTATGGCATGTTATTTCATCTCACAAGTCCTCTCTTAGGTCTGGGTCATCTCATCTGACTCTTCTTATTTGCATAGCTGCCCACTTTGTCTTTACTCCAAGGGGGACAAATAGGTGGTGTCTTCAATGTTTAAGGGCTCAAATATCTATTCTATAGATTGTTCTAGCTACTAGAATAACTTCTATGTAGATATTTCCCTCTTTATCTCCTCCTAGTTTTGTCTTTTCCTAGAAACTAAGCCTTTAGGGCTATATTCTTAGCTTTGTTAGCTCTTTTAGCTCCTCCATTAGTAGTTCTTCCCTTTGGAGTTTTGGCCTTTGAATACATTTGGGTCCGCACTCAAGCCTTCAAAGATCAACGACTATTTCATTACTGTGAATTTGATGTCTTCAGGCCTGTTGCCAGACTTTTGGATCTCAATGGCTAGTTTGCGACGTTCAACTTTGACATCTATGGGACCATCACTTTCCTTGATAATTCCTTTAGTTTTCTTGTTTTGTCCTTTCTTGGAGGGGAGCTACCCTTCAGGGCCTTGAGAAATGGTCTGATTCCTTCAAAGAGAGCTTCTCACAAGGGTACCTACCCTTTGGGGGGTCTTCAGATGAACTTCAGGCTTATTTCTTGAGAGAGTCTTTAGGTTAATTCCTTCAGAAAAAATGTCCAAAGGAATCCTTTTCTTTGTTTCATCTGCTTTCCTTCAAACTCTTTTCCATGGGCTTTTCTCTCGATGGGATTTTCTTTTGGCTTATTTCTTTGGACAAAAGTCTGAAGGAATTCCTTCAGACTTTTTGTTCGAAGGAAATGCCTTAATCATTTTTCCACGTTCTTTTCCTGAAAGAGAATTGTGCCCTCTACAAGGACTGTTCAAACCTGAAACTATCCTTTGGGATTTTTTAGTGGTCCATCTACTTCCTACTTTCCCTCTACAAGGGCTATCTGACCTCCACAATTGCTTTTTGGAAAAGTTGCAAGGGTCCATTTTGGCTCCCAAGTGCTTTCCACAAGGGCACTTGTCCTTCGGGCTCTTGGAAGACCCCTTCAAACTTCCTGATTGAAAAAATGGCTAAGTGTTGAACCTGTTTCTTTCCTATAGAGTCTATAGAAACCAACCTGTAGAGTCGGTAGAAACCTGTAGAGTCTGTAGATTTTAGCCTGCGGAGTCCGTAGTTTCAAGCCTGCAAAGTCCATAGATTTTTGAAAATCTTGAAGAATGGAGAATTTGAATGCACAAAACAATTTTTGAAAAGGGAAGAGAGGACTTTGGTCTGTAAGACCAAAATATTTCAAATGTTATCCCAAAAATGAGTGATATTTTTGGAGACAATAGCTAGCTCTAGTTGGGGAACTTCCTTCAGTTGAAAACTTGGAACAACTAAGGGGAGTAGAAACTAGAATCTCCAATGCCTTGAAGTATGCCATTGGGCCATGGAGTCATGATACCCAAAAAGAAAGGCACCAAAAATGAAAATGAAAAGTACAAAATAGAATAAAATACTATACAAATGTACATATGTACAAGTGAACATATCTGATACTTCAAGAATTGAAGTGATTCAAACACTGCTCATTATGAGACAATGAAAATGGCATTCTATCCTGATAAACCAATAGGAAACCATTTTGTCCCTAGAATCAATGATGGGTGAATGGAAATATCCACCAAGAATCACATTTCTTGTGCACTCCTTTTGGTTCTTTCTTCTTTCCCCATGGCAAGATGTGGTCTTCAATCTGAAAACCATAAATCTTCAGTCTCTCCATGAAGACTTCCTTTTCTTGACTTTGGTGTGTAACAGTATGGTACACTACCATAGCTTCCTATTCTTTTGGTTTAGTCTAGGACATATCTTAATTATCAACATCAAACATCTGATAAACCACTAACTCAGCATCTCCTTTGTTGTGAAGGAGTTTGACATCTTTGTCTTGAGTGAATTTTAACCCATGTAACAGAAATTCATACTCAACAGTGTTGTTGGTGTTTCTAAATTGCAACTCATGTGAAAGAGGAAGAATATCCCCTTGAGGAGATATCAACATCATCCCATCTCTAACACCGGTAGAGGAAGTGCTGCCATCAAATTCCTAGATCCAAACCTCATCAAAAATTGATCTTCTATCAGATTTTTCTTCATTAGAGACAGAAGATCCTTTTTCATTTATACTGTGCCCTACTAATTCTTTTGATGTCTCATTTTAAATTATTTTCAGATTTCTACCTATAGGAATTTCATCTACTGAAACATGAACATCCTCAGTAGACAAAAGAAATTACCCTTGCCTAAAGACTCAAATAGAATTTGAGCTTTAGGTGCTGATGTCTGAGTGATAACATATTTTACTTCCTTTTTAGGGAGTAGCCTCTTCATGATGCCTTTGATAGGGATCCTTGCCTTAGATAGGTCCATGCTCAACTCTTCTCCAACATCCTTGCATAAATTTCACCTAAGGAGGATTCCATATGATGCTGGGATGTTGGCCACCAGGACAATCATCTTGATTCTTTTGTCCAGGAACTCTACAAATGCAAATTGAGCATCCTTGATTTGTCCCAGTAGTGGGACTTGTTTGTTCTCCATGGATGAGCATCTCCCAAATGTCTTGGTTAGTGTAAGACCAAGGGATTCTACTGCTTTTGTGGGCATGACATTGTTAGATGCATTAGAATTAATGATATAGTTGCTCAGCTTGTGACCATTTATCAATAGGGAAACATATAAAGGATCTACTTTTCTAGGGGCAGTAGGAGGAGTAATGACAAGATTTTTTTGGGATGGGCATGTTCCTTAGGGGATCATGAGTTACCTTTATAATCTCTTATCTTACAGGGACAACTATATTCTTCACACACTCCACCAATCTGTCCAACTGCTCAGGGTTGGCTTGTAGGAATTCAAATTCAGTCATTTGAATTTTGGTTTTCTTGACATGGTCAATTATGTCAAATGAATGAAATGGACTAGGAAGAGAGGATGAGAGTTCATCCTTTTGGTTTTTGGGAGGGGGAGGATTGGCCTATGGATTTGAAGTTGAAGGTACAAAAATGTTTGGGGTACTTACTTTTTTAGCAACCACCAGGTCCTTAGGCTGGAAAGGTAGAGTGGTTCCATGCTTAGCAATCAAAATTGATGGTTGAGGTCGCTCCTCTATCTTCTCTTTATCAAATTTTTGGGCTGACTAATTCTTGGACTGGGTGAACACTGCGTATGATCCCTCATCTGCTTTACCTTCACTTCTAGGTTCATCCTGATAATTTAGGAAACCAATGTGGGAGTCGCTAGCTAATTTTTCTTGGTCTAATACAAAGAGATCAGTGTCATTTTCTTAATCAAACTCAGGTTGGAAAGAGAAATCATGTTCCATTTCCAGATATCCAACTGCTAAGTTGGTTGGAGGTGCTTCAAGGGCAAGGTTCCTTTATGGGGGAGGAAGATGATTTGTTTGCCCTTGATTCTTGGTAGCATTTCCTTGATACAACTGGTTCTAAAATGTCCTCCTTGGCATATCTTGATAAGGAGGAGCAGACATACCTTGGGCCACTTGTCTTTTCAAGGCTAGCAGTTCATTTTCTAGCTTTTGCACCATTTGATCAGTGGTGCATGTAGGTGGGTATTCTAAAGATGAAGAGGATTTACCTCTGTTAGGATCTCTATTTATATTTCCTACCAAGATAAGGTCATATTAGACCTTAGTAGCCAAGTTTTGAGCAGAAGTAAGGTCTATGTGTCTAGCTCATCTCAACAAAAAACTCACTTCAGGCAACTGTGAGTTGATGAAGAAACACTTGAGATTCTTAGGTGTTGGCTGGGCAATCATGGGAATCCTATTCCTTAGCTTTTCAAACTTGGAAATGAAGTCCCTCATAGGTTCATGGGGTTCCTTATTCATTTGTGTGAGCTGGGATAGCAAGGCATGTGCATCTTTTGCAGACTTGAACCTTGCTTTGAATTTGGCTTTGTGTGTGTCCCAGTCAGTTACTGACCTAGCCTGCAGATGGTAGAACTAATTTGTAGTAGCACCTTGTAGTGTTTCCATGAAAAGTCTAACTACCACATCCTTAAATTCCATGCCTATCACACCATAGGCTATGCTAAAGGAAGCAATATGTTCATCAGGGTGAACTCTCCCATCACCAAAAAATTTGGGGAAATTCTTCCTTGAACTGTGTGGAAGCTCATGTAGAGGTGGGGTCAAATTTAGTAGACTAAAAGAGTTACCCTAGGGGCATTGATCCATGATTTGATTATGTAGAAGTGGGATCACAAATATGGGTGGAGTATGGATAGGCAAAGCTCTGCTAATAGTAGAAAAAGAAGCTCTGCCTTGTATTGGTGACTTGGTATGGGTAGGAGGAAGACTTCTAGTTCATTGAAGGTGAGGTTGTGGAGGAAACAAATCAAAATTTGTCTTCTGCACCAACTCAAAAATAGGGTCAACAACACCTTAAGATTTTTGGCTTCTTGTATAACATGAAACTATCAAATTGTAAGACAAAAATGAGAAAGAACTGGTCCTATTTTAGCTTGAAGCTTGAGACTTCAAACTGTTGTTCTTCTCCAACAGATCTGGTTTGTAGACCAAATTATATAATGGAGATGGAGGAAGATGGTAAGGCTATAATGATAATGGGTAAGACACAAAATAGATTTGCTAGAGTCTATAATGGATAAGGGTAGGGACTGCTTTAATCTAAAACTTGAGGCTTCAGACTACACATTCATCCCCAGCGGAGTCACCAAAAAAAATGTTGGGTGAATATTTTGTCAACCAGCTAATTGGTAATAAAAATAGGTCTCTTCAACCACATCATAGGGAGATTGGTCAGCCAGATGTGCAGGTTTACTACATCAGCAAGGGACAAATCTCTCCTCTCATCAAGGGGAGGTTCCTTATAAGTATGAGGCGGTATATACTATATATATATGTAGAAAATAACACTCAGGGGTAGGATACACCATCCATCTCTCTTCTTTCAAAGATGATGTTCAAAAACAAAGGATAAAATACTAGTGAAAGCACTAAAGGCACTTCTCTTCTTTCAAAAGTGTTCTTGTAGGGAATAGCAGGAGTTCTTTCAGGTAGTGACAAGTAACCAGTAATAGGGATGTAGTAACCAATAGCCTTAGATGTAGCACAAAGTCTCCACCTCGACTACCCAAGAGTGAGATACAAAGGAGAATGGGGGCATAAAGTCATCCCAGAATCCTCAACATAGAAACATAAATAGAAAAACACACACTAAAGACAACTATAACAGTATAAAGTTTGAAAGTAACTGACTTTAGGACATCTTCCTTATCACTTCCACTAATTCTGCTTGTTATATTAAATAAACAAGAATGCGTCTAGAAGACAAACATAGTAACAATCTCCTAAAATGTCATAAGATATAACAACACAAAGTCTGCAAGTAACTTTCTTTCTCATTCAGATAAAATAATATAAACAACAATCTGAGCTCAAAGTCTCAATATTCACCTTTCAATTTGGGCAGAGTTTTTGCTTTTGTGATCAAAAAGATCTCCCTTGCATAAAACATGATTTTACAATATATAATAGCCTAGAAAAGACTAGCACACCTTTCTTTGGAGTGACCCATGTTGCATTCAATGCTTTGAATGTGTCTTTAGTTTTGTCCTTTGACCAGGCTAGAATAGGGTGGCTACCTTAACTATGGCATGTTATTTCATCTCATACATCCTCTCTTGGGTCTGGGTCATCTCATCTGAATCTTCTTGTCTATGTAGCTACCCACTTTGTCTTTACTCCAAGTGGAACAAATAGGTGGCGCCTTCAATTTTTAAGGGCTCAAATATCTATTATGTAGACTGTTCTAACTACTGGAATAACTTCTATGTAGACATTTCCCTCTTTATCTCTTCTTGGTTTTGTCTTTCCCTAGAAACTGAGCCCTTGGGGATATATTCTTAGCTTTTTTTATCTCTTTTGGATCTTCCATTAGCAGTTATTCCCTTTGGCATTTTGGCCTTTGAATGTATTTGGGTCTGCGCTCAAGCATTCAAAGATCAATGACTATTTCATTGTCATGAATTGGACGTCTTCGGGCCAATTGCCAGACTTTTGGATCTCAATGGCTAATTTGCAATGTTCAAATTTGATGTCTATGGGCCCATCACTTTTCTTGACAATTCATTTGACTTTCTTGTTTTGTCCTTTCTCGGAGGGGACCTGCCCTTTGGGGCCTTTAGAAATGGTCTGGTTCCTTCGACGAGAGCCTCCTGCAAGGGTACCTACCCTTTGAGGGGTCTTCAAATGACCTTCAGGATTATTTCTTCAAAGAGTCCTTAGGTTAATTCCTTCAGACAAAATTTCTAAAGGAATCATTTTTTTTGTTCCATCTGCTTTCCTTCAGACTCTTTTTTGCGGGCTTTTCTCTTGGTGGGCTTTTCTTTGGGATTATTTCTTTGGACAAAAGTCTGAAGGAATTCCTTTAGAATTTTTGTCTGAAGGAAATGCCTTAATCATTTTGTCGCATTATTTTCCTGAAAGAGAACTATGCCCTCTGCAAGGACTGTTCAAGCTTGGAACTATCCTTTGGGCTTTTGCAGCAGTCCATCTGCTTCCTACCTGCCTTCCACAAGGGCTGTTTGACCTCCATGGTTGCTTTTTCAGAAAAGTTTCAAGGGTCTATTTTGGCTCCCAAGTGCCCTTTGCAAGGGCACTTGTCCTTCAGGCTCTTGGAAGATCCCTTCAAACTTCTTGATTGAAAAAATGGCTAAGTGTTGAACTTATTTCTTTCTTGTAGAGTCTGTAGAAACCAATTTGTAGAGTCCGTAGAAACTTGCAGAGTCTGTAGATTTGAGCCTGTGGAGTCCATAGTTTCAAGCCTGTAGAGTCTGTAGATTTTTGAAAAGCTTGAAGAATGGATAATTTGAATGCATAGAACAATTTTTGAAAAGGGAAGAGAGGAATTTGGTCTGTAAGACCAAAATAGTTCAAATGTTGTTCCAAAAATGAGTGATATTTTTGGGGACAATAGGTTTTAGGATCAATAAAATTATCCTCTAGTAAATCAAGGAGTATTACCTTTCCCTTATCTTATTTGTCCACTAGATTCATGCTGAACTAGTAGTTTTAGCTCTTAAACTCAACCTCTAGGTGTTTACAGTGATCGTATGGATGAAAATATCCCAGTATACAAACTTCCATTATTGAGTGAGAGAATTTGATACATTAGTAAAACATAAATGGGACAACATCAATTTAATGTAACCAAGGTCTTCCAAAAATCATATTGTATGACAAATTGAGATCTAGCACATGGAAAAGTGTATCATGGGTCAAGGGCCCAAGGATAACTGGTAAATAAATTATCATAGGCTTTGATGGTTATAATTTTTGATTGAATATATACCATCATGTACTTAAGAAGCTTAATGAGATTTAGAGACACTATATTTAGACTTGATCTATTGTTTATAAGGACACATTTCACTTTATGCCACTTTATGCAAACTTCAATGTACAATGGATTATTATGTAGTAGGCCAAGGGATGACACATCGCTTTGGTTGAAAGTTACTTGTTGGGTTGGAGCTAGGTGTCCAACCAAAGCTTGGAATTTGTCAGGGGATATGTCACTTGAAATAGTAGATTAGCTAAAGAACTCATTGAAAATGTTTTTATGAATTGTTAATGTATGCAAAAAATCTAAAATGGAGATTTGTGCTGGCATCTTTTGAAATTGATCCATAATGTCAAACTTATTTTATTGGTCAATGTTAAATGCCTTGTTTGAAGGTATAACAACTGGTTGGGTGATGAGCAAAGTGGTAGATGACTATGGGCCTAGGATGGTAATATTTGAACTCCCTATTGTGATTGCATAATTAGGATTAGATACATGACCATGATTACTAATAGATGATGGTGATGGTGGGAGAACAAATAGGATAAGTCTTGATTATTGGTGTACTTATGCATGGTCACAAGGTAATGATGATTTATTGATATAGGGTCCAAAAGTAGTAATCCCTGCTTATTGGTATGCCTGTATGTGGTCCCAAGTTAAGGAAGGATTGTCAATGTGATTTGGTGGATTGACATTGTTTATAAAATGTCTTGATTGATTGGTATTTGGTCTTAGATTGATGGAGATGGTTCTAACGTAACCTCTTGCAATATGACCTATAAATTTATTATAGTCATGTGTGACTGCATGGTAGGTCTATTGGTTATTACTAGTATGAACTTGGTTTTGTCCATTATTTCGATGCTATTGGTTCTATTGTTGGTGATTCTATTGGTTTGACCTTAGTTGTTAAATATGTTATTATTGGTGTTGCACTGGCTATTATTTCTATTTTGGTTGGTTGTTATGTTGGGGAAAATGGTTTTGATAGATTTTAAGGGTATGATTGGAAGTGAAAACACCACCATCTAATGTTATCTCCCCATTCTCCAACATATTTTGAATCAAATTCTTGATTTTCACACAATGACATAAATTATGTCCATTAACTCGATGATATTTTCATAATTCATTTTGGTGTTACCAATCAGGATAAGGAATGCCCTAAGGATAATGTTTTGATATATGCCAACTAATCAGATTAGTAGTGGTGAGATTACAAAACATAGATTCAATAGGTTCTCCAAGGTCATTACAAATGCAATGAGTAGGCACTATTCTCCTTGGATGAGGAACTTGTAATGGTAGAGGCTACTACATTTGTTGCATGGGCTTAGGCTATTGCACTTGCTACATTTGCTAAAAAGGTTATGGGTTAGGCATAATTTGCATATACTTGTGAGTTGAGCAGATAGTGTTTATACCATTTAGATGTGTCTTGAATTTTTTACTCCATTTCCAACAACATTCTTGTTGTGGTTGAATAGTTTTGGTCTATCATTATTATTAGCATGTGTCGGTTGTGATGCTTGCACTTGGACTTGATGCTAGTTTTGGCTATTTTCTTGATTGGTAACTTGATTTTAATTTGATGAAGTAATATTGATGATCCCTTTGTTAATAAGGTCTCATTTGATCAATAAACCTTTGTCAATTATCTCTTTAAAGATATGCACACACTATAGTTCCAGATGATAGGATATTTCACTGTGTATATTTTTGGTAAACATAGTGGCTAATTGTTTATCTGGTAAATTATGAGTGAATTGGCTTTCAAGGGATCTCTATATTTGTATATAACTTGAAAAAAATTAATTTTCCTTTTACTTAGCTTACATCAAGATGACTAATGAATTCTCATGCTCAAGATTGTATGAGAAGTGTTGTACAAACTTATCTGAAAGATCATCAAAATTTGATATAAAATTCTTTAGAAAATTAAAAAAACACTCTAAGGTTTGTCTGACTATACTCCTTAGGAACAAAAATAAAAGGTATATATTTCTATATGCCACTGGATAACATGCAACAAAGAACATGGTCAAATGAGCCTTGGGGTCACCTTTCCCCTTGTGTTTGTCAAACTTTAGTGGTTCGTATCTCAGAGGAAATGGTATATAAAAGTACTCCATGTTAAATAAATAAGAACACACTTCATCCAAATTTAAATTTTTAGTTTATTTCCTAGCTTGGATGGCAGAAATTACAACCTTTATTTGTTGCAATTATTGGGCTAGGAAACTAGAGGGAACATTGGTTTGAGGTGGAAGATTGGCCCAGGTAGATGGTTGAGTGATCATAGGTGGAGCACTTTGATCGGGGTATGATGGAGGTATTTTTTGGGATATGTTAGTTTGGTTGGGGAATGGACTAGGAATACACATGCATGGATTAGGGTTTGAATGTTGAAATTGCATATACTATGATGTTATATTCTAGTTTGGATTAGGTATATAGGCTTGATTTTGAGGATTTTGAGGTTGTGATGGAGGAATATGGATGTACTATACCTATTGAGGTTGAATAGGGACATGTTATCAACTAATCAAACCTTATTATTGAGGGGATACTTGTGAACCAAGACTCTATCTTTAAATTAGTGGCATGTTCTACACAAAAGGGAAAGGTTGCCTAATCAATACTTAAGGAACATTAGAACCTATTTATTACATGAATCCTAGTTGGGAAGTAGATGCATGTTGGAGATTTGACATTTGTTTCTGACCAATAGTTATACACTATTGATTAGATATTATTTGGCTTTGAATTGGTTTATTGGTTTGGAAGGAAAATGGTATGTTTACTACTACCTAGTAAGGTGGAATATTGGTTGCCCCCTATTAAGGTGGAAATATGTCTTCCTAAACTATGTTGTTAGGTTTTACTATGCTTGTTATTGTGGAATAATACTCACTACCTATTGGGAAGGAGTAGGATTCAACACATTCTATTGTTGAGGCATGACATTGGTCGTTTGCTGACTACCTAATCCTATTAGTTGAGCGCTTGAAGAAGCAGCTAGTTGAGGATTAGTGGTAGTAATTTGTTGAGGTTGGGACATAGAAAATCTTAATACCTAATTTAAAAAAACACTCATGGTGTTAACTAAAGGTACACTTGTTTGTGGACTAGTTTTTTATGTACTTACACCACTTTGGTTTAAATTAGATATTACTTGCACATTATCCAATATATTTTGCTTAGTACTCTATGTAGAATAAGAAGACACTTATTCAATGTTTGGCATATGAAACAAATTTTTGACCAAAGTGTTTTGCATGAATGGGTCTACACCCTAATTTTATTGACCCATTAATTATATTAAAGCCCCTATTGAAGGAACTAAATCTATGAGAGGCCTATTTGACATGGTCATCTGATTAAAATTATGTACTACATTTAAGTAAGTTTAGTATGTTGTCTAAATATATACAAAGTGATCATCCATGGGGTCCTTTCCTTTGAAAAGCATACTAGGGTCCTGATATATCATTGGGGCTAGAGCTAAAGGATTTCTAGAAAAAGCCTATTGACTATACAAAATGTTGTGAGGCATTCTTAATAGACTTGGAAAATTCTCATGGGGGAAGTCTACTAGAAACTTAGTCCCTAAGTTTATATATATAACCAAAATATCATCTTTGTTTTCCAATAAGTGATGCTTAAATAGATAAGGATCATATATGGATGGTGTATTAACATAGTATGATTGTTGAGGAAATGGTTCTTCAACTATAGGTACCGTAACTAGGTATTACTCTATTTGTTCATAATCTTGCTTTGAGTATGGAGGCATGTTAAACAAATAATGATCTAATGGGTCTTGGTTTTGTGCCCCTATTTGAGTGTTATAATATGAATAAGGATCCATCTCACAAACAACATTATCTACATAGGGGTCTTGAACCAATTTTTATTATGCGAATACATTACTAAATCCTAGATTGTACATGAGGTCACTACTAGTGTAGGAAGATATGTTGGGATCCATAGTAAATGTTTCAAAACCAAAAGGAATAAAGTTCTATAAAATCTGAAAAAGTGATGTCTAAAAAGAGGTTCAAACTTGATCTAACCTAGTAAAAAAGATGGATATGTAAACCCAAATAGATTGATGCAATGATTTGTGATAAACAAGATAACATTAAATTTATAACTTTAAATGTATCAAACAAAAAAGTAAAGTAGATGGATCAAAAATAAAAATTCTATATTTTAGGATCAAAGTATTTTAAACGAGTCTAATCTAAGAAAAATAAATGTTACTAGGTCTTTTGGCTAAACATAGTGTCAAAAGCTAAGATCAAACAAAGGTACTTGCTAGAAATTTTTGCCAAATGACATTAAAAGTTATACTTTAAACAAAGATGAGATATTTAATCTAACAGATTTGAAATAGACAGGTGTCATTATTACCCCTTGATTTAACTAATGTATGTTGGTGTTTGTTCTTACCAAGGCAATGACTAAAGCTATTTTTAGTGAGATGCGTATTGATTTCAAGTTAATAGTACTTGTTTTTGGGTTTTTGGGATGTTATGCTAATCTATGTATACTTATAACTTTTGATCTACTATTTGGAAATAAAAAATCTTTATATAAAACATAAATGACCCAATCTAATCTAATATGTAGAATCTAGAAATGCTTCACACAACTACAAAAAAAACCTATTCAATTAATCTTGTAGAATTAGGAGAATATCAAATCTTTACTCACTGATTAAAATCAATCATAAATATATATTTAAAGCATTTGAAAGAATAAAATGAGTGATTATGTTGGAAATAACAGATTAATTATTCAATCTTGCCTACAAGTTTTCAATCTAAATTATACAAACATCTATCTATATCAATTTTGAATTGAAATAAATACAAATTCAAATTATAAATACCAAATAGATCTCTTATTTACTTGAGGAGTGGGACCTTTCTCACCCTTGGATTTAGGTTCAAATTAACTCAACTCTAAGATATTTATTCAACACATAGATTGAGAAAGGAAACATTTGCAGTACTTTATATTTCATAAAATCACCAAAATTACAATGTCTATGTATGTAGGCATAAAATTTATATATCCAATCAAGGATATATCTATTTATTCTATACCAAGAAATATTTTATCTCTATATTCTAGGAAATAACTTAACTAATTTGAAAATTGAAGATATTCTACACAAATTGAATGACATAGTTAGAATAGAAAGTCGTTGCAATGAGATATTTAAGGTGTCAAAGAATCCATAGATAAAAATTTCCATGCCTAACTATATCAACCAAATATTTACATATATTTACACTCATATCTTCTATCTTAATCATTTCAACCTAGAGTAGAAACTACCAAAATGGAAGACTAACTAGAAATAGACATCTATTTATATTTATGCACAGAAAATGGAAATGTTGAAAAGAGTTCTCAAAATTGTCATAAAGAGGTTGGAGAAGTTATATGAACTCTTTGAAATGTATTAGGATCAATTTTGGAGGAAAATGGGTCAATCCATAACAAAATTGGTACAATTTATAGCTTGACTATCAAAATTTGTAGCTGATTGTCAAAATCTGTAGCTGATTATCAAAATCCACAGTCGACTGTCAAAATATATAGATAACTATCAAAATTTGTAAAAGGATTTAGAATCCATAGATGGGTATTAAATAGTTCATTCTTTGATTTGGATCATCATTGTCTTCATAAATTTTTGTCAAAACTCATTAATACTATTATTGTCTGTAAATGTCAAAATGTGGAGCCTAAAACATGAAAATGTTATAGTAAAGTGCAAAAAAGATAGATTTAGACTTTACATGAGTTTATATAGGCAAAATCATCTATTTCCTACCTTATATAAGTTATAAATATCAATATTACATATAATTCTCACCCATTTAACATATTTAAAGCCATAAATTATAGTAATAATGAGTCATTTTACAGACTCATCATCTCCCCCACTCCTTACTTTTTGCAAGTCCCTTTTGAAAACTATATCCTTAATATCTATAGTTATGAACTCTCTATTATAGCTTTAGAATCAAATAATAAATGTAATAGAGATCTTTTTGAAGTATCCTCTAATTATGAGGAGTGAAACCCATATCCATTTACACAAAATGAATTCAAATATCAAACTATTTATAAGATTGTGGTCTTGTATTCTACCAAGGAGACATAGGAGAAAGTATTAAGGGAGGTTAAACTTCATTACTATCCATGGATTTATTCCATCCCTCTGTAAACCATCTAAAATTATCTACACAATAACATTAGCTCTTCTTAAAGACCATTGAATGGTAATGGGTGACAACACTTCTCTTCATCTTAATGGAACTAGTAGCATATGCCATCATTGTCTACAAGCCACCACTACATCATCAAAATTATGTTGAAAAAATAACTCAAAGTTGAGAAGGCCATCATGTAAGGTGGAGAGATAATGATAATGAATTCTTGGCTATTGGTAAAACCTATGAAATTGTTGTAATATGTACTGTGCACTACCAAATTGAGGCCTAATTCATAAACCAACATCTTGTATAATGTTAGTGTGATCATCATATCTCTCCTGCCAAGTAATTTGGTTTCTATATGTAGACACTAGGGTTCTCATCTGAATTTTTCCCACAAATAGATTTACCAAGAAATTATTTTTATTTCCTAGAATAGTGTCATATAAATAAAAATCACAGAGTAGATTTTACCTATTAGGAGTAATATTTTTGAATGCTACCATGAAGTCATCATAGGTCTTTATCTCATGTGGTAAATCATAATACATCTACAATAATTACCATCTGAAGAACTATTCATGTAAAAAAAAGGCTATATGTAGAAGGGACTCTGCAAGATAACAACTTCTCATGTAACTATCAGGTAAACTGAAGAGTTTATTTAATCTATTCTTATTTTTTTTAGGCTTGAGTTAGTTCTTCCTACATTTTCTATTTATCTTTCTTAAGAAGATGATTTTCCTTCTTAAGTAGATGATTCTGTATCTTCATTTCTTCCAGTTCTAAGAAAATTTGGTCCCATTGGTTTTTCACTTCTAAAATAGACAAAGTAGTCTGACAACCTTATTCTACCATGTCCTTATGAGGAACATTAGAAGAGTTATAACCTATTTAGGTTTTTATCCTAACATTTTTTAGTTTAGTTTTTAGAAGATTCCTCCTCAAAAAAATGTTCTCTTCTTCAAGTGATCTAGTATGAATCCATACATCAATAATTTCATCTTCTACCTCATCCACTTTCTTCAAGGGCTATATTTCCAAATTTTCAATTTGCTTCATTAAATATGAAATCAAAAAATATTTATTTTGAGTTTTAGTAATTAGTTCAGCTCTATTCTCTGCATTTTCTTTAATAGTGGATTCTAGCTGGGATAAGGCTAGAGCATGTTGGAGTTCTACATCATCTGATTTCATTGAAGGATGTCCCTCCTCTTCATTCATAGGGGATTTTCCTTTATCCTTCATTTGATATGTAGGAGGAATGAGACTCTCATCGGGAATAGTCTCAGCAAAGTCATTAGCCAAATATTCATGTCGAAAAAATGTTTCCTCCTCTTCTCTATTGTGAGATCACTAGTAGTGGCTGTAGGGATTTGTCTCAAACTATCTAGTGTCTCAAAAACAATGGTATCATCACTATCAACTACGAGGATCAATCTTTTTCTTATTTTAAGAGGGGGTTGAGCTATTGTAGGTAGGGTTTCTTGAGTTTTTAGCTAGGAGGTATGGTTTATAGAAGACTCTTTTTCAAAAATTTGAATGGGTTCTTGGACTTGAGAAGCTTACGAAACATACTAATGGCTTCTAGTAGAGGATTAGAGCCTCAATTTTCTACTCATTGGATTAGGTAAAGAGACTATATGATGAGAATTTAGGGTTTGAAATGGAATAGTCTTGAATGTGGATCTTATGTTGTAAATGAATTTAGAGGCAATTATTTTGGGAGAAATTTTTGGTAGGGTTTTTGAATTGGGTGCATGCATGTGTGCAGGAGTTTATTTAGAAAGTTTAGGGGTTTTATTTCTCTTTCCTTCAAGGAAGGAAACCCAAATTTCCATTCCATTTTATTTCTATAAAAGGTAGTATTGAATAATGAGTTGAATCAACCCATGATGATGTATGGTAGTAGGGTTTTTGTCATACCTCATAACTACAACTTGAATGGATCCTGAGAGGAATGAGGGAAAATTTATCTTGTGTTGAGGTTGTTAAACACCATATCTTAAATGAATTAAAATTATTAACACCATATAACTCAACACACTACACTGTCCCTCACATGTTAAAAATTTAATGAGCTAAAAGGAAATTGACCTCTAAGGTTTAGGTAGAGATTCTCTACTTACCCCTTTTATTCTAGTTTTGAGATCTTCCACAAAAACTAGTGTGAACTCTCCTTCACTACTAAAAATTATGAAAAGATCATGAAATAAGGAACTTCTTGATATTCTATCTCCTTCATCTAAAATCCCTAACAATTTGCTGAGGACTTGCATGGAGAAGGGTATTTGAACACCTCTGACTGTGAAGAAATCAGGTTTTAGGTGAAGAAAAAATTCTATCACCAATGCCTCATCAAACCCTTGGAACTTGAGAAAGAAGTTGAAAATCAAGCTATAGCCAATGTTTATTTTAATGATTCATTTTCTAATAGCTCACTTATATCCTCTGGTTCTAATTTCTTCTTCAACCCCATTTTTGAATTCTTCACCTTCAAGTTAGGTTTTCATAGTTGATTCTTCACCCTACTTTCAAAAGGAAACTAAACTATGCTTGAAAAGTGATTAAATGGAAATAATATCCCTTGAGGGTTAGGACTATGGATATTACTCAAAGCATGATGAGTAATGATGACAACATCAATTAAAAGTAATGATGATGTAGTTTTTATTTTAGTTTATTTTAAATTATTTTTCTATCAATTCCTTTTAACCCTCACTTGATGTCTTTTTATAAATGACACATAATTACAATGATGTGACATTATGAAACATTTTTATAACTAGAATGGGTATTATCCATAACACTTTCATTGAAATTTCAAAATATGACCTTTTGAAATGACTTTTTACTAACATCATGAATTCTAATCCCCATATATCACCATATGAGAAAATTTTATATCAATGGGTTTGAGCACATGAATGCAATTCTTAGACTCTAAAACTAACACTTAGCAAAAAAATAAATACTTTACCTTACAAATCTTAGTATTGTCCTTATTAGTCTTCCTTATATATTCTTTCACAAACTGCATGAATTGGTGTTTAAAAAATAGTACAACAGATAATAACATTAATTTTATTACTTTAGAACCAGTTGGATTTATGAACTGACTTTTCTATTTTTTTATTTTTTATTTTTTTGTATTTTGTCCTTGACTAGCCATTTGCTAGTTTTCTAGTCAAGGCTCTTTATTCAGTGCATAAACAACCAACAAGCTGATTTTCTGAACATGACTATCAACAATGTCCTAAAAGATTTTCATTATTGATTTTTTTTAATTTTTTTTAATTTTTTAAACATTTTTAGAGAAGAGGAAGATCCTCTTCCTTTATTTAGGCCAATTTTGTCTTTAAAGATTAATCACCATGGAATACTTAAGTTCTTCCATGGCACCAAATTCATTATGTACTAACTGATTAAATTCCTCTTTGTTGGTAGGCTTTTGATATAGTTTTAGATGATGTTCATTTACAATTTTTTTTTTGATTTTCATCTATAGGTAATAACTGTAAAAAATCATTATAAAAAATATTTTCTATCTATAATGGTTTTAACCATCTATTTCAAAAATTACCTTTAAAATTTTGATATTTGGAATCATATAAGAGTGCCCAATCTCCTCTAAATTACCTTTTTTTGATATGCAAGTCATGTCATTATTTCCTCTAGAACTACGTCATTTCTGTCTATTGCAAGGATTTTGTCCTCATCTCATCCAATTCAATCAACTACAACATTATTTATTTTTATATTTCATCCAAATTAATTCCTACTTATAATGAGGTCCTAAAAGTTTACATTTCAAATTTTATTGAAAGAAGAGGTTTCTTACCATAGACCAACTCATATGGTGAAAAACTAGTAGTGGTCTTCCACATAGAGTTGTATGCCCAAACAAATTTTGGGAGTTTGGCTACCCAATTCTTCTAGTTACTGCTAATTATCTTGGCAAGGATGTTCTCCAATTCTCTATTAGTGAATTTTACTTGTCCATTTACTTGAGGATGGTATGGTGAATATTTTTGGTGGTTGATTTGGTAGATCTCTTTGACTGCTTGAATCATATTAGACATGAATTATGGTCCTTGATCTGATACTATCTCCCTTGGTGCTCTAAAATGCTACATGATCTTAGAATAAAGGAAGTCTACTACTGCCTCTTCTCTTACAAAAGAAAGAGCTTGAACTTCAGGCCATTTGAATACGTAGTCTGTACATACCAACAAGTATTCTTTACTTTGTGAAGGTGGATCTATGGGCTAAACAAAGTCCATACCCCACTTCTCAAAAGGTTCTAAAATTACCTATGGATGAAGAGGCATCTGAGAGGATAATGTAGGTTTCCCCATTCTTTGACATACATCACATTACCAAATATAGGTCTTTACCTATTTGTGGAGAGTTGGCCAAAAATATCTAGCTCCAAGGATTTTGTGTACCATTATTTTCATTAAGTAGTGTCCACCTCCAAGTTCATCATGACATGTATGAATGATATCATACATCTTATTCTCCTTCACACACATATGGAAAACATGACCAAGTCCAAGTTTAAATAGTATACCATTAATCCATTCATAAGAAGAGCTTATTCTAATTAAACATTTCTTTTCATTTTTGGTACATTGAAAAGGAAACTTCCCTGTAGCTAGAAAATTTGCTATATTTTGCAAATCAAGGTGTTTGTGTTAAAAATAATAATAATAATAATTGTTCATATATAAAGTTGTCTTCTACACATTCTACTTCATCTTCATTACGCAATTTGGAAAGAAAATTAACAACCACATTGAACTTCTCTAGTTTATAAATAATTATTATGTCAAATTCTTGCAGTAACAACCATCTGATAACTCTTCCTCCTACTACTAGCTTATTCATCAAATACCAGATAGCTGCATGATTAGTATATACAAAGATTTTATAACTAGTAATATAATGTCTAAATATTTTTATGGCATAAATCACAGCAAGGAATTTTTTTTAGTGGTTGTATAATTTATTTCAGTTGAAGTTAAGTTCTTGATTATGTAATATATGGCATACATATGTCCATTTTCATCTTTGTATCCCAAAATAGTTCCCATAGCATGATTAGGTGCATCAGTATAAATATGGAAGGGCTATGACTAGTTAGGTCCTCTCAAGACTGGTGCATTACTAAGTTTTTCTTTGATGGTTTCAAATGCTTGTTGATAGGTTGAATTCTAAATATATCCACTTTCTTTTGTAAGTAGAGCAAACATTAGAGAAATAATCTTGCTGAAATATTATATGAATCTTCTGTAATAACCTACATGTCCTAGAAAAATCTTAATGTTAGTCTAATTTTGAGGAATATGCAAGTTTGAAATGACTTCAATGTTTTTTGGATCTACTTGGATCCCTTTTGCAGAAATATGATGTCCTAAAACTATGTCTTCTTCTACCATAATCAAACATTTCTCATGACTTAGAGATAAATGGTGGTCCTCACATCTTTTTAATACTTTTGAAAGATTACTTAAAATTTCATCAAAATATTTTCCATGAATATTAAAATCATCCATATAAACTTCTACATAATCATTGGTCAAATCTAAAAATATGGTTAGGACAACTCATTGGAAAGTGGCAAGTGTATTGCATAAACCAAAGGGAAAGACTCTATTGGAAAATATCCCCCATGGGCAGGTTAAATTTATTTTGTCTTGATCTTCAGGTGCCACTTGTATTTGATTATATCCACTAAAGCCATCTAGAAAAGAAAAGTATCTTTTTCTAGCTAGATTGTCAAGTACATGCTCAATGAAGGGTAGGGGAAGTAGTATCTCATTGTTGCTTTTTTTATCTCTCTATAGTCCACACATAATCTCTATTTACCATTTTTATTAGGAATAATGACCAAGGGAGAGACCCATTGGCTATCAAAAATGGGATAAATAAATCCTACTTCTATAAGTTTCTTAATTTTAGTTTTCACAATGTCTCCAAGGTAGGTTAATACTTCTTTGAGGCTACCTTATTGGCTTAATGTTATCTATTTAAATGTGGTGTGTACATATATTTGGATGAATTCATTTCATATATTGATATTTCCATGCAAAATCTTGAGTGTGATCCCTAAGTACATCAAAAACTTTCATTTCTTGATCATTTGTCAACCAACTATTTATGTTGAGTGTCTTCCCTGGTGCTACTATGATTTGTTTAGTTCTTGGATAAGAAGAGCATATTTATTTTAATTCAATCATCATTTAATTTAGAGGATAAATATGTGGAAGTAATGTATGAAATTTAAAAGCATCTTTAACAATTCTTTTTCCTGTGGGAATTATTTCAGCTAAAGGACAATGGAAGGCTATAAGAAATGAGTCTTGGCATTCATATGCCCATTGCATCACATTATTTTGAATGTATTAATGATAATATAATTTATTTGAAGAGGTGGAAGAGGATAAATGATTAGAATAATAGTAAGTGCTACGTTTAAAAGGGTTTTTATTCAAGTCTGTAGTTAGTCTATTGCAGTTCATAACTAGTTTGTTGTAATTCATAGCTAGTTTATTACAATCCATAGCTAGACTATCAAAATCCATAGCTAGACTATCAAGATCCATATCTAATCTATCAAGATATATAAATGGACTATTAATATCTATATTAGTTTTATTACTCATTAATAACTCATCGTCTACTTCCTCTACATGTTCAGTGATTATAACCATATCTAGAGAAGAGATGCTATCACATTTTTCATCTAGTTGGTCAACCCACAACTATTTGATAGTATTGATTGATGGTTGAGTAGGTGGATATAGATAAATCCTTTTTTATTTAAGACCATTTGAGATGGTCATTTCTCCTGATCTACAATCAATGCTACTATAATTGCTAACCAAGGTCTTCCTAGAATCACTGAGTATCCAATCTATTTAATTTTAGGTTGGAGAACATTAAAGTTAACAAGATACTCCCATGATTATATAGTCAACATTATGTATTTAATGACACCTTATGGTTTGGTAGTTGAATGATCTTTCATTTGTAGAATTATGGTGGTTGGTTGCATGTCTTTTAAAGAGAGATTTTGCATGGTGTCCATAGTCATTACATTAATAACAATTCTTAAGTCTACCAATACATTTGGTATCTCCTACTGTCTAATATTTATAGAAATAAAAAGAATTCCTAGGTCTCCATATTTAGGCAAGATAAACTTTTCTAATAATAAATCAATAAGCTTACCATCAACTTGTATGGTCTTAAGATACTGTCTTTTTCTACCAGGTGTCTTAATACACTGACTTTTGATTACCTAGTTTACTTCTGAGATGTCTCTGATGGCTAGTAACAATGGAATCTCTATGTTTAGTTTTCTAAGTATTTGGATCAATTTAGATTCCTTGGTGTTTTATACTTCTTTTAATATTTCTGGAAAAGGCACAGAAGGAGGTGTTATGATAACTTCCTCTTTTTTTCTAGTGTCCTCTTTAGACTCTTTTTCACATTCTAGTTGAATTCGTGGACTTGTTTTTTCTTGTGGTACTTCTATGATGATGATATGAGGTTTTTTCACTATTATTCTTGATCTAAGATGAATATATACACATTCAATAGCTCCTACCCCCATTGTTTCACCCTATTCATTTATAAAAACCTATATATTTTTTGGATTTGCTACTGGATGAGTAGGTAGCTGAGGCTAGTTTACTTATTCTATAGGGGTGGATTGATTTACTTGGGGATCCATTAATGATTGTTGTTGTTATGGATACCTTCTTTAGTATTTTTTATTATAATTTGGACTAGAATTCTAATGTTGATTTATCTATGACTATTGATAGCCTTGTGGCATCCATGTTTGTTTAAAAGGCTAGGGTATCATCCACTATTGTGGCATCAATTTTCTAGGTGCCCCATGGTGGTACAACCCACATTTGTGGAGATGCATGCCATTGTTGATAAAGAATTCTTGAGCCAAATTATTGATTTTGTTGAAAGGTATTTCCTTGTCTTTGAACATAATTGATTTTTTCTTTGGCTTGTGCATTTTGTTTGAATTGATTATTGAGACTAGGGAGGTGACTAAAATTCTGTGTCATGATCCTTAGCATCACATATTCTACAAATTTTAGTTTTATCCAAAGGACAGTCTCTAAGTACATGTTTCAATCTGCATTTTGGGCAATAGATCTCTAATGTTTTAGTATTGGATATGGCCTTAGCCTAAAATCCATCTAATTTTGAATCTAACTAGACCAGTATGTTTTTTTTTCAAGTTTGATAACTCTTCCATAAGTTGGCTTACATCACTATATTTTCCCATTTTCCCTCTTCTACTATTAGGTTTTGTTCTAGATTAGTTTGTGCATAGCTATGTGATTTCTTGGAAATCTAGTTTAGAAATGTCTCCTTTCCCCATAAAACTCAAAGAATCCCTATAAGAGTCATCCAATCCTTTAAGGAAAATTATTTTTATTACTTATTTAGGTAGATTATAACCACATCTATTGAGAGTAAAGGAAAACCTATCTAGGTAATCCTCAAGGTTCTCATCTTCATTTTCTTTGATTTTGAAAAAATCTTCTTTCCTATCCTTGACCCTATAATAGTCTTGATCTTTATCCAAAAATGCTATTTATATTTCTCTCCAAGTATGAATAGAGTTCTCTCCAAACCCCATGAACCACCTCATTACTCCTTCCTTTAACATAAAAGGAACAAGTTTTAGTTTTTAACTATCTAAAGTATAATCATAAGTCTGACAGAGAACCTTAAACTCAAAAGGAAATTAATCTGGGTCTTTGGTGGACAAATCTCTAAAGGTTGGCAGATTGGCTAGAGAAATATTTTTCATTATTTGATCATCATATTCAAATACAATAAGATAAGATAAGGTCCTCTCATGAGCATTCTTGTGAGGGTTCTTCACCTAGCCTACATTTTTTCCCATGTCAAATAAATTTCTATTGAGAGGAGGGGATTTTGGTCATTCAGTGTCTACAATTTTAACTATTGTAGAAGAGGATTCTTTTAGTCCTTTAAATATATTTATAAAATATTCTCTTATCTCTTTTTTCAAGCTATCTATTTTATCTGTGACTATCTTGATTCAATCTTGTAAAGGATCAAAATCTTTTGGAACAAATCTACCCTGTGAATCTCGTGGCCTACTCATATACTTGATTTTGACAAGAGAGTGATTTTATTCTATTTTTGTATTTTTATGTTTTATGAAATGTTAGCCTAAGTTTTACCTTACTGATACCTAAATGTTCCCTGACAATGGTGCCAAAAATGATGGGTGTCATTATTACCCCTTCATTTATCCAACATATGTTGGTGTCTGTTCTTACCAAGATGGTGCCTAAAGCTATTTGCAATGAGGTACTTATTGATTTTAGGTTAACAGTACTTGTTTTTGGGTTTTTTGGATTTTATGCTTATGTATGCCTACTTCTAACTTCTAAGATACTATTTGGAAAGAAACACTCCTTACAAAAAATATAAACAACCCAATCTAATATAATTTGTAGAATCTATAAATACTTTATATCACTGCAAAACAAACTTATTCAATTACTCTTTTAGAATTAAGATAATATCAAATATTTACTCACTGATTAAAATCAATCATAAATCTATATTTTTAAACTTTGAAAGAATAAAATAAATGCTTATGCTAGAAATAATAGATTAACTATTTAATATTCCCATAGGTTTTCAATCTAAATTATACAAACATCTATTTATATCAATTTTGAATTGAAATAATTACAAATTCAATTTAGAAATACCAAATAGATCTCCTATTTCCTTGGGGAGTGGGCCCTTTTTCACCCTCGAATCCAAGTTCAAATTAACTCAACTCTAAGATATTTCTTCAACACAAAGATTGAGAAAGGAAACTGCTGCAATACTTTGTATTTTAAAAAATCACCAAAATTACAATATCTCTATATGTAAAAGTAAAATTTATATATCAAATCATGGATCTATCTATTTATTCTATACCAAAAAACTATTTATTCCTATATTACAGGAAACAACTTAACTGATTTGAAAATAGAAGATATTCTGGATAGATTGAATGATATAGTTAGAATAGAAAGTCAATGCAATGAAATATTGAAGGAGTCAAAGAATCCATAGATAAAAATTACCATGCTTGACTATATCAAAAAAATATTTACATATATTGGTACTAATTTCTTCTATCTTCATCATTACAACCTAGAGTAGAAAATCTCAAAATAGAAGACTAACCAGAAATAGACATCTATTTATATACATGCACATAAATGGAAATGTTGAAAAGAGTTCTCTAGATTTTCATGAATAGGTTGGAGAAGCTATCTAAACATTTTAAAATGTACTAGAATCAATTTTGAAGTAAACTAGGTCAATTTATAGCAAAATTGGTATAATCTATAGCTTGACTATTGAAATACATAGCTGAATATCAAAATTCATAGCTGACTATCAAAATCCATAGCTAACTATCAAAATCCATAGTTAACTATCAAAATATGTAGTAAGATTTAGAATCTATAACTGGGTCTTAGATGGTTCATTATTTGCCTTGGATCCTCCTTGTCTTCACGAAATCTTGTCAAAAGTCATATTAATACTATTATTGCCTATACATGTCAAAATGTGGAGCCTAAAACATGCAAATGTTAGAACAAAGTGAAAATAAAATATAATTAGACTTTACATGAGTTTATATAGGTAAAAGTATTTATTTCCTACCTTATGCAAGTTTTAAATATCAAGATTGCATACAATGTTCAACCATTTGACATATTTAAGGCCATAAACTATAGTAATAATGAGTCATTTTATGGACTCATCAAAAACACTTCTAAAATAACTAGGCATTTGAATCTTTGATATAAACTTGATCATTAAGTATGAGGTGTGAAACAAAAGGCACATGGAGATGGTTTTTTTATTCCAAATAATGGCACAAAACTAGACTCTTTTAACCAATAAGCTAGACAAAAGTGAGTGGTGTAACTACACTAGACAAAGGCTCATAAAGAAAACTCGAACTAGTTTGAAATTGGAAAAAAATGGAATCTATACAAATAGGTCTAAGAAATAAATTAAACAACATAACGACGCTAAAATTCTCAAAATATGTGATAAATTTTTTCTTCAAAACTCTAAGGCAGGATGGTTTAACATGATTTTGATAGTTAACACTACTCTCCTCAATTCAAATGACACACACACAAAGTTTGACAAATCTCTAAGGTAAAAGTATTTGTATTAGATGGACTCAAGATAAATGATAAATTAGGATGGGTAGTACAAAATGTAGCCTAAGACTCAAAGTGTGAGTGATACACAAGATGACTTGAGTCCCACTAAATGATGATAATGGTTATGAGTCTAAAAATGACCCTCAATTCAAATTAGAATTTGAACCTAAGTTCCCTCATGTTTAGTGAAAATGGAAAACCCACTTAACACATCAACCTTATGAAATTATAAAGGTGTAATTTAAAATTTAAATTATCAATGGAATTAATAAAATTGGGCAAATGGTCTAGACTCAAATGGGAAACATAACTATGCCAAAATGGAAGATATGACACAAAGTTTATGATAAATTTTTGAACAAGGAAAGAGATGATTTTCACTTGGGAAGCATAACATCTTCTTATTCAAGAAAATGGTAGACAATGTGTTTGGTTATATATTTATGTTAACAAATAGTTTTGACTCCAAATAAGACCAAGTAATCTAAGACAAAGATAAATCAACTAATTAGGATGCCTGAAATTGACAAGGTTGCATGGTATTATTGAAGTTCATCTTTATACATGAACTTGAGAGGAATTAATTTTTCATCCAAAATAAAAACACATTATATAGTATGGTTTTTACACCCCCTTCTCTTAAGTGACAATAAGGTGACATGGACCTTGAGGCTCACCTTGCATCAACAATATTTTTGTGGTAAGTGGGGATTGTCTAAAAATCTACAAGTTTTCAAAAATCTAGATGGATCAAATGCATATGAATTTCACATCAACATATAAAAAAAGTGCATGTCATTTGGGTCCACATAATATGGCTTATTGTAAGAAGGTCTTGATATTTTTACAACCACTACATCCATTGCTCACTGAGTGTAGTGCAATGCCTAACATGCTCAAACATCTCAGGCTTAGCCTTTACTAATGAATATGGTTTAACCACTCAAAACATCATCCTAGTGAGGGGATCTAAATTTGTATACCCCCCCCATGGAGAGGGATTGAAGACAATGCTAGGAGATGAAACCCCATGTTAGGGCTTCTTTAAAGGAATTATGGGAGGTAATGAAATCCCCCTCATAAGCCAAGATACATGAAATAAAAACTAAGTAAAAAAGCTTTATGGTTATTTCTAAATCACCCAATCATTACAAGTATTAGGGAGAGCCTTGAAAACATCTCTTTTATGCTTTTGGACTAAGGAACTTTACAATAAAAATGACACTTTTGATCTCACAAGTTCCCTAAAGGGGATGGGTAGGAGAACATACATGCGCAAATTCCTCTTTGCACAAATTTTTTTAACTAAGCAAATAACTTATTGAAACCAAACTTTAAAGTGAGTTAAATTTTGAAATACTAAACTGAAAGATTTGGTGGTGTTCTTTGGTCCCTTGGCCTTAAGTTCTAAAACTTTGAAAGAAAAGCAATAAAACTATTTAAGTAAACACCCTAAAAATTTATTTAAGCACCAAATTAAAGATTTCTAATTCTTTTTAAGCATACCAAAAGAAGTTTAAAAAGATATAATTAAGCATGATTTGGCACTTTTCAAGTAGGCCCTATAAGGAAATGGTTAGAGTGTTGTTTATCTTTGAAGCACTTTTAAAAATGAAACAAGTAACTTTAGTTTAAGTGATCTCGAGTTTGTGTTTTAGAAAACACAGTGACCATCAAAGATCAAATCTGACTATTAGCAGTGACTTCCTGACCATCAATGCTTACTTCCTAACTATTGGTGATTACTTTTTGATCATCAATGGTCACTTCTTGACCATTAGTGGTTATACTTGACCATTGGCAGTCCCTGTGTAAACCCGTGAAGATGAAATATGATCAAATAAAGTTAGAAAATAAAATTTAACAAGTTTCAAGCATTCAAATCTTAATTTAAGACTTATATATTGATCTTCTTGGTATTTAGGATGCATTAGGTCCCACTGGGCATGCCATTATGTGATCTAAGAATTTGACTCAAGAGAGGGGGTTAGATCAAGTGTTAGTTCAAAATGAAAAAAAAATGAAAACAACACACTAACAAGCATGACATCTCTAGGCCTAGACACTAGGGGGAGCTTAATAACAAACATACATATAAAAGTAACAACTAAAACATGAAATAAACCTTCCTTCACCTTCCTTAGAGCTTCTAAATGGTTCATAGAGTGGCTTAATCAACATGTGCATCAAATAGTCTTCATTAATGGAGTTGCTTGGATCCTTCTCTCCTTGGCACCTTTGGCTTGTAATGGCTTTGTCTTGGTTCAATAATTTGGCATAATAACACTAATTGTATGAGGCTTTGGAATCATTTGTGCATGGTAACTTTACACTATCCAAACTTCAAATTATGGTTGTGAGGCCTTATATTTATAA
Source organism: Torreya grandis (assembly GCA_037957365.1). NCBI lineage: Eukaryota > Viridiplantae > Streptophyta > Pinopsida > Cupressales > Taxaceae > Torreya > Torreya grandis. The sequence continues at coordinate 3,573,636 of JARHVA010000828.1, forward strand.
ATTTTCCCATTTGATTAGAATGAACCTAAACCGTCCATCTCAAGATGAATATGTGTGGCTAAGAATCCATTCAATTTTGGAGGCTAAAATCAATAAATGCCCTCATAAATATTGGGATAGAAAGGCATTAAAGAGGCATGAGAGGGCTTAATCATATATTTGTTGCAATTAAAGCTTATGTATGCCGCCCCATAGAATGATGTCTGAGATGATTTAGTTATTTAATATCAATTTCCATTAATAAAATATTCAAAAAGTTCCATGGAAAATTAAGTTAAGATATTGATTTAAATTAATTAGCCTTAAACATGATTTATCACTTTTGGTGCAAATCTTGGTAATTAGTGCTCAAATTAATCAAATTGGTTAAAATTTCATATTATTGGCTCAAAATTTAACTAAATTTGAATTGGAAGGTGATGCTAGATGTGTTGGAACCATTATCTCATTTAGGATGTTGCCAACACAAAATAATAAAGGAATGTGTCTCATGAATGAAATTTGGTAGAAAAGAGAAATCCAAATCATCATTTTGATTCAAAATGATCTGATCAAAGTTAGCTATCTCATAAAATGCATTTCCCCATTTAGGGATACATTGGCCAAAATCAGCACTTGTATATGACAAATTCAAACCATTTAGTGTGTTTTAGTTTTTTAGGCTAAATTATGCATTTTGATAGAAATTGGTCAAAAACCTAGTTGGAGGTTATTGGTAGGCAGTTTTAGGTGTCTACAATCACAAATATTATAGAGTTAGAGGTTGAGGTAGATCAGACATTGAGTGTCATATATGTGGGAAATTTGGTCACATTGCCTCTCAATGTAGGATTCGTTTTGACTAAATTTAGAGGCCATAAAAAGTGACTAAGTCTAAATCTACTCAATATGTTGACCATGATTATGATGAGTCTAGTAATTTTTCTCATGAATCTACATTCACTGCTTTAGGGAACATTGATTATATGGAATATGAAGCTAGAGATGAACTCACCGATGTGTGGGTTTTAGATACAGGAGCAAGCAAACACATGATATTTAGGCAAGACTTATTTTGAACTTTCAAAGAAGATCCCCTCTCTCTGATATCCTTGGAAAATAAGTCTATGCATACTCCAAAAGGTCTTGGGTCCATTTGGATTATCCTTATTAATGGATCTATAAAATACTTAGATAATGTTTGGTATGTTCCCACATTGCAAAAACATCTTCTTGGTAACTATTTGAAAGAAAGGTTATCAAATTATGCTTGAAAATGGGCTCATTTATATTAATTCAGTGAAGGATGAATATAAAACCATGTATGTAATATATGAGGATGGAAATTTGGTTAGATTGCATTATAAAAATGGTTCTTCCCATAGTGGAACTTGTGATAGTTGTTGATATAGGTATAATTAATATGTCGACATGACATTTATGGCATATCCACTATGGAAAATTGAATGTTCACTCTTTAGTGGACTTGTAGAGATATGGTATGGTGAGTGGGTTTCCCACTTTTTGAAAATATAGTATTCTTTGTGAATCATGTGTTTTAGGCAAATAGAATTGGGAAAGTTTTCCTAAGAATTCTTGATGGTGAGCTAACAAATGTTTGAAGTTACTTCATAGTGATGCATGTGACATGAATAAGTCATCCATTGGAGGATGTAGGTATTTTGTGTTGTTTATTAATGATTTTTATGGGATGAATTGGGTGTTTTTCATGAAAAATAAATTAGAATTTTTCACTAAGTTTGTTGATTGGTTACACTTAGTTTAGAAATAAACAAGTTCACACTTGACCACTATTGATTGAGATAATGGTGTCGAGTATACTTAAAATTATTTTTTGGATTATTATTGGGAATGTGGAATTCATTAATAATATATTAATGATTACACTCCATAATAAGATGGAGTATATGAACAAATGAATAGGACTTTAGAGGGTATAACTCAGGTGATGTTGCATTATAAACAACTCAATGTTAAGTTTTGGATTGAAGCCATTGGTATTGTAGTGTATTTGAGAAATATGTTCCCTAAAACTTCACTCTTGGGACAAACTCCATATGAGGCTTGGTATGGGTTTAAACCAAAAGTTAAACACTTGAAAGTTTTTGGATGCCTTTGTTTTGATTTAGTTCCCACTAAACATATAACTAAATTGAAACCATGCAGTCAAAAATGCATCTTTTTTGGCTATTCTAAAAATAAAAAGGGGTATCATTTGATTTTATAAAATAAAAGTAAATTAATAGTGAGTATGTATGTGTTATTTGATGAATTTGGTACAATTAACACTTCATATATTGACTCACAAATTGACAAGTTAGAGAGGAAGATTCAAAAACATGTTAAGGGATTGAATAATGAGGATCACTCTCATTAATTATGGTATGAGACCAATAACCCTTTTATTTCCTCTCCTTAATCTACTATTTCATAGGTTTATGACTTATAAAATGTTGAAAATTCTCTAAGTCTTCCTTCGAATGGTGCACATGAGGAAAATTCTGGTGTTCCTGATCTAAACAATTTAGATAAGTATCTAAAATGGGCTCAAAGTACTTTTTCTAACTTGAAAGTAGATGAAGTTGGTATAATAGGTCCCATTAGTTCTCATAAATAAGTGAATTATGCAATGGTTACTACTTCTTCAACTGAGCCATCCACTTTTGAGGAGGCTTCTACTGAACATGTTTGGCAACAGGTAATGGAAAGTGAATATGATGCAATACTTAATAATAATACTTGGGTTTTGGTTGATCCTCCTCCACATGTGGAATTAATTCCTCCCATAGGATGAAAATGGGTTTATAGGGTTAAGTATAAATCTAAGGTATATGGATCCATTTATTAACATAAGGGAGGACTTGTTGTGAAAGGTTATAAATAATAAGAAGTTATCGACTATGAGGAAATGTTTGCACCAACTGCCAAATGATACACTTGTCATATGGTCCTTGCCTTAGTAACACATAATGGTTGGAAAGTAAATTGGATGGATGTTAAAATTTCCTTTTTGAATGGTGATTTATAAGAAGAATTATATATGAAATAACCCCAAGATTTTGATAAAGTGGGCATAGAGTACAAAGTGTGTAAATTAATCAAAGCTCTCTATGAGCTCAAACAAGCACCTACGGCTTGGTATGAAAAAATGGATTCTTACTTGAGGTAAATTGGATTTTAATGTAGTGACTCCAATGATACTCTCTATTTTTGAGTGCAGGGTAAGAAATCAGTGATTCTTGTACTCTATGTCGATGACTTGTTTATCATAGGCAATGATGAAACCCATAATAAATCTGTGAAGAAGGAATTAAAAGATGGGTTTGAGATGATAGATCTTGGACTTATTCACTACTACCTTGGCATATAAGTAACTTAGAAATAAAAAAGTATTTTAATTTCACAAACTAAGTATATTTTTGAGTTATTAAATAGGTTTGGCATGAATGATTATAAACCTACCCTCACTCCCATGGAAAGTAATTTACAATTTTCTAAGGATGATGGTAGTGCCCTTTTTTATGGAACCAAATATAGATAGTTAGTGGGAGGTTTGATATATTTGATGACTACCAGGCATGATATATCATTTTCAATTAGGATTTTTTCTAGGTTTATGCATGAGCCTAGAGAAATTCATTGGCATGTAAAAAAAAGAGTACTTTTATTGAGCATGGTTATTGATGTGTTAGATTGTCATTGATGTCAAAGAGAGCATGTGGTACTAATGAATTAATGACAAAGTGATCAAATGGATAGCTTGAAGAGATATGGCACTTGTGCAGGTCTATAAGGACAAATAAGAGGTTGTGAGGTATCCATACATGTCTCAACAAAGCTTTGGTATGTTTTGTGAGCATTTAGAATGAGCAAAATGCATATTTTAGCTTAAGAGAAGACAAACCATCACTACACATCATGCAAATATGTATGAAATAGAATGTTTGTGCATTTAATTTATGTATGAAGAAAGTCAATAATGGTAAAATTTTTACATAGAGATGTTGTCTATAGTGCCAAGAAGCTACCTTAGAAATTTGGTGTTTTAAAGTGATTTTTAGCTCGAGTTATAAAGATTCAAAGTTACTCTAGTAGATTGTGATGGGACATATACCATGAAGTTTAATCACATTGAAGTCTAAGGTCATTGGTCTAGAATATCCAACAATGAGCACTTAATCATACATATTGATATCAATAATGCATATCAATTCAACATGTCAAGGTTGCACACACTGGTGATAAGTGTCAAAAGCTTTCTAATCTGACAAAAGGTCAATGGTGAGTGGTAGTTCATATTTATGAAGATAAATGGTGTAGGAAAATTCAAAGAGTCAACAAAGCACATGGGACTACCAAGTGGCATAAGCACATGGACTGACAACAAAGTGTTCAAAAGGCATACAAAGGTGCCAAGTGTCATAATCATGGGAGTTTTGATCAAGATCTAACGATGAGCATTGCATGATAAATACCTAGCTAATCCAAAGAGATTGACAGTGTGTATTTGATAAATATTACAAGGGTGCATGAGATGAAGTCAACATGTTCAAAGTTTAATAGTTGTTCAGTGACCATTGGAATTCAAATATTCAAATTTGTGAGGGAATACCAGTTTGTAGTTTTTATGCTATAAATTTTGATATATGCTAAATTTGACCATGGTGTAAAAATAAAAGTTGTACAAGAATTCAAGGTAAATCAATAAATATTTATTTTAAGGTCTAAATGTTTGTACAATCAAAATTATTGAGTTCTAAATTTTAATATGTATGTGTTCATGCTCTGTAAGTAACCTGAGAAGGGTAATTGATTTGTTCTTGATGTTATTTTGATGTTTTAAGATGAACTAATTATAAGATCATGTTGTAAAATTCATGAGAAAAATATGTGTGGATTATGGATATTTTAGAAATATATATTCTATATGATCAAAGGATTAGAGTTGATTGTGTGTTCGTTCTTGGTGATCATGTATACAAAATGATGTTTGGGCTAATTATGATGTAACAAAAGGGTGTTGTGATGGATGTTGTCACTTAATAAGGACCTATAGGTATGTGGCATGGGTTTATGTATGTGAAAGTGTTATTTTTTTCTTAATTTGATTCAAAAAGTGTCAAAGATATGGATGCATCTCTATGGGACCTATAAGGGCTAATCAAGCCTAATTAAAAGTCATAGATACTTAATTGTGACCCATGGATGCTATGGATGACATGTGAAGATGTAATTGAGATATAAAAATGTCTTAAGGGTTAAGATAAACATTATGGCTGACCAATAGCATGGTATTCATACAATATAAAAGGTGAAACCAAAGGTGATGGTTTCTAGATTTGAAGAGACTTAGGTGTGCATGTGTTGAGAGAGCAGGAGAGAGAAGGGAAAGATATTTTAAAGAGGGTTATTAATGGATGGATTGAAGTAAAAAACAAATTGATAATGAGTGAAGAAGTCTAGGTTGATACAAAAGTCTATTTTGGATACTTAGAGTTGTTGAGTAAAGCATAGAGAAGCATGTTGTGTGAGCGTGGTGGATGAATTGAGGGGCAAGTCAAAGTAAAGACTATGTGTGTTTGACATTTTGGTCAAGTATCTATTGTGATTATAGATTTTCTATAGGTTTGTGGTTAAGGATGAGTGAATAAGCTTAGGGTGATTCAAAATGGTGCTTTGGATGCATTTCTTATGTGAGCAAATGTTGAGAAAGTGTGAAGGGTAAAAGAGAGGTGTTATACATTGTGTCTCCATTAGATTGAAGTGCAATCAAATTTTTGGAGATTTTAATTTTATAGATGTTGTGTGGGTGTTCAACATATATATCAAGTGGGTTACTTTTTATACTTAGGGGTGGGTACTCCTTATGAAGTGGGTGCTTCACTAAAAGGGTCTCTCTATTGATTATCATTTTATAAAACAAGTAGTCCATGTGTTTGTAGTCTTGAGATTGGGTTTTATTCCCCATGAGGGTTTTACATAGGGATTATGTGTTATGTGTTTGATCTTGTGTATGATTTTAATGTATGAAATCTTAATTTTAAATTACTTGATCAAGTTGATATATACTTTATGATTAAGAGTTTGAAAAAATTCAAATTGAAGTTAAATATATAGCATCACTAATTCACCCCCCTCTCAGTGATTGTGCCTTAAACAATTAGTATCAAAGAAAAACCTTCATTGCAATTTTAACCACTTGATGGTGATCCAAGGTATAATATGGAAAATTAACAAATGCAGGGTTTTTCTACAAAGCAATCACTGATGTTTAATGAGTCCAATTATATTTTTTTGAGTGAAAGGATGAAGACCTAAATCATGTAAATAGGGTTTAACAGTTGGAAATATATTGTGGATGAATATTCATCCCCCCCAACCCCTCCAACTAGTAAAACTGATAAGAAGCTATGTGAGAATAATTCTAAGGCAATGAATGCCATCACCTATGGACTTTGAGAGACTGAGTACACCAAGGTAATTCATTGTAAATATACCAAAGAGATATGGAAAAAATTTCAAATCATATATCAAGGGGATTAAAAGGTCAAGTTGGACAAGTTTTAGACTCATAAAAGATAATTTGAGAGTCTCAAGATGAAGGAAGAAGATTCTATGTCATCCTTTTTTTAAAGATTTGATGAGATTGTGAACATTATCAGAGGTCTTGGAGAGAAGCTTGAAGAAGCTACTATAGTATAAAAGGTATTAAGGTCTCTATCCCTCAAGTTTGATTTTAAAGTTTATATTGTAGAAGAAATTCATGATCTTACTTAAATGAAGATGGATGAATTGTATGGCATCCTTACTGCCTATGAGATGAGAGTCAATGATGACAAATTACCAAAGAAGAAGAAGACCAAGAAGATGAATTATCAAATCAAGGATTATGAAGATAAATTTAGTGTATTTGAGGTAAGAAGAATGAAGACACCAAGGAACATGAATATATAGTCAAACATATCAGTTTTCAATTGGAAATCCTATCCACAAGCCTGAAACCTAAAGAAGATGAGTGTTTAAGGTATGAAATTGAAAATGAGTCATTGAAAATTAAGATAGAAAATACATCTAGTAAGATGAAGTCATATATGATGTTTGAAAAAAGCTCAAGTTTTCTAGAAAACATTATGAATAGTCAAAAACATATTAGTGATAAAATTGGACTTAGTTATAAAGAAGAACAAGAGACTATAAATCAAGACAAAATAAAGACCAATGTAAACAAGGACAATCAGACCTTGAAGATCAATCATCAATCAAGTAATGAAGGTGTTGGTATAATGAGGATAAATCAGATTAGACAACCAAATTTCATGAGGTATGAAAATTTTAATGGTTATTTATATACTTATAATCAATTTGGTCATAGGGCTCTAGAGTGTAGAAGACCTGTTGAGAATGAATGAAATTATCAATCAAATAGCATAAAAAATGTTGAATGCTTAAACTATCATGATGTGGGATACTTTGAAAAATATTTTCAAAATAAGGTAAATCAAGTTGAGTTTCCCTCAAGAATAATTGTTTTCTATAACTATGAGAAGATTGGTCATATTGCTAGGTTCTACAAGCAAAGGTCATCAAGTCAAAATAAGTTCAATTAGACTCCTAGAGTGCAAGAAAGAAGAAAATATAACTTATGGAAACCAAAGATGAAAATTATGAGTGATAATGAGTTTTTAGGTCTATGTGGTATATTTGTTGAAGTGATGAATGCTATAGAGTTTGAAGAGAATCAAGGGATCCCACTGTCTGTTCCTATTGAGAATGAAGAGACCAAGCTCAAAGAGAAGACCAAGGTGCTAGTTGAGAATATCTATGAGGTGTGTATGGATACAATTGAACATCCTACTATTGTTGATTGTGTTTTATGCAAAGAGCATGAGTTATCAATATCTAGTGATGAGGCTCTTTCTTCAGTTAAGAAGTTATGTCATGAATACTTGTTGTTTTTATGTATTATCAAATCAAGCTTGGAAGAGAGAGAATTTTTTAGTGGATGAGCATGTTGCTTCTATTAAGGATAAGATGAAAAATAATAACTATAAGTATAATATGAACAAGAAGGAGAAGGAATATGAGGAGTTGTGGGAAACTCCTGGTTTTACATTGTTCTAGGACACTGTGAGTTAGGGTGTCTCTATCTAGGATTCAAGGAGATACTTGATAAGAAAGAGGAAGCATAGTGGATGCTTTTTTAGATTTGGTTAATGTTAAAAGATAGGAATATCATTTAAATATATGCTTGGATAAGGGGGAGTAATGAGTATTATAAATTTTCTCCAAGATGTTATGATGGAATGAAACTATGTGTGTAAGGTCTGTAGGATGGGTATGGAGATATCTAGGTGTCATTACAAGTTATCAAGGTGTTTTAATGGCATAGAAAGGTGTGATGAATTTATTCAGATGCATTCCAAGTGATTTAAAGATTTGAATATATTTTGTGTGTAATTGGAGACTTTTTGTTTGTTCTTAGGTTTTTCAGTTTATGCTTAAGGGTATGCAGGTCAAAAACCATGGTATAGGAAGTATGGGATCCCAAAGGATTATGGGATAAAAATTTGGTCTAGAGGTGTATATAGATGATATCTAGGTATGTGAAAAATATCATACTTGGGATTTCACCGTAAGATGGTGTGTTGACCAATTTTCCCTTATAAACCTAGTGTTTTGGTCTTTGTTGGAAAAGTGGTTTGTCTAAGTTTTCTTAATCAATTAAAATGGTCAAATGGGTGATAAAAAAGTCTTTCATAGTCTTATAGAAGTACATTATTGGTTTCATAAAGGAGGATTTGTGAAATTAGAGGGCTAATTAGCTAGTAGGTTTGTGAAGTAAGTATGTTGCAGAGGAAGAGCTGAGTGTTGATTTTTCACATGTTTGAGGGGGAATATGAGTGTACACCAGTTATGAAATTTCAAGTCATGAAAGTTCATACACAAAATTTATGGGTTCTATAAGGTTTAGGTAGGGCTGTAAGGCCTCTAAGCAAGGCTAGTATGAAGTAGAATTTTTGGTCATTTTATCCAAAAGATCAAGAGTCTGAAGATGCTCAAGGGGTGACTAAGTTCATATGAACTAGGGGGAGTCCCTCTCAGTGTTCTCAAGGTCCTTAGGATTAGAAGATAGGCCCTTTATCATTAATGTCAAAGGGGAGAAATATTAGAGTGAAGTTTGATGAGGATGTTTAAATATTAAGAAGTCATTCTGAGGGTATTTTACCATCAATGACAAAGGGGGAGATTTTTGATAATGGTCATTGATGTGTTAGATTGTCATTGATGTCAAAGAGAGCATGTGGTACTAATGCATTAATGACAAAGTGATTAGATGGATATGTTGAAGAGATATGACACTTATGTAAGTCTATAAGGATAAAGAAGAGGTTGTGAGGCATCCATAGATGTCTTGACAAAGCTCTGGTATGTTTTGTGAGAATTTTGAATAAGCAAAATGTATATTCTAGTTTAAGAGAAGTCAGACCATCACTGCACGTCATGTAGCTATGTATGAACCAACAAGTTTGGGTATTTAATTTAGGTACAAAGAAAGTCAATAATGGTCAAAGGTTTACATATAAATGTTTTCTATAGTGCCAATAAGCTACCCTATAAATTTAGAGTCTTGAAGTGATTTTTAGCTTAAGTTATAAAGCTTCAAAGTTGCTCTAGCAGACTATGATGGTCTAGAGACCATCAAGTTTAATCATGTTAAAGTATGAGGTCATTGGTCTAGAAGATCCAATAGTGAGAATTTAATCATACATATTAATATCAATGGTGCATATGAAGTCAATAGGTCAAAGGTTACACATGCTGGTGATAAGTGTCATAATCTCACTAATCTAATAGAAGATCAACAGTGAGTGGCAGTTCATACTTATGAATATCAATAGGATGGGACAAGTCAAAGAGTCAATAAAACACGTGGGACTACCAAGTGGCACAAGCATATGGACTGATATAAAAGTTTTCAAAAGGCATGCAAGGGTGATAATTTTCATAATCATGGGAGTTCTATTCAAGATCTAATGGTGAGTGTTACAAGATAAAGACCAAGTTGATCTGAGGAAATTTATGGTGCATATTTGGTCAATATTACAAGGGTATATAAGATGAGGTCAACATGTTTGAAGTTTAAAAGTTACTTAGTGACCACTATAATTAAAATATTTGAGTTTTTAAGCTGTTGGTTCCTATTTTTACACCTCATACACTCAACTTTGCACACTTGAGAGAAAATGGCAAGCAATGATGAAAAGCCTGCTAGTATGTCATTGTAACTAGGGAAGGGTTTGGAATCAAGATTAAACTAAATGCATAAAATGATTGAGACGCATATACAAAGGGTATGGTTAGCTTCCTATTAATTTTATCTCTACTTGAATCAAGGTGAGAGGACCTATGGGGTAACATACTCACATGGGGAGATTTTTCAATTTAACCTCAATGGGGATTTTTAGCACAAAAGGCACATATTTAACCAGGGCACAACTAAAATCATTCATTCCACCCAAGAGGGGTTGTCACATAGAATGAAAAAATGCACTATGTCATATACAAGCTACTAAAGATATATTTTAAAGTGATTACAACCTTCATTCTAAATAATTTTCAACAATAAAGGGGTTGAATAAAAGACTGCAATGCTAGGATTTAAAGCAAAAAATGCAAACACATGTTAAGTATGCAATATATTATGAATTTGATAGTAAATAAAACTTATAGTATGAAAAGGGTGTATTATTTTTAGGGTAGGATAAGTTATATTATTATATAAAAGGGGAGGACAGTGTGCTGGTAGCTTTCAATCTATAGGGATTCTTTCAACATTCATGACATCACTTATTGAAAAGATGCAAAAAAATTAAATTCAAGCAAATAGAAGTAATAGGAGTAATTTGCACTTATTTGTGTCAATTAAATGAAAATACCTAAATGATCCTTGAGATCTTAGAACATACATTGAAATTAGAATCTCATATGCTTTTTCCTATCAAATCCATAAACCTAGGGTGCCCTAACAAGTTATTCAACAACATATCCTAAAATAATGCAGAAAGGGTTTATAATCTAAATCTATGCTAAAAATGACAACCAATATTGAGAATAAATCCAAACATCCAATCAATAGCATTTAAAAAACATATTACCACACTTCATCAACATAAATTAGTAGAGAACCGCACAAATTTTCATTAACTTTACAAGAAAATATTACACACATCAGTGTTTCAAAATCTTTCCATAGGGACAAGTATGGTGGATTTGTTCCATGTTGGATAGGGGAGACATATAAACATGCTCTCAAATCTTGTTAATTGTTGTACATATGTGAACACTTTAGCAAGAGAGGCAAAATACATACAATAGTGATCCCAACATTTTGAAGAACCTATACTTAGAAAGAAAATAAAGACCCAAAAAACACAACCAACCTCTAATAGAAGACAAGCCTTCTATTTATACATTTTAAATTTGGGAATATGGGTTTTAATTTTCAAAATTTCAAAACAAACTTTCAAGTCCACCAAGATGCTTCCAGCTAGACTATATTCCCTTGCCATACCTAAAATCTTCATCCATTCACAAGAAAAATCATAACTCTAATTGCCTCTACAAGGAATGATGAAGATTTAGAGAAGATCCTTTGATTTCATGGTGGGATATACCTTTCACATGAACTAGAAGGAGAATATTCATGATAGAGTGCTAAACAAACTTTTTAATTATATACAACTACCTAGGGATGCTCTCGACCACTTGCCTATATAGCTAGAAACTTCTAGATAGATGCCATTTATCTCATGCCTACCATGGAACAACCTGATTTTACCATGATGGCATGAGACTAATCCAAAGTCATGGTATAGATAGAAAATGATCCATGCTTATTATTTCAAAACATGTTCTTGAATGACCCACAAACTTTATTTTACACTTTGAATTTCTACCCATCTATGAAGGAGCCATCGATTTTAACTTTTAAGCCAAAGTTCACCACATATTGACACATGTAACTCCCACATTTATTTTGAGCTCCATTGAAAGGTCCACCATCATCTCACATTATTAGATATGCTCATCTGAGTAAATGTGGACCACAGATCTATGTTTGGATCATTACAATTGTGACACATGTCACTATCATGTTCAACCTAGATCCTTTGAAAATTTCATCTTGGTTCACACCATTAGATCTTATTTGGGTGAGAAAATGCACTCTATCAGATTATGATTTGAGGGATGGAACACCATTGGCTACTATCTTTTCTTGGCTCTGAAGTCATGCCACTTGGTAGCCCCATAGGCTTTTTAGGCTTATCTATGGATAATATCAATTGATTAGGCTCTATCATGCCATGTGGTAGTAGCTTGCTAGATGTTAGGATCTATTGAACTATCAACTACTTGGTCACACCATTGGATCTTTGAAACATTCTCAAACTTTTAATCATGCCCCATGAGCTTGACACTTATCATGCTTATGCTAGTCCTAGTTTCCTTTGACTTATTTAGCTTTGACCATGTATTACCGAATCATACCTACTTGACCAAATCTATGCCATCAGATTTGCCTCTATTTGAAATCAAATGACTACTTCATGGGACCTAAATTTGATGCTCATATGACCATCTCAAAATATTTGAACCCCAATGGCTATTTACCATGGCTTAAAACTAACATTCATATGCCTATCATCGACATCCATGAGACCATCACACTTATGCAATTCAGATGAATTTCTTTGGGACTTTTCTCATCAAGCCTTTTATCTTTGGCACTTTTGTTTTCATTCATCCTTTCGATTCTTTAAGACTTTTCTTCCATAGTAATTCTTTCAAGAATTTTTTTAGGACAATTATTTCAGACATTTTGTCTAAAATAATTTCCTTGAAGCATATGAGATATCTTGGACTTTTCTTTGTCAGGACAATTGTCTCAAACAAAATGTCTAAAATAATTTCCTTGAAATAAATGAGCCCTACATTTTTATTAAAGTAATTAAACTTTGTATTTTTCCAAAAACAATTGAACCTTGCACTTTTTATGAAACATTGCAATTCTTTCAAGATTTTTGCATGGGGAAAATGCCCAAAGGAATTAACCCTTCAGGATTTTTTCATGTGAAAAATTCTCAAAGGAATTAACCTTTGAGAATTTTTGCACAAGAAAAATGTCCAAAAAAAAAAGGGCTTTACATTTTTCTCGAAACAATGCAATTTTATTAGGTTTTTTATTGCAGATAATTTTCTTGAGGAAAATAAGTCTTTAGACTTTTTACACAAACAAAAAGCCCAAAGATTTATTTTCATCAGGTAAAATGTCCTGACAAAAAAATTGAAGACCTTAAGGCTTTATATGCACTAAGTAAAGAATGAATTAAGACTTAGCTAATTTAACACAAAACTTGAGATATAATTAACATTTAAAAATAGGACTTGGGCTAAGCACTTGGGCATTTAAACTTGACAAGGGATCAATTACTTTAGTGTAATTTTGGTAACTAACACTAGCTCTCACCTAGGGATGTATCCCCCTTATGGGTGTGTAAAGAAACCCAAAATATAAGACTAGGTGCCAATCTAATGGGCCATAGAGTCATGACTTATAAAATTACCAGTATACACTCATAGAGGCTCAACAAAACAATGATAGACTAACAAAAATAGATTAGAAGTATCTGAAAATGAACACATGATAAAAATGATGAAGGAAACTATACAATCAAGGCCCAAAGTAGAGGGGAAATAAATAATTGAAATAACAAAGATAAACACTATGTACATAGGTATGACCTCAATTGAGGAAATGTTTCAAATGTTTTCCATTGATTGGTAGCTCCAGAATTTTGCCATCCCTTCATGAAATTTTACAATAGCTTGGTGGCCAAGATGAAGTAAAAGAATCTCTACACATGCCTGAAGGTACTACTGCTAGGTTGCAATGAGATGACAAGTTGAAAAAAATCCTTCTTATATGATCTCAAATGTAGATAAGACCAAGCCAACATATTTTGGTACTCCTTTATCAGTTGTAAATAAACTTGTTTCTAGCTACAATCAAGTAAGTACCAAACAAGAGTGCACCAGGATCAGTGACATCATTCATGCACTCAAAGTAATACTTGAAATAAAACTTAAATAATTTATCCTTAGGGGCATAAAATACAACCCCATCTTCATCAAATTGAATTTTACAAACCACACCTTTTTTTATCAAACCCAATATCAAGAACAACTGGTCACTTAATAATGTCCATATTCCCAACTGGTCACTCAATAATGTCCATATTCCCAACTGAGATACCCATTTTTACATCCATGTTCAAAAATTCTTTCAAATCACACTTAAAATATTCAATTACATCATGATTGGGTAACTCATTTACTTGTGTTAGATTATCATCACAAGTAAATTCATATGTTGGGACATATACCTTCTTAACCACACTCTAAAACTTATTAGTAGTAGTAACATTCATCATTTTTATGGAGGAAAAAAATATGCTTAGGGAGTATTGATAATTGAACATAATAATCTCATCATCACCATGAAATTTAGACTCAATATCATCTGTATATTCATCACTCAGCTTAGTAGTATCATATGGGGGATATGAAAGGAAGCACTTATTACACCAATCAATATCAATGTCAAAACTCACCACATTCACTTTGGAATTCAATAGATCAGGAACTTCTTTTAAGGACCCTTTATTTTGAATTCTATCTTCACATGCAGGCCTATAAGGTATCCCCTAATTATCTCTATCTAGCTTGTATGAAATCTCTTTGACAACGGAGGTGAAAGTCTTAACCATATTTTCAAGGTTGGCATCCTTAGTGGACTGCATGTTTTTTGAATTGAACAACTTCACACTAGCCTACTTGTTCAAAGGCCTTCCCACAACCTTTATGTTATTATCAATTTGGATGTCCATATTGAATTCCAATTGTAGGTTAGTGGGATCCTTGTCCCTCAAGTAATACATAACCTTCTTGTCAAAGGCATCATAATATTCAGTCAAGCACACTGTATCACTAAGCCTAATGTTCTCAGGCAACCATATCATAGATTTGTTTAAATATTTGTTGAATTCTTGCATGCACTCATTAGGATTATTATTGATGTTTTCAAACTCAACCAAAATAAACCTTGGATCAACTCTTTCACCATACTAAATTTTGAAAACATTCTTCATTTCTTCCCATGAATCAATACATCCATGAGGTAGATAATTAAACTAATCTCATGCATCTTCCTCTAGAATGTGCATAAATTTTTTGATGTACACATCCTTATGCTCAACCTCATAATATTCAATAATATTATGAAAATCCCTCAAGTTCTAATCACCACTCATTGCATTGTTCCCTTTAAACTTTGGAAGACATTTTCTTACTTCATTTAGGACTTCATTAGGATAACCTTCCATGTCATCAAAATTGATAAGACTAAATCTAAGAATTCTAAATGTAAGATGCTCATTTTCATCTTGATTCATATGCCTCATGATTGGTTCAATTTTAGGTTTAGGAACACATGGAAAAGGGATGTGAGGGGGTGAATGAGGTAGACTTGCAAGATCAAACTTAGGAGGGGATTCAATTGGTTGAGAAGGAGCTGGATAATAAATTGGACTGTATGATTTTGAATAGTCAAAAGAACTCTAAAAATATTCAAAAAAAAGAAGTTGAACATAAAAAAACTTTAGACTTACCAAAATATTCATAGCCCAAATATTCCTTTGTAGTTGTACTATGCTTTTCAATAGGCCTCCAAACTTGTCTGCTTCTTTTCTGATAAACACTTAGGGCGAGACAAGTTTCATAGATGAGTCACCTTTTGAATATGACCTTAGTAATTCTATATTTTCAAGAAAAATAACTCTCAAAGCTAAAGATATTTTAAGTGGGCATCTATCTTTCTTTGAAACTAGATGCTTTTTGGGAGTCGGCACTAGAAGCAAGCTTCTAGAATATAAGCATTTATAGACTTGCAGTAATGCATATTGAAACCATATCTTACTAAAATTAGTGATGATGTATGAAAGCAAAGACAATGAAACTTTCAGATTCATGTTCAAATAGTGAAAATCACCTCAAAACATGACACATTTCTAGCTCTTTGCAACAAATTCATTAGATGTTAGTTATCAAATCTCTCAATTCTTGGGACATATTTAGTGGAGTGAAGTGATGTTGACAGCCAAGATAGAAAAATCAAGCTCAAATAACTCTAGATTTAAAACACATGAAATAATATGAACAAACTTGTCTAAAAACACAACTAAGATTATTTATAGCAAATACAGTGGCAAAAAACTTTTCAAACCTAAACTACTTATATGTCTTTGCAAGAGTCCCTGACAACACAAGTGATTGGGACTTCAATTTAATCCCTAAAAATGACACCAATTGAGTGGTGATGTTGATGAATAAAAGATAGTAAAATTAATGAAAATAAGTAGAGAACTTTAAAAATGATATCAACTCTCTACAAGAGTCCCTGACAACACAAGTTCTATGGGTATATTTTCATTCCCTATCAATGGCGCCAATTGAGTGGTGATGTTGATGAACTGAATATAGTCAAAATAGTATAAAGAGACAGAACTTTAAAAATGATAGCAAATTTTTGCAAGAGTCCCTGACAACATAAGTGACCAAGAATTCAATTTAATCCCCAACAATGTTGCCAGTTGAGTGTTGGTTCCCAGTTGTACACCTTACATACTCAACCTTACACACTTGAGAGAAAATGGTAAGTAATGATGAAAAAATCACTAGTATGTCATTATATCTAGGGAAGGGTTTGGAATAAATATTATACTAATGAAAAAAAATATTGAGAGGCACCTATAAAGGGTATGGTTAGCTCCCTACTACTTCTGGCTCTACCTAAGCCAAGGTGAGAGGACCTATGGGGTAGCTTGCTCACATGGAGAGATTATGAAATTAAACCTCCATGGGGATTTTTAGCACAAATATGACCAGGGCATAACAAAAATCATTCATTCCACTTAGGAGGGGTTGTCACATAGAATGAAAAAATGCACTATGTCATATACATGCTATTGAAGATAGATTTGAAAGTGATTACAACCTTCATTCTAAAGAATTTTCAAAAATAAAGGTGCTGAATAAAAGATTGTAATGCTAGGATTTAAAGCACAAAATGTAGACACATGTTAAGTATGACATCACTTATTTCAAAGACATAAAAAACTTAAATGCAAGATAATAAAAATGCCAAGAGTAATTTGCACTTATTAGTGCTAATGAAATGCAAATACCCAAATGATCCTTGAAATCCTAGAACATACATTGAAACTAGAATCTCACGTGATTTTTCCTATCAAATCCATAAACCTAGGGTTCCCTAACAAGTTATTCAACAACATATCTTGAAATAATGCAGAAAGGGTTTATAATCTAAATCTTTGCTCAAAATAACAACCAATAATTAACATAAACCCAAATGTCCAATCAACAATATTTGTAAAACATATTAATGCACTTCATCAATAGAAATTAGTAGAGAACCACAAGCATTTTCATTAAATTTACAAGAGAATATTACACACATCAGTGTTTCAAAATTCTACCATGGGGATAAACATGGTGGATTTGCTCCATGTTGGATAGGGGAGACATATAAACATGCTCTTAGAGATTTTTAATGGTTGTACAGATGCAACTACCTTAGCAAGAGAGGTAAAATACACACAATAGTGATCCCAAATTTTTTAAGAGCCTATACTTATAAAGAAAACAAAGACCCAAAAAACACAACCAACCTCGAATAGAAGACAAGCCTTCTATTTATATATTTTAAATCTAGGACTGTGGGTCACAATTTTCAAAATTTTTAAACAAACTTTCAAGTCCACCAAGATGCTTCTAGCTAGACTATATTCCCTTGCCATGCCTAAAATATTCATCCATTTGAAATAAAAATCATAACTCTAATTGCCTCTATGAGGAATGATGAAGATTTGGAGAACGCCCTTTGATTTCATAGTAGGAGATGCCTTTCATATGAGATGAAAGGGGAATATTCATGGTAGAGGGCTGAACAAACTTTGTCATTATGTGCAACTACCTAGGGATGTTCTCGAACACTTGCCTACACAATTGAAAACTTATGGACATATGTCCTCCCTATCATGCATGCCATGGAACAACCTAATTTTACCATGATTGCATGGGACTGATCCATGGTCATGGTATAGACAAAAAATGATCCATAGTTATTATTGAAAAATATGTTTTCAAATGGCCCAAAAACTTTATTTTATACTTTGAATTTATTCCCATCTATGAAGGAGCCATTGATTTTAACTTCTAAGCCAAAGTTTACCACATATTGACATGTGTATCTCCCACATTTCTTTTGAGTTCCATTGAAAGTTCCACCATTATCCCACATAATTGGATCTACTAATTTGAGAAAATATGGGCCATAAATCTATGTCTAGCTCATTACAATTATGACACATGTCACTACCACATTCAACCTTGACCCTTTGTAAAGTCCATCTTGGTTCTCATCATTGGATCTTATTTGGGTGAGTAAATACACTCCATCAGATCATGATCTAAGGGATGGAATGTCATTGGCTACTACCTATTTTTGTCTCTAAGGTTTTGTCACTTGGTATCCCCATGGGATTTTTGCAGTTCTCTATGGATAGTATCAATTGTTTGGGTGCTATTATGCTATATGACCGCAGCTCACTAGATCTTGAGCCCCATTGAACTATCAACTACTCACTTATAACATTGGATCTTTGGAACATGATCAAAATTTTAATCACAACTTGCAAGATTAACACTTGTCATGCCTACACTGGTCCTAGGTTCCTTTAACTTATTTAGCTTTGATCACACACTATTGGATCATCCCTACCTGAGCAAATGTGTGCCATCAAATCTTCCTCTCAAAATATTTAAACCCCAATGGCCATTTACCATGGCCTAAAATTGACATTCACATGTCTATCATCGATGTCCATGAGACCATCACACTTATATAATTCGATCAAATTTATTTAGGACTTTGATCATCGAGCCTTTTGTCTTTGACACTTTTATTTTAATTTAGCCCTTCTATTTTTTGGGACTTTTGTTCCATAGAAATTCTTTCAGAAATTTTTTTAGTATAATTTTTTTGAACATTTTGTTAAAAATAATTTCCTTGAAGCATATGAGATCTCTCAGAATTTTTTTTTGGGACAATTATCTCAGACAAAATGTTTGAAACAATTTCCTCAAAATAAATGAGCCTTACATTTTTCCTGAAGCAATTAAACTTTAAATTTTTCTTGAAATAATTAAACCTTGAATTTTTTATAAAACATTAAAATTATTTTAGGTTTTTTACGTGGGTAAAATTATCAAAGGAGTTAACCCTTTAGGCTTTTTATTCAGGCAAAATGCCCAAAAGAATTAACCCTTCAGACTTTTTACATGGGAAAAATACAAAAAAATAAATAAGGGATTTCCATTTTTCTCAAATGAAATTTTATCAGGTTTTTTTATCATGGACAATTTTCCCAATGAAAATAAGTCTTTGGACTTTTTGTGTGAATAAAAAGCCTAGAGACTTATTTCCATTAGGAAAAATGTCTCGACAAAAAACCTGAAGACACTAAGGCTTTATACGCACTAAGTAAAGAAAAAATTACGACTTAGAAAATTTAACATAAAACTTGACATATAATGAACATTATAAAATATGACTTAGGTTGAGGATTTAGGCATTTAAACTCGATAAGGGCTCAATTGCTTCAGTGCAATTTTGGGCACTAACATGAGGGAAGACTAATCTATAGTTTTTGTGCTATAAATTTTGATATATGTAAAATTTGATCATGGTGTAAAAATAAAAGTTGTAGAGAACTTCAAGGTACATCCAAAAATATTTTAAGGTCTGAATATTTTATAATTAAATTTATTGAGCTCTAAAGTTTACTTTGTATGTGTTCATGCTATGCAAGTAACCCAGAAGGGTAATTGAGTTGTTCTTGATGATATTTTGATGTTTTAAGATGAAATAAGTGTTGGATCATGTTTTAGGCTTCATGAATACCATCTATATGGATTATAGATGTTTGATCAATCTAGATTCTATATGATCAAAGGCTTAAAATTTGACTATGAGTTCATTCTTGGTGATCGTATGTACATAATGATGTTTGGGTTAATTATGTTATATCATAAGGGTGATGTGATGGATGTTATCACTTAAAAAGGACCTATAGGTTATGTGGCATGGGTTTATGTATGTGAAAGTGTTATTTTTTTCTTAATTTTCTTAGAGAAGTGTCAAAGAGATGGATGGGTTTCCATGAGACCTATAAGGGCTAATGAGGACTAATTAAAAGGCATAACTGTTTAATTGTGACCCTTGGATGCTATGGATGACATGTGAAGATGTAATTTAGATATACATATGTATTAAAGGTTAATATAAGCATTATGGTTGATAAAGAGCATGATATTCATGAAGATACTATAAAAGGTAAAACCAAATGTGATGGTTTCTATATTTGGAGAGACTTATATGTGCATGTGTTGAGAGAGTAGGAGAGAGAAGGGAAAGAGATTTTAAATAGGGTAATTAGTGGATGGACTAAAGTAAGCAATAGATTGAGAATGAGTGAATAAGTATATGTTGATCCAAAAGGATATTTTAGATACTTATAGTTGTTGACTAAAACATAGAGAAGCACGTTATGTGAGATTTATGGATGAATTAAGAAGTAGGTTAGAGTGAGGACTATGTGTATGACCTTTTGGTCATGTCTCTATTGTGATTATAGAGTTTATATAGGTTTGTGGTTGAGGATGTGAAAAGAGGCTTAGGGTGATCTAAAAGGCTACTTTTGATGCATTGCTTGTGTGAGAAAGGTTGAGAAAGTGTGAAGGGTGAAAGAGAGGTGTTATACATTATGTCTCCATCAAATTGAAGTTTTATCAAAGTTTTGGAGTTGTTGATTTCATAGGTATTATATGGGTGCTCAACATATAGAGCAAGTGGGTGCTCCTTGTAAAGTGGGTGATTCACTAAAAGGGTCTCTTGTTTGTGATCATTTTATATGACAAGTAATACATGTGTTTGTAGGCTTGAGAGTGGGTTTTATTTTCCTTGAGAGTTTCCCATAGGAATCATGTGTTATGTGTTTGATCTTGTGTATGATTTTAATATATGACCTCTCAAGTTTATATTACTTGATAAATTTTATATATGCTATATGATTAGGAGTTTGAAAGAATTGTAATTGAAGTTAAATATTTGGCATCACCGATTCACCCCCTCTTAGTGATTATACCTCTAATAACTTTGTTACCTCTAGGGAATGAAAACATATGGCCTTGAGTATCACCACAACAAGAACTTCAAACTTGTTGGGTATTATGATGCATATTTTGGTAGATGTGTGGATGATAGAGTATCCATAATAAGATACACTATGCATATGGGTAGAATTGATATTGCTTGGTGTTGTAAGAAGTAGGATACAATGGAAAATTCATCAATAGAATCAAAATACATTGCAACAAGGTATGCTTCCAGATAAATTATTTACTTATGATGCATTCTTTAAGATCTTTAGATTTCTTAGATTGATCCTACATAGTTACATATTGATAATCAAAGTGCAATAAAGATGTCCAAAAATCATGTGTTTCATGCCAAAAAAAAACATATAGATGTCAAATATCAATATCTACAAATTCTAGTGGTTAAGAAAGCACTTGATCCAATATATTGCCAACTATTGATTAGACAACTGACATTTTCATAAAACCCCTTGATAGAATCAAATTTGAAAAATTTACAAAAATGCTTGGCATGTGTCCAAAGAACTTTAGATCATAGGGAGGTTTGTTAGGATTTATTCGAAAGTCTTAACTTAGTTTAGGATTTTTGTAAGTTAAATTAAATAAATGTAAATGGGGCATGATTCTTTTTATAAAGACACCCCCATAAATAAATTAAGTTAGATTTATGTTTGAGTTAATAATAAAACTATGTTACGG
Source organism: Torreya grandis (assembly GCA_037957365.1). NCBI lineage: Eukaryota > Viridiplantae > Streptophyta > Pinopsida > Cupressales > Taxaceae > Torreya > Torreya grandis. Next base: position 3,595,692 of record JARHVA010000828.1, read on the forward strand.
GTTGCATTATTGTAGATAGTTGGTTGTAGAAGTTAGTTTTTACTAGTCATGAGGTGAAAAATATATATTCATGTCTAGATTTGTAAAAAAGGTTAATGACATATTGGTACCCTTTTATGTACTTATTTTTTGAAACTAATAAAATACTTATAGACCCACACTCAGTGGGCACAAGATTCAACCTAAGTGGTTTTTATTCTATCAAAAAATATACCAACAAAGGAGATTCTAATGTAGGAAGTAGCAACCTCTCCCTCCTCTCCAAATAGTGACACCAAACCTATACTAGATAAAGGGAAGGCCCCTATGGTTTTTTAGGAAAAACAACCTTAAAATTCTATAGAGGAACTAAAACTACACATTACTTTTACACTATATAAAGATGAAGCTATCATAAGATAACATGATGAAATATTGCCGACTACGTGACCTGATTGCAATGTAATGACCTTATTAATTCTTCCTCAACTCAAAGTTTGGATAGTTTTAAGGACATGGCTCTAGACCATATAAATGAAATTAGTATGCTTAAGGAAAAAGTCACTTAGTTTGATAAGGATATAGTAGACTCCTAGATATATATCACTGAGTTGGAAGAGGAATTTTTTTTACTAAAACATCAACTTCAAGACTCTCTGCAATAAACCTTGATCCTCTAATAAAAACTTTTTAAGCAAGCTTCATCTACCTCCAAATCTTTAGTTGACCAGGATTGCCAACCATTATCTTTCATTATGATTATTTAGATAAATGGAACCAAGTTTACTTAGAGTTCAAGGAACTTAAGAAAAAAAATAATACTTTAGAAAAAAAAAAAACAAACATTAAAGGAAGACTTATATAAGGAAAAACAACAACTCTCAGAAAGTTGAAGTTAATCTCTAGGCTACCTATTAAATAGGAAAACATCTTCTGGCCTATAGAACTCCTTCCCTTTATTATGATTTGTATCTATGTGAACAATTATATATGTGTAAATTTCTCATAATATCACGTGATCTACCCTAAACTATTGAGTACCCCCTATGTTTTTGGACATCTTTTAGGATTATACCCCATAATAACATGATTTATAATGTGAATTCTACTTTTGCAACATGATAATAGGGGATTACAATAAATTCATGATTAATTTATATGTGTGAGAAGTCCAATTGAGAGCCCTTATCTCCACCTATAATAATAAATTGGCATGGAAATCTAGGCATGGTGAATATGTATAAAAATTGAAGACCAAAGGACTGTGCATTAGACCTACTTTTGCCAGTGCGAGAATGTTACTAGTTAACTTCATATCTACCTATTTGATAAATTAGAATATCAAGGATCATTATCTACAAGTTTTTTATAATTTAATTATTTATTTTTATTTATTTATTTGATAATATTTTGATGCCTTATTTACATCTAATATTAGATGTTAGGATATAATGACAATCCCACTAAAAAGAAGGGAGGTCATGTCCCCAACTAATTTAATATGGAACCTTTAGAGAGCACAAGTAATAATAGACATGATCGTTGATGTCCTCAAATTAGGATGAGAAGAAATATGGATAGGAATGAGATTCAATCCATCACTCCTTATTCCTATTCCACCCTAGCACAAATAGACTCTTCAATTAAATGATCAGTTTCAGATTTGGGCCATTGAATTCACTAGTACACATGATAATCATTGGGCCATTGAATTCAATGTGTATGAATTCAACCAACACATAGAAAACATAATTCATATTTATGAGGGTACAAATGACTAAGTTTGTAAAGGGACTGCAAAAGGTCAAGTGTGAGCGAAATTATGAGTCT